>JAKOOJ010000050.1:1397500-2080000 GCA_022577455.1 Arizona elegans
CGGGAAACAGGCTGTTTCCTGCCTCTGGGGGGGGGGGGGACAGTTTTCGCCCTCCCCAGGCTCCAAGAAAGCGTCTGGAGCCTGGGGAGGGTGAAAAACAGGCCTACCGGGCCCACTATGCCATCACATGCCTTAGGATGTGTCTTAGGACCTGGTTATTTACGGGACCGCCTACTACCACAAGCAGCCTCCCACCGGCCAGTACGCTCTCATAGAGAGGGGCTCCTCCGGGTGCCGTCAGCTAAACAATGTCGACTGGTGGCCCCCAGGGGGAGGGCCTTCTCTGTGGGGGCACCCACTATCTGGAACGAGCCCCCCCCAGAGATACGGAGGATCCTGGATCTGCGCACTTTCCGCCGTGCTCTTAAGACTCTCCTATTCCAGCAAGCCGGCCTGGCCTAATTTTCTCCCCTGTTTTAAAATTCGTTTAAATCGAAATTTTAATCTGTTTTAAATTATTGGGATTTTTAATTGTCTCAGGCTAAATTATTTAATCTGGTTTTAATTATGTCTGTTAACTTTTGTATCTATGTATTTTATTTTGTGCCTGTTCACCGCCCTGAGTCCTTCGGGAGTAGGGCGGTATATAAATCTAATAAAACAAACAAACGTGCCAAAAAGGTGGGAGTGTGAGGGAGGGCTCATGTGCGCATGCGCGGGGAGGATGTGGCATGGGGGAGTATTGAATTATGGGTGTGGGCACGCGCATACACAAACCCCCCACACTCCCATCCTGCTTTTGGCACGCGATGGGAAAAAGGTTAGCCATCACTGATCTAGGGCAATTAGTCATCTCTCTCTACCTTTTATTTTATTTCCTCAAAATACTTCCTAGCCAGGCCTTTTGAGTCAACAAACTAGGGTTGTTCAAGCATCAGACAGAGAGTGAACTCCCCTGGGGGCTCTCAGGAAGGATAAACTAACCCCAATTTTCCATGACATACAGTGACTTCCGATCTGTGGCTTTTGCAAAAGGCACATCGCGCTTGGGAGCGTGCGCCAAGGGCTGCCAATGAACTCAATGCCATTAGTTCTTCCACATGTATCTATAAGTAGGGATCTGCAGCCAAGGATGGGGTTGGTCATTCTGAATCATGGTGAAAGCCGGCTCTCATCTCTGTAACCACGCTCGGAGTTTCTGTATTTTATTTTTTTTTATTCAGAAAAACTGACTTCACACTTCCCTTTCGGCTGCTGAATGAATGATTCACAACATGTTGTCACTGAACCTTGTCAGCAGTTATAATATGTATGAATGTTCCATGACATATGAGCACCTTGGCCAATTCCTGGGAAGAGAACTCTGACAGAACTAGGTCCAGATGCAAATCCAAATATATTTCTGCACATTATGTTGGCTATAGAGTTATAATAACTTTGTGGGTAGCTTAACAAGATGATTAGTGGCTCACATTAAAAAAAAAAACTGCTTTCAGTCATTCTCCGCTCCAGTTCTTTGAAAGTAGGCTGATACTGTAACCGGATTGCTATGTGGGTCTGACGCATTTTCCCACCGCATTTTCAGGTGGAAAAATCCAAAATTTCCCACAAGTGAAAAGAACAACTTTTGGGATTGGCATGGAGTTCCGAAATTGGATTGTTTCATCTTTGTTCTTCCTGGAACAAACTAAAGATTCTTCTTGAACCCAGGGCAGAATCAATTCTACAAGATGTTAAGGACCAGAAATTGCTGCACAACCTATCAACTATGGGAGTAACAATTATGGAAAGATACCTAAATTCTGACAATGGATGATTGGCTGCTGATGGAGGTAGCAAAGATGGCTAAACAGACGGCTCTAATTAAAAGAAAAGAATACAACTAACTTTGTCTCTACTTGGAAATTGTTTCTGGACTTTGTGTTTGAGGTGGGGAAAAAAAATGAAACTTTAATTTTGGGTTCTGCTGATTAGATAGGTTTTTGGTTATAGAAATCATTAGTAAATATTACTATGTAAAAGTAAAAAATTGAGACTGTGTGGTATTACTTTATGCTACTGTGCTAAAAAGAGTCGAAATCAATGCTTTTCTTTTACCCATCACTTTCTCCTCTTCCCTTTTTTTCTTTCCTATTTTCCCATTATTTTTATTTTACTTTGCATTTTATATTTGATAAACTAATAAAACTTGAAACTGGGAGTACAGGTAGTCCTCAATTTTACGACCACAATTGAGCCCAAAATTTCTGCTTTTAAGTGATTTGTTAAGTGAGTTTTGCCCATTTTATCAACTTAAGAGTTGTTAAGTGAATCATTGCAGTTGATAAATTAGTAACACGGTTGTTAAGTGAATCTCACTTCCCCATTGGCTTTGCTTGGCAAAAGGTTGCAAAATGTGATCACATGACCTTGGGACACAGCAATGGTCATAAGTATGAACCCGTTGCCAAGCATCTGAATTTTGATCAGGTGATCATGGGGCTGCTAAAAAGGTTGTAAGCATGAAAAATGGTCATAAGTCCCTTTTTTCAGTGCCTTTGTAACTTTGAACGGTCACTAAATGAACTGTTGTAAGTCGAGAACTTTCTGTGATAGGTTCCAAAGGTGCTTTTTCAGGAGGCAACTTCAGGAGACTTTCTTGTTTTTTCTTTTGAATGGAAGGATTTATATTCCTTGAAGGATTATACTCTACAGATTTTTAGCTATACAATTTGGGATGAGCACCCTTTGAATGGTGTGGGAGAGGAATGGATTTCCAAAGGATTTTTTAAAAAAAAAATTCTATTCAAAGAAAAAAATGCAGACTACAGGAACCAGGAGCACCACTCAAAGTGAGCCTGAGGACAGATAAACTTCCAAGTGCTTCAAAGACCCTCTAAAAGGATGCAAATGACCAGCTGTCTGCATGGAATATAAATCCTTCCCTTCCCCACTATCCTGTCAGAGCTGAAAAAGCTTCTTGGATGAGAAGCAAAATATCTTCAAAAGAAAAAACAAGAAAGTCCAGTTGTCTCCTGAAAAAAAAGCACCGTTGGGACAACTATGACTTGGATGAAAGAGCCTTGGTGGTGCAGCGGACTAAAGCGCTGTTAAGTAGCACTTAAGTAGCACTTAGCTGCCAGCTGCCTGCAATTACTGCGAGTTCAAATCTCACCAGGCTCAAGGTTGACTCAGCCTTCCATCCTTCCGAGGTAGGTAAAATGAGGACCAGGATTGTGGGGGCAATAAGCTGACTTTGTATAAAAAAGAACACTGCTTTGGGGGGGGGGGGGGCAAAAGCCCTACTAAGCAGGTATATACAAAAGTATGAAGGCTATTGCTTAACGCATTGTAAGCCGCCCTGAGCCTCCGGAGAAGGGCGGCATACAAATCGAACCAATAAATAAATACAATAAATAAATAAATGACTGAGACTCTCTACAGACTTCCTGTAATAGGGTTCTTCAGCACCAGTGTCTCTGCAGAGAGCCTAGAATGGAACACACCACCTGTTTTTAAATTACTGCAAATTATATTTTAATCCAAGGGGGGCAGTTAAAGATGCTGAGTTTATCAGCTGGAAAGCTGGCAGCTCAGGTTTGAGATGCATTGGGGTGAACTCCCGTTACTTGCCCCAGGTCCTCCCCACTTAGCAGTTCGAAAGCATGCAAATGCAAGTAGATAAATAGGTATCACTTTGGTGGGAAGGGAACAAGTGTTCTGTGCATCTTGGCATATAATCATGCTGGCTACATGAACATGGAAGCATCTTCAGACAATGCTGGCTCCCTCAGCTAAGAAACAAAGATGAGCACCGACCCCTAAAGTTAGACACGACTGGACAGGGCAAGCCTTCACCTTTATTTTTATTTTTTTTTTAAAAAAAAATTTGATTTATATGCCGCCCTTCTCCAGAGACTCAGGGCGGCTTACAATGTGCTAAGCAATAGCCTTCATCCTTTTGTATATTTATACAAAGTCAGCTTATTGCCCCCACAATCCGCGTCCTCAATTTACCTACCTTAGAAAGGATGGAAGGCTGAGTCAACCTTGAGCCTGGTGAGATTTGAACCTGCAGTAATTGCAGGCAGTTGGTCTTAATAACAGGGTGCTTTAGACCACTGTACTACCAAGGCTCCTTTAAGGCTTTACCTTATACTTTAAACCAATCATTTCTAATCTGGTGCCTTTCATATAAATTCATACACAATTCTTATAATTCACTACTGGAGAGGCCATAAATGCAGTGTGTGAACTCAAAAGTTTTCAAAAAGCAACACTGCTTTTTTATATTATCTCCCGTAAGTCAACAGACTGAGATGGGCTGGCTTAGATCTAGCTAAATAATGTAACTGTAAAAGATGAAAAGCATTTCTGATGATATCCTCATTACTAAAATGATAAAATAAGGCTGAACGATACCATTAGATCAGGGGTCTCAAACTGGTGGCCCGCGGGCCGAATGAGTCATGCACAGGCATGCCCACCCCAGCTCCGCGAAGGGGGAAAACATTGTGAAATGTCACTCGACGGCAACGTGATGCGGCGAGTTTGACACTTGTGCATTAGACGGATTCATCGTTGGCTGAATGTCCAAACTGAGAGTATTAATCATATGAAATTGGAGAACGGTATTTGGGCAGAAGGTCAGAGAGCTTTGTGTTCAGCGTTTTTATTAGTAACCTCGATGAAGGGGTTGAGTAGATGATTATCTGGTCTGTGGATGATATACATGTCATCCTTGTTTTACAACCATAACTGGGCTCAGAATTTCCATCTAACTTGTTGCATTCATAAATCGAGCCAGAGCTGATTTTATTCCATTTTTATGGCAGTCGTAAGTGAATGCAGCAAATGGGTATTTTTTTTTTGGTGCTAGAAATAGACAAAAAAGGTTGCAAACATATTCATGTGACTGGAGGATACTGCAATTGGTCATAAATGTGAGACTATTGCCATGCACCTGAATTGCAACCATGTTTGTATGTGTGTGTGAGAGAGACGATAGTAAGTATTAGTACAGATGGTAAGTTCCTTTTTTCAAGACTGCTGTAACTTTGAACCTTTGAACTTAAACAGTCATAAGTCGAGGAGTACCTGTAAAACAGGAAGGATGGATAAAAATATCTTAGAAGAGATAAAGAAGACTGAAAAGCTCTTGATCATGTTTGCAACCTGAACTCTGGGGCCTGAAAAGCAAGATGAAGTTTCAAGGAAGGAATGTAAGTTCTGTATTTGGGCAAGAAAAATAAAAGGAACAAGTAAAGAAGGGAAAATGTGGCTTGGCAGGAATATTAGTAAAAAAAAAGATCCAGGTGGTTGAAATTGTGGAGAATGGGTTACAGGTCCAATTATCTCTGCTGGGCAACCTGCAGAGCAACTGAAAGAAAATCACCCAAAAACTTGGCCGCTAAAAAAAAAATAATCAAGAAATTGTAAAATTATAAAAGTCAAATCCATCAGCCAGAAAAAAAAAAGTATGAGATTTAGCAAATAAATTGTCTGGAATCAAATATTACTGAACAACTTGTGGGTTAGAGAAATTTCATGCTTAGAAAAAGAAACACCAGAGTTTAAGGAAGGTAGTCCTCAACTTACAACAGTTCATTAGCGACTGTTCAAAGTTACAATGACACCGAGAAAAATGACTTATGACTGTTTTTCAGAGTTACAACCTTTGCAGCATCCCCATAATCATATGATCAAAATTCAGACGCTTGGCAACTGCTTCATATTTATGACCGTTGCTGTGTCCCAAGGTCATATGATCACTTTTTGCGGCCTTCTGACCAGCAGAGTTAGTTGGAAAGCCAGATTCACTTAACAACCGTGTTACTAACTTAATAACTGCAGTGATTCACATAAGAACTGATGCAAGAAAGGTTGTAAAATAGGGCAAAACTCACTTAACAAATACCTCCCTTAACAACAGAAATGTTGGGCTCAATTGCTGTCGTAAGTCGAGGACTACCTGTACATTGGAAAATCAATTAAAAACTTTAAAAAAAGTTTTGAAACTGAAAAAAAGAAGGTCAATACAAACATCCATTTGGAAGCAGCCAGTGAAAATTCTGAATCGTCAATTCGTAATTATAAAACAGAACCACAGCTGTCTGAATATTAAAAGCTACTTAGAGGAAAAAAGTTTTGGAATGCATGAAAGAAACGGTAAGAAAAAAGATTACCTCCTTTGATATCTATTCAAAAGAAACATTTTAAAAAGGTTTTGTACAGTGCAAATAGGGCTGTCCACTCAAATGATCAAAGGGATGAATCAGCTCATGAACAGACTTGCAAAAATAACAGCAACAGAACTAGGTTATAAATTAAAAGCAAGCCACCAAACTAAAAATAAGAAGCCAACCTAGAAAATTAAATTGGAAAATGAAATAAATCAATTTCAAAAAAAAAAAATCACGATATATAAAATTTAGAGCAACAAAAGTGGGAAAAATGAGAAAATAAACGCAAATGAGAAAAAGTAAGACAATCCTAAAAGCAAAGTAATTGCAGAAGTCATGGAAGAATTAAAATAAAGAATACCAGCCACTTCTAACAAAATGGAACAATATGAAAGTAGAGCTAAACAATTCCAAAAACAATAGGTACATTCAAACAAAGGAACACTTGTTTTTCCAGAAAGCTTAATTGAAAACATACAAATCAAGTGGACTCCCAAAAATAAGGAAGAAATATTGGAATTTTTTTAAAAATGAGATAACCGTCCCAAAAACAGAATTATATGACCACATGGATACATACAGAAAGACAAATAAAAATAAAAATTTGAGGAAACAGTAAACATAATCGCAACAGCAGAAAGGATAAAAAAAACAAAATCAGAAGGTGAAGAATTTGAATACCATAGGAAAAAATAAACTTCATGGATTTTAGCTTGAATATCTATTTGACATTCCTGTTTTACAAATCCTTTTTGATTAAGTGTTGCAACGAAGGTTAAGAGAGATGGTTGGCTCAATACAGGCTGGCATTTTTGATCATGAAAAGCAAAAGAAAACACACAACAAAGCAAAGAGCTTTTGGGTTGAATGGCTGTGGTCTCATTTTCTTTTGTTCTGACGTTTTGCCAGCAGCTGTGGCTGGCATCTTCAGAGGCAGAGTGAGTTGCTTTGTGATGTATCTCTTAACAGATGACAGACAACTGAAATGGGATGAACAGGCTTTGGAATTTAAACCAGATAAGATGTCTAATGAAGAGAAGGACTAGGGGTGACATGATAGCAGCGTTCCAATATCTGAGGGGCTGCCCCAAAGAAGAGGGGGTCTATCTATTCTCCAAAGCACCTGAAGGCAGGACAAGAAATAACGGATGGAAACTAATCAAGGAGAGAAGCAACCTAGAACTAAGGAGAAATTTCCTGACGGTGAGAACAAACAAGTTCAGAAGTTGAACAAGTTCAGAAGTTCTATCCTGTATTCTGCCTTTTGTCTACTGGTGTGGCTGGTCTACACACAACGCTCAGCAATTTTTTTGCCTACAACATTCAATCTGTTAACAAGAATCCTTGCCAATAACATCTACAAACACCTGGTCTTGAATTCATTGTATCTTCTAGAGTAATATTTTTCAAGCTTAGCAACTTTTAAGATGTGCGGACTTCAACTCCCAGAATTCTCCAGTCAATATTCTAGCTGGGGAATTCTTGGAGTCAAAGCCTACACGTCTTTAAAATACCAAGTTTGAAAAACACTGGCCTATAGGAAAAAGGGAACTTCACACATCCAAGCCCAGTAGTTGATTGATAAAACAGTACTATTATGGATTATCCAATCAAGGACAAACGTTTTTACATTTGCTCTGTATGGATAATAGGAAACTATGTGCCAAAGCATGGAAAAAAGTTACTTTTAGGAATCTTTAGTGATGTCGCGAGAATAGAATTTAAACTGATCAAATGTGCAACACTAGCAATTACAAAAAGAAAAAGTTGAATAATGGATTTGAACTATGGATTGGTTCAAAGCCTTGACAATGGAGGGAAGTTATAAGTATTTGGGTATTTTAGAAGTAAACAATATTTTGTATGCACCAGTGAAAAAAGAAAACCCGCATGGAATATGTAAAACAAGTTAGAAAAGTTTTTAAAAGGAAGTTGAATGATGATAATATAATCAAAGCCATTAATATCTGACCTATGTTTACAATATCCCACAGCAGGCATTAATGATCGGACAAACGTGGAATTAGGTGCTTTAAAACACAAGACCCAAAACATACGACAATTCAGCATGCATTTACACCCCAAAATTGACACAGATCATATGTATCTATCAAGATAAAATGGTGGTTGTGGTTTGTTGCAAGTGAAGTAATTGAGAATGAAATTTTATATAAATGATTACAGGTACTCCTCGACGTACAACCAAAATTGGGAGCAGATTTTCTGTCACTAAGCAAGCAGGTTGTTAAGTGATTCCTGCCCAATTTTATGACCTTTTTGCCACAGTTCTATGCAAATCATTACAGTTAAGTGAATCATGTGGTCATTAAGTGAATTCAGCTTCCCCTATTAATCTAGCCTGTCGGATGCGGACTGGGAAAATGATAAATGGGTGATTCCATGATCCCAGGATAGTGCAATTGTCATAAATACATGTTGGTTGCCAAATGCCTGAATTCTGAACTATGACAGCAGGGATGCTGCAACAGTTGTCGATGCAAGAGCTGGTTGTGAGTCCTTTTTTTCAAGGGTGTTGTAAATTTGGTCACTGAACAAATGGTTATAAATCAAGGACTACCTACATACTACCTTACCTACTTACATAAAGGTAAACAAAGAAAGGATGCTAATAAGGGTCTGCCAGGAAAACATTTTGAATGTGGCAGAATCAAAGGTGAACAAAACCGCTAGCTACAAAAGTGAATGAAAAAATGGAATAAGAGAATAACAGAGTTGGAAGGGACCTTGGAGGTCTTCTAGTCCAACTCCCTGCCCAGGTAGGAAATCCTACACCACTTCAGACAAATGGTTATCCAACCTCTTCTTAAAAATTTCCAGTGTTGGAGTATTTACAACTTCTGGAGGCAAGTTGATTAACTTGCTGATTAATTGTTCAGGAAATTTCTCCTTAGTTCTAAGTTGCTTGTCTCCTTGATTAGTTTCCATCCGTTGCTTCTTGTCCTGCCCTCAGGTGCTTTGGAGAATAGCTTGACTCCCTCTTCTTTGTGGCAACCTCTGAGATATTGGAACACTGCTTTCATGTCTCCCCTAGTCCTTCTCTTCATTAAACTAGCCATGCCCAGTTCCTGCAACCGTTCTTTATATGGTTTAGCCTCCAATCCCCTAATCATCTTTGTTGCTCTTCTCTGCACTCTTTCTAGAGTCTCAGTTTTACATCGTGGCAACCAAAACTGAATGCAATATTCCAAGTGTGGCCTTACCAAGGCATAATTGACCTATGCATGGTCTACGGTTGAAAGAAATTGAAGGCAAGGTGAACAGTATCTAAATTTGGCAATGACTTTAAGTTGGAGCCATCAGGAAGGAAACAGAAGGCTTAACATTTGCTGTACAAAAAGTACTAGCAACAAATCACATAAAAACATTTTAAAAAGCAAAAAGTGAAACCAGAGCACATGTAGACCACACAAATAAAAAAATAAGACTGTTCATTACCTAAATGCGCATTATAAGACATGATTGTGCGGTTAAAATGATATGCCAAAACTTATACATGGCCCAGTATGTGTCATAACCTGGGTTATAGATGTATTGTGTATGTTCATAAGGTTGACAAAGTGCTTCGGAATAGTGGTGGAAAGCTATTATGGTATTTCTGAATTCAGACAGATCTACGCCTAGAATACAGCTTGCCTAACATTACAGTATAGGTAGTCCTTAATTAACTACAATTGAACCCAAAATTTATGTTGCTAAGTGAGGCGTTTGTTAAGTGAATTTTGCTCCATTTTACATCCTTTCTTGCCACAGTTATTAGGTGAATCCGTGCAGTTGTTACGTTAGTGACACCGTTATTAAGTGAATTTGGCTTCCCCACTAACTTTCCTTGTAAGAAGATTGCAAAAGGGGATCACATGATTTCCGGACACTGTAGCCATCATAAATATGAAGCAGTTGCTAAGCGTCTGAGTAAGTAAGCATTTTTTTACTACTGGCTCGGGCGAACAGGTAGTAAAAAAATGCATTTAAAAGGTAAAAAAATGGTTCCGACGATCACAGCTGTGGCGTGCGGTCGTCAGAGCCTTTTTTTTTTAAGTAGGTAGTAGGTAGGTAGTAAAAAATATTTAAAAAGTAAAAAAAAAAAAGTTCCCACGATCATGCATCGCTCAGCTGATCGTCGGAACTTTTTTTTTTTTACATTTTTTTTTACTACCGGTTCAGCAAACCAGTAGCCTTTTTTTACTACCAGTTCGGGTGAACCGGACCAAACCAGTAGCATTTCACCCCTGAATAAGTAAGTAAGTAAGTAAGTAAGTAAGTAAGTAAGTAAGTATGAAAACCGCTTTCATAAGTCGCTTTTTTCAGTGCCGTTGTAACTTTGAACGGTCACGAAATGAACTGTTGTAAATCGAGGACTACCTGTACTTGAGGAAAGTGCAAGCTTGATTTATAGATGTAGCACTACACAATGATATCGGAGTATTGGCTAGTCTAAAGAAAAAAAATTAGGGGTGACATGATAGCAGTATTCCAATAAGCCATAAAGACAAGGGGGTCAAATTATTCTCTGAGGCACCAGATGGTTTAGTTACCAAAACTATGTTTGGTAACTAAGCAAAAAGTGAAGCAATCTGGAATTAAGGAGAAACTTCCAAAGAGTGAGAACAATTAACCAGTGGAAGAGCCTTGGTAGTACAGGGGTTTAAGGCACCCTGTTATTAAGCTGGTTATTAAGACCAGCTGCCTGCAATTACTGCAGGGTTCGAATCTCACCAAGGCTCAAGGTTGACTCAGCCTTCCATCCTTTCTAAGGTAGGTGAAATGAGGACCCAGTTGTGGGGGCAATAAGCTGACTTTGTATAAATATACAAAAGGATGAAAGCTATTGCTGAGCACATTGTAAGCCGCCCTGAGTCTTCGGAGAAGGGTGGCATATAAATCAAATTTAAAAAAAAAAAAGAAAAAAAAAAGAATACCTTCCCTTCAGAAGTTGTGGGTGCTTCATCACTGGAGGTTTTTAAGAAGAGACTAGATAGTCACTTATCTGAAATATTATAGGTTCTCCTGCTTGAGCAGAGGGCTGGACTAGAAGACCTCCAAGGTCCCTTCAAGTTCAATTCTAATTCTAATTCTAATTCTAATTCTAATTCTATTCTAACTTTACCTCCCATCATTGTGAACATTTTCAATGGTTTTGCTACAAACCAGCCACTGCTGTGGAATGGAAAGGATCTGGCCAGCCAATTAATCTGTCCATCCCTCTAGTCAAAAAGTGTACCTGATTCCTAGACTCCCGCCAACACTTGAAGCCTGAGTGGCGCTACAATCCATCAAGAGGCATTTTCCCTTCTCTTTGACGGCAGCAAGATTACTTTGTGCACAAAAATGGAAGGACACTTTAATTTCCCCAATGGATGAACGCAGTGGTGAAACGTAAAATTTGTTACTGTGGGCGTGGCTTGGTGGGGGGGGTGTAATATGATTGGGTGGGCGTGGCCAATTTTTTTCTTTTTACTTTTTTAAAGCATTTTTTTACAACCTATTCAGCTGAATAGGTTGTAAAAAATGCTTTTAAAAGTAAAAAAAAAAGGCTCTGATGATCACAGCTGTGGCGCACAATTGTCAGAGCCTTTTTTTTTACCTTTTAATAGCAGGAAGTAATGACATCCGGGCGGGTGGGCGGAGCCTCGCGCCACCATCGCTACCGGTTCTCCAAACCACCTGCCACAATCGCTACCGGATCGCCCGATCCGGTCTGAACCGGGAGCCTTTCACCCCTGGATGAATGGCTGCAGAAGTTGATGGAGTTAGCAGAGATGGCTAAACTGACTGTTTGGATTAAAGACAAAAACACAACTACTTTTATTTTTACTCGGAAGCCGCTTCTGGACTTTGTGCTCGAGGTGGAGAAAAAAATGAAACTTTGATTTTGGGTTTTACCGATTAGACAGGTTTGTTGTTATAGAAATGGCTAGTTTATACTATTATGTAAAAGTAAGAAGTTGATATTACTACTACTGCACCAAAGGGACTTGGAAGTCAACACCTTTTCTTTCTTCCCCCCGCCCCTTTTCCTATGCTTTTCCCTTCCCTTTTCCCTCCCCTATCTTTCCTATTATTTTCTTTTGTATTTTTATATCTTATAGTATTCATATATAAATAAATTATAAAAAAATTCCCTTCCCACTATGTTATCTGTTGTTCTTTTCTCCCTCCCTCCATTCCTTTTAGGTGTTTTCTTCCTGTTTTAAGGGAGGAAGAATAGGATGTGGTAATGGGTCAACCAGGTTGGTGTAATATGTGAAGATGCTGAGCTAGAAACTGGGCGATGGTGAGTTCTAGTTTCCCCTCAGGCCTGCAAGATGACAGGGTGATTTTGGGCCAGCCATTCTCCCTCAGCCAAACCCACCTCACAGCCTTTTTGTCGTGCGAAAAATAGGAGGGGCAACCATTGTGTACACCGTTCTGGGTTGTACAAATAAAGGCAGGATTTAAGCCTAACAAAAGTACGTAAATAAAGCCTAGCTAAGTAAACTATTAAGAAGGCAGGGGTGCGGGGAGGAGAGAAATCTTATCCAGCTTCTTCTTCTCCTTCAGAAACCTCAGCCAAGCTTGTTATCAAAGGTGGAAACGAAGAAAAATGGTTCACCGGGAAGGAGCTTAGAAAATGCTTTTTTTTTTTGCGGAAACATAACAAACAAAGCGTATTTGCCAACAGCTATTTTAAGCTTCATATGGAAAGCAAGGTGTCATTTCCTCCAGATAGGAAGTCAATTAAAACATTAGCAACCAAAACATTTTGGTTTTGGTTATTCAAACACCGAGTCAAATCACCTGTAGAAAAGTCACTCAACTAGAAAGGTTATTCTAGTATTGAATAACAGGAGTTATTTAATCAGTGAATATTGACCAAGTACCTCTTGCAGCCTGAAGAGATAAGGAATGAGGGAGTTTAGCTTATACAGGTAGTCCTTGACTTAAAAACCATTCGTTTAGTGACTCTTTGATGGTCATTTTTCACACTTAAGACCACTGCAGCATTCCCATGGTCACGTGATCCAAATTTGGATATTTGGCATGTATTTATGAGGGTTGCAGTGTGACCTTCGGACAAGCAAAGTCAATGGGGAAGTGATCACTTTTTGTGACCTTCGGACAAGTCAATGGGGAACCCAGATTCACTTAACAACTGCAGTGATTCACTTAACAACCATAGTAAGAAAGGTCATAAAATGGGGTAAAATTCATTTAACAACTGTCTTGCTTAGCAATGGAAATGTTGGGCTCAATTATGGTCGTATGTCGAGGACTACTTGTACCTCATTCTTCCTGTACTGCAGGCCCATATAAACTGAGGCCTGAGGGTTTGCAAGAACCAGACCGAACCAATAGCAACCCACCACTGGGAAGGACCCATCTAAGGACTTGTGGACACAGCACTTAAGAAGAAGACTTAGCTCTCAGCTCTCTTTTCTGTCAGCTTTGGAAGCCATATTAGGCCGGAAGCTTCCATGCTGCCGCCTTCTCATGTGTGGGAAAGTAGGAGGGGGGATTTAGTAGTGGGGTTGTCTGTAGACATAATAGCATTCTTCCTGTCGGTCAAGGTCAGGCCGATCCTGCATCTGGAGAAGGAGTGGTCGGAGTGCTGTCTCGAGATGGGACGGATGTTAATTGGAGCATGTGATCGACTGAGGACTGAGGGGATGGTTTTGGAGGTTTTGATTTACTGAGGGAAAACCCGGACCTCTCAGATTCAGGTTTTCCCAGATGTGCCAGTTTACCTATTCTGGTAAATAGAACTTTGAAAAATGCTTGCTTCAGAGTTTTACTTGGAGTTGGGGGGGGGGGTTTCTAGAACGCTGACACTTTCCATGTGCTCCTTGCTCGAGAGCAGTAGGGCCACCACTCATCCCTGCTGTGAGGGAATTGTGAGGCATCTGTCAACATGGCTCCCTGAGGATGCCTTCACCGTGATGCATGTATAGAGTAGAAAACAATTTCACAGAGTGGAGAATTTTACAGGCTCTGATTCACTGCCTATCCTGGTTCATCACTGGAAGCAACTTTTTGTTGCTAATAATAGGATGAGTCCTGCAAAACTTCAAACTGGCATTTGTTCTGCCCCAGCTCTGGATTTCCGAGGATATTGACACACACCAACAGTCCTTATCAAATTTATTAAGTAGCAAGAATAAACCAAAGTCTGGCAAAGGTTGGCAACCAGCCCAAAAAACAAAATACGATAAGACTTTTCCAAAAATGCTCTGATGATAATTACAAGTTGTTTCCAGCAAGAAACTTACTAACTGTGTGTGACTTAACTAGGCTAAGAGAGTGGCCAATTATCCTCAAGCCTTACTCTCAAGGAGACCTCCTCCTGAGTAGCCACTCCTGCCTTTTGGCAGCCCTGCGTGCTCGAGCATTGAGAAGAGGCTCCTCCACTTCGCTCTCTCCACTTGAAGGAGCCTCTGGAGGTTCTGAAGGCCCTGGCTGAGTCTCTGCCTCTGGCACCACATCCTCTTCACCCTCCTCGCTGTCTGACGCAACCACCGGCTGCTGGCGCGACACCACACCAGCCTCCTCATTGTCGGGATCAGCCACGATCTGTGCAGGCCGCTGGCGGGCCACAACAGCATTGGAAGTTTCCATCTCTGGTTCATTTCTTTGCGCCCGACCTTCTGCGCATGCACTTTGCTGGTGCGTGTGCCTTTCGCGCATGCGCCCGTCTTAAAAAAAGTGCCTAAATAGGATGGCATAGAGCTGGGGCAGGTGTGTGGGCTCACCCGCGATTTCTGCTACCGGTTCAGGTGAACTGGTCCAAACCGGCTAAATACCACGTGTGTGTGTGTGTGTTTGTACACACACGCACGCACACACACACACACACATATACATACATACATACATACATACATGAGATGTATATAAGATATACATCAACTTCAATACATGAACAGTGTGGCATCTGAGTATCATTCTTTTTAGTACAAATAACAATGATATTAATAATATTTATTATATTAGTCAAGCTTTTGTAATCTTAGTGTTGATACACATTTTCGTATTAAAATATAATCCTTCATTATTTAATTGTTCAGTGTTTCAGTGTGCCATTCTAATGCCAATCACAATATTAGCTGGGCATATATAGTAATACCATCTTTCAACCTCTAATCTTTCCATCTGGTTACTGCTTTTATTTTATTATATAAAAATGTGTATACTAATATTCCCCCCGTTTCTTATTTCTAACTCTATTCTGACTTTTATTCAGGCCACCATTACTAGATCTGCTTCATTTCTGATGTGGACAATAAGAAGAACCAGTTTTTGGGGAGTGGGGCAAGGGGGAATTATGGACAGAAATTCAGAATGCAAAGTCTTTCCCCTACCTCCGGTCGTTCCTCCTCCTCCTGAACAGTTTTTTGGTGTGTGCAATTTCTGCTTCGTGTGGCAATGGGTGACAGCCCTGGCATAAAACAGGGGAAAAAAGGAAGATGGTTACAAGTTCAATAAGAAGAACCAGAAAATACTCATGATTATGGCAAGGAGCAGAATGTAACTGTCCCTGGCCTTCCAGATCTTTAGAACCTCTTGAAATGCTGGTTCAGACAAACTGCTCATTTTAATTTTTCCTAAGAGTTGCTAGAACAAAGTAAGCTTATAATGATTAAGGGTAGAATCACATGCTATTCATACAATCAAACTTCACCATTGCAATGCAGTGTGAAAAAAGCTATTGCTTCAAAGTTTTAAGACCATCACATATCATGCATCCATGACCATCGTAAAGTATTCTGGAAATTGAAGTCCATAGGAACTCAGATCGTGGAAGCTTGGACTAGATTTTTCAAATTCTGGTATTCATCCAAAATTATTGTAATAGGAAAATGCTTTCCATTTGTGTACAGTATCACCAGGTGTCAACTTTCCCAGGTAGACCAGACAGGAAAAACAACCAAATGAACTACTGTAATTCTACTTTATTGCAAGGCTAATTAACAGAATTTTGCAAATCTGAAAGTAAAGATCACTTTTTACAGCCTGATAAATGCAGAAGCATCTGGACAGTCACTTTGAGAACAAATTGTAGGATCGCAACTGGTTGTTTTTTTTCCCCAACTGCCTTTTTATTAGCATAATACAATTCTGACTTGCCTTAAAGGCAATTTCATTGTTACTTGAGATGTTTTAAAATGGTTTAATCCGGTAACAGACTGAGCACAATTGAACCCCTATCAAATTCCACTAACTTATTTACTTAATATACTTCTATGCTGCATTCCAGGGTAAAATGTCTCAGCGAGAGGCTCATAATTGGAATAAAAGAGAAAGTCCAGGCAAGGAAATAATTTATGATAAATCAAAGCATTCAATATAAAACAAATGTGAAATTTGGACATTTAAAAGGTGAGAGTGGAAGGAAAAACATTCATGAGCATCAGTCATACAACTGTGGCACCAAGACTTAATCTTAAAAGCCTCTCAAATAGCATTTCAGAAAGTGAGGCCATTCCTGCAGTAGAAGTTTGCTTGCAATTAATACAAGTGACAGTTTGTAAGATCCCAAGATGCCTACAAGTCAGGAGCCCCTTAGAACAGCTTTCTATATTGGCTCATTCATAAGAAGAGGTTGGACAACCATTTGTCTGAAATGGTATAGGGTTTCCTGCTTGTGGGGGGTTGGACTAGAAGACCTCCAAGGTCCCTTCCAACTCTGTTATTCTGTTAAATGAACATACCAACTCCAGAGTGCTCTTCATGAAGAATAAACCACTGTTGTCCAAACTGAAATGGTTTGAACACCAGAGTGGTTGCTTCTTGACCAGTTGGATGTCAACCTCTCCGGTCCTCATCCTACTTTTCTAGAACTTGCCTGGTCTCCTCACATTTCTTACATTCCGCGCTTCCATATCAATCTTCTCCCCATCTAATAAGAAAACTACATTAAATCATCCTATCCCCTCTCCTTTTAGAATGGGTTATCTCATCAGATCCATTAAACCACTGAATATGGATTTAGTTTACAACCTAATTTATGTATGTATGTATGTATGTATGTATGTATGTATGTATGTATGTAACTTATATGCCGCCCTTCTCCCGAAGGACTCAGGGCGGCTTACAAAGAACAGAATAAAAATTACATCAACATTAAAAATCCAATTAAAAAGTAATTAAAATTATTTAAAATCACCCCTGCGGATCAGCCCATTTAATGAAAGAACCACGTCTTCAGTTTGCGGCGGAAGGAGAGGAGGTCAGGGACTGTCCTAAGGCCGGTGGGCAGCCCATTCCAGAGGGTCAGTGCTCCCACAGAGAACGCTCTCCCCCTAGGGGCCGCCAGCCGACATTGTCTGGCTGACGGCACCTTGAGGAGGCCCGCTCTATGGGAGCGCACAGGACGATGGGACAATTCAACCTTTGAAGTCAGAAAAAGGGAAAGCTCAGCTCCACCTTCCTAGCCAGTATGGCCAATGATCAGGGATGACAATTGGAGGAATTCCTTATGAATTCTCTACTCCTGTGGCAGACATTCCACAATGTTGGAATTATCTTTGTCTCCTAGCACTATTTGAACCCAGAGAAAAGGTCTGATGATATGTTTATCTTGATTTACATGGCCGATTTGTCTGGTGCACTCAAACAAATCAGCCATCAATAGGCATATAGAGATAAACAACATCTACATACCATTTTAAAGAGACAATCAAAAAGTCCAAAAGGAAACAAAAAGACTAAAATACCTCCTCACCATCAGTCAACACCCGGATGAGCAGAAATTGAAGTCAAGATAACACTAGGCCAACAATCAAGAAGCGAATAATACCCCAGTCAAGAAACTACTAACTCAGACAAACAAGCTAACAAATAAAGAACAGCCTAATCAAGAAAGACTACTCCCACCAAGACTGACAGGGCAAGCCACAAGTATATAAAATGAGAGCAAACCCCACTCCTTTACTAGCACTGATGATGTTACCTAGTTTGGTAATGAAATGTCTGCAATAAGATTTAGTGTTTCATTACTATTGTTTAAAGCAGGGCTCCCCAACCCCCAATTTGCGGGCTTGTACTGGTTTGCAGTCTGTGGGAACTAGGCTGCGTAAGCAGTGGGTGAGCGAGCCCAGCTTCATCTGCACATGTGCAGGAGTTGTATAAGTTGTATATGTGAAACCACGGAAGACAACTTTTCTTCCAAAGTTGGTCCCTAGAGCCAGAAAAGTTGGGGACTAATGGTTTAAAGAACACCCCATTTCTTGGAAGAAGAGGATCCCTAATAATTGCAGAGTGTTACTCATTTTCCTAGCACCACAAAACTGTCAGTTTGCAAGCAGTAGAAGTATTTTATTCATGCTAGCCAGTGCCTGGCATCTAAAGAGGGATTCAGTCTGCAACTATCTGGAACAATTCGTTTCCCTATTTATCTTATAATTTTCTTACAGGCTACCTTTATCTATATAAATCCTTTTCTGAATAAGAAAACTGAATGTGGATGTTTTAAATTCTGGGCTTCTGAAGATTACTTATTTTGACGTTCTTTTTATCATTCGTTGTATTTTGTTTTGGATATTCTGTCCTTCTCTCCTTTCATGCTACCTGCCCTCTTGTGCCTTAAGAACAGTTCCCGCTGTATGTTTTAGAAAAACCCACGTAGCAATGTGAATTTATTTTAAAATATTTCAGAACAGATGATACAGGCTAGTGTTTTGTTCTTCTCTGTGCCAGGGCCCTTTGAATTACAATTAAGGAGAATATTTGTAGATCAGGGTTGAAATAAGGGGTCCTTGGTGTTCTCTGAACTTGCTTGTTTTCTTGAAGGCGTTTCATTACCCAAACTAGGTAACATCAGTGCCTTTAAAGTCTTCCTTTAAATAAAGTGAACAAAACCAAAAAGTAAAGATACAGTAGGAAACTCGCAGGGAGGAAGAAAGATTTTTAGGTGTGTGTTTGTGTTACCTGTACGTATTACCCTGTCCTCTAATTTTAAGGTCTGGGATTCAGAACTACCAAATGACTTTCAAATGTGTCTCCTTTTTTTTTTCAGGTGAGAAAAAGAAATACGACAGGTGCAAAGTAACACTTCCAAGGATAATCTCTGGGTTTGCCCAATTCTCTGGCACTCACCCGCCTGCAGGTGCCAACAAGGTGTGTGTGGTCAAAAAAAGATGCGATGCCCATTAAAAATCAGCACAGCTTCAATCACTTCGCAGCCAGCCTCTAGATCCGTGATGGCGAACCTATGGCACGGGTGCCACAGGTGGCACACGGAATCATATATGTGGGCACGCGAGCATTGTCATAGTTCAGTTCCCGCGCACATGCATATGCTGGCCAGCTGATTTTTGGGCCTTCCGGTCCTACCGGAAGTTGGGAAATGAGCTGTTTCCAGCCTCCAGAGGGCCTCTCAGAGGGTGGGGAAGGCTGTTTTCACCCTCCCCAGGCTCCTAGAAAGCATCTGGAGCCTGGGGAGGGTAAAAAAACGGGGCTACTGGGCCCACCATGCCATCACGTGCTAAAACTGGGGGGCGCAATTATGGGGGTGGGCACACATGTTGGCAACCTCCCCGTGCTCTTCCCGCTTTTGGCACGCGACGGCAAACTGGTTAGCCATCACTGTTCTAGACCAATGTTTTTCAAACTTGGCCAATTCAACATGGCCTGGACTTCAACTCTCACAATCCCCCAGCTGGGGACTCCACGCTATTTAAACTTGCCAAGTTTGGAAAACACTGACTTTTTCGACTGCATCCTGTGGATGCCCCTGTGTGACCTGCCTCAACGGAAACCCCAACAGGACACGGATTCAGTGTTCGCTCAGATGCAAGGAAATGGTTTTTCCGCAAGCCACATTGATAAAAGGATCTCACCCCTCTCTCTCTCTCTCTCTGTGTGTGTGTGTGTGTGTGTGTGTGTTAATATGTGGGCTGCCTGCGTGGGAGAAGATCTATCCAGCACCTGAGTACCAAGGTTTCCCTGGAAACAAGGCTGTGCGGATCATGGTTAAGTGGGTCACAGCAGTCCGAGATAAAGCTATTTTTATTCCTGCTTTTGCAATTGAAGGCAGCTGTGGCAGTATTTGGAGATCTTTATTATGTTTCGTATCCACAGCTTGCTCAAGCAATCTCAGAGATCTTGGGGTGGGTGGGCGCGCAACAAGGCAGCTGGTAGCATTCTCAAGATGGTCAACTGACTTGTTCTTTGTCAGTAGTCAAAATCAGGAAATGGACTCTGCTAGAAACATAATATTTATTTATTTATTTATTTATTAGTCCAATATATATGCCGCCCTTCTCCGTAGACTCAGGGCAGCTTACAATGCATTACAGCAATAGCCTGCATACTTTTTATGTATATACCTGCTTATTAGGGCTTTCGGGGCCCCCCCAAGCGGTGTTGTTCTATACAAAGCTGGCTTATTGCCCCCACAATCCGGGTCCTCAATTTATCTACCTCGAAAGGATGGAAGGCTGAGTCAACCTTGAACCTGGTGAGATTTGAACTCGCACTAATTGCAGGCAGCTGGCAGCTAAGTGCTAGCACTTAACAGCACTTAGTCCGCTGCACCACCGAGGCTCTTATACTATCACTCTTATTGCTGTAGGCCAGGGATCTCCAAACTTGGCAACTTTAAGACTTGTGGACTTCCCCAGCCCAGCACCTTCCTTGTCTACCAGCCTTCCTTTGCTGGTCTTCAGAAAATTTAGAACTTTTCTTTGCATATTAAAACTATTTGTTTTGTTTTGTTTACTGGGACTACACCTTTGGGTCACTGAATCACAGGGACCAGTGAAAGTTTATTTTAATTGATGCATGCTGGGCTGGGGAATTCTGGGAATTGAAGTCCACCTGTCTTAACGTTGCCAAGGTTGAGAAATTTTGTTCTATGGGATATTATTGCCAAGTATTACCAACTCGGATTTTCTTTACCATTGCAGTCAGGAGCATTTCCAGCACGCTCTGGGGAAGCTGTCCAGTGAACGTGAGACCGACCTGCAGCCTACAAAGCAGGAAGAACTTCTGCTTCCCTTTATCCGAGACCCAGGCGCCAGGTAGACCTGGAAATGTTAATGCAATGCCTCTCTCTATCACGCTCCACTTAAAACCATGGAGGCTGCACAGTTGATTTAAGGAAGAGCACAAAAATAACTCACAAAAGAAAATCCTCTTTTGTTGAGAGAATCAAACCAGTCAATGCGAAAATCAGTTACAATCTGATCTAGGAAATTCAAAGTACTTTTCCCATGTTACGGCTGCATATGGAACAATGCTTTTACCCGTGGATGTGACTGTGATTGTTTTAGCTGATGTTATTTTAGTTCTGTTTGGGTCTATTGCTTATTTGTATGCATTTCCCGTGATGGAGGTCACGTTTAAAAACAGTCGTTTAGCATCGGTGAGCCTAAACCGGGCTGCAAAAGAGATAAAAGGGGTGGGGTGAAGGAAACCGGTCAGAAAAATGAGTGGGAGATTAAAAATATATAAAAAAACACCCAGCCATTGAGCTGTTGAGGCTAAAGATTACGGAAGGCGGCAAAGACAGAAGGCGCTTGGAGTCATTTTGGGGGGAAAAACAGTCGCGAAAAACATCCGCCTAATTGTCAATATTTA
The DNA here is from genome assembly GCA_022577455.1 of Arizona elegans. NCBI lineage: Eukaryota > Metazoa > Chordata > Lepidosauria > Squamata > Colubridae > Arizona > Arizona elegans. The sequence goes on from JAKOOJ010000050.1 coordinate 1,419,175, forward strand.
GTGCGACGTGCTTGAATAATAAATCAAAAGTATAGAAGCCTGATAATAGTTTTAAAGTTGGCACTGGTAGGCCATGACGTATGACTACAATTGGGACAAGAATTTCCATTACAGATAGTACTCAACCTACAACAGTTCATTTAGTGACCATTCAAAGATACAACGGCACTGAAAAAAGTTTCTTAAGAACACGTAACAGCTACTGCAGCATCCCCAATGGTTACAGGATCAAAATTCAGACGCTTGGCAACTGACTCATATTTATGACAGTCGCAGTGTCCCGGGGTCTTGTGATCCCCTTTTGCGACCTTCTGACAAGCAAAGTCAATGGGGAAGCCAGATTCACTTAACAACTCTGTTTACTAACTTAACATCTGCAGTGCTTCACTTAACAATTGTGGCAAGAAAGGGGGTTAAAATCAGTAGTGAAATCCAATTTTTTTTACTACCGGTTCTGTGGGCGTGACTTGGTGGGCTTGGTGTGGCTTGGTGGGCATGTCAGAGGAAGGATACTGCAAAATCTCCATTCCCACCCCACTCCAGGGGAATGATACTGCAAAATCACCATTCCCTCCCTACTCTGGGGCCAGCCAGAAGTGGTATTTGTCAGTTCTCCGAACTGCTCAAAATTTCCGCTACCGGTTCTCCAGAACCTGTCAGAACCTGCTGGATTCCACTGCTGGTTAAAATGGGGCAAAACCCACTTAACAACTGCCTCACTTAGCAACAGAAATTTTGCTCAATTGTGGTCATAAGTCGAGACTACCTGTACCTTCGTTTGGCTGGGTATAAACCCTGCAAGGCTTCCTTTTTTTTAGCCATCGATAGCATTCCTTTCTCTCTGTCGCTGATAAAGGAATATTTCCTACAAGTTCCAGAAAACTGGAAGTTGACAGAAATTCCCTCAGCCTAAGAGGGGAGGAGAGAGAGACATAGTCAAAGACTGGATGGCAAGCCACATTCTCTTTGTCCGCTAACAGCAAGCTTTACGAGGCCCAATTTACAGAGAAGATTCAGAGAAGGTTTTATTTGTTCCAGATGCCTGTTTCCTTTCACCTCTTGAAGTGGCATTTCCTAGAGGGACACAGTTTGCTACGCTTTGCTTTTTATTTTTATTGACTCAACGCCGGAAGAAATAGCTTTAATCTTGCTCTAGTGGAGGCCAGAGAGGGTAGACAGGAAAGAAATGGCTGTATTTGCTCGTAACTCCAGAAATAATAGGAGGATGGCATCACCCAAAGAAAGAAACGCTTGCAGGAATTGGAGAAGAAAAAGGACAAGATTAGAAAGGTACAAGGAGTGAAACAGTTGGGCCGCAAGCATAGATGTTTTTCACCTTTTACAGGTAGTCCTCGATTTACGACCAAAATTGAGCCCCAAATTCTTGTTGCTAAGATAAACATTTGTCCCATTTTAGAACCTTTTGTGCCACTGTTATTTATTTATTTATTCATTCATTCATTCATTCATTCATTCATTCATTCATTCATTCATTCAAATTTCTATACCGCCCTTCTCCTTTCGGACTCAGGGCGGTGAACAGCCTAATAAAAAACATCTATACAAACATCACAGTTAAAAAATAGTTAAAATAATTTATAAATTTGGCCCATAATTTAAAACTTGTCAATTAAAATCAATATTAAAATTTTAAAACTAACCCTAAAATCAAGACAGACCAGCTAACTGAAAAAAATAAGTTTTTAGGGCCCGACGAAAAATCTGGAGGTCGGAGATCACTCGTATCTCTGGGGGTAGATTGTTCCACAGGGTAGGTGCCACCACAGAGAAGGCTCTCCTCCTGGGGGTCGTCAGCCGGCATTGTCTGGCCGACGGCACCCTGAGGAGGCCCCCTCTGTGGGAGCGAACCGGCCGGTGGGAGGCTATTGGTGGCAGAAGGCGGTCCCGTAAGTACCCTGGCCCTAAGCCATGGAGCGCTTTAAAGGTGATCACCAACACCTTGAAGCGCACCCGGAAGTCCACCGGAAGCCAATGCAGCTCGTGCAGGAGAGGAGTCACATGGGAGCGCCCCGTCGCTCCCATAATCCCCTGCGCAGCCGCATTCTGCACTTATTAAGTGAATGACTGCAGCTGTTAAGTTAGTAACACAGCTGTTCAGTGAATCTGGCTTCCCCATCGACTTTGCTGGTCAGAAGTTCGCTGATGTGGCCCGCCAGCAGCCAGAGGAGCTGGCAGCAGATTCGGACAGTGAGGAGGTTGGGGAGGAACATGGGCCAGTCCTGGAGTCTGGGGAAGGCTCTGATGAGGGCTCTGCATCGGAGGCAGAGTGGGGGCCAGGGCCGGATGCCAGTGATCAGCTGCCTTCAGAGTCGGATATCAGTGAGGCAGATGAACAGCTGGAGCCTGTTCCCAGTGTGGGCATGCACAGAGTTGCCAGACGAAGGGAACAGCTAAAGAACAAGGGTCGACTTGGGAGTAAGGCCACAGGTGGATGATGAATGGCCCCTCCCAGAGGGAATAAAAGAGGAGCGAAAGGGGAGTAGAGTTTGCAGGAGACAATTAGTTCGCTTAATTGGTTTGTGACTCTCCGAGACTTCTTGCCAAGTTTTGAAGATATCGGCCTGGCAGCTCTCCAAGCCAGATAAGGTCTGTGACTGTAAATTCTCTCTTGAAAGACTTTGCTGAGTGTGAATGAGAGAAATTCACAGTAACTTAATGAAAAGGGGTTCCAGAGTTATGTCATCCCCATTTGCTACCTTCTCAGCCAACTTCCAACAAGCAAGTTAATAGGGGAAACTGGATTCACTTAATGACCTCATAATTCACTTAACAGCTATGACCAAAAAGGTTATAAAATCAAGTATAACTCACTTAACAACCATCTTGCTTAGCAACAAAAATTCTGGTCCCAATTGTGGCCGTAAGGGGAGGATTATGTGTATCTATTAGCAGAAAAAGGATGGAAGATGGAAGTCCTCCATGTGGTCTGTAGGATCCCTGCTTCTTCTCACATCAGAGTTGCTTTTCATCATCATCACCACCACCACCACCATCATCATATCATGTGATCATCATTTGTGACCTTCCCAGGCAGTTTCCAACAAGCACAGTCAATGGACAAAGCTATATTCACTTAACAACCGCATGACTCCCTTAACAACTGGCCCAACTTCAATATCAAGACTGCAGAAAAGGTCATCCTTAACTTACAACCATTCATTTAGTGACCGTTCGAAAGTTACAAATGGTACTGAAAAAAGGGACTCAATTATGTCAAGGACTACCGGTACCTGGGAAATGAAACTTTAAATTCTTGTTTGCACTTATATGGAGCAATTCTCACCCATCCACCATCATCCTTTTCCACCATCTCCACCATCATCCTTTTCCTCACCTGGCTCCAGGGGTGGGTTCTACATTTTTTTACTACTGGTTCTGTGGGTGTGGCTTGATGGTCATGTGACAATTATTTAGGATTTAGCAGAGGTACTGGTCTACCAAGCTTTTAACTGCTGGCAGACCTGTACCGATCTACCCATTTATTTTTTCAGGCACTGGTCTACTCATTTGTTTTCTTTTACCACTGATCAGCTGTAGGGCGGCCCTTTGAAGCCCCAGGGCAAGAGTTTAAACAGTTTTTTTCCCTCTAGCCATCAGCTGGGACTCAGGAGGCAGCAATAGATTGGGGGTGGGGCCAAATAAAAGGTAAGAATAACGCGGGGGTGGGTGGGTGGAGCGCGGGGCGGGGGTGGGGGCGGGGGGGGGCAGAACCGGTTTGGTGACATCATATCGTCACCGCTACCGGCTCAGGAGAACCGGGCCGAACCGGGAGGAACCCACCACTGCCTGGCTCCCTGTAGATGTGTTCAGACCACAAGTCTTGGAATCTAGGAAATTCAATTTGGCAAGACCGTGGGAGATCTCATTGTCAGAAAGAACAGGTTTAAAATTCATCCTACATCCTGATTCGGCCATGCAAGTGCAGATTATGGGGCCAAGTGTTCATGTTCTAAGCTGTGTTACAATCAGATAAATTACTGGCTCATAACGATGATTAATACAGTTTTTGTTCTACCGCGGTTTTGAGAGCCGTGTTTCTTTTTAGGGCCTAAATAAATACTAAGGTATTTTGCTGGACACATCGATGTTTCCGTGGGTGGCCTGCTGTAAAGAGCACTCGAGAAACCAGCCAGGAATCACAAACCCAATTTATATATTTTACAAAAGAAACGTGAGAGCTGCAAAAGTGGGCAAATTAAAACTAAAAGGCTCTTATTCCCTAACCTAGCCATTTCCAGATGCACCGAGAACACGACCTCAGACAGAGCCCTGTAGGCTCTGCTGCCTGTGGTTTCTTTCTTTTCCTTATGTAAAAGGCTGGCTATCTTGTGCCAAAGATGTCCTCAGATACTCTGTGCTTGGGATAAATAGATTTATGCATTTCTTAGTGCTCTCTGAGCTCGGTTATTCACTAGAATCCAGAACATGCCGGCAGAGGAGGCATGATGTGGGTCCCATCAGCCCGATTATTCCAGCTGGCAGGGTCCAGGCGGAGGGCTTTCTCTGCTGTGGCTCCTGCCCTCTGGAATATCTTGCCCCCCTCCCTCCCCTGATGTGAGGTTGGCCCCAACCCTCCTATATTTTCATAAGGGCCTAAAGACCTGGATCTGCCAGTCGGCTTAGCGGCCCAGTGGAGGGATCAGCGCAATGGAGGTGGTTGATTAATAACAGATCCCTCCTCCCACTGCTTTGCCCCCACCCTTCCCATGTATTTTTGGTAGTAAGGTTTGATTTTAAACATTTTATGTTTTAACTAAGTTGTAATTGCAAGCTGCCAAGAAGGAAGGAAGGAAGGAAGGAAGGAAGGAAGGAAGGAAGGAAGGAAGGAAGGAAGGAAGGAAGATAGGAAGGAAGGAAGGAAGGAAGGAAGGAAGGAAGGAAGGAAGGAAGGAAGGAAATGAAAACGGCCTCCCCCCCCGAGGCCCTCCAGAGACTGGAAACGGCCCGTTTGCCAACTTCCGGTGGGACCAGAAGACCCCCACAGGCTCCAGAGGCTTTCTAGGAGCCTGGGGAGGGTGAAAACGCCCCCCCGGAGGCCCTCCGGAGGCCAGAAAGGGCCCGTTTGCCAACTTCCACTCCGAAGGGCCTCCGGGTGGGGGGGGGAGGTCATTTTCGCCCTTCCCATGCTCCTAGAAAGGCTTTGGAGCCTGGGAGAGCGAAAAAGGGGCCTTCCGGTCCCACCAGAAATTGTCAAATGGGCTGTTTCCGGCCTCTGGAGGGCCTCCTGGGGGTGGGGCGTTTTCGCCCTCCCCAGCCTCCAAGAAAGCCTCTGGAGCCTGGGAAGGGTGAAAAACGGGCCTACCGGGCCCACCGTGTCATTGGTGCCAAAAGTGTGTGAGAGCACGGGGGGACGGGCCACATTGAATTATGTGTGACGCAACCCCCCGCCCCCCGTGCTCCCCCCACGTTTGGCACGTGACGGCAAAAAGGTTAGCCATCACTGTTCTGTTCTGTTCTGTTCTGTTCTATTCTCATTCTGATAAGCAAAGTCAGTGGGGAAGCCAGATTCACTTAACAACTGCAGTGATTCACTTAACAACTGTGGCAAGAAAGGAAAATGGAGCATAGCTCGCTTAACAAATGTCTCGCTTAGCAACAGAAATTTTGGCTGCAAGTCGAGGACTACTTTAACTCAGAGAGTGCAGCAAGCCTTGCTGATGGGGTGGGAAATACACATGTTCTGTCTGCAGGAGGATTTCTTTGGAGGTGGATCGGTAGGTGGGAGAGAACTTTGTCCCAGATTCCTCATGTCCTTGTGGCCCCCTGCCATTAATTATTCCAAGGAACACTGCGTTTGGCCTGTGTTGTGTCAGCCTGCCCCATGCTTACTAACACCCTTTTCTGAAATCCCCACCCAGACAAAGCTCCAAGAGAGGAAATTAAGGAAATGCCTGAGTTTTCCAAGAGGAAAAACTATTCTCACTAGCTTTAAAAAAAGAACCACGTTACGTTGGGTAAATTACTTCCTCCTTGCTCTCTTTTACCCAACATGGTCTCGCGTCTGCGGTGATTAAGGAAAGGCGCTCCAGGAGAAACACCCTAAGATGGAAACGGACTCAGCAGTCTCCTTGAATGAAGACAGGAATCGTCACAATAAAAGGAAAGATCAATTTAGTCAGGGAAGACCCTAGCAATTTTAAAAAAAACACACACACCAAGTGCAGTTCTGCAAATTTATTCAAATTTGGCTGGTTTGTTTTTTCAACAGAAGAAGTCCTCTCTGGTACCTGCTTGCATAAAATTAAGAAGCACTGATTTTTAGGAATTGTGCTGCTGGGTTAAAAATGCACATGGAAGCAAGCTGGTGCTATCAATTAACTCAAGCAGCTGATTAATTAGTTAAAATGCATTTAAGTAATTGTGTTAGATTATCCAGAGATCCAAACAGACATTTCAGAGATATTGGGGGAAAAAAAATAAAATGTATTTTTACTTTTAAAATAATTATTCCAAAATATCTTCTGTTCTGGTCAGTTGAGGTCTTTTCTAAATTTACCTTTGTATATTGATACTCTCCATCTTTGAGAGATGCACCTTTGACATTTGAGAAAAAGTTATGGTCACTCACAAAGTGGCTATTACACAGCCATGACAAAAATCTTATGATAATTGCAGCTTCTCTATGGTCACGTAATCAAAATTCAGATGCTTGGCAACTGGCTCATATTTATGACGGTTGCAGTGTCCTGGCGTCATGTGATCACTTTTTGTGACCATCTGACAAGCAGAGTCAATGGGGAAGCAAGATTCACTTAACAACTAACTTATTAAAACTAACTTAACAATTACAATGATTCGCTAGTGGCACATGAAATATGGCAAAAAGAGATTGTAAAATGGAGCAAAATTCACTTAAGAACTGTGTCGCTTAGCAACAGGAATTTTGGACTTAACTCTGGTCGTAAATCGAGGACTAGCTATAATACTTTATCTTGGTAATATATACTGGTAGATTGTTGGTGACAATATTTATATATTACCTGGACTTTCATTAAGACCTGCAACTTATCAAACAATATAAGATGTGCATAAAACTAGCTCATAAAATATTGAAAATTCTTTTCTAACCATTTTAGTCCTATTTGACTCTATGAAGCTTGTACCTTTCTGTTTATTCCCTCTATATTTTATTTTTCCTTCTTTGTGTTTCTCTTTTCTTCTTAGTCCTTTTTTCCTTTCTCAAAAACTTTAAATAAAAATGTAATTAAAAAGAATAAAATAAATAGGCTCATGGTCAGTGATTAGCGGGGGGAAAGCAGAAATCCTTAACTCGGACATGAGATAATAGCATAAGTGACTGTCAGAAAAGCCTCCAGTTATAGAAAGAGTCACAACTGGAACCCAAGATGTAGTTTAGGGATTCCTAACCTCCATCTGCTGCTTCAACAGGAGCTGTGAGTTCAAGAACATACCCAGATGACAATTTTGCGAGGGAGAACACAATTTCCTCCAGAACAAGAAATGGACTTTTTAAGGAAGCAGAAATAGAAATTATGGGAACTAGTTTATTCTTTTAGGTGTCGATATTTTGACTATGATATTTCTACCTTGCTGCATGGAAGGAAGGTTAAATCTTATTAAATGGAGCAGATCAATGCCCGAGCGTATAGTGTAGAGTTCATTCCACACTTCTTTGCCCTAAGATGTGGGGTGAGACACTCCCAAGTTTACCTACGAAAGGCCCAGCCTGGGGAACTTGTCTACGTGTGTGGACACACAGCTTCAGCCAGCTAAGGTGATGTTTACCTTGGGTATCTGTGATATACAATAGAGTCTCGTTGCAGTGACAAACTTTCCCACAGGCAGACTTATCATCTCCCACAAGGGAGATGGGAGGGGATGTAAGGGTTGTTTCTTTCCACAATTCCTTACACAACGTGTCAGGTTGCACGTACTTGAAGTCTGGCAACAGGGTTCTAAGAAAAGAGAGAATTTCGCCCGATTCACGGCGACTTCCTCTCCTGAAACTTGTCGGTCTCCAGGAAAGTAACTCAGTTCTGAGGAAATCTTTGGCTCCAGCTAACTAAGAAAAGTTGTAGCATCTCTCCATTTATGGGAGCCATAAGCACGATGCACACACACACAACCCAAAAAGGAGGAAAAATTTAAGATAGGCTAGCTGCCGCTTTTGTTCATGGGAAACCCTAAAGGTGGAAGGTTTACGTGTTCAGTGTGTACTGCCATCAGCTCACTGGGGAGAAAGAAAGAAGCTAGCAATGGTAAATAGCCTTCTGTTTACATTAGCTAACGGGACAGAACAGGTGAAGTAAAACCTTTGCTGGACCAGCATATGAGAGTGAAAAAACATGCCATTTTTTCCATAGCTAAAGTTTGAGACAAGGGCACCTTGTGTAGGTCATTTTATCACCCTGAAAAAGACAGAAAGAGGAAACCAGTTTCTCAGATGTTCAAAGCTGGATTCTCCTTGACTTTCGGTCTACAATTTATGGCATGTGCATGTTGCACGGAGGAACTGAATACTACAGCCTGGAGCAGGGGTCTCCAACCTTGGCAATTTTAAGACTTGTGGCTGGCTGAGGGATTCTGGGAATTGAAGTCCATAACTCTTAAAGTTGCCAAGGTCAACTGAGATCCCTGGCTTGAAGGACAGAAGAGAAAAAGGGGACATGATTGAAACCTTTAAATATATTAAGGGCGTGAATAAGGTTCTAGAAGGCAGTATTTTCAATATTAAATGGAAATCAAGGACACGGGACTATAACCTCAAACTGACAGAAGGCAAGTTCAAAAGTAATATTAGAAAGTATTACTACACAGAAAGAGTAGTAGAAGCTTGGAACCAACTTCAAACAGAGATAGTAGGTCAAACATCAATAACTGAATTTAAACACGCTTGGGGTATTAACATGTCCATCATTAAACACAAATTAAAAAAAATAGATACAAATATTTTTTTTAAAAAAACTTCCAAGGACAGATTCGATAGAGCAAGAGGTTTTTTTCAGTCGTCAGTTTTCTATGTTTCTATGTCTGTTTTTTCCTTTCTATAGAACATGTCCATGAAGACTCATCCAGGCAAAAGTGCCTGCAGATTGAATCATGGCAACTCAGCAAATTTTTGTTAGCTTGATGTTAGCTTGAGACATTTCACTGCTCATCCAAGCAGCTTCATCAGTCAGAGCAAGTCAGTTAGGCAGAGAGTTGTTGGAATGCACCAACTCTTACCAAACCGACTTCAGAGGTTTCCTTCCCAAAATGGGTTCCAATATGTCGATGAACATTTCTATAGAACCTTCCAACATAATTTCCGCAGGTCTTCTAAACTCTTCTGGTGGTTTTGTAGGAGTTTGCTGTTGGTGCGAAACAATATTCAGGAATGTGTAAAAGCTTCATAGGAAGAACAGTGTAGTTAATACAACTGTATTGGACTAAAACAACAACCCAAAGATTAATATCAAAATGGAACACATGCCAAAATTGTTTCCCAAACTTTCTTCTGGCAATTCACTGTATCCTGAGCACATGGAAAACTTTCTTATTTTTTTTCCCCTACCACAATGCCAAGGAACTCTTTTTACGATGAGAAATGGATCTGAACTCCTGGCTGGGTTTACACAACATGATAAATCCTAAGCCTGGGTTAGCAGTCAACATAAAATGCTCACCTATCGTGCAGCAATTCAACCATGGTAGCTTAGCACGATGATCTGATTCACATAATATGCTAAGACAATAATGCTTGTGGTGGGGAGGGGTGTCCTTGATGCTGTCTGGGCTCAGTGGTTTTCTTGCAGATACTTCATTACCAAACTAGATATTGCACTGAAGATGTTACTTAGTTGGGTAATGTAATGTCTGCAGGAAAACCACCAATCACAGAGAGCAAGGACCACACAACTCAACCCTGAGCTACAAATATTCTCTTCTATCAGTAGCACATAATGCTTTCGTGGTTTTCCAGAGACTGTAAGCCAGCAGTAGGATAAAAGTCCTTTACATTAATAGGGGTCGCTTACACAGAGCCCAAGCTGATCCAGCTCATCTTCTCCCAATCTTCTGTTCTCCCAGATGTTCTGGCTACACTTCAAATCCACCACAGTTCTGGGAAATCTAACGCAGTATCTGGGAGCACAATTCAACACACTTTCTGAAGGGCTCCAGGCTGAGAAATATGGTACCATCCTAATTTTCTCTGAGTTAAAAAAACCCCAAAACCTAACCAATAACTCAAGATAGTCAAATTACTCTATGAGATTCCACAAGAATACTTCTATTAGGAAGAGACAAAAATGGGATTTGCCAGTTACATCATGTTTCATAATTCCTTCTCAGACCAATATTTGTCATGCAGCTAAGGACCTACTGCCTTGAAATTCCAAATTCCAAATAATAGTATTTTAGGTTAGTCCAGTAAATAACCAAGCAAGCAAGCAACAGGTAAGATTGGCCTTGATGGATGTCTTTTCAGCCAGTGTGAAATTCAGATGTCCTTCAAAATGGCGCGAGATACAAATGATTGTGAACACAACCGCTGAATATTCTCAAGCCTGTGGGCAAAACCAGGAAAACTCAGAGCAAGCTCAGCATGGTTGGTGAGCTTACAGTGTTTCTCAGAGGTTCCAGTGTTTCTCAGAGGTTCTGCACATCCACACCCCTTCCTTGGCCACCTTATCACTAAGCAAGTAAAGGTATAACATGCCCCACCCATGAGAATTTATCTGAACTTTCCTCTCCTTGAAATGAATTTCTAAAGCAGAATCTCTTCCATCAAATTAAACGAGAAGTAGTTAAAAACTGACTCCGGGATAATTTCTCAGCCTAGTGCCAGTAGTAAAGTTGGGAAATCCACAGCCAGATCAGGACGAGGAGAAAGGAATTACAGCATTCTCTGTAAAGCTCATGGATAGATCAATCCAGATCAGATAATGTGTGCCAAGGTTTCTGTCTGAAAACATGCAAAGCTATCAAGAGACCTCAAAGATAGCTATCAAGAGCTATCTTAGCCACAACGATGAGCAACCTAAAAATGTAAGGATTTCTCTTCAGTGGTGTGGTTTATTAATTTCAGTATGAAAGAGGGACATCAGATGAACTGAAACTACGTCATGTGGATGCTGTGAGTTTCAAAGTATGTCATCTTTCAACCTTCTCTTCAACAAACCATGATATGGCTTTCCCCAAATGGAAGCCTGCCAACTGTTGGCCATCCCAAGCCACCATGGATGAGGTTGTAATCCCACCATCCAGAAATTGCCAGATTGGGAAGCCTGAATTGGCATCTTAGTGGCCTACAGGGCACCACGCTGTAATAAGTGGCTGAAACAAACCTAGATGGGCATGTACTTGATTTTCATATTACAGTGTAGTAGTTCTTTGGACAGGTTCAAGGTTTACTACACTCACATTTCAAGGAGACTAAAATTGTTCATTTGGTCGCCATGGCATAAAAAAGATGATGAGACTCCAGAAAGAGTATAGAGAAGAACAAAAATGATTAGGGGGCTGGAGGCTAAAACATATGAATATTGATTGCAGGAATTGGGTATGTCTAATCTATGCAAAGAAGGTCTAGGGGTGACATGATAGCACTCTTCCAACATCTAAGTGGCTGCCACAAAAGAAGAGGGCCTCAACCTATTCTCCAAAGCACCTGAAGGCAGCACAAGAAGCAATGGATGGAAATTCATCAAGCAACAGAACCAATCTAGAACTAAGGAGAAATTTCCTGACAATGAGAACAATTAATCAATGGAATGGCTTGCCTCCAGAAGTTGTGGGTGCTTCATCAGTGGAATTTTTAAGAAGAGATTGGACAACCATTGTTTGAAATGGTATAGGGTCTCCTGCTTGAGCACATTGGACTAAAAGACCTGCAAGATCCCTTCCAACCAGTGGTGAAAGCCAGTTCTACACGAGCCGGAAGCGCCAGCAGTGTGTCATTCGGTGAACTGGTATCGGCGGTAGCACAAGGCTCCGCCCACCCACCTGGACGTTGTTACTTCCTGGTTTTTAACCCTTTGCACATGCGCAAAGTCTTCTGCACATGCGCAGAGGGTCAAAAATCAGATGTGACGCGGTGCGCGCACTTCCAAACCAATTGGGAAGGTAAGTAGATTTCACCCCTGCTTCCAACTCTGTTATCTTGACCCATTGCATGACCTTGGTATCTTGGTCCAGCTTGGCATGACTATCAGGAGACCAGGTTCATCCTCTCCACTGGCAGCACTAGCTGTGCCCTTCAATGCCGAATACTACGAACATTTCACCACACAATCATTCTTAGGAATCCTACCTCTACACCCTACCCCAAGGAAATACAATCAGCCTCAAGGACTTGGAGCATTCTTTGATGGAACCAAGATTATGAACATCAAACCTGGTCCGGCCCCAGACATTCTCTCTCCCTCCCATCATGATATCACGAGCTTTTGCTCAGCTCTGGAGTCCAGAAAACAGCCTGGGATTCTTTGCACAATGGAAGGAAGAGGGTGTAAGGGAGAAGATTTCACCGCTGACCCCTTTATTGTTCTTGGGCTAGAAAAAGCCTTCCTCCAAGCTTCGGAACTGCCACGTTGAAAAATATTTTCCAGCCAAGTCAAGCCATACAGAGAGTGACTTTCAGGTTTCTCCCTTCCCGCCGCCTCCCGTCTCTGTTTGGCTGAGCCACAGGGAGTCACCGGGTTGAAGTCCATTCACAAATACTTGCTAGTTATCACGTACTCTCGCCCCCACTGGCCCCAGCCACGCAGAGCCACACAGAGCCAGGAAAGGCCAGGAGCAGAGGGCCTTAGCTGGCTAAAAACAACTTTCCTCCCCGCTCCTCCTCCCCGACAAATACAATGGGAGGGGGGAGACAAAGAAAGCAATATTTTCCCCACCCCAATGCAAGTGATGCTTGCAGTTTTTAGATACAAGGGAAGTAACCTCCTTGCGGGAGGAGACCCTGGCCTGTATGCAATGGCCAGGGATGAAAACAAAATCCATATTTGTTCCTAAAGGCATAATGGTAATTTCTCAAAAGTGTCCATTGGGATCGGAGTGTCACAAGGGTTACCCCCACATCGGCCAAATGGAAAAACCCAAAGGCAACATTGCCTTTTAATTCTGAGGCAAACAAAGCCTCAGAAGGTAGCATAGAAACGTGATGCAAGTCCAAGAAAGGCTGATCTTCACTTTTGCCTTCTTTGTTCCTTGGGGTTAAGATTAGATTGGCCCTGATCCTGTTGGCCTTCCAGATGGCCCTGGAGATGTGGCTTTGCCAGCCGGACTGGGAGATCCAGTTGCAGTCAACAGCCGGTTCAATAGTTAGAATAGTTGGAATGCTGTAAATCTTTGCCATTTGCCTGTTTGTATGGTTTTAATATTTATTTATTTATTTATTTATTTATTTATTTATTTATTTATTTATTAAATTTATATACCGCCCTATTCCTAAGGGACTCAGGGTGGTGAACAGCGAACGAAAAAAATACATTTAATATATCCCAGTTTAAAATAAATAAAAAAAAAAAGCAATATAAAGGGAAAGTTAGGCCAGGCCGGCCTGCTGAAACAGGAATGTTTTGAGGGCACGGCGGAAAGTGCGCAGGTCCGGAATCTTCTGTATCTCTGTGGGGAGCTCGTTCCAAAGGGCAGGTGCCCCCACAGAAAAGGCTCTCCCCCTGGGGGCCGCCAGTCGACACTGTTTGGCTGACGGCACCCTGAGAAGCCACTCTCTATGGGAGCGTACTGGGCGGTGAGAGGCTATTGGTGGCAGAAGGTTTTAACGTACATGTTTTGGAGTGGTGCGGTGGCCTAGAGGTGGAGCTCTTGCTTCACAATCAGGAGGCTGTGAGTTCGATCCTAGGTATAGGTATAGATATTTCTCTCTCTGGGCACACTGAGAATATATCCGCCGAGCAAAACTCCGCATTGACGACAGGAAGGGTATCCGGCCATTAAAACACTCTGCTAGCTCCATTCAGTTGCCCAGACTCTACCCTGCAAGGGATTATGGGGTTGTTAAATGAAGATGATTTAACATACATGTTTTGTATTGCATTGTGCATTTTTATCAGTTTTATTTTAAATTGAGGGTTGCCTAGAGTCACATATGTAAAATGGGTGGCTGCATAAGTGAAGTGGAATGGAGGGGTGGGGGGAAGGAAAGAGCCTGTAGTACAATGGACTAAAGCACTGTTATTAACATCTGCTGCTTGCAATTACTGTAAACTCAAATCTCCCCAGGCTCAAGGTTGACTCAGCCTTCCATCCTTTCAAAGGTAGGTAAAATGAGGACCCAGATTGTGGGGGCAATAAGCTGACTTTGTATAAATATACAAAAGAATGAAGGCTATTGCTTAACGCACTGTAAGCCACCCTGAGTCTCCGGAGAAGGGCGGCATATAAATTAAAGCAAAAAAAAAAAGGGGGGGGGGAAGGGAAGGGAAGGGAAACCAAATCAATCAAGTCAAGTCAAGTCATCTTGATCTATATAAATTTGATAAATAAATAATGAGGTGGGGGTATTTTTAGCTTCGTTTCATATGGTTTGTATCTCTCGCTTTTCTGATAATTTATTAATATGGATTTTTATATTTTAGTTATTTGTTGCTTTTAATCTGAGCATTGTGCTCTGCACAGAGTTGCTTTAGGTGAGATAGATAGCTATGTAAGCCTGATAGACAGACAGAGAGGCAAATCAGAAGCCCTCTTTGCTCCATTCCTACTTTTTCCTTTTCACAGTCAACACTCTATTTAGACTAGAAACAACTCTTCTTCCATGACAGGGATGTCTATAGAGTAAAGTCAAGATGGCAGCTGTAACGATACAGTCAAATTTCTGCCTGCTTTTTAGGTGCATTGCCTGTCCATCAGACAACCAGACTGATCTCATTACAACTTATTACTGAGTAATCATGTTAAATGTTCTCCCAATCCTGGTGTTCTCCAGATGTGTTGGGATCTATATTTCCTGGAATTTTGCATGCCGCTGGCAGGTAACCAGCGTAACCAGTTAAGGAAGATTCCTCGCTAGAAGCAGTTCAGAATCCATGGAGTCTTTGGCTGCCTGATTTAGAAGATTGCTCTGCATTGGAAGAGAGTGCCAAGCAGCCTGCTACTTACAGCTACTGTTCTGCCAAAGAGCATCAGGTTGGAAAAGAAACAAGAAGGGGGTAGAAGAGAGAACGAGGCCAACCTCTCAGCAGCTGTTGGATGTTACAGGTTTCTGAATTGAATTATGGGGGGTTCTAACAGGTCTCCATAATCAAGCACATCTAGCACAAATCACCATTATGTTAATCCCTGGCAGATATTTGGAGACCGGAAGTCTAAATTCATACCAGTTTTGCAGCAATTCTGGCTGCTGCAGCCCCCAAATACCAGAAGGATGCCAAGTTAGAGATGGTTGTGTTAACTCAAGAGTTAATGCCCCAAAGCCTTGCTGAAGACCATGTTTTCTTTCACTGGAAAAGAGACATAACCAAGAGTCAAGATTGCTAGGGATCAACTCATAACAGGGTACTTGCAGACAACCAGATTTTTCATCACCCAGCTCCCTTGGTCTTAAACATGGAAGAGCTGTGGTGGCACAGTCATTAGAATGCAGTATTGCAGGTTGACTCTGCTCACTGCCAGGAGTTCGATCTTGATCTGCTCAAGGTTGACTCAGCCTTCCATCCTTCCGAGGTGGGTAAAATGAGGACCCAGATTGTTGGGGGCAATAGGCTGATTCTGTAAACCGCTTAGAGAGGGCTGTAAAGCACTATGAAGTGATATGTAAGTATAAGTGCTATTGCTATTGGACTCTCTTGACTGTACAGGATGTCATGGGCATCTTTGCCCTTGCAGATGTCATCATTGATCTGGACTTAGCTACTAGCCAATAACCAAGTTCCTTGTGGAGGAGGAGGAGGAAAGAAGGAGAAGAAGGAGGAGGATAAGGATAAGGATAAGGATAAGGAGAAGAAGAAGAAGAAGAAGAAGAAGAAGAAGAAGAAGAAGAAGAAGAAGAAGAAGAAGAAGAAGAAGAAGAGGAAGAAGAAGAAGAGGAAGAGGAAGAAGAAGAATATTTTTTTGCAAAACCATCACCATCACCACAATGGATGATGATGTTATCCATTCAGTCATGTCCGGCTCTTGGCAATAGTATGACCAGGTCCCTTTACATCTTCTGATCTGGCACTATTTCTTTGAGTTCTTCTATGCTCTGGCTGGGGTTAGCTTTGACGGTGTCCTGCCACCGTGTTCTTTGGTGGCCAACTTTCCTTTCACCACTAAGTCTTCCAAGCACAATTGCTTTCTCTAGTAAATTCCCTAGCATGACTTGGCCAAAGTAAGTGAGATGCACTTTTGTGATTTTACCTTCCTATGACATGTCTGGTACCACCATCCCAACCAAATAATAAAGAGCACAGACCTTCTCTAATCGCTATGGTGGCCTTTCATTTAACGTGCTGGTCCTAAATTTTGATCCCTTTACCATGATCTGCTTGTACTGTCATATCACCAGAAAAGCAGGAGCTTGGCGTCTCATATTGCTTCTATTGGCTAGGCAGGTAAAGACAATATTGTGAACGTTATAATATTGTTTACAATATTGTTGTAATCTTGTGCAACAATTAGGGTTGCTTTTACCTGGAAGATCCCTACTTGCCAAGTGTTTTGTGATCGCAGGAGGGAGTTTATACCTTTACCATGAGTAAAGGAGAAAAGGCTGTGATAATGCCATATGTGAGACAAGCTGGTCCAAAGCAATGTTTCAAAACACATATAAGCTACTTTAGCTCTGAAAGCTGGCTATCTTCCTGCCTCTCTGACATGTAAATTGGCATGTAGTAAGCATAAAAGTGAGAATAACTGATCATATGAACAGCAACAAGTTAATCGCCCCTTTTGGCCATGCCTTAGAGTCCCACTGGAGTGTGACAGCAATGAGGAACAGAAGGAATGCTTATGCGCCATCTTGCCTGATTGGCTGCTTAGTCAAGCCAGGCTGATAGGTACAGTATGAACACATTCAACCACAGCTTCAACTGGCAAGTTGTGACCATCCTAGATTAAGCCAAGTCCAAAAATGCCAGAGTATTCCTGGAAGCCGGGCACTCAGACAAATCAGCCATCAACAGGCACACAGAGATAAGCAACATCTACATGCCATTCAAGAGATAATCAAAACCCCCTAAAGGAAACAAACAGATCAAAACACCCTCTCACCAGCAATCAACACCCAGATGACCAGCGATTAACACCAAGTTTAACACTAGAACCAACATTCAAGTAAACAATACCCTAATCAAGGAACAACCAATGCAGACAAACAAGCTAACAATGAACAACAGCCCAATCAAGGAATCACCAGGAACATCCCCACCAACACTGACAGAACAAACCAGCTGTATATAACTAGAGAGAAATCCCCTCTCCTTCCTTCTAGCACTGATGATATTATCTAGCTTGGTAATGAAATATCTGCAAGAAAAACAACCAAGCTCAGAGAGCACCAAGGACCCCACAACTGAACCCCAAGCTACAAATGTTTTCTTCTATCAGAAGTAAGAATGATTTAAGCAGCTTTAACAAAGCGGTACACGCCATGCTCTGGAGTGCAAAAAAGCAAGCCAGAAGCGTGCCTTCAACTAAATGCAGAGAATTCTGCATTGTCAGTCCTTAACGTGGCTGGCGCCATATTTATTAAATCCAGGTCTTTGTTTGACATGGGGAAGAGAGAATCCAGACTCCGAGGCTACACTGTACAATAACTCCTAAGTGCCTACCTGCTAGCTGAGGACAGGAAACCAGCATTTGAAGAATTTACATTGTATTGGTTGCTATTTTCATAATATCGGAGGAAATGCTTCAGGGATCCAGGCGGGGGAGGGAGAGAAGAATTGAATACCGAGGACAACCACAAGCAAGTGGAGAACCCATTTTAGTCTCAACAGGAAACATTAACCTATTATATTACGAGAAAGGATGTCCCATTACCACAGATCTAGCAAGGAAACCAAAGCAAGATGATGCGTGGTGCTTGAAAGGCTAATTTTCCCTAGCAGGAATGGGCCCTGATCTGGATGGCCTCCCATTTTAGAGGCATTTTTCAATTTTCTCCTTGGCTAAAACCAAGATCGTGGAAAGGTCGGCTAATATTAATTTTATGTTTGATCCATAAAAACAGAATTCAGTTTTTTAAAAATGGATGAAACGTGGCCCCGTTTAGGATATGGAGTTAAACCAACTTCATCAGCGTCACCATTCAGAATCAATCCGCTAAGGCAGGGCTCTCCAAACTTGGCAACTTTAAGATTTGTGGATTTCAACTCCCAGAATTTCCAACATTTCTTTTTTTTTTTTTGCCAAATCATTTTTTTATTTTAAAACAAAAAAAGAAGAAAAATAAAACATACAAACATCGATCATTCAATCAAGTACAGACAGTACATCGGTCGGTTTGCATCCCTAGTGCCCTCTCCTCTCTTCACAATATTACTACATATCCAAAACTTATTCTTATGTAAAATATATCAGTTGTATCATCATTGAAAGTATTTCAGCATTTACTTATATATCACCATTTTTTATCATCTACACAATGGTAAAATAAATCCCATATCAAATGATATTATTTTTCTTCCTGCTCTCTTATTTCTAATGTCAGTTTACTCATTTCGGCACAGTCCAACATTTTCCTAATAATTTCTTCATCTGTAGGTATCATTTCTACTTTCCAAATTTTTAGCAAATACAATTCTAGCTGCTGTTCAGAATTTCCAACATTTCTGTTGCTAACCAAGGCAGTGGTTAATAGCAATAGCACTTAGACTTATATACCGCTTTACAATGCTTTACAGTCCTCATTAAGCAGTTTTACAGAATCAGCACATTGCACCCAACAATCTGGGTCCTCATTTTACCCACCTCAGAAGGATGGAAGGCTGAGTCAACCTTGAGCCGGTGAGATCCGAACTGCCAAACTGCTGGCAGCCGGGGATCAGCAGAAGTAGCCTGCAGTACTGCACTCTAACCACTGTGCCACCGCGTCACAGCAGGTTTTGCCCCATTTTATAACCATTTCTTGCCACAGTTGCTATAGTTGACCCAGGGACACTGCAACCATCATAAATACATGCCAGTCATGTCAGCAATGAACAACCCTGAATAGGATTCGCACCTTACATGGTGTCTGCTGTGACTCTCTATATAAATGCAGCATAATATCATCCCCTCTATGAGTCTTTGGGGTTCCACATCAAACTGTACATCACATTATGACCGGCTTTAAGCTAAGGGCATCTACTGGTTGAGTATCTGATTTTTAAAAAATATAAATGATGCTGTGCTTCAATGGCTAGATAACCTAGACCAGAGGTGTCAAACTTGATTTAATTGAGGGCCGCATCATGGTTGTGTTTGACATTGGGGGGCCGGGCTGGGCGTGGCCAGCTTGACATCACTCATGTTGGGGGTGCTGTGGTCAGCACTGTGCCAGCAAAAACAGGCTTCTAAGCTCCGTTTTCGGCAGCGACGACCTCCTGCAGCTTTCTGTCAGTGAAAACAGAGCTAGGGGGGCCACACGCGGCACTTGCAAGCTCCATTTTCGGCCGCAATGGCCTCCTGCAGCCCTCTGCCAGTGAAAATGAAGTTGGGGGACCGCACGTGGCCCTTGCGAACTCCATTTTCAGGCAGGACAGCTTCCTGCAGTCCTCTGCCAATGAAAATAGAGCTTGCGGGTGGGGGGGGCTATGTGCGGCCCTCGCAAGCTCCATTTTCGGCCGCAACGGCCATCTGCAGCCTTCTGCCAGTGAAAACGGAGCCCGCCCGAGCTTCATTACCACTGGCAGAGGCACTGTGAGCTGGACCTTCGCTGTTTCCAGGGCTGCCCTGGCACCCTTGAGTTTGACACCCTTGACCTAGACATTGTTATTTGAACATAGATCTTTTTAACGTTCATATTATATTCTGTTCTACTAATCTAAATGAAATGTTGATATATACTAGTCAACTGGGCTAGCTGCTAGTCCCATGCACGATATGCCATGCGCTAAATAAATAACAACATGCCGGTTGCTAAGCATACAAATTTTGATCACATAATGACGAGGATGCCTCAACGGTCATAAGTGCGAAAAAGTCATGTCATTTTTTTCAATGCTGTTGTAACTTTGAATGGCCACTAAACAAATTGTTGCAAGTCGAGGGCTACCTGAATCAGGGCAGGAAATCTCTCAACTCCTGCACGAGCTGCACTGGCTGCCGGTGGTCCTTCGGATCCGCTTCAAGGTGCTGGTGCTTACCTATAAAGCCCTTCATGGCATGGGCCCAGGGTACTTGCAGGACCACCTTCAACCGGCCTCCCACCGCCCAGTGCGCTCACATAGGACTGCCCTCCTCTGGGTGCCATCAGTCAGACAATGTCAGCTGGTGACGCCCAGGATGAGGGCGTTCTCTGTGGCCGCACCGACCCTCTGGAACGAGTTACTCACTGGGCTCCGGACGGCCCCTGACCTCCGCTCTTTCCGCAGTGACCTGAAGACATGGCTTTTTCAGCAAATCTTCTGATCTGTTTGGGAGCTAGAGTTTTAAGTTGGGGACTTTAAATTGGATTTTTAACATTATTTATTGTCTTGTTTTATTGCTGTGAGCCGCCCCGAGTCCTTCGGGAGAAGGGCGGCATATAAATATTATCAAATAAATAAATAAATAAATTAGATTCCCTTTCTGAGCAGGGATTCAGAGTCAATGGTCTGAATTACTGTCCAGTTTGACGATAAGAGGGGAAACCAAGCACAATCTCCCTTTCCGAAATCCACCTCGAGTCCTAGGCCTTTTTATGCAAGGCTGAGGGTTACGTTGGCCAAGGACTGTTGCTTGTAGGTAGCTTGAGGTCAGCCGTGATGACTTCAATGGGAAGACAGCGCGCCCTGACCCTTGTTCAGGATGTGTATAGAAAGGCTGCTACTAACATACACTGCATTCTACTATTTGGAAAAAGTGACAACAGCTTCCTTTCCCCCCAGAGCTCTGTTTAGCTAAAGGAGTCTGAGCCAACAGTCATCTTTTTGTTCAGCATTGTAAAGATCACAGTGCCCTCTAGTGGTGGCCATGCAAAGTGCAGGGTTGAAATTTTCCCCTAGGTAGGAGAAGGACTTACAATTTTTCATTCGAAGAAGAAAAAGAAAAGCTTAAAGTAAGAGAAGGGAAATAAGAGGCACCCTGCAAGTGGTCCTCAACTTAGGGCTGCAATTGAGCCCGCAATTTTTGTCGTAAGTTAAGTCACAACAGTCGTAAAGCAGGTCGACACATGACTGAACCCGCTTTTTGCAAATATTTGCAGACTGTTAAGTGAACGTTACAGTTAAGCAAACCCATCATTTTGCTATGAAGCGGTTTGGAGTGACTGTATGACTGGTTGTCGCATGTACAACTGTGGCAATGTCCTCACAGCCACATGATCAAAATTTGGATGCTTGGAACCAGCATGGATGCTGAGAAACGCCCAGCCGGGCAGGCAGGAGGCAGGGAATTAGCCTTGAATCCAGTGGTGGAATTATTTTTTTTTTACTACCGGTTCTGTGGGCGTGGCTTAGTGGGCGTGGTGTGGCTTGGTGGGTGTGGCAGGGGAAGGATACTGCAAAATCCCCATTCCCACCCCATTCTGGGGCCAGCCAGAGGTGGTATTTGCTGGTTCTCCGAACTACTCAAAATTTCCACTACCGGTTCTTCAGAACCTGTCAGAACCTGCTGAATAGCACACCTGTTTGAATCCTTGTGCAGTCGCAAGAGATCCAGAACTGATCCCATTAAATTCCATAGAGCCTTATTTATGTGTTCCCAGGCAAAGGTGTCTGGGAAGATTCCTGTATTATAAGCTGAATATAATAAAGCGGTTAACTGGATCAGAACAGAGCTGGTAGGGACCTTGGAGGTCTTCTAGTCCAGCCCCCTGTTCAAGCAGGAGATCCTATACCAGTGTTGGTGAACCTTTTCAGCACCAAGTGCTGAAACAGGAATGCACATGTGGGGGGAGCGCCAGAAACCGGAAGAGCAGTTCCCCGTTTCCAGCATGCGCATGTGTGCCAGGGAGCTGCTCTTCCGGTTTCCAGCACTCCCACACATGCGAAGACCAGCTGGCCAGTGCACATGTGCACGCCGGAACCCGGAAGAGCAACAGGCGACGGCTGGCTTGCCAGGAGAGATGGCTCTGTGTGCCATTTTGGCACATGTGCCATAGGTTCACCATCACGGTCCTATATCATTCCAGACAAGTGACTGATTCATGTAACAATTGCGGCAAAAAAAATGTTCATAAAATCGAGTGGGATTCTTGCTTAGCAACAGAAATTCTGGTGCCAATTGTGTTCAGTTGAGAACTACCTATACTATCGTCCATACATGTAGTCCCTGACTTACAAAAGTTCATTTAGTGGACGTTTGAAGTTACAACATCCCAATGGTCAAGTGATTTACATTCAGATGCTTGACTCATATTTATGATGGTTATGATGGTTGCAGTGTTCAGGAGTCATTTTGCAACCTTCTGGCAAGCAGAGTCAATGGAGAACCCAGATTCACTTAACAACCGTTACTAACTTAACAGCTATAGTGATTCACTTAACAAAAGTGGCAAGAAAAGTCGTAAAGTGGGACAAACTCACTGAACCAATGTTTCACTTAGCAACATAAATTTTTGGGCTCAGTTGTGGTCGTAAGTTGAGGACTACCTATAATTCAAGGCACCTTCGTTTGGTTTGGTGGAACCGAACACACTATCTTCTCGAAGTCGATTAACTGTGCCGAATCAAATATGAATATATGCTGCCCTCTCCTGGCTATCAATAAGAACAAACATTTCTTGATGGGAGTAGGGAATAACGGACAATAAGAACTTGGGTTTCTTCAGGCTAATTTGTCCCTGTGGAGAAAGCCACCAGCCAGTTCTTGTTAGAAAACTTTAGCAAAGGGGAAGTCACAGCCACCAGCATTTTAGGCAGAGCAGAAAGACAAACGCTTGAATCTCCTTTCTTGTTTTATTTCAACACTAAAGAGGTGACCTAGATATAATTGATCTTGTTGAAGCCTTGAAAGGCTTCTGTCTCGATGACACAGATGGAGCCCTCAGTAATCTGAGGCTTTTTAGCCTCAGGAATGAAACTGCCCTCTTTTTTAAAAATAAATAATAAATAAAATTTAAAATAAATGCAGAGTTGCTCTAACCCAAGGATCTGAAACGTGATTTTATTGAGGGCCACATCAGGGTTGTAGTTGACCTCGGGGGGGCCAGGTGGTCATGGCCAGCTCAACGTTGTTCACTTTGGGGGGGGGCGCCTGTGGTGGCCTGGGGGGGGGCTGGGGGGATCCATTGTCTCCAGCGAATGCCCAGAGGCCGGTGGCAGCCCCGCTCTGGTCCAGGGAGGCCCCGCAGATCTAAGGCTGACTGCGTTCTGGCCCAGATGGCCCCCAAGTTTTAGAACAGCACATGTTGTAGCCTGTACGCGGCCTGTGCTGCTGGTGGCTGATTCAGACAGCGAGGAGGCTGGTGTGGTGCTGCACCAGCAGCCTGTGCAGCTGGCACTCGAGTCCCCATGGCCAACTGATCATCACGTGCGCATGCATGCCAGAAACCCAGAAGAGGAACGGGCAACACCGCATGTGCCAGGCAACATGGCTCCGCGTGCCACTTCGGGCACGCATGCCATAGGTTCACCATCACGGCCCTATACCATTTCGGATAAATGGCTATCCAATCTCTTCTTAAAAACCTCCAGTAATGGAGCATGTGCATCTTCTTGGGGGAAAGCCATTCCACTCTCAGAAAAATTCTCCTTAATTCTAGGTTGTTCTCTACTCGATTAGTTTCCATCCATTGCTTCTTCTCCTGCCTTCAGGTGCTTTGGAAAATAGGTTGATACCCCCCCTTCTTTGTGACAGCCCCTCAAATATTGAAAGACTGATATCATGCCACCCCCAGTCCTTCATTTCATTAAACTAGACATACCCAATTCCTGCAACTGTTCATATATTTTCACCTTCAACCCCCTTAATTATCACATTTATACTTCCTGATCTTTTCTGCCAAGCCTCATGTTATTTTCTATTTTATTTTATTTTATTTTATTAATTTGGTGCTAGTCACCTACATCTGTTAAGGATCCTGCATTTATCTTCTACCCATCCCAGTTTTGTGTTATCTGTATTTCTATTATTATTTATTTGTGACAATTATAGCCCATCTAAAGACTCCCAAGTGGTATACAAGGGAAAGTAGAAAGTCAACACAAAAGAATGAAAGAAAAACAATGACCCACAATAAATTACTAGAGGAAGTCCTCTAGTAATTTATTATGGTTGCATTATGGACTTGCGACCATAATGGAGTCCAAAATTTCTGTTGCTAAGCAAGACAGTTGTTGAAGAGAGTCTTGCCTTACTTTACAACCTTCCTTGCCACACTTGTTAAGTGAATCACTGCAGTTGTTAAATTAGTAGCACGGCTGTGAAGTGAATCTGGCTTCTCTATTGGCTTTCCTTGTCAGAAGGTCACAAAAAGTGATCACATGACCCCAGGATAGTGCAACCGTCATAAATAGGAGCCAGTGACCAAGTGTCTGAATTTTGATCACGTGATTATAGGGATGTTGCTACGGTCATAAGTGTGAAAAACAATCATAAGTCACTTTTTTCAGTGCCATTGCAATTGCAAATGGTAATTAAATGGCTGTAAGTTGAGGACTACCTGTATATCAAAAAATGATCACTATATAATTAAAATTTTATACCAGGCATCAGTAGGTTCTACCAGAATCAAGTCCAAAAGGTGTTCCAGAACTCCAGAACTTTACAACTTCAGAAAGGTCACAAAAATGGGGTTCACTCCAGGGGTGAAATGTAAACTGTGTTACTACCGGTTCTGTGGGCGTGGCTTGGTGGGGGGGGTAATGTGACTGGGTGGGCGTGGCCATTTTTTTTTAACTTTTAAAACCATTTTTTCTACAACGTCTTCGGCGAAGAGGTTGTAAAAAAAATGCTTTCAAAAGGCTCTGATAATCCCAGCTGAGTTGCCTGATCGTCAGAGGCTTTTTTTCTTTTAAATGCCTCTGCTGATCAAGCAACTCAGCTTGGCTCGTCAGAGGCATTTAAAAGAAAAAAAGGGTTTTTTTCTTTTAAAAGCCTTTGATGATCCCAGCTGAGCCGTGCGATCATCAGAGGCTTTTTTTTTACTTTTAAAAGTATTTTTTCAGCCGAAGAGGTTGTAGAAAAAAATGCTTTTAAAAGTAAAAAAAAAAGCCTCTGATGATTGTGTGGCTCAGCTGGGCATGGGGGGGCAGGGATATTTGCTACCGGTTCTCCGAACCACCCGCCTCCATCGCTACCGGATCGGGCGATCCGATCCAAACCGGGAGCATTTCACCCCTGGTTCACTCTCAATTCGTCAAACAAGCTTTTATGGAAGAGGGGAGGTCACACAGGATGCCAGATTTTTGGCCCCTCCCTGTGGGGACCTTCAGAAGGCCTTCTCCACGGTCTTGGGTTGGATTGACAGAGGTTATACGGGAGGAACAAACTAACCAACTTTTTGAACTGCACTCCGAAACACACAAGTAACCAATGCTACTCCTGAACAAGTGAACATAGCAGAAACTATACAGCTTAGTGAGAGTACGTGTTGCTGCACCTCGCACCAACGGAAGTTTCTGGATGGTCTTCAGGGGCAGTTCACTTTCACTTAGAAAGTGAACTACATTAAATCATGAGAAACAGAAAATCCAAGTTATTTCCTCAAACCAGGCCCTGGTGGCGCAGCAGACTAAAGCACTGTTATTAACATCAGCTGCCTGCAATTACTGCAAGTTCAAATCTCATCAGGCTCAAGGTTGACTCAGCCTTCCATCCTTTCAAAGGTAGGTAAAATGAGGACCCAGATTGTGGGGGCAATAAGCTGACTTTGTATAAAAATATACAAAAGTATGAAGGCTATTGCTTAACGCATTGTAAGCCGCCCTGAGTCTCCAGAGCAACATCTCCAACTTCCAACCAAGATACTACGATTGAGAATTTCAAAAGCTGCTGAGGGGTCCAGCAGGACAAGGATGGTTAAAAAACTTCACCATGAACAAAATCAAGAGTGAAAAAACAACAGAAAGACGTCGATTTCTCTATTTTTTGTTAGAACTTCAGCAGGTGGCTGCTGTGTCCATTCCCAGCCACAAGATGGGGCAAGGATAATCCAGAAAATATTCCAGGCAAGAGATCCAGAATATAAATTTCAATGCTTGAGTCCAAGACACACACCCAAATTCCTGACAAACATTATCCTTGCCAGGAAAAGAATTCTGGCAATTGGAGTAATGCAAAGGAGGGAAAGGTTCATTAAACAGAGAATTCACAAAGGCAACTGGCAACTTCAATTCCAAGCATTCTTGATGAATGTCACAACAGAAATCTGGCATTAAAAATAAGTGTGTTTATGCAATTCTCGATTTATGACTGTAATGGAGGCCAGCATTTCCATCATACATCATGACAATCAGAAGTTGAGGCACTCAAATGACTGACATGGTTTTATGACATTTTTTGGGAGAGGCCATTAAGTGAACGTGGCAGTCGTTAAACAAACCCATTTTCACAACAGACATTTTTTGCTGGAGACTAGAAATAAATTTTTTGCTGGTTTCTGGCAAAAAGAAAAATTGTCATAAATTGTAGTCATGGGATTATGGGTCCCTGAAAACAGTTGCCAAGTGCCCCAAAATGTGATCATGTGAATGCAGAAGGGAAACGGCTGTCGTAACTTTGAATCTGATTCATAAGTATCTTTTGGGAAGTCTATCATGACTTCAACAAGTTATTAAGCAACTGGTCATAAATCGAGGATTACCTGAAGTTTTGATCTGCTCTTAAGGTCTGGATATTGCTATTACATCACTGCACACATATCTTAGAAAGTAACCATAGGATCCGGTGCTTTGATCAAAATGATAAAATGAGCATCATCCTGATGTACATAGAAAAAGGGTGTAGCCTCTGTCATAATAGTGCAATGCTTGTTTGATCTTTTGCTTCCCGTTACATGAGTCTCTGCTAGTAAATGACGCATATGTAATATCTTTTCAGGGGCAAACAAAATTTGGGAGGTAAATGGCCCAGGTTCATTGAGCCACTGGTCTAGTGCAAGGGTGTCAAACGCAATTTCATTGAGGGCCACAGCATGGTTGTGTTTGACCTCAGGGGGCCGAGGTGTGTGGCCAGGGGAACATGGCCAGCTCGATGTCACTTATTTCGGGGACACCTGTGGTGGCCCGGGCGGGGCTGGGGGGATCCTCCTGCAGCCCAGCGAAAACGGAGCTCGGGAGGGCTGCACCACGGGCTGGTCCTTCGCTATTTCCAGGGTGGCCCTGTGGGCCAGATCTAAGCACCCCGTGGGCCAGATCTGGCCCACGGGCCTTGAGTTTGACACCCCTGGTCTAGTGGTTAAGAGCACCAGGCTAGAAAATGGGAGACTTGGAGTTCTAGTCCTGCATTAGGGATGAAAGCCAGCTGGATGATCTTGGGCCAATTACCAGGAGACTTTGAGTTCTAATCCTGCCTTAGGCATGAAAGTCAGCTGAATGACACTGGGCCAGTCATTCAGTCAAACTCACCTCACAGGGTTGTTGTTTTGGGGAAAATAGGAAGAGGAAACTGTGTTTGGATACATTCGCCACTCTGAGTTATTTGTAAAAATAATAAAGGCAGGATACAAATAAATAAATAATTACTGTATTTTTCGGAGTATAAAGCGCACCAGAGTATAAGACGCACCTTAGTTTTTGGGGAGGAAAATAAGAAAAAAGCTGACTGGCAGGTGGATCGGCCTCCCAGAATATCCCAAATCAGCTGTTCGCAGAGGTGAATCTTAGCAACAGGTTCCTTGGTTGTGAGCTCTGTAACTTCTTTTTTTTTTTTTTTTTTGCTTTTTTTCTGCCTCTGAAACTTCTGAAACTCCGTTTCAGAAAAAACTTTTCCTTGCCTTTGAAAGCCTCCAAAACAGAGCTTCAGAAAAAAAGCCACTGAAGCTCTGTTTGGGGGCTTTTTTTCTGAAGCTTCGTTTCTGATGCTTTTTTCAGCCTCTGAAGCCTCCGTTTGGAGTATAAGACGCAGCCAGATTTTCACCCTCTTTTTTGGGGGGGAAAAGGTGCGTCTTATACTCCGAAAAATACAGTAGGTAGTCCTTGACTTACAAAAACAATTTGAGCCCAAAATTTCTGACAGTTGTTAAATGAGTTTTGCCCCATCGTATGAAATTTTTTTGGCCACAATTGGTAAATTGTGAATCACTGCAGTTGTTAAGTTAGAAACATGGTTGTGAAGTGAGCCTGGCTACCTCATTGATTTTGCTTGTCAGAAGGTAGCAAAAGGTGTTAACGTGATCCTGGGACACTGCAACCATCATAACCATCATATGCTGATTGGCAAGCATCCGAATTTTGCTCACGTGACCATGGCAATGCTGCAACAATTGTTGAGTGAAACACGTCATAAGTCACTTTTTCAGTGCTGTTGTAACTTCAAACGGCCATTACATAAATGGTCTTAAGTCGAGGATTACCTGCATTAGATGGTTTGTCGCACAGTTTCTTGTTATTATCCTCTTGGCACCCAGATGGTCCACCAAACAAGAATACAGATTCTAGGGGATGGGAGAAAACTTACCTGCCAGGCTGGGAGAACTTTTCCAATGTCATTTAAGTTGATTCCATCTCCTTCTTCACATTTTCCTTTGCCAATTCTAAACCAGGGATAGACAAATGAGTCAAGTAAAGCACGATTTATGTATTTACCCTGTTTCCCCGAAAATAAGACATCCCCTGATAATAAGCACAATCGGGTTTTGAGTGCATGTGCTAAAAGAAGCCTTCCCCCCCCGAAAATAAGCCCTCCCTGAAAATATTTAAACGCAGAGCTGGAAATCAGGTAAGATGGCAAGAGGAGCCCCATCTTGCTCCACAATAAGACCTCCCCGAAAATAAGGCCAAGCGCTTATTTCGGGGTTCAAAAAAATATTTTATTTTTTTTCTTATTTTATTTTTGTCTTATTTTTGGGGAAACACGGTTTATTTATTAAATTTATTATTTATTAAGCAAATTTATATGGCTGACCATCTCACACACGGTGACTCTGGATGGCTTACAAGAGTAAAATTTCACAATGTAAGAATTCATAACACAAAGAGAGAGGGGGAGGGAGGGAGGGAGGGAGAGAGAGAGGAAGGGAGGGAGGGAGGGAGGGAGAGACAGAGAGAGAGAGAGAGAGAGAGAGAGAGAGAGAGAGCACACTGGCCGCAATCACAAAACCACACCAACCACTTGATCGGCTCCATATCACCTTGGACTCCCTAGGCCTGCTGACAGAACCACCTCTTCAGGGCATTCTGAAAAGATAGCAAGGTGGGGCCAATCTTATCTCTGGGCCAATGCATTTCAAAGGGAGGAAGTTACCACAGAGGAGGACCTGTTCCTTTGTCCCACTAGACCAGGGGTCTGCAATCTTAAACACTCAAAGAGCCATTTGGACCCATTTACCACAGAAAACACCGGGAGTCACAAAACCTGGATGGGCTCTCTTTTTCCACTCTCACGCTCTCCCTCCATCATTTTCTCATTTCTCTTTTTCTCCCCTTTTCTCTCATTTCTCTCTCTCTCTTTCTCTTTCTCACACTGTAAAATATGCATTCTGAGTCTTAGCTCTCTTAACTGTCTCACTTAGCAACACAATTTTTGGGCTCAATTGTGGTCGTAGGTTGAGGACTATGTGTACAGTATTGTCACAACCACCCAACTGGCACAGTGTTACATGTCCAATTCAAGTGACTGAAATCTTTCTGTCTTTTGATCAATGTTTATTCTAATTCTCCCCAATTTGGTATCTGCCGTCTGATGGCTAGGAATTCTGTGATTAGTCCCAGTCCCTCTGCAAAGCCAGGAAAGTCACCAGGGTAGCAAAACTTATTTCTTGCATTTTAAACTGTTTCTTTTGTATAAACTGGATACTTACCCTTCTCTGTCTATCTGTGGAAGAGGATGCTTAGGTGTGTTGCGGAGTTTTCTGTGGAACTGTGTGAAGTCAAGTTTCTCTGGTTGCAAATCCCAGGTTGCCCCACTGTAGAATAAAAAAAAAATAATAATGGAGAAATGGAGAAGGCTGAAAGACTGAAGATTTGGAAGGAACCACCATACAAAACGGTAACTGGGTTTAACAGGGTATTGGGAGCATTAGGCAAACAAATATAACTGATATAACATTTCATTACCAAACTAGGTAACATCATCAGTCTGGTAATGAAACACTTGCAAGAAAACAATTAAGCTCAGAGAGCTCCAAGGAGTCCTCAGTTCAGCCCTGAGCTATAAATATTCTTTTCTATTGAAACTGATAGAAGGCTATGCATTGAGTATGGGTGCAATCAAATAAACAAACCATATTACTGAAGTGAAGAAGGCAGTCCAAGGAAGGCCTTCTGTCCTTGTGAAAAACAAAGTAAGAATCAGAACAAGAGAAGGTCTATGTTGCAAATTTGTTCCAGCATTGACAACTGACTGATTTGATGACAAACAAAATTATACTCATATTAGTCCTTAAGCTGAATTACTAAAATATTCATTAAGACCCAACTGGTAAATGGAGATGTACAAAATGGAACTGAAATTATGACAAGACTGACAGAGCAAAATGTAAATTAAAAAAGAGCGATAGAATCCAGAAAAGTTATTAAATCTTCAAATGGCATCTGAATGTTGGGCCTCTTTTGACAGCTGAAATGGCAGGTAAGGCCAGGTGACCAAAACTTCAGCTATTAGGATCAAACTGGTCCTTCAAATATGAAGACCAAGGAAGGGCTGGAGACAGAGAAAATCAGAACATTTGCTTTATATGCCTGTGTTCAATTCCTGTCACTCAAAAAAATCTTTTCCCCAGCTCTGTCTGTAAATTTGGTGAACTACAGCTAATTACAGGTAGTCTTTGACTTACAACCTCATGTAAGCCCCAAATTTCCATTGCTAAGCAATTTAACATGAGTTGTGCCCCATTTTATGATCTTTTGCCCCAACTGTTAAGTAAATCACTGCTGTTAAGTGAATCATGTGGCACTACTTAAGAGTTAACAAATGTTTCCCACATCCTCCTTCGTTCTGTGGGCAAGATTCCTTTTACACAATAGTTGTCCAGCCTGTGGGTCTCCCTCCTGTCTCCCAATGTCATTCTCATTTATCATTGTTATTGCTGTTAGTTCGTGTCCGACCCATCGCGACCCCATGGACAACATTCCTCCAGGCCTTCCTGTCCTCTACCATCCTCTGGAGTCCATTTAAGCTCATGCCGACTGCTTCAGTGACTCCATCCAGCCATCTCATTCTCTGTCGCCCCATTCTTCTTTTGCCCTCAATGGTTCCCAGCATGAGGTGGCCAGAGTATTTCAGTTTCCTCTTCAGGATCTGGCCTTCTAAAGAGCAGTCAGGGTTGATCTCCTCTAGGACTGACCGGTTTGATGGCCTTGCAGTCCAAGGGACTCGCAGGAGTCTTCTCCAGCACCAGAGTTCAAAGGCATCAATTCTTTGGCGCGCAGCCTTCCTTATGGTGCAACTTTCACAGCCATACGTTGCAACTGGGAAAACCATAGCCTTGACTATACACACTTTTGTTGTTAGGGTGATGTCTCTGCTTTTCAGTACACTGTCTAGGTTTGCCATAGCTTTCCTCCCCAGGAGCAAGCGTCTTTTAATTTCTTGGCTGCAGTCCCCATCTGCAGTGATCTTGGAGCCCAGGAAAATAAAATCTGTCACTACTTCCATTTCTTCCCCATCTATTTGCCAGGAATTGAGAGGGCCGGATGCCATGATCTTAGTTTTCTTAATGTTGAGTTTCAAGCCAACTTTTGCACTCTCCTTCTTCACCCGTATCAAGAGGTTTACCATTTACTATTTAATTATTTTAATTTTTAATTATTGTTGTGTCTTGTATTTTTAAACTGGCTGTACACCGCCCTGAGTCCTTCGGGAGAAGGGCGGTATAGAAATAAAATTATTATTATTATTATTATTATTATTATTATTATTATTATTATTTACCATTACAATTTGCTAGAACCCAGGAGGAGGACACTGCTTCAGCCCTAAGGAGCACCATTTCCCCTGAGATCCATATGGACCTGAACCTGACCTTATTTAACAAAGACCTTCACACTTAGTTTGCCTTCAAGGACTTGAGCTAGCCGCTGGTGAAGATCTCCAGAGTTCTCCCATCATGGATAGATCTTCTGTGTAAAATTACCTTTTGGTGTTCTTGATGCTTTTTTAAAATCAATTTTTATCACTGCATCCCTCTCTTACTTATCTACACTCCTGTTCCTGCTTCTCACACACAAAAAACCATTGGATTTAGGAATTTAGGATTAAAAAAGGACAGAGGCTGGGAAAAGATTAAGATGAGAAATACTCGCTTAGAAAGAAGGTCGGAAGTCATAATTGTATGGTTTTTTTTTCTTCTTTTTCTTATCTCCTTTTTTCTTCCATTCTTATTTTCAAACTTTGCTTTTCTATGTTCTATTTTGTTACTGTGTTGAAAAATACATTAGATAGCTAGATAGCTACTGTAGCTAGCTAAAAAGACAAACAGATTAGATGGGTGGGTGGGTGGACAGACGGACGGACGGATGGATGAACAGACAGACACTGGAGTTTTAACTGTGGAATACTGTGGTACCTTGGTACTCATCATAAATTGGTTCCAGGAGGTGTAATGAGTACCAAAAAATTGTACAAAACAAATTTTTCCTACAAGAAATAATGTAGCGTGTCACAGGCAGCTAATGCTGATACGCTCTAGCTTGTGTATTGAATACCAAATAACTATGAGTACTGGGACTAAATTTTTGTGTCAAAATGCATTGAGAACCAAATTTTATGAGTTTCAAGCAGTTGAGTACTGAGGTACCACTGTACTTCGACAATTACAGGTTGCAAGCCAAAATAGTCATCTACAGAAAATGAAAGTAAGCTTACCTGAAAGATTCAAGAGTGTTGGCTGCCCAGATATCCGTTCCCAACATGTCCAGAGAGTTGTTTTTGTTTCCATTCTTTGAAAAAGAATGTAGACAAGATAATTGAGATATTTCCTTGTATGTTAAAAGTTTAATTGCAGCAGCATCTTTTTAATACAGGTAGTCCTCGGCTTAGAACAGTTTGTTTAGTGACCATTTGAAGTTACAATGGCACTGAAAAAAGTGACTTATGACCATTTTTCATACTTATAACCATTGCAGCATTCCCACGGTCATGTGATCAAACTTTGGATGCTTGTCAACGTGATCCTCTTTTGCAACTTCTGACAAGCAAAGTCAATGGAGCAGCCAAATTCACTTAACAACGTTGCTAACTTAACAACTGCAGTGATTCACTTAACAACTGTGGCAAGAAAGGTCGTAAAATGAGGCAAAACTCACTTAACAACTGTCTCACTTAGCAACAGAAATGTTGGGCTCAACTGTGGTCAACTGTAAGTTGAGGACTACCTATATACAGCCTGTGAGTGGTTCTCAGAGATTCATGAAAATATTGTTTTCATATAGGTTTTTCTCTGCTTGGTTAGTTGTAGTAAAACGTGAAATGTGAGGAATATTGTGGGTTCCTAATGGCAACATTTTGAAAGCTGTAAACTGAGATATTTAGGTAATCCTCAATTTATAACCACAATTGGGACCAGAATTTCCTATTGACAAGCTCCCAGATTTTGATCAAATGATTGTGTGGATGCTCTGAGGACTGGTTGTGAGTTACGTTTTTTCAATGCCACTGTAACTCTGAATGGTAGCTAAATGAATGATTGTAAATCTAGAACAGTGTTTCTCAACCTTGGTAGATTGAAGATGGGTTGGATTTCAACTCCCAGGATTCCACAGCTGGCCATGCCAGCTGGGGAATTCTAGGAGTTGAAGTCCACTCATCTTCAACCTTCCGAGGTTGAGAAACGTTGGTCTAGAACTTCATGTAAAACTTCCAACAAACAGAATGGCTGCATCCATACGAGCATTCAGATCCATTAGAGATAATGAAAGCATAGGACCCCCCGGTTAAACCTCCCAGTAGCTGCAGAGGAAGCCTGCTCTGCTTTTTAGAAAATGCTGTATGATTTCTTTTATTCTCTGTGGAACGTATCTTGAAGATTCTCTGATTCTATGAAGCCTTTTGGGTTGGAATAATAAACTTCCAGTGAGGTGTCAAAGAGGAGTCAGCGTTTCATCCCTTTCTAGTTAGAGAGGAAAGCTAACACCAAGAATAAGAAGAGCAGGAAGTGGGGCAGAAGGTATGGGTAGGACTGAGACCCTTTTGGTTGTCCCCATCCTAGCTTCTGATCTCTCTTGATGTCCTTCAGATAGTGTTGTGTTAATAGCCATTGCCACCATTGTTGACATGACAGTTGGGAAGAGCTGAGGATTGTGAATGAGGGTGGGGCCAGGGGTGAAATCCAGCAGGTTCTGGATAACTGGTAGCGGAAATTTTGAGTAGTTCAGAGAACCGGCAAATACCACCTCTGGCTGGCCCCACAGTGGGGTGGGAATGGAGATTTTGCAATATCCTTCCCCCAGGAGTGGGAGGGGAGATTTTGCAGTATTCTTCCCCTGCCATGCCTACCAAGCCATGCCCACCAAGCCACGCCCACAGAACCGGTAGTAAAAAAAATTGCATTTCACCACTGGGTGGGGCTCATTGTTTGTATGGAAGGGATCTGGGTCTGTGTATGTATCTTCTTTGCTTTTTTAACTGTAATGCAACTCCTACACTTTGCTGAACATAGCTCAAAAAGAAAGGCAATATCCCAAATGCTTCTAGAACCAGATGAAGGTGTAAGAAATTCTGCTCCTTAAGTGTGCATGCAATTTGCCCATTGCCAGTTTTGACCCCTCCCAAAGGTCAGGTGGGCCCCTGGCCATGCAAAGCTTGACCATCTCTTCTGTAAAGGATTTCCAAGCTGAAACGATCTGTATCTCTGACCTAGTAAGATGATGCATGAAAAGATTTGGACAAGACATTGTGTTACCCCCAGCCATAGATTTGCAATCATGGATATTGTCATTCTGAAAAGGAAACCTTCTAAGGTGACCCCCTGCTGTCTCTTCATATGGAGGGGATAGGGTGGAGAAGGACTTTGGTCCTGGGGTGCCCTATTTTGCAAAGGGCCCCTTTGCAAAATAGGGCACCTATTGTGCCCTATTTTGTGATGGGCAGAGAAGGAACGGTGGTGCAATGTATCTTAAACAAAGAACTGCATCAAAATCATTGCTACCCTGGAGAAGTTGTCTGGAAGAGCTCCTGGCGGGAGGAGAATACTGTGCAGAGAAGCATTGGGCAACTTCTGCTTTGGGCATCTAGCTTGGACTCGCCGAAATCTTTTCTGCACTCTCAAAAGAGTGCATAAAAGAACAACAAAGATAAGTAGAGTGCTGGAGGCTAAAACATATGAAGAACGGTTCCAGGAATTGGGTATGTCTAGTATAGTGAAAAGAAGCACTAGGGATGACTTGATACCATTGTCCCAATATTTGAGGGGCTGCCACCAAGAAGAGGTCAACCTATTTTCCAAAGCACCTGAAGGCAGGGCAAGAAGCAATGGATGGAAACTAATCAAGGAGAGAACCAACCTAGAACTAAGGGAAAATTTCCTGACAGTGAGAACAATTAACCAGTGGAACGTCTTTCCTCCAGAAATTGTAGGTGCTCCATCACTGGAGGCTTTTAAGAAGAAACTGGACAACCACTTGTCTACAATTCTAAAGGTTCTCCTGCTTGAAAAGAGGGTTGGACTAGAAGACCTGCAAGATCCTTTCCAATTTTGTTATTCTGCTAATTTGTGTGGGTTCCTTGAGGAAGGAAACACTATCTGCCATTTTTAATAGTAGGCAGTCCATTCATGTGCAAGTTCAAGCTTTCATTCAATTTTGAATTAAAGACAGAATTAGGAATGGAACTCATTCTTAACCCATGGTCTGCCTTTCTTCAATAGTCCCACTGGGTTTTATTTCTAGGGAAGTCTGTGTAGGTGTGAATTCACTCAATGGTATTTACTTTCCAACAGAAACACTACTCAGCTGCTCTCTAATCAAAATATAAAAATATATAAATATTTAATATATAAAAAGAGCGCAAACCTCACTCCCTTCTAGCCCTGATGGTGTTACCTAGTTAGGTAATGAAATGTCTGCCCCCCAAAAAACAAGCCTCAACTAAGCTCAGATAGCACAAAGGACCCAACAGTTCACCCCTAAGCTGCAAACATTCTATTCTATTGGTACTAAAGGATGTTTTTCTGCATTAAAAAAATCCAATTTTTATTACCTGGTTTTGGTTATGGGGTGCTGACCCCTTGCCTCTGTAGCCGGACATGCTGCTTTCTATTTCCTCGTTACAGTCAACGGTCCACTAAAAAAAGAGAGAAAAGACTAAGGTTTTGCTGTGTGTCACCCAGAGTCATGTGGGGTTAAATGGACAGCTATATAAATTTGATTAATGAACAAATGAATACATTCTGACTGAAACAATGAACAAAATAAGGTGGCAGTGAGAGCAATGCACCAAGAAGGTAACTAGAGAGTTGGCTTTTGCTGATAGGTTTGAGAGGAAACACCCCTTCTTTCACACCTTGTATCACAAAATATACCTGTGTCAACAGGTGACTGCACTTGGCCAATCTTACTGGAACTTGAAAGCTAAGCAGGGTCTGGCCTGGCTGGTTCTCGAATGGGACACCCCAAAGAAATTGCACAGCCTTTCCAGATTGTTGCCAGATAGGTGGCATATCTAACCAATTGTGGTTGACCTAAAGAAGCTAAGTGGGAACAGAGTTCATTAATATTTGGATGGGAGTCCAGGATTTTAAACAAAACTAAAGTCAGATAAAAATATATTCTGGTTTCTATTTCCTATAACTCAAGAGGAATACAAAATGAGTCATATTCTATTTTGCCCACAAAATAGAAGAGGGAGGGAGGGGAGTGGGGGGAGAGGAAGAGACTAGCCCCAAATCATCCAGTCATCTTGTATTCCTAAGGGAGGAATAAAAGGCATCACCATCTCCTGATGATTGGCCCAAAGTCACCCAGCAGGATTTCATCTCTAAGGGAGGATTCATAGTCTCCCAGTTTCTAGTGCAGCAACCTATCCATTAGATCACATTGGCTTTTAAGCCACCTGTAGGAAGCCAATGAGTCATGTGCGGCCTTCTGGTAACTGATAGTAATTGGGGGCTAAAATTAAGCACCTTAGAGGTTCCTGAGTCATGTTTGATTTTTGGTGACTGATCTGCCAAATACATTATTCTTGACTCTTATTCCTAAAAAAACATCTTCCTAGAGACCTGGAAGATTTGCCCCAAACTCACCCTGGTGACCAATTATTAATAATAATAATTATTATTATTAAATTTATTTGCTGCCCATTTTGGTGTTTAGAGACTGATGCCATCACTGATTGTTCCTCTGCAGCCTCCAAACAAACTTTATTGTTTGTTAAAATGGTGCCCATGCCTGATTTAAAACATACAGCTTGGAACTATCTGAAAAAACATCCAAAGTCTAATTCAGTTCTGCAGTGATTGTTATTCTTCTCACGATGCCTCTTTTTTGTGTTTTTAAGCCAGTGGGAATGACCCACTCCAGACCTGTCACCCACCTGCGAGATATTGGACTGTGTTTTCTCGTTCTCTTCATCCCCTTCGTTTTTTTCTGTCAACAAGCCTTGGACTTGATACTCCAAAACGTAGCTGTCGATGAACCTTTCCAGCTCCTCAATTTCTTGTGACCGGTTGCTTCCTGCCTCAGAAGAGGCAGAAGCCACGGAAGAATTTTCCATCCCCCTCTGTAATGAACCAAGAATTGAGGTGTCCTAAAATGGGGAGAGGGAAAAAAACAAAAACAAAAATTAAGCCAGTGACTGAGACATTATACACTTCATGTCTTCCTCCTAGCTAGCAAAACCTACACAGGTAATTCTTGACTTATGACCACAATTGAGTCCAAAATTTCTGTTGCTAAGCAAGATGGTTATAAAGCAATTTTTTCCCCATTTAGCAACCTTTCCCTGCTATAGTTATTAAGTGAATCACTGCAATTGCTAAATTAGGAACACATTTGGTAAGTGAATCTGGCTTTTCCATTGATTTCACTTGTCCGAGGGTCGCCAAAGATGATCTACGACCCTGGGACCCTGCAACCATCATAAATATGAACCAGTTGCCAAGCATCCAAATTTTGATCACGTGGCCATGGGGATGCTCTAATGGTCATAAGTGTGAAAAACGTTTTTTTCAATGTCTGTAGAGATTCTCAGTCATCCATTCTCAGTCTTCCAGGTCATAGTTGTCCCAAAGGTGCTTTTTCAGAAGGCAACTAGACTTCCTTGTTGTTGTTTTTTCTTTTGAAGACGTTTCGCTTCTCATCCAAGAAGCTTCTTCAGCTCTGACAGGATAGTGGTTTTTTTCAGCGCCGTTGTAACTTTGAATGATCAGTAAACAAATGGCTGTAAGTTGAAGACTACCCTGTAATGTACTAGTTGATGAAATTCTTTATTGTCTGAGCAACAAATCCTTTTAGAACTGCAACTTAATGTATGGTTTGTGCACCTGACAAGTTATTAAGTAATCCGGGAACATGGATAAGTAATATTTACAATATTGAGAAAGTATCATGTTTAATCAGCCTTTTTATTCTCTCTCTCTCTCTTTCTCTCTCTCCCTCTCTCTCTTTCTGACACACACCTGGGAAGGAATATACTGCTTCCTTTTCGCCTTTCAGCCCCAATCCAGGAGCCCCCAGGCAGTGGCTTTCACAACAAACTATTTTGTGTTAAATTTCTATTTACTGACAAAGAAATAAAGGGAGACGAGTATAGATCTATTTCAAGCTATAGGCCCAGGTTCAAATCCCAGAAGGGTATGGCTAGCTGATGAGAGCTAAATAGCTTGAAATAGATCTATACTAGTCTCCCTTTATTTCTTTGTCAGTAAATATACTGCTCAAAAAAATAAAGGGAACATAAGCAGAAGACATCTGAGATCTGAATGAATGAAATAACCTTATTAAATACTTTGTTCTTTACATACGGTAGTTTATATACTGCTCAAACAACTAAAGGGAACACAAAACTACTGTATGTAACGAACAAAATATTTAATAAGGCTATTTCATTCATTCAGATCTCGGATGTCTTCTGCTTGTGTTCCCTTTATTTTTTTGAGCAGTGTATATGTATCAAATTTATATTTCACTGATAAAGAAATAAAGGAGACTAGTATACATCTATTTCAAGCTATTTAGCTCTCATCAGCTAGCCATACCATTACTTGGATTCAAACTTGGGCTGCCTGTATGCTAAGCAGCTGTATTAACCTCTGAGCCACAAGTTCTCCTCCCTTCATCAGTTTGAGCCAGGAGAGAGATTAAGTGTTTTTCTATCGAGACACCTGATCTACCCCAGCATGTGAGAGGGAGCATACTGCATAAATATATATAAACCTCCTACCTAGTGTTTAGTTTTTCTTCCCATTCTACCTAGTAGACAATTGGCATCCTCTTCTGGCTGAGGGAATCTGGCTCGTCTCCATCTTTATAAAGATCAAACTAGCTATCATAATGTTTTTCAACTGGGCTGGATGAGAACTAGCTCTGCAACATGCTTCATTTTTTTTTTCCTTGGTACTTTTGTACGATGATAAATCTGCTCCTTGGAAGCCAGTCAAGATTTGAAAGTTGTCAACGTGCTGCAAAAAGCATATTCTAAAAATCTGGAATTTGTCTATTTATGAAGAACTTTGGGTTTTATTATGGTTGGAGTGGGGCCAAAAAGAGCATCATGTATTCCTGGAATGATACGTGTATATGCCAATTATCAAAGATTGGGTTGATGAAATGAATGTGTATAGTCTCAGCTTTAGAGCTGGCACTTCATGGCTATAAGTGAGAAATTGGTTGTGAGTTTTGCCTCATTTTATGACTTTTCTCGCCACTGTTGTTAAGCGAATCACTGCAAGTTATTAAATTAGTAACATGGTTGTTAAACAAATCTGGTTTCCCCATTGAGTTTGTTTGTCAGGTCACATCACATGACCCCGGGACACTACAACTGTCATAAATGTGAATGTAAATCACATGACCATGGGGATGCTGCCACAGTCATAAGGGTGAAAAATGGTCATAAGTCACTTTTTTCAGTGCCGTTGTAACTTTGAACGGTCACTAAGTGAACTGTTGTAAGTCAAAAACGACCTGTATTTTGCTTCTTACAGTTTAATTAAACCAATGTAATCATCATTTAAAGAAGGCTTAGTGCAGTGATGGCTAACCTTTTTGCCATCACGTGCCAAAAGCGGGAGGAGCGTGGGATGGTCACGGGTGCGTGTGCCCACACCCATAATTCTATGTGCACATGCACGTGACACCCCCCTCCCGCACTCACCACCCTTTTGGCACGCGATGGCCCAGTTGGCCCGATAGGCCCGTTTTTTCGCCCTCCCCAGGCTCCAGAGGCTTTCTAGGAGCTTTGGGAGGGCAAAAACGGCCTTCCCCACCCTCCCGGAGGCCCTCCGGAAGCCGGAAACGGCCCGTTTGCTGACTTCCAGTGGGATCGGAAAGCCCGATAATCAGCTGGCCAGTGCACGCATGTGTGCCAGAGCTGAGCTCACGTGCCCACCGATATGGCTTCGCGTGCCACCTGTGACACGCGTGCCATAGGTTCGCCATCACGGGCTTAGTGTAATGGGCAAACAAACTAGGCCTGTCTTCACAGCAACTGAGATTCGTTTCAATCCACTGAGCTTTGCCCCATTGAAGCCAAGATGGCACCCACTGGCCTTGGCAAAACCATTCATGGGACCCGTCAGGGAAAATTGCGCAGCCAGTGTCCCAATGAAGTCAAAGATGCTGAAATGAACTTGTAGTTTTATATTTAGATTTATAAATATATTTTAACATCTATATTTACAGTAAATAAGATAGCAAGGCACTGATTAACATCATGAGGTAAATCGTCCTCATTAAAATCATGAGGTAAATCGTCAGGTAAATCACAGAACAGCAAACGGAGCACACAGAAAAAAAAAAAGGCGGGAAAAAAGGGAAACTCCCCCTTTACCCCCAGCAACCAATCATAATGTAGATTGCCTCAGGCTAGAGCTCTCACTCTCCAATCAATCAACTACCACTGTTATCTGTCCGTTCGCTTTACTGTTCCAGCTATTAAATTAAATATCTTAATAGGCCCCTCAAGCAGTTTGCCCCCTTCCTTGTACAAGTAGTCCTTTGCTTATGACCAGAATCTGAGCCCAAAATTCATGTTGCTAAGTGAAACATTTGTTCAGTGAATTTTGCTCCGTTTTGCCACCTATTTTGCCACAGTTGTTAAGCGAATCATTGCAGTTGTTAAAGTTAGTCACACGGTTGTTAAATGAATCCTGGCTTCCCCATTGACTTTGCTGGTCAGAAGGTTGCAAAAAGTTGATCACATGACACCCCCCCCCCCCCCCGGGGACTCTGCAATGGTCATAAATATGTATCAAGTTTGCCAAGTGTCTGAGCTTTTTTTTTTTTTTTTAATTGCAAAAGTTTTACAGTTACATTTTCACCCCTTTTTCCCCCCCCCCACAACCCCCCCAACCTTCCCAACCTCCCTAACCCACCCTAACCCTCCCCTCCCCCCAGACTTCCTAGTATACTCATGTCAGATAAAAGGAAAAAACCCTCCTTTGTATATAAAACTTGAACCCTTCCCTCCCCCTTACAAATTTTCATCTTCCTTACATTAACATTAATATTTCTATCTTAGTATAACATTTTCAAATAAATTTTCATCCTAATTACCTTAAAGATATTTCTATCTTGATATAGCATTTTCTAACAAATTTTCACCCTCAACCTTAAAAATATTTCTGTCTTAATATAACATCTTCTAGCAAATTTTCACCCTCAACCTTAAAATATTTCTATCTTGATATAACATTTTCAAATAAAAGCTATTTGGTACTTCCTAGTTTGGTATTTATGCTGAACATAATTTATCCACTTCTTCCATTCCCATTCATAAGTCTCTTGAGAACAATCTTTTAAATATGCTGAAATTTTCGCCATCTCTGCAAAACTGGCCATCCTCAAAGTCCATTCCTCAATCGTAGGCAGCGCTTCATTTTTCCAGTATTTACCTATCAACAATCTTGCTGCAGTTATCATATACAATATCAATTTTGTTTCACCCGATGTAAAACCCTTAACTATACCCAATAAAAACAGTTGTGGAGAAAACTGAATTTTTTTCTTTAAAACATTCTGCATGACCCACCAAATTTTTATCCAAAAAGCCTTAACTTTCTTACAGGTCCACCAAACATGATAATATGTAGCGTCTAGGCAATCACATCTCCAACATTTAGGCTGCACATTAGGGTACATACACGACAATTTTTTGGGGTCTAGATGCCATCTGTAAAACATTTTATAAAAATTTTCCCTCAGGTTCTGCGACTGTGTAAATTTAACATTCTGAACCCAAATTTTTTCCCATGTTTCCAACATCACTGGTTCCTCAAAATTTTGTGCCCACTTAATCATGCAGTCTTTAACTAGCT
This sequence comes from Arizona elegans, assembly GCA_022577455.1. Lineage (NCBI taxonomy): Eukaryota > Metazoa > Chordata > Lepidosauria > Squamata > Colubridae > Arizona > Arizona elegans. The sequence goes on from JAKOOJ010000050.1 coordinate 1,461,776, forward strand.
CAGATTCTGAATCCCTTTCTAACAAAACATTATAAAGTCTTTTAATATGCATTGGGCCTTTCTCTTTTATGTGTCTAACTAATTCTTCCTCATACATCATAATACCAGTTTTTTGGTCCTCTTTCCATCTCAATTGCAATTGATTATATTGTAACCAAGTTAAATTGATCCCTTCAGCCAACAATGTCTGTAATGTCTTCAGCTGCCATCTGCCCGCATCTGTAAAAAGAACCTCTTTATATAAAAACCCCCCGAGTGACATTATATTTGTATTCCACAAGATAGGACCAAGTGTCTGAGTTTTGATCATATGACCACGGGGAGGCTGCAACGGTTGTAAAATGTGAAGAATGGTCATAAATCACTTTTCTTTTCAGTGCCGTTGTAACTTTGAACAGTCACTAAATGAACTGAAGGACTACCTGTATTGGCAAAGTGCTTGCAAACTGGCCCTGCCATCTCTCTTGGCAAACACCACTCACTTCCTACCCAGAATAGAATAACAGAGTCGGAAGGGATCTTGGAGGTCTTCTAGTCCAACCCCCTGCTTAGGCCGGAAACCCTACACCACTTCAGACAAATGGTTATCCAACATCTTCTTAAAAACTTCCAGTGTTGGAGCAGTCACAGCTTCTGGAGGCAAGTTAGATAGAAACCTGTGCTTCTCACTTTGCAAAAGTCACACAGGAGGAAGGAGAAAGTGAAGAAGGCATTGCTAAGGTTATAGAATAGAATAACAGAGTTGGAAGGGACCTTGGAGTTGCCTGATCGTCAGAGGCTTTTAAAAGCATTTTTTAACAACATCTTCAGCCGAAGAGGTTGTAGAAAAAATGCTTTTAGAAGTAAAAAAAAAAAAAGTTGGCCACGCCCACCCAATCACATTACACCCACCCACCCCCGACCAAGCCATGCCCACCGTACCGGCAGTAACAAATCTTACATTTCACCACTGCTTCAGGTGCTTTGGAGAATATATGCCTCTTCCTTGTGGCAGCCCCTCAAATATTGGATCTGGGCTATCATGTTACCTCTAGTCCTTATTTTCACTAGACTAGACATACCCAGTTCCTGCAACCGTTCTTCGTATGTTTTAGCCTCCAGTCCCGTAATCATCTTGGTTGCTCTTCTCTGCACTCTTTCTAGAGTCTCCACATCTTTTTGGCGACCAAAAAGATGATGAATCGGTGAACATCATGGTGACCAAAACTGGAAGCAATATTTCAAGTGTGGTTGAGGGCAACCTGTATACTGTGGAGCCACAGGGAAGCCCAAACAATGGGCAAACAATTCATTTCCATGGTTGACAAACAAAAGGCAGAGGATTGGGGGGAGGGGCGAAAAAAGATTCAATGAAGCCTGCTCTTCAAATGGGGAGGGGGAGGGAGGGAGAGAGAAAGAGGGAAAGCAGAGGGAGTCTCCAACTCCGTGTTGTAAAGTTCCGTGCTGATCTGCAAAGAAATAAAAGGCAAACGCTTTTGCTACGAGAACGTGACCTGAGAGGCAAACTCATTGTTCCACCCGCTGCAGCAGACAATGGAGAGACGCCATGGAGGACCGTCATTCACTGGGACTGCTTTTCAAGAAGTGACAGATGGACAATGCTGAGCAGGCATGACATGTGGGAGCAGGAAAGAACTTGGGGGGGGTGGCGATGATGGAATGGCAAATCATTAACTGGTTGGAGTGGATAAGGACCACAAAGGAATAAGTGATTCTTCTCTATAAATCAAGTACTTTTCTTAATAAGCCCTGCTAAAAATGTAGGATAAATGAACGGTTCCTGCAGCAATTACATGCTGAACGTCAAGCCGTTGTTTTTTTTTTTTTAAAAAAAATGCTAATTACTCAAGTTCCCAGACCAATTAAAAAAACTAACATTATTTAATTAGCAGAAGAAAAATCAAACCTAAAACTATAATTGATGAAAAAGAAGGACCAATGGACTCCTGCATTCCACAGTTTTTGCTAAGAACGTTTTTTGGTGGTTGGCCATGTTTGATATTGTAGGAGGAGGTCAGTAGTCTCTTGATCAGGAAAACAACTAAGATTTCTCATCAGGGTGGATAAAAATCAATGATTTTTTTGGAAAAAATCAAACAAATCAGATTTTTTTTATTTAAATCAGATTTTTTTTTATTTTTATCGAATTTATTTTAATAAAAAACTTTTGGGGTAAAAATCTATCGTAAGATAGTTTTCTATTTAAGATACATAAATAATTTAGTTTATTCAGCATGAAATGGAGCTTAGTTATGTAGCATGAGGCTGTATATTCTGCAACACTGGGACTATCGGTGAGTCAACAGTGGGTCAAAGGAGTAGCAGAGATGACAGTTGCTCTTTAAAAATTATGATTTAAATCGAGTTGATTTAAATCAAGCCTTTTTACTAGTGATTTAAATCATGATTTAAATTGTGATTTAAATCAACTCGATTTAAATCAAATCCACCCTGTTTCTCATCAATTGGATCCATGAGTGTGGGATCCTTAGTGCTCTCTGAGCTTGGTTGTTTTCTTGGAGATAGTAGGTGACATCATCAGTGCTAGAAGGGAGTGGGGTTTGCTCTCTCTCATCAATCTCAGCAGTGAAAAAAGTGACTTAGGACCCGTTTTCACACTTACAACTGTAGCAGAATACCCATGATCACATGATCAAAACTCAAATGCTCACCAACGGATTCATATTCATGACCCAGGGACATATTACAGTGTCCCTGGGTCATGCCATCACTTTTTGCAACCTGACAAGCAAAGGCAATGGGGAAGCCAGATTCTCTTAAAGATCAGGTTACTAACTTCAGTGATTCACTTAACAGATGTGGCAAGAAAGGTTGTAAAATGGGGCAAAACTCCATAATAAATGTCTTGCTTAGAAACAAAGAGTGTATCTCAAAGATTGAGCTATCACCGAATCTACAAAGGTTGGGTTAACATTTTGAGAACTAAGGTTTCATAAGAGCCATTGCTGGCTGTATTCACTTCTGCTTCCTCAACCTGGGTGCCCCACAGATGCATGGATCAGTTTTCAATAACTTTTAACCTTCCTGGCTGTACAGTACCTACAAATCCTGCAAGCTGAAGTCTACACAACTGGAAGAGAAACAGTGTTGGAAGTCGGACTTAATACATAGTGATCTCAAGACTCTTCCCTCTCATTCTACTGCATGCAATATCAGATCTGATTCAAAGAGCTTTGTTTTTGTTTTGTTTTTTTTTATTGAAAAAGTTTTTCAAATACAAATTTTTCCCCCTTCCCCCCCTCCTCCCTAACCCCCCCTCCCCCTCCCCTCCCCCTGTGGCTTCTTCATAATAAAACCCAAATTCATAACAGATTATATAATACTTTACCATCCCCTTACTCCATCCCCATATGCTGACCCTTTCTTTCTAATAATATTATTATATCCCCCTTATACTATACATTTCAAAATAACATTTTACTATAACATTCTCCCAGTTTAGCGATTTCTGCTCATAATCTACCCTTTTTCTACCCCCCCATACATATATTTCTTAAATCAAATCTTTTATGTATATTAATATAACATTTCAAAGCAACCTTCCGCTATAAAACTATATAATAAATCCTAATTTAACATTTATTCAATTCATAGTCTACCCATTCTTCACCCCCATCGTTATATCTCTTAACTCAAATCTTTTACATATATTCATATCTAAACATAATATCCCTTTTCTTAAACTAAACAATCAATAAACTAGCCTGTCTCCACCCACTTTCCTACAAGACTACCATACTTAATAATTCATAATATCTTTATTCTTCTGCCCACACCACTAAAAAATATTCCCTTATATAAATAAAATCCTCTTAAAAAAAGACTTCAAGCTTGTAATCCATATGGTATCTTCTGTAATGTCTTTCAGCTGGATTGTTAACTCCATCACCCATGTTAGGGTAACATCACATCCTAATTCCAACAGTATATTCAGTATCTTCAATTACCATCTGCCCCCATCAATAGCAAATATCTTCATAAAAAAAACAACAACAACCACCCGAGTGACTTTATTTTTGTATTCCATATAGTGTCTATAGAGGTGTCTTTTATCCAAATTATTAATTCCATCCACCGTAATAGGGTAACAGCCAGATCATCTGCGTGCCCCAATTCCGTAGCTCAAAGAGCTTTGTTGATCGTAAATATGAGTTATCAGTATCAGGGGTCAAGGCCACAAGTGGGAAAAAAATGGAAACTGTGCAGGAAAGAGAGAGGATCAGCCTTCTGGTGAGTCACCTGTCTCCAAAGGTTTTGAAATCAAGAGGAGTGATCTATTGACAGAATCTTGCTGAATTGTTCCTACCAATCAAGTGTCTGGTGTAGGCAGATTTAGATACTGTAAATACTATTCAAGCGAAAAAGAACTCAGAAACTTCTCAAAGTCTTCTACTCAGCGAAAGCAATCCTTATTTATAGCAGAGCTGCGCCTAAAATTTTTCCTCTAATGACTTAGCTATGTGGAAAAATATTTCCCAATTAACCTTTAATCCCCTGAAAACAGATATTTAACAGGAAATGCTGACAGATTCTTAAAATGCAACATCACCAGCAGGTACCATCCTAATTATTTTAAAGGCATCTCATCTTTCACCTAGTCTATTTGTTTCTCAAAAATACTTTGTGGGCATAATGTGGTAGCCAGAGAGAGACTTTGGGGAAAGGTGCTTTCAGGTGAAACACAGCTATTTCTCAACATGGAAGTGGTTAAAAAAAATAATTTGCAAACATTGTTTTGTGAAGTGAAAGAAGGAAGTCCCAAACAGGTAGTCCTATTTACAACCCTTCATTTAGTGTCTATTCAAAATTACAATGGCACTGAAAAAAGTGACTTATGACAATTTTTCACACTTACATATGCAACATCTCCATGGTCATATGATCAAAATCTAGATATTGGGCAACTGGCTCATATTTATGACAGTTGCTGCATCCCGGGCTCACGTGATTCTCTTTTGCGACCTTTTGACAAGTAAAGTCAATGGGGAAGCCAGATTCATTTAACAACGTTACTAACTTAACAACTGCGGTAATTCACTTAACAACAGCGGCAAGAAAGGTCGCACGCAATATGGGGCAAAATTCACTTAACCACTGTTTCACTTAACAACAGGAATTTTGGACTCCATTGTTGTCCTAAGTCAAGGACTGCATATTTTGTAATAACCAGAGCTGTTTTGTGTATTTTTTTAAAGCCGTGATTCTTGCTAAAAGACAACCTGGAGCACTGTTTATCATACCAGCTGGAATATCCTGGGATTTGAAATCCACACGTGTTAAAGTTCATGAGACTGAGTTACACTGATCTAGAGGAATTGTTGGTAGTCCCCCATTTTTGTGAACTTAAGAGAGGCTCATCCTGTTTTGTAACAGTTCTGCCTTTGGACCAGGGGTCAGCAACCTGCGGCTCCGGAGCCGCATGTGGCCCCACCTCTCGCCCTTCCCTCCCAGTCACTCCTTGCCTGGCCTGAGAAGGTAAGGGCGACGGCGGGGGATGGGAGAAGTGGCCAGGGCAGAGACAGAGAGATACAGAGAGGGGGGAAGAGAGAGAGACAGAGAGAGAGAGGGAGAGGGGGAGAGGGAGGGAGGGAGGGGAAAGAGAGAGATGTCAAAAGGATTTTGTGGTTCCCGGTGTTTTTTAACAACTGGTTCTCTGCCCAAATGACCGGCTGGGTAGGCGTGGTTAGGGGGTCATGTGACTGGTGGAAGTGACATCGAGTTGGCCACACCCACCCAGGTTTTATGGCTCCCAGAGTTTTCTTTTCTGTGGGAAATGGGTCCAAATGGCTCTTTGAGTATTTAAGGTTGCAGATCCCTGGTTTGGACCATCCTTAAAAAATGGATTCCAAAAAATAAACTCTTCTGAAGTGCCTCTCCCAGATCTCTCTCTCTCTCCCCACACACTCTCTCTCCCTCTCCCTCCCTCTCCCTCTCCCTCCCTCTCCCTCCTTCCTTCCTTTCTTCTTGGCTGCCCAACTCTAAATAAACTCTTCCTTATCTGATAAGTTTTCCTTCCCATTTAGGCCCAATGGGCTCATTAGTTCTACACTGCCAACCTAACTTGCAGTATTTTTCAGGCTCTGCAGCTCTGTGATGCCAGGAGAGAAAAGCTACCCTGGATTACCTGGAAGAAACACAAAACTGCCTTAAAGAACTACAGTTAGATGCACACATCAACACGCCTTTTTAGAATCAAACGCCATTTGCAGCATCCCACAGTCACGTGACTGTGATTTATGACTTTGTTTTTGCTGGAAACTGGCATTTACTTTCAGTTTCTGGCAAAAAAAAAATACTGGTTGAGGAATTCTGGGAGTTGAGGTCCACACAGACTAAAGTACAGGTAGTCCTCAATTTACAACCACAATTGAACCCAACATTTATGTTGCTAAGTGAGAAATTTGTTAAGTGAGTTTTGCCCTATTTTATGACTCTTTTGCCACATTTGTTAAGTGAATCACGGCAGTTGTTAAATTAGTAACACGGTTGTTAAAGTGATTCTGGTTCCCCCGTTGACCTTGTGTGCCAGAAGGCCGCAGAAGTGGATCACATGACCCCAGGATGCTGCAACTGTCATAAATGTGAATCAGTGCTCAAGCCTCCGAATGCAAATCACTGTATCATAAGGATGCTGCATTGGTTGAACAGCCAAGGTGGCACAGTGGTTAGGGTGCAATACTGCAGCTACTTCAGCTGACTGCTAGTTCAGCAGATCAGCAGATCAAATCTCACCGGCTCAAGGTTGACTCAGCCTTCCATCCTTCCGAGGTGGGTAAAATGAGGACCCAGATTGTTGGGGGCAATATGCTATTTAGTACACTGTCTTTGGTGTAAGCTGCCCAGAGTCCTCGGAGAGTGGGCGGCATAGAAATATGAAAAATAAATAAATAAATAAGTGTGAAAAATAGTCATGTCACTTTTTTCTGTGCCGTTGTAACTTCCAACGATCACTAAGTGAATTGTTGTAAGTCAAGGACTACCTGTAAGCAAGATTGAGAAACACTGCTTTAAGGAGTCCTAAAGACAATAGAAAAGTTGACCTGGGTTACAAACTCCACACCACCACAAAACCACCCTTTTCTTCAAATTTATCTTCCCTACCAAGTTTACTCGCGTCGATGACTAGCAAGCTTGTTGTGAATACAGGTGGTCCTCGACTTACAACAGTTTGTTTACTGACTGTCAACAGCACTCAAAAAAGTGACTTAGGAGCGTTTTCCACACTTATAACTCAGGGGTTATAAGTCAAAGAGCCATTTGGACCCATTTCCCACAGAAAAGAAAACACTGGGAGCCACAAAACCCTTCCTGTGTCTGACTATTTCTTGAGCAACCACAAAACTAACATATGTAGTTGAATTAAATTTTCTCTTTTCTTCTGAAACTTTTCTTTTTTTGGATTTATCCATGGTTGGCCTACCGGGGGTTGAAAAGCTCAATAAATCACGTGCCGGCGGGTGTCACACATTGGCGGTTGTGACGCATATTCTGAATGACAGGGAGCCACAGCAGAGGGGTGAAAGAGCCACATGTGGCTCCAGAGCCACAGGTTGCTGACCCCTGTTATAACTATTGCGGCATCCCGATGGTACCACAATGAAAATTCAGACGCTTGGCAACTGATTCATATTAATGACGTTTCAGGGATCACCTGATTCTCTTTTGAGACCTTCTGACAAGCAAAATCAATGGAGAAACCAGATTCACTTAACAACCCTGTTACTAATTTAACAACTGCCGTGATTCACTTAACAAACGTCACAAGACAAGTCATAAAATGGGGCAAATCAAATTTCTCACTTAGCTACATAAATTTTGGCTCAATTGTGGTCGCAGGTTGAGGACTACCCGTACTGGCTGAGGAATTCTGGGAGTTGAAGTTCTCACAATCTAAAGTAGGCAAGGTTGAGAAATATGGCTTCAGGGAGTTCTAAGGAAAATCGAAAAGCTGATGTTATAAAACACATTCCAAAGCAAATTTTTCTTCAAATTTTTGTTTACCCATGTGAATGACTAGCAAGCTTGTTATGAATAATTTGCCCTATATTGTTTGTTTATTTATATTGATGGGTGTTATTAACACAACCTACCCTGAAATTTACAGATTATTATAATTTGTGCCAGCAGCCTCTTCATAACCAATTTAATCATCTTTAATTTTGTTTGCTTTTATTTGACTATTATCCTAAGAATAAGGGCTTCCCTTTAAGTGGGCTGTGTTCTTTCTTTGCTAAGCAAAATTGTGCTGAAAAGATTTGGTTCCTATTCTATTTTTAAATGTCTGGGTTTGGTTTTTTTTAATGACCCAATCATTTTCTAATCTAACCAGCTCTTCTTTTTCAAAAGAAATGTCTTAAAAGGCTGTGACTGTGAAACAGGAGACTTGCAATTTGCCTTTGAGCTGGACAAGAATAAAACAAGAAAAAATGGCGGCACAGATCGTGGTGGCTAATAACAATTTGGCACAACTTATTTCTCGACTTAAAATCGTAATGGAGGCTGCCCATCACAGTCATAAAATGGGTCAGTCATAAAATGGGACTGATCCATTTTATGATCTTTTTTGAACATATTGGTAAGGGAACCCCACAGTTAAGTGAAACAATGGTTCACTATGGATGCAGTTTTACCAAAACTGCACCCATAGTGCAGATAGTTTGGGAAAAACTATCATAAAACATGACTGCACAATGCTATAATTGGCCATAATTGCAGATATATTGCTGAGAGCTCAAAATTCGGTCACGTGACTGCAGGCAGGATGGAGGGGCAACTGACAAAACTTTGAATTAGGGACACAAGTAGCCCCAAGGCAGATCCATCGTAACTTCAAATGATTGCTAAGCAAGCAGTCATAAATTGAGGACTACCTGTAGAGTAGATTAAACACCAAGAAACTTTGCATTCCAGTTGATGACATCAGGCCATTTTCTCTCTCTCAGTCCCTCATTCTCCACCCAACCCAGCTCCTCTTATGGTGTGGAAAATGGAAGTCCAAAGCATTGTGTACGCCACCTTGAGTTATGCAAAATAAATCTAATAATAAACAAAAATAGAAATAAAAAGTAAAGCATCCTTCAAGCTTAGCCCAACCGTTAGCAACATCATAGACACATCTGTGATAAGGTACAACATTTACGACCACAATTGAGCCCAAAATTTCCATTGCAAATCACTGTAGTTGTTAAGTGAATCATGCAGTCATTAAACGAATCTGGCTCCCTCCACGGACTTGGCATGTCAGAAGCCGGGTGGGAAAGTTGCAAATGATGATCACATGACCCCTGAATACAGTGCAACTGTCATAAATACATGCCAGTTGCCGAGTGCCCAAATTTTGATCATGTGACCATGGGGATGCTGTAACGGTCATAACTATGAAAAACTCTAGTCCGTCACTTTTTCCAGTGCTGTTGTAACTTTGAACAGTGACTAAACGAATGGTTGTAAGTCAAGGACTACTGTATTGTCTTTTTCCAGGAAACTCAGGGTTTTGATAGGTTTCTGGATTACAGGGTGGATAAAAATCAAAAAAATCAGATTTTTTTTATTTAAATTGGATTTTTTTTATTTAAATTGGATTTTTTTGATTTTTATCGAATTTATTTTAATAAAAAATTTGGGGGGTAAAAATCTATCGTAAGATAGTTTTCTATTTAAGATACATAAATAATTTATTTTATTCAGCATGAAATGGAGCTTAGTTATGTAGCATGAGGCTGTATATTCTGTAACACTGGGACTATCGGTGAGTCAACAGTGGGTCAAAGGAGTAGCAGAGATGACAGTTGCTCTTTAAAAATTATGATTTAAATTGAATTGATTCAAATCAAGCCATTTTACTAGTGATTTAAATCATGATTTAAATTGTGATTTAAATAAAACTCAATTTAAATCAAATCCACCCTGCTGGATTATTATTAATTTTTATTTCCTGGTTGTATTCCACAACTTTGTAATCCATCTAGTAGTTTTTCTATTCAAGAAAGGAAGTATTTTTGCTACTCTTCGGAGGCACTTTTTCCAACAAGACCATTTGTGTAGAGGTTGTTGTTTTAAAAAGGGGGGCATGCATTAAATTGTTACAGCATTAATCTCTAATGCCCTCCATCGTTACAGCTCTTTGCTGGACATAAAATAAACGGGAGATATCTGATCCTGATGTCTGTCCTAGCCCTGAGCTGGGCTGCTGGCCGCAGCCAATGTCAGCTCCTTGACCATCCCTGGCAGTGTCACAGAAAGAGGAAAATTCCTAAGGACATTTTTGAAAATAATTCTGTGTGCCTTACCAGCTGGGATCTGACTCAGCCTCCATCTTCCTAGAGCAGAGGTGTGGAACGATGGACCTGTTATGACAGCATGGCTGTCTCAGGAATTCTGGGAGTTGAAGTCCACAAGTCATAAAGGGGACATCGTTCCCCAGCCCTGCCCTAGAGGTTTAGGACAGACACACCTGGCCCACCCACCCACCCACCAGTTCCCGCCCTGCTTTGAGCATTCTCATTCCCCCCCACCCTTTAATTAAAAGCCACTAAATAGAAATCTGGCACGACATAAATCGATGTGCCGTCCTCCAGCATCTCCCTTTCTGAGGAGCACCTCCTAAACTCTGAAAGCTACACTTAGAAGGAGCCTGGTGGCGCAGCAGACTAAACTGCTGCTGTTAAAGTAGCACTTAGCTGCCAGCTGCCTGCAATTACTGCAAGTTCAATTCTCACCAGGATCAAGGTTGACTCAGCCTTCCATCCTTTCAAGGTAGGTAAAATGAGGACCTAGTTTGTGGGGGCAATAAGCTGACTTTGTATAAAATAGAACACCGCTTTTGGGGGGGGGGGCAAAAAGCCCTACTAAGCAGGTATATACAAAAGTATGAAGGCTATTGCTTAATGCATTGTAAGCCGCCCTGAGTCTCCGGAGAAGGGCGGCATATAAATCGAACTAATAAATAAAAAATAAATAAATAAATAAATAAATAAATAAATAAATAAATAAATAAATAAATAAATAAATAAATAAATAAATAAATAAATAAATAAATAAATAAATAAATAAATAAATAGAAAATGAAGCTGATTGTAGCTCTGCCTTTGTTCTAGAGGCCTGACCAATAATTAAATAAGAAAAGCAAGAAAGGGGAATGCAGGCCCAGAAAGATCTACAGGTCATCCTCGATTTAACAATCATTCTTTAAATGGCTGTTCGAAGTTACAATGGCACTAAAAAAAGTGTTTTATGATCATTTTTTCACTTACAACTGTTGCAGCATTCCCGTGGTCATGCTAACTGGTCATGCTAATCGTGTCAGCCATCCTGGTAGTATAAACGAAACACTCAGCACAGAATCGCCTTGTCGATGAGGTGAGCGGCATATAAATTTAATAAATAAATAAAATCCGACTTGTGCAAAGATGGCTGCCAGCTCCAGACCCAGAGTGCAGGATAATAGAGAGCCTACTCAATTCCAAATGAATGTCAACTCTGAAGCGAACCTGGCTGAAGCCATGGTTTGCTGCCTCATAGTTGCCACAAACTCTGAGAGGGAGAAAGGAGGGAGACCGGCTACCAGTCAAAACAAAAAGCTTTCTTGTGGGAACCAAGATCATCCCAACAGGTGGCAGTTGAAGGAGGAGAGGAGTGACCAAGCAGCCTGCCAGCTACTTTCATTGGACAATGTGACTGGGGACATATGAGGAGGGAATTATTTGCTCTTTTAATTAGGGGAAAAATCCCGGGAACTTTTAGAGTTGGTTTTCACTAGCTGTGCTGGTATGATGTATCCAATAAAGATGTTCTTTACCATCTACTCCGGACCTTATAATACTTTGATTCTTCTTTCCCCTTAATTTCTTTAGTTAATTTATCTAATTCTGCACATTCCAGGATTTTTTTAATTAAATCCTCTTTTGTTGGTACTGTTTCTTTCTTCCAATATTGCGCGTATACAATACGTGCTGCTGTCAATATATGCAATATAAGGTATTGTATTTCTTTGGTATAATTTTCTATCGAAATGCCTAACAGAAACTGTTCCGGTAGATGGTATGAATGGTTGAAAAATAAGGAAATAAGTTAAATGTATGAAGAAAGGAGGGGAAAAATGTGTATGATCTTTTGCTAGTAAAGAAGAAATGATATAAAGTAAAAATGAACGTCAAATAAGTTAATATTTAAATATCTGTAAATATTGATGTATAGAAAGAATAGGCCGCTGTATATAGCTGAAGAGAAAATGATATTTTGTTTTTTGTTGTGTTACTTCTTGTTGTTTGTACGTTTGATTTTAATGTTGTTTTAATGTGTTTAAAATAAAAAACTTTTTAATAAAAAAAAAAAGATGTTCTTTAAGGAATCTACCTGCCTCAGAGTTCTGCTTTTGATGGATGCGTTACTCAGAACGCTGCCAATGAAATGAAAAAAACCTTTCCCTAGTTAGCCAAATACAACTAGTTCTTGACTTATAACACTTAATATAGTGACCGTTTGAAGTTACATCATCACTGGAAAAATGACCAGTTTACCAGTTTGCACACTTGCAATCTTTGCAGCATCCCCATGGTCACGTGATCAAAATTCAGATGCTTGGCAACTGACTCACACTTATGACGGTTGCAGCGTCCCAGGGTCACGTGATCACCTTTTGCAAACTTCTGACAAGCAAAGTCAACGGGGAAGCCAGATTCATTTTACAACCGTGTTACTAACTTAATAACTGCAGTGATTCCCTTCATAACGGTGGCGAGAAAGGTCATAAAACCCTCCTACAGATGGGTTTGGACTGTGATACCCAGAATCCCCAGACAGCATGGGTATTGAAGTTGCTACCTATGAGGATTAATTTTAAAATTGCATGCTAAAGGCCACGGCCTACTTTCAGGAAGACTGCAATTATAAATTAGGATATATGGCCAAATAGGGCCGCAGGTGGACTCTTGAGCCAGAGAGCCAAGCAAAAACTACTGTCTGCCCAACTTCTTTCTCATCCAGCAAGATCAGCCTTTAATTTCTTCATGACCTGTTCTGCTTACAGCAAAGAGATATGTTTATTTTTATTTATTCAAACTATATCCCGCCTTTATTACTTTTACAAGTAATTCCAGGTGGCGAACATACTTAATTTTCCTTCCTCCTCCTATTTTTTCTCACAACAACCCTGTGATGTGGATTGGGCTGAGAGGGAGGGACTGGCCCAAGGTCACCCAGCTGCCTTTCGTGCCTAAAGCAGGACTAGAACTCACAGTCTCCTTGTGATTGGCCCAAAGTCACCCAGCTGCCTTTCGTGCCTAAGGCGGGACTAGAACTCACAGTCTCTTTGTGATTGGCCCAAAGTCATCCAGCTGCTTTTCGTGCCCTAAGGCAGGACTAGAACTCACAGTCTCTTTGTGATTGGCCCAAAGTCACCTAGCTGCCTTTTGTGCCTAAGGCTGGACTAGAACTCACAGTCTCCTTGTGATTGGCCCAAATTCACCCAGCTGCCTTTCGTGCCTAAGGCAGGACTAGAACTCACAGTCTCTTGCTTTCTAGCCTGGTGCCTTAATTACTAGACCAAATTGGCTCTTTATGCCGAAGATTTAAAGTGGACGTTTGAATGGAAAGATGAACATTTTGGGATAACATCGCGGTTTTTAAAAAAACAAAAAAAAACATGGTCATGTGATCAAAATTTGTGTGCTTGGCAACTGGAAATTCGGGCCCCAATTGTGTTTGTAAGTCAAGGGCCACCTGTAATTTGCAACAGCTTCTCAGATTAAAAAGGGGCAGACAAATGGTGAGGCAAAATAAAATAAAAAGAGAAGGAATGAGGAGGACATGATAGCCGTATACCAATACTTGAGGGATGCCACAAAGAAGAGAGGATTGACCTATTCTCCAAAACACCAGAGGGCAGGACACGGAGCAATGAGTGGAAGCTAATTAAAGAGAGATCCTAGGTAGAATTCAAGAGAAATACCCTGACAGTGAGAAGAATTAATTAATAGAATAGCTTGTCTCCAGAAATCATCCAGAAATGAAAACCTCATTGGAGGTTTTCAAGAAGAAATTGGACAGACAGTTGTCCAGAATGGTATAGGGCCGTGATGGTGAACCTATGGCACGCATGCCACAGGTGGCGCTCAGAGTTATCTCTGCGGGCATGTGAGCTGATGCCCAGGTCAGCTCCACTGTGCATGCCCGTGTGCCAGTGGTGGATTGCCCCCGGTTCGCACCGGTTTTATAGAACCGGTAGTAAAACCGGCAGGAGGCTCCGCCCACCACTCCCGGCATTATCAGAACGCTTCTGCACATGCGCAGAAGAGCGCACGTGCGCGCGAGCAAAGCAAGCACACGCAGCCCCGTTGCAAACCGGTAGTAAAGGTAAATCGAACCCACCCCTGTCGTGCGCCTCCTGCCGGACAGCTGATTTTTGGGTCCCTTCCGGGGAGAAGCACGCGCATACGTAGGGGGTGGGGGGGAGCCCCCCCCTTTTTTGTTCAAGGAGGCTTCAGGGAGGCCTGCTAACACCAAAATGGGTGTCACATGCGCATGTGCAGGGGCGGGGGGAGCGTGCGGTGGTTGCACGTGCATGCGCGTGGCCTGCAGGGGGCCATTGCATTATGGGTGTCAGCACACGCATGTGTGCTGTCGGGGGCGGGCGCTTTTGGCACCTGAGGAAAAAAAGGTTCGCCATCACTGGTATAGGGCAGTGATAGCTAACCTTTTTGCCATCATGTGCCAGGAGGAGGGGAATGGGGCGTGTGCGGGCACGGGCCCACACCCATAATTCTATACACCCCACACATGCGCGCACAACCTCCCCCGCCCCCCGCTCCTGGCACGTGATGGCCCAGTAGGCCCGTTTTTCTTTCTCCCCTGGCTCCATGGCCTCTCTAGGAGTCTGGGGAGGGCAAAAACAGCCTTCCCCATCCTCCCCCCGGATGTCCTCCGGAGGCCAAAAACGCCACGTTTGACAACTTCCGGTGGGACCCTCCCAGGCCCTCCGGAGGCAGGAAACAGCCTGTTTCCCTACTTCTGGTGGGCCCAGAAGACCTGAAATTCAGCTGGCCTCACATGCCCATTGATATGGCTACACGTGCCACCTGTGGCACACGTGCCATAGGTTCGCCATCACAGGTATAGGGAGTTGAGCAAGGGGCTGGACTAGAAGACCTCCGATGTCCCTTCCAGCTCTATGATTCTATAAAATCAGAAGTCACAAAATTCCCAGTCCTCCCAATTCTTTTTTCCACTTAACTCAGTTACAGTACTAATCCCAGGTTGTCTGTTGCAACGCAGTCTGCTCTTGGCAACCGGTAGTAAGCTCTGGGCAAAGCTCACAAGTGAACAAAAATAGCAACTGCTTTGTTGATCTGCTTTCAGAGAGGTCGGTATGTATAATGTATGTTGAAATTCTAAAAGCTGCTGTAGAATAGGCAGCACTCCAGTTCATCTCATTCCTACTCGCTCTTTCTCCCTGCATGAGGAAAATTAAAGACTTGCCAAGCGAAAAATCTAAAGCACGCGGAGAAGCGAGGAGGAAAAAAAAATCATGGATTTTTACACCTGGTATGGAAACGGCCTTGTTTAAAAATGCAGTCTGAAATGGCAGGAGATCAGTTGGATGCCTAGCGTGGCTGACCCGGACTATTTTTGGCTTTCTGGTTGACATATCATCACACACACACACTTTTGCACTTGAAACCGACCCCTTGTTTTGCTCAGACTCTGGAATGTGTTTTAAATACCACTGGTGGCTTGCAACGCAGGGGGTTGGCAAAGGCCAGTTGCTAGGTGTCTGCAGAGCTGCGTTTGATCAAGAGAACGAGCTGGGCATGATCCAAAATGTGAGCCTTCTCTGGTGTTCTTGGTTTCAGACGGCACTTGGGCAGTTCCTAAGCTGCCCTGCTATTCACCAAGATGAATGCAATTTGAATAACATGCTGCAAATACTCTTCTGAGTAAATAGGATAAGGCCGTGATGGCAAACCTATGGCACATGTGCCCAAAGTGGCACGCGAAGCCATGTCACCCGGCACGCCCGGCCTTGCCTGTTTGTTTTCCAGGTTTCTGGCACACATGATCAGCTGTCCTTCATACACGTGGCAGTGCTGAAAACCAGTGTGTGCATGCGTGCCGGCCAGCTGATTGCTGGGTGCGCATGCATGCCAGAACCCGGAAATTTGGCTTTTTCAGAGCGCAATCCCATTGCGCGCAGCAGTGCCGAAAACCAGCCTGCGCATGTGCGCCAGCCAGCTGATCATCGGGCACGCATGAGCACTAGGACTCGGAAGTTTGGCTTTTCCGGAGCGCAGCCCCGACGATACACGATGTATCCATGTGACCTTTTTGGCACTCAGTGCCAAAAAGGTTCACCATCACTGGGATAAGGACTTGCACCAACCACCAGAACAGAACAGAAAAGTTGAAAGGGACCTTAGAGGTCTTCTAGTCCAACCCACTACTCAGGCAGGAAACCCTATACTCTTTCAGGCAAATGGTTGTCCAATTTCTTCTTAAAAACTTCCAGTGTTGGAGCATTCACAACTTCTGGAGGCAAGTTGTTCCACTGATTAATTGTTCTCACTGTTAAGAAATTTCTCCTTAGTTCTAGGTCGCTTCTCTCCTTGATTAGTTTCCACCCATTGCTTCTTGTCCTGCCCTCAGGTGCTTTGGAGAATAGCTTGACTCCCTCTTCTTTGTGGCAACCCCTGAGATACTGGAACACTGCCATCATGTCTCCCCAGTCCTTCTTTTCATCAAACTAGACATACCCAGTTCCTGCAACCATTCTTCATACGTTTTAGCCTCCAGTCCCCTAATCATCTTTTTTTACATTGTGACCACCAAAACTGGATGCAGTATTCCAAGTGTGACCTTCCCAAGGCATCGTAAGGCATTACCAAATCCTCCTCCGAGCAAATAGGACAAGGGACTTGCACCATCCACCAAATTCTCTTCTGAGTCAATTGGACAAGGACAACGTGATTGGTGTAAGTCCTTATTTGCTCAGAAGAGAATTTGAAGCATGTCATTTAAATTGCATTTGTCGTGCACTGGCCTTCAAAGCCTTGTCACCCATTGCATAACAAACCGATTTATTATGTTCTGCCCACTTTGAACTATAGATGTAGGCCAAAAATCAAGGCCTGTGTAGTGGGCAGTTTTGTTTTGTTCTGGAGAGATTGGATCGGGGTGGGCTGCTGGGGGTTCACAGGGGTTTGGGAGAACCTCTAGCTAAGATTCTGTGCAGGTCGGAGAACCCAAATCCCACCCCTGGCTGGCCCCGCCCACCCTGCCACGCCCCTCCCAGGAGTCCCCACACAGCCTGTTTTAGATGCAGGTAAGTGCAGGGTGTGCATGGAGGCTTGGGGAGGGTGAAAAACAGGCCTACCAGAAGATCAGGAAGGCCGGAAATGGAAAAAAACGTGCCCGTTTTCAGCCTCTAGATGGCCTCTGCAGCCTGGCTGTTTTCACCCTCCCGGAGACTCAAGGACAACCTCAGGAGCCTGGGGAGGGCTAAAACGTCTGTCGTTGTCCCCCCCCGCCCCCCCCGCTGTGGTGCAGGAGGCCAACTAGGCCATGCCCATCCAGCAATCTGGCAGAGAACCCCTTGTTAAAATTTTTGAAGCCCACCCATGGATTGGATATTCCAGTACAGAAAAGAGAAACATTAGAAAGTGAGTGGCCATTACTGGTTGAAATCTTCCCTTTTTGGCTCCAACAGCTCTTTCTGATCTCAGTCGCACATGTTGGGGAAAACTCTTCAAAGCAGGGGTGAAATGCTCCCGGTTCAGACAGGATCACCCGATCCGGTAGGGATGGCGGCGGGTGATTCGGAGAACAGGTAGCAAAAATCCCTGCCTCTCCCCCCATGCCCAGCTGAGCCGCACAATCATCAGAGGCTTTTTTTTTAATTTTTAAAAGCATTTTTTCTACAGCCTCTTTGGCCGAAGAGATTGTAAAAAAATGTTTTTAAAAGAAAAAAAAAGCCTCTGACGATCAGGCAACCCAGCTGGGATCGTCAGGCTTTTAAAAGCATTTTTTTTACAAGAGGTTATAGAAAAAATTCTTTTAAAAGCCTCTGACGATCCCAGCTGGGTTGCCTGATCGGCAGAGCCTTTTAAAAGTATTTTTTTACAACCTCTTCGGCCGAAGAGGTTGTAGAAAAAATGGTTTTAAAAATAAAAAAAAAAGTTGGCCACGCTCACCCAGTCACATTACCCCCACCACCACCAAGCCATGCCCACTGAACCGGTAGTAACAATTTTTACATTTTACCACTGCTTCAAAGGAAGATGTGGCCTCAAGGGAGAGCTAAGGCAGATCTGGGCAAGGACCGGCTGCACCAGCTGACATCTTCTCCAGGCTTTGTTTACCTCCAGGCCTAAGTTTGGATGTTAAATTAATTCCAGCTTCCACTTTGCTGAAGTTGAGGGTTCAGCTTGGTTTCAGGAATAAATATTTCTTTAGCAAACATCAGAGAAAACCCTAGCTTGGTTATCTTCTCCTGTTCCTCAGCCAGATGCTGTGTTTGGTTGCATCCTTGCTGGCTCGGGAATTCTTAGCAGTGGTGGGTTCCTCCCGGTCTGGTCCGGTTCGGCCGAGCCGGTAGCGGTGACGATATGACGTCACCAAACCGGTTCTCCCCCCCCACCCCCACCACATTATTCTTACCTTTTATTTGGTCCCACCCCCAATCTATTGCTGCCTCCTGAGTCCCAGCTGATGACTAGAGGGAAAAAACCTGTTTAAACTCTTGCCGTGGGGTTTCAAAGGGCCGCCCTACAGCTGATCAGTGTTAAAAGCAAACAAATGAGTCGGGTCGTAAGTGCAAGGACTGGTCATAAGTGCGAGGACCTTCCAGAAACGACTCTGACCAGCTAGCCACGCCCACCTAGTCACATGACCTCCAAGCCACACCCACAAAATAAGCCACACCCACAGAACCGGTAGTAAAAAAAATTTAGAACCCACCCCTGATTCTTAGCGTTGATGTTTGTTTGCCCTTTTTAAAGTTCCCAAGATTGAGAAAGAGTTATATTTATCAATATTTTACCTCATTACAAATTTAAATTAGTCCCCCACTTAAAACCATTTACTTAGGGACCATTCAAAGTTAGAACAGCACTGAAAAAAAAAATGAGCCATGACCAGTTTTCACAATTATGACTGTTGCAGCATCTCCATGGTCACCTGATCAAAATCCAGGTGCTTGGCAACTGGCATGTATTTATGACAGTTGTACAGTCCTGAGGTGATGTGATCACCATCTGTGACTTTCTCAGAGGGATTCTGACAAGCCAAGTCAGTCGGGGGCGGGGGGGGAGCCAGATTCACTTAACAACCGCAGGATTCACTTAACAGCTATGACAAAAATGGTGCTATGTCTACCTCAATCTTCCTGTGGTTTCTTCCCTATATAATATACACCAGGGGTGAAATGTAAAATTTGTTACTACCAATTCTGTGGGCATGGCTTGGTGGTGGTAGGGGGGGGTAATGTGACAATGGGTGTGGCCAACTGTTTTTTGTTGGTTTTTTTACTTTTAAAACCATTTTTTCTACAACCTCTTCGGCTGAAGAGGTTGTAAAAAAAATGCTTTTAAAAGACTCTGACGATCCCAGCTGAGCCGCGTGATCATCAGAGGCTTTTTTATTACTTCTAAAAACATTTTTTCTGCTGAAGAAAAAAATGCTTTTAAAAGTAAAAAAAAAAAAGCCTCTGATGATCGCGCGACTCAGATGGGCATGGGGGGAGGGCAGGGATGTTTGCTACTGTTTTTTTTTTTAAATTTGATTTATATGCCGCCCTTCTCCGAAGACTCAGGGCGGCTTACAATGCATTAAGCAATAGCCTTCATCCTTTTGTATATTTATACAAAGTCAGCTTATTGCCCCCACAAACTGGGTCCTCAATTTACCTACCTTAGAAAGGATGGAAGGCTGAGTCAACCTTGAGCCTGATGAGATTCGAACTTACAGTAATTTGTTTTATGTTTTATGTTTTATTAGATTTCTATACCGCCCTTCTCCCGAAGGACTCAGGGCGGTGAACAGCCAAAAGATAAAAACACAGAAAATACAAAATTTAAAATAGGTGTGACTTCCGGTTTGCTGTTTGTCCCCGCTGGACGCTCCTTTGGGATCGTCGCACCCACTGCCTGTAAAGAGCCGCCTTTATAGCGGAATGGCGGCTCGAAAAAACTCCGTTTCCATGAGGAAACGGAGATAGAGCAGGCTGGGGTGGGTTGAGTCCTCTGCCTAATCCCAAAAGTTTTTTTTTTACTTTTGGGACGGAGCGGAAGAGACTCCCCGTATCCCCAGCCGATGCTCCGGGCTCTGGGAGATCTCTGCTACATGCAGAGCTAGGTGGCAAAAGCAAGCCTGTAAACTTGTTAAACTAATTAAAGAAGACGTGAGCTGGACCGCTGACCCTGAAGCGCAAGTATTTTTTTTTCTTATTTTAGAAAAGTTACTGAAGTTGTTTAAGAAGTGAAAGGAAAAAAGATTTTTAAAATGGCGATTGCTGAGGCTTGAAGAGAGGCTGAAAAGGGAAAGTCCTTCCGTTTTCTATTACAAAGTAGCGGAATGAATACTTCTGGCCGTAATTGAGGCAAAACCTCACTCTCACTCTTGCTTTTTTTTTCTTTTTTTTTTCCTGGGGATCTGATATTGATCTTGGTTGGAAACAAGCCTTTTTTTTTCTCTCTTTTCCACTAAATCTTGTCTGTGTGGGAAATGGCATCGGGACTCACACAGCTAGACAAACAGGGGGGGGGAATTTCCCCCATTAATAAATTACACCAACAAGTTGTAACTCTCGTGTCAGAAACCTGATTTTAATATAATAGAATTTCTTCTTGAAGAGATTGTAAGAAGGGATGAGATTGTGAACCAGCAACTCGAAAAATTTAAGCAGGAAATTAAAGAAATTGGTGAATTGGTGAAATCAAAGTTTGACTTTTTGAATCGAAAGATTTTAAATACAGCTAATGGTTTATCAGACTTTCTGATTCGGGTGGATGCAAAGACTAAATTATTAGAGTCTAAAATGAAGGAAACTGAGGAGAATTTGGATGACAAGATTCAAAAATTAAAAAGGATTTGGTAAACATTCAGGATAATAGCTCAGAAGACAAACCTAAAATGGAGGTTGACCAAAAGACTGGTAATGAAGAAAATGTGCAACAGAGGATTGAAAGAGAAGTTTTAATGATTCAATATAATTTTACAGAATATGCAATTAGACTGAGAGGTCTGCAGGAAAATAATAGAGATGACTTAAGGAAAATATCTTCTGAAATTCTGGCTGGGATTTTAAAGGTTCAACCTGATGAAGTGTTTTGCAGGATTGATAGAATTTATAGAATAAACTCCTGGTTGGCAAAGCAAAGGCAATTGCCTAGAGATGTGGTGATCTATTTTACAGATAAAGAAATTAGGAATAATATTGTGCAGAACTTTTTTAATTCTACTTTGCAATTTCATGGAAGAAAGATTTGGATTTTTAAGGAGCTCCCGACTAAGATGCTAATGGAGAGGAAGAAATTTGGCTTTCTAGTGACTGAGTTAAAAAAAAGAAATATCCTATTTAGGTGGGATGCCCCAGTTGGTTTAATATTGAGACACCAAGGAGTAAGATATCAACTGAACACTGTTGAAAAAGCGGAAGAATTTTATCAAAAAATTTTGAAAATGAACTTAACATCTTTAGGCACAATACAGGATAAGCAAAAGGAGTTGGAAACAAAAGGAAAATATCAAATTACAGAGGCTGTGGTGGATAAATTGTCTTTGGACTCCCTGGATACCCCAGCTGGACTGTCTATAAATAAGAGAGCAGTGTCATCCGACTCCAATGTGATGAACCATCAAGTCACAGACAAGTGCGCAAATCAACCAGTTGATATACAAGTGATGGAGAAGAAAGATGAGATGACAAAACTAACCCAACAAGATCAACTCATAAAGCAGAATGAAAATCGATCAGCCGACACACAATTGGTAGGCACGAAACGAGGATGGAAATTCAACCCGCAAAAGAAAAAGAAAAGAAATAGATCTCATAGAAACAGCAGTTTCTAAACCAAGCATCAGTGAAGCCAGGGACTTTAAAAAATGAATGAATATCTGAAAAGATAGTGGAGGCGAACAATTGTTTAATACTATCCTGAGGATTGTGGCAGATCTCTGTAATGCCGTGATTTTGGGATGTGAAAAGAGCCTTACCTTGTTGGATTTGAATTATCTACTCTAGATTTCTTTTACTGGTAAATATATTATAATTATTTTGAGTTACAAGGCAAGAGAGTCACGCTGGGGCATGCAGAAGATCTGGATGTTACCCATTAGGATGATGGGAATCAACAATCCTGATGAATACCACAACTATAACTATATGGATATAATTATAATGTCACTCGGGTGGTTGTTTTTACTTTTATATATATACGAGGATATCTACTACTGATGGGGGCAGAAGATGATTGAAGATTTTGAACAAACTGTTGCACTAGCATGTTATTTTACCCTATTATGGGTGATGGATTTAACAATCCAGTGGAAAGACACCAAAGAAGATATTATATGGATTATAAATTTAAAGTTATTGTCTTTTTTCTTTTTACAAAATGGAATGCATATATAGATATGTGTATATCTTAGTAAAGTGGGCAGTGGGTTATATTTAGAATTGTATTGCATGATTTTGTAGGAATTGAAGGGTTGAAATAGGTTAGTTTACTGATTGATTAGTCTAAGAAAAAGGATCCTTAAGTCATATATTTAGGGGAGTGGAGGAATTGGATAGAACTGAATAAATGTTAAATTTGGATGTAGGGAGAAGGCCGCTTTAAAATGTTATATTAATATATATAAAAGATTAAATGTTAAATTGTAATAATACACTATAAGTTTAGGGGAGGAGAAAAAGGGCAGATTATCGTAAAAATGGGAGTTATAAGAATAATATGCTAAGGGTCAGTATTCTGAGGAGGGAGTAAGGGAAAGGAAAGATATTATGTATGTAATTAGTTATGAAATAGCCTATTGTTGTGAAGAAGTCACAGGGGGGGATGGGTGGTGAGGGGGGGTTAGGGAACAGGGGGGGAAAAGGGGGGAAAAACTTGTATTTGAAAACTTTTTCAATAAAAAAAAATAGGTTAAAACAGATTAAACAATTTGGCTAAATTTTAAAAATATCCCATAATATCAAATTCATGTTTAAAATTTAAATTTAAAATTTAAAAATTTTAAAAAGGAGAAAAATTAGGCCAGGCCAGCTTGATGGAATAAAAACGTTTTAAGCGCACGGCGGAAGGTGCGCAGATCCGGGATCCTCCGTATCTCCGGGGGGAGCTCGTTCCAGATCGTAGGTGCCCCCACAGAGAAGGCTCTCCCCCTAGGGGCCGCCAGTCGACATTGTTTGGCCAACGGCACCCGGAGGAGCCCCTCTCTATGGGAGCGTACTGGCCGGTGGGAGGCTATTGGTGGTAGTAGGCGGTCCCGTAGATAACCAGGTCCTAAGCCAGCTGGTTTTAATCACAGACAGCTGGTGTTAATCACAATGCTATCAGTCTGCTGAGCCACCAGGCCCGTGCTATCAGTCTCCAAACCATCCACCGCCATCGCTACCAGATCAGGCGATCCGGTCCAAACCGGGAGCATTTCACCCCTGATATAAACGCAGATAAATAGAGCTTTACCTGTTTCCCAGCTTTTTAAAGCTCTCATTAATTCCCACTCAACTCTGGATTCTCTTTATGAAACTCACTCCAAGAGCCTAAGGCATCACATTATTTGATCAAAAGGCACAATGGTTAAGCAAACCATCATAAAATCCAATTGGGATGAGGATTCAGCACAACCTCTACCATAAATCATATAGAGCAGTGGTGGCGAACCTTTTACTTACCGAGTGCCAAACAGGAACGCGCTTTGTTTGCTGTGCACGCTCGTGTGCCATCCGCGGTAATGCGCAGCTCCTCCCCATGCGCTGCATGCGCAACCGCACCATCTGCCCATGCGTGCAGCTTTCATGCATGCACACTACCGCACAATCTCACCATATGCACATGCGCATAGCTTTCGCACGTGCAATGCACGTGCACAAAAAAGCTGGTGTGTATGCACGCACTGCACACCAGTTATCTCACACGCATCCACAAACACACGCGCATGCGCAGGAGAGCTCCGAAGACCAGCTGGGTCCCCTGAATTGCGTGCATGCACACCAGAGGCCTGAACACCAGCTGGGGCACGTGCACATGAGCAGTTTCAGGTGAGCTCGGCGACGGCTTGCGTGCCTAGAAAAATGGCTCTGCATGCCACTTCCGGCACCCGTGCCATAGGTTCGCCAACAAGGATATAGAGTGAGTAAGTAGGTCTTCCTCAGAACAACCATACTTGCAGAACAGATAGTTGTAATGACAAAACTTTGGGCATACATCTTGATATGTAGCAGTGGTGGCATTCAGCCAGTTTATTATTCAAACTTTTATTATTTATTATTCAAACTTCTATGCCGCCCTTCTCCTTTCGGACTCAGGGCAGTGAACAGCCAAAATAAAAACATCTATACATAACATTTACAGTTAAAAATAGAGTTAAAATAATTAATAAATTTGGCCCGTAATTTAAAACTTGTCAATTTAAAATCAATATCAAAATTTTAAAACTAACCCTAAAATCAAGACAGACCGGCTAACTGAAAAAAGTAAGTTTTTAGGGCCCGACGGAAAGTCCGGAGGTCGGAGATCACTCGTATCTCTGGGGGTAGATTGTTCCATAGGGTAGGTGCCGCCACAGAGAAGGCTCTCCTCCTGGGGGTCGCCAGCCGGCATTGTCTGGCCGACGGCACCCTGAGGAGGCCCTCTCTGTGGGCAACTGGCGTATCCGCACGGCCTCCAGGCACTGGGACATCACTTCCAAGGCATCGTTGGGATGGTCTGGGGTGGAAATGTACAGCTTGATCTGTCCCCGTCCCCACACACACACACAAACACAGCCAGCCAAGGGTTAAGGAAACACTTTGGAACGCACCCAGGTCTTATCTCCCACTTGGCAGCGATAGACACACCGTCTGCCAAGTGACTTTATTTTCACAAACAGAAAGATAAGATACTAACGTACAAAAAAGTCCAAGCAGAAATAATATTTCTCCCAGCAGTTCCGGACGAGGCTTTAGTGACTATCCAAGGTTTACTTTTGTTTGTCACAAGGATCCCTGACCACTACCCTCTATTATATAGTCTCTGGGGTGTGGTCCAGTGACTCAGTTCTAATCCCTAGCACGCCTCCTAAGCTGCTGCAATCGTTTATCACGCCTTCGGAGGCGTGCGTCCAGGAATGATGTTTCATCGTCACTCTGAGACGAACCAGCTGTCTCCCTGCTGATCTCCTCTCCCTCGGCCGGCACCTGAGACAATGCCAGAGGGGAGGGGCCTGGAGAGGGAGGCCTGGCTGACTCCTTTTCCTCATGCTCGGAGCTTTCTTCCTCCGATGGGACAGGCTCAGAGGGTGGGGCCACAACACAGCTGAATATCATCAGCGTACTGATGGAACTCCACCCCAAAGCCATGGATGATCTCACCCAGCGGCTTCACATAAATGTTGAACAGGAGAGGCGAGAGGAGCGACCCTTGTGGCACCCCACAAACAAGGCGCCTTGGGGTCGACTGCTGCCCCCCTTTCAACACAGATTGTGACCGGTCGGAGAGATAGGAGGAGAACCACCGCAAAACGATGCTATCGGCGTGAACCGATAGCAGCAGCTGCGGGAGGCTCTGCCCACCTGCCCCGATATCATCACGTCCCATTTTTGACCCTCTGTGCATGTGTGGAAGGCTCTCACTTTTGCAAACCAGTAGCGAAGGTAAGTGAATACCGTGTTTCCCTGAAAATAAGACCGTGTCTTATATTTTTTTGAACCCTGAAATAAACACTTGGCCTTATTGCCATGCGCTCAAAAGCCCGATTGGGCTTATTATCAGGGGATGCCTTATTTTGGGGGGAAACAGGGTACTACCCCTGATATGTAGTATAGATAGTCCTTGACTTTCCATGGCTAAGCAAGACAATTGTTAAGTGAGGTTTGGTGAGGTTTGCCCACTTTACAACCTTTCTTGCCACAGTTGTTAAGCGAACCACTGCCATTGTTAAGCTAATAACATGGTTGTTAAGTGAATTTGGCTTCCCTATTGACTTTACTTGTCAGAAGTGTCACAAAAGGTGATCACATGACCTGCAGGGACTCTGCAACCATCATGAATGCAAGCCAGTTGCCAAGCATCTGAATTTTGATCGCGCGACCTGCAACGGTCATAAGTGTGAAAAACGGTCATAAGTCAGTTTATTCAGTGCCGTTGTTAACTTTGAATGGTCACTAACTGTTGTAAATCGTACAACTGTACAGCTTCAGCTTCTAACATTCTAAAATCTTACTTACTAAAATTAGTAGAAACTGATGTAAATGAGAATAATACCACAAAGAACAAAAATAGGCAGAAGTAGTGTAAATGAGAGATACTTATATTTGGTTCCTCCCCGCCCCAAACATTAGTTTTTAATCCCAGGATGTGTGCTCTAAGGGAAGCAGAAAAGAGGGACAATAAATATGATCTTCTGGAAAATGATTAAGAGCCTTTGTTTCTGTACTTCCTTTAATATCTCCAAAATGAATCTATGCCAATATTTTGGCTATGCAAAAAATTAAACCGATGCTTCATTTTCCTTTTAAAAGCCATTGATAAAACAACTGATTTTTTGGGGGGGGTGGGGTGGGGGTATATGTGTAGCAGTTTAACAATTTATCTCTGTTAGCTGCAAAGTTGGTTTTCCTTCAAAAGCTGTAATTAACTGCCACGCTCTAAGCTTCTTTAGTTTTCCCACCGGCCAGCAGAAACAGGGAGTCCAACTGCTTAACTGCTCATTCAGAGTAGACATTATGCTGCATTAAGCATTTTACCACATCTGATGCTGCAGTTTATACAACTCCATTTCCCATTCATATTCCATTTCTTGATTTTTGAGAGGAGCCTCTGCGGGGAAAAAGTGGAAAGCCAAAAAATATTTGCCTTTTCCCTCCTCGGAAAAGCATAGGGTCTCATGCTTGAGGTCCCTGCCAACTCTGTAATTCTGTTAAGTCATGAAACCCAACGGGAATATGTATTAACCGTTTCAATTCAAATAAGAGCCTTGATAGTACAGTGGTCTACGCACCCTGTTATTAACACAGCTGCCTGCAATTTACTGCTGGTTCGAATCTCTCCAAGGCTCAAGGTTGACTCAGCCTTCCATCCTTTCTAAGGTAGGTGAAATGAGGACCCAGTTTGTGGGGGCAATAAGCTGACTTTGTATAAAAATATACAAAAGAATGAAGGCTATTGCTTAACGCATTGTAAGCCCCCTTGAGTCTCCGGAGAAGGGCGGCATATAAATCAAATTTAAAAAAAAAAAAATCATGTCAAAAGGAATAGGACTCCCAATGACTATCAAAGGAGGTGTCCATGGGGAGATTTTCCTTCTCTGGTATGGTAGATTAACAGGGTCTTTGTTTTAGTTAGTGCATCTTTTGTTTTTATGCCTTAAACTATTGCATGTTGCTTAGAATCACGTCTGGGCTTGAGGTGGCATCTCAAATGAGTCAATACAGTAAATAAACAAAACCTCCAGGACTCCCATCTGTTCACTCTGGGTGCCACCTCCAGAGCATTTCAAAGCCTCTACCAATTTGTAATTAAAATTATTAAAAGACACGGCTGGCGAAAAATTATATGAATTAGGGAAAAGAGACATTTAGCTTTTGCTTCGGTTGCACTTACTATTTCGGGGAGTTTGGCACTGCTTTGGACATCCTACTCAAGAAGCCACTGCAGCTCTCGAGCCAGAAAAGATTACAGGATACAGAAGCAAAAGGTGGATTTTCACGCCATCATGGATAATATCACCTCCAGGTAGGCCTCGCCTTATGATCACTCGCTAAGCCACCATTTCAAATTAAGACAGACCTCCCTACAGCTACTTATGACCCAGTTTTGAAGTTTTGACAAAACCCCCACCCCTCCCACGCAGTCACATCAGGGGTGAAATGCTACTGGTTCAGACCGGTTCGGCTGAATCGGTAACGATGGCGGCGGGTGTTCAGAGAATTGATAGCGATGGCAGCACGTGGCTCCGCCCACCTGCCCGGTCGTTGTTATTTCCTGATTTTAACCAGGAACTAACCTGTTTTTTATCCTCTGCGCCTGCACAGAAGGATTTGTGGAAGCGTAGAAGGTCCCCGAGCGCACTTCTGAATCGGTAGGGAAGATAAGTAGATTTCACCCGAGTCACATGATAACATTTTGGATACTTGGTCTTCATTTATAGCTGTTTGCAGCACCCCAGAATCACGTGATTGTAATTTTTGGCATTCTTTGCCAGAAACCAACATTTATTTAGGGTTTCTGGCAAAAAACAGCCATTGGGTATAAAAAGGTCATAAAACCAGGCAGAGTTGTGAGATTACCGTCTTAATCACTATTACAACTGTTTGGAAAAACGACAGGTTAATTGAAACACTGATCACGACAAATGTATATTCTAAGATGGAGGAATATCGCTTTAGATCAGAGGTCTTCAAACTTGGCAGCTTTAAGACTTGTGGACTTCAACTCCCAGCTATGCTGGCTGGAGAATTGTGGGAGTTGAAATCCACAAGTCTTAAAGCTGCCAAGTTTGGGGACCCCTGCTTTAGATGATAAATACATTTAATCCTCGACTTACAACAGTTTGTAAGACAAATTAATATATATATTCTTTTAATTGTTTTTAATGTTTGTATTGTATATTTTTTATCTGGCTGTACACCGCCCTGAGTCCCTTGGGAGAAGGTGCAGTATATAAATTCGAAATAAAATAAATTCGAAATAAAATAAATTCGAAATAAAATAAAATAAAAAAACTGTTCAAAGTTACAACGGCACTGAAAAAAGTGATTTATGACTATTTTTCACATGACCGTTGCACCATCCCCATGGTCACATGATCAAAACTCCAATTCCTACTCATAATGGCCATGGCGTCTCATGGTCACATGATATCCTCTTTTGGGGCCTTCTGACAAGCAAAGTCAATGGGGAAGCCCAAAGATTCACTTAACAGCCATGTTCCTAACTGCAATGATTCCCTTAACATCTGTGGCAAGAAAGGTCATAAAGCAGAGCAAAACTCTCTAAACAACTCTTTCGTTTAGCAAATTTTGGGCTCAACTGTGGTCGTAGTACGTCAAGGACCGTGGTGTGGGAGTAGGAATGGATTTCCAGAGGAAAAAATTGCAGACTACAGGAAACAGGAGCACCACTGATCCTGAGGACACAGATAAACCTCCAAGGGCTTCTACGACCGTCTAAAACACGGGTCCCAAATTCGTGGTGTCACGCCATCACATGACATATCGTTTTTCCCCTTTGCGGAGCTGGGGTAAGCGTGGCCTGCGTGTGACACATACAACCCAAAATTCTGAGCAGCTGATTGGTTCTTCTGTTGATTGGTCGTTCGAATGGTCTGGTTTCTTACCTACTTATATGCTGGATCTAGATCAATATGCTTGTTAATTGCTCCTATAAAGACTCATATCTTTATAGATGAGTCCATCTGAGTCCTTTGGGAGTAGGGCGGTATATAAATTTAATAATAAATAAATAAATAAATAAATAAATAAATAAATAAATAAACAAACAAACAAACAAATAAATAAATATCTGGCAATCATGCAGCATTTGATGCTGAATGCTTTAAAGCAGGGCCACTTAAAGTCTTAAAGTGGCCACTTTTAACACTTGTGGACTTCAACTCCCAGAATTCCCCAGCCACCTGGCTGTGCGCTATGCTGGCTGGAGAATTCTGGGAGTTGAAGTCCACAAGTCTTAAAACTGCCAAGTTTGAAGACCTCTGCTTTAAATTTACAATGGTAGTGAAAAAAGATACTTGTGGCCAGTTCTTGCATTTATGACCATTGCAGCATCCCTAGGTACAGGTATTCAAAAGTCAGGTGCTTAGGAACAGGTGTGTATATACAACAGCTGCAGCTTCCCAAGGTCGTGTGATCGCTTTAACTCTCCTAGCGGGGTTCTGACAAGCAAACTCAATGGAGGAAGCCAGGTTCGCTTACTGATAATGTGGTTTGCTTAACAACTGCCTCAAAAAGAAGAAAACGACCTCAAAATGTTCCTGTAGACTACAGGAACTAGGCGCACTACTTAAGTGACCCCGAGGACACAGATAAACCTCCAAGTGCTTCAACGATGCTCTAAAACAGGGGTCACCAATCTTTCGGACCTCAGGGACCACTAAATTCATAATTTTGAATCCTGCGGACCACTAATATGATCTGCCTAATGACCGGCTGGGTGGGCGTGGCTAAGTGGTCATGTGCCTGGATGGGTGTGGCGAACTTGATGTCACTCACATGGAGGGGCGCCTCACCGGCCTCTACTCACCCCTCCCCTCCCAGCCACTCCTCGCCCGCCTGCTCAGGCTCCTTAGGGCCCCAACAGAAAGCAGTTGTTGGAGCTAAGCAGCCACCACGAGAAAGAGTTGGCAAAACAGCTCAGTTCAAATTGGATCTGACCGAGAAGGAGGCTCAGCAGAAGCACCTCACTGAGGACTAGGAGCATAGGGTTTCCAAGCAGAGGGAAGATCTGCAGGAGTACAAGGCTAGGTACCAGCGCCTAGAGGTTCAGCAGCCTGAGATGGTCAGCCAGTTCCAGGCCATGATCCAGTCCCACTGGAACAGGGCCCTCTGGCTCTTCGCCACCAGCGGCACTTCCCTCCAGCCTTAGCCCAAAGACCCATACCAGGAGGCTGAAGCAGACCCCAAGTCGGAATTTCTGCCCCCCAAAGGGAAAGACTCTCTGCAGCATCACAAGTGTTCATTGCACGCATCTGGCCCAGGGGCTGTAGTTGAGGATCCCTGGATTTAGTGCAATATAAAAAATGCCAATAATTTTTCTGCGGACCACCAAAATTTTCTCGTGGACCACCAGTGGTCCATGGACCACCTGTTGGTGACTGCTGCTCTAAAAGGATGCAAATGATCAGCTGTCTGCAAGAAATATAAATCCTTCTATTCCCCACCATCCTGTCAGAGCTGAAGAAGCTTCTTGGATGAGAAGCGAAATGTCTTCAAAGAAAAAACAAGGAAGTCCAGTTGCCTCCTGAAAAAGCACCTTTGAGACAACCACGACCTGGATGACTGAGAATCTCTACAGACTTTTAACTGCCTCAAAAATGTCCTGAAATGGGTCACAACTCACTTAATGACCACATAGTTTAGTGATGGACATTCCAATCCCAATTGTGGTGGTAAATAGAGGACTGCCTCTAAAGGTAAAAATGTTCCGCTCTATTTAGGACACTATTAATTATTATCCATTTTTTAACATCTTGGATAATAATTATTACCCATTTATTTACATCTTAAAAGAGATGCGGTGGCTCAGTGGCTAAGACACTGAGCTTGTCGATCGAAAGGTTGGCAGTTCAGCGGTTCGAATCCCTAGTGCCACATAACGGGGTGAGCTCCTGTTACTTGTCCCAGCTTCTGCCAACCTAGCAGTTCAAAAGCACGTAAAAAATGCAAGTAGAAAAATAGGGACCACCTTTGGTGGGAAGGTAACAGCGTTTTGTGCGCCTTTGGCATTTAGTCATGCTGGCCACATGATCCCAAAGACGTCTTCGGACAACGCTGGCTCTTCGGCTTTGAAATAGAGATGAGCACCGCCCCCTAGAGTCGGGAACAACTAGCACATACATACGAAGGGAACCTTTACCTTTTATCTTTATTTACATCTTACATTTACAGGGTAATCCTAACTTGACTGTTTATCTAAAGAGGCATGATGGTTCGACATAGTCTACTAAATCAAAAGCTAAAACTATAAAACCACAGTGTCTACATCCGCAAAACACTTTTAAATCCAAACCCAACAGATTATATTATGGATGATCAGGAGGGGTCAATCCCAGCCGACGAATCTCAACTCAAACCAAGATTCGAACGGCAGTCTTAACTGATGACATTTATAGCTTCACTTCTAAATTCCTAGTATGTCATTCTGTAAGACTGCCAGCCATTAAAGAAATGTTAGTTAATAAATCATACAATTACTCATACGAGGAAAATAAATTAATTAAATTTAATTAAATTAGATGAAAAGGAACATGGGTGATAATAGCAATTAAAGTATCTATGGTAATTCTAAACATATAAAATCCAACACGAATAGGAAACACTAACCCAATACATAAATAAGAACGGTGCAATCAACAGAGTCTCCTCTGAAATAATTCAGTGTACAATGATTTCCTGAAAGTCAGCAGGGAAGTCTAGGTCTGATCAATAAGGGGAGGCCATTTTAGAGTAGCAGGGAGTGGTGTGGTGGCCTAGAGGTGGAGCTCTTGCCTCACAATCAGGAGGCTGTGAGTTCGATCCTAGGTACAGGCAGATATTTCTCTCTCTGGGCACAATGAGAATGTATCTGCTGAACAAAACTCCGTATCGGTGACAGGAAGGGCATCCGGTCAATAAATACTCTGCTAGCTCCATTGAGTTGTCCAGATTCCACCCCGCAAGGGATTATGGGGTTGTTAAAAGAAGATGATGATTTTAG
Organism: Arizona elegans; assembly: GCA_022577455.1. Lineage (NCBI taxonomy): Eukaryota > Metazoa > Chordata > Lepidosauria > Squamata > Colubridae > Arizona > Arizona elegans. The sequence continues at coordinate 1,494,421 of JAKOOJ010000050.1, forward strand.
AGTAGCAGGACCACCATAGAAAAAAAAAAAACACTTCCTACCCTCGTTCCTCCTTGCTCATCTTCCAGAAATATGGGATCACCAGCTACACAATCTAGCAAATCAGGCCAATTTTGATTAGAGCAGGTATCCTGCAAGTGCTAAGTTATATAAGCCTTTATAAATCAACACCAGCCCCTTATAATATAGTTGGCAACCTGTTAGCAACCAGTTAAAAGACCTGCAAAATGAGTTTTAGGTGCGCCTATCACCACGAGCTGGCAAATATAGGAGCCATCAATTGCAGCTTCCAGATCATTAAGAGCTGCCTCATGTAAAATGTACCCCGGTAGACCACTCAACTTGCGATGAGGACGTTACAGCTAGTCCTCAACTTATGACCAAAATAAATCCCATTATAGCAGTAATCTAGTATTTGAGAGGTTGCCACTAATAAGAAGGGGTCAACTTATTTTCCACAGCCCCAGAAGGCAAGACAAGAAACAATGGATGGAAACTAATCAAGGAGAGAAGCAACCTGGAATTAAGGAGAAACTTCCTAACAGTGAGGACAAGTAATCAGCAGAACAGCTTGCCTTCAGAAGTTGTGGGTACTTCATCACGGGAGATTTTTAAGAAGAGATTGGATAGCTACTTGTCTCAAATTGTATAGGGTCACCTGCAAGGTCCCTTCCACCTCTATCCTGACCCAAGGTTCTTTGATTGGGCTGTTTACTGTTTGTATGTTTGGCAGGTCCCTGATTGGTAGCTTCATATGGATATTACAAAGGAGGGAAAGACGATCCCTTGTGCCAACATGGGAAAGTCTACAAAGACTTATTTCTCTCATGGTCTAACATGGCTGAATTTCCTTTCAATGGAGAAACCAAGTCTCCCACTTAATAGATGGACTGGTCTTCTTAGTCAAGGGGCACCATCAAAGATGAATATTTACTATAAAAGAGTACCAGCAAAACTCTAACTAACTATTCCTCACATTTCCCTAAAACAGGGGTCAGCAACCTTAAACACTCAAAGAGCCACAAAGGTCCTAACCGGAAGCCCCCCCATTCAATTGTGGAGCCAACCAGAAATCCGGTTCCCCCACCATAGAGTTTCCTCCTAGCGCAGCGTCCTTTTTCCTCTGCTGACCGGAAGTCCGGTTCCCTCACCATAGAGTTTCTTGCTAGCGCAGCGTCCTTTTTCCTCTGCTGACCGGAAGTCCAGTTCCCCCATCATAGTCTCCTCGTAGTGCGGCGTCCTTTTTCCCATGCCGACCAGAAGTCTGGTTTCCTCCCATCATAGTCTCCTCCTAGCATGCGGTCCTTTTTCCTCTACCTATCCTAACCGAAAGCCCTATCAATTTTGGAGCCGACCAGCCACAAGGAGCCACAGCAGAGGGATGAAAGAGCCACATGCGGCTCCAGAGCCGCGGGTTGCTGACCCCTGCCCTAAAACAATAAACCTGACGTATCATGGGACTGAACCTCAAACAAAGTTTAATCATACAGTTCAGCTGGCTGGGGAATTCTGGGAGTTGAAGTCCACACATCTTAAAGTGGCGAAGGTTGAGAAACACTGACCTAGAGTTTCTGGAGGCAGCTGGCCTCATAAACATAAAGCTGTATAAGGGATACAAATGTACAAGTTTCTCCAGAAATAATTTTAATCGACAGGAACTTAAATAACTGGTTGACCAAGTTGGATTGGCATAGAGCGGAAGCACAGCAATCTCAAATTATTATCAAGATTCTCTTGTCATATTCAGTTCTAAACGCATGAAAGCAGACATCATTTAGTCTCTTCTTTCCATTCCCCAAAATTATTTGATTGCCTTGAAACAAGATCATCAACTTCTCATTCTGACTTTGTCTGAGCTTTCTTTGGCCGACTGCTTATCTCAGTAAAAAATGAGTATAATATTCAACCTACAGCTTGATTGCAATCGATGTTTTGCTAGACGTCAGCTGCCTTAAAATCCACAGAATTTCCTCCCAAACAATCAAACTTAGGACATCTGCCTATGAGATTCATCAGTCACAAACTGGAATTGTCTTTCAGCCGCTACTTGCAAGCCTTCCCTGAGATTAGCCACATCTGGTTATGAACTATAATTGGAAACACACCTAAACTGGCTTGCTTGTACAAAAATCACTATGGTATGCTTGAGAGACCCCTTCATGGATTACTGCCTTGTCGTGGCGAAGGGGCTTGCATAGCTCAACGAAGCTATGAGCTATGCCATGCAGGGCCACCTGTTGTGACCCAGGCCCAAGTAAGTATTATCAGACGCAATCAGTTCTAAACAAACAGACTTTTATTAGAACAGCTGAGAATTAACTCATTCTCAGCGTAGTCCAAACTAATTCAAAACAAATTCTTCATAACACAATTCTTCAGCCTTATCACCAACCTTGGTCTACTGTGGCAAATTGCCAGAGGCTTTTCTTGGCAAAAGTTCAAAAGCAGAAGACGCCGACAAGAAATAAATGCAGCAAGACAAGAAACAAATCTATCAACGTTGTTTTCCGACAAAGAGCCCAAGAGCCATTGCTGGTCTTTTAAGCCTTATGGGAGGGGCCAATTATCTCTTGGCCCTACTCCCGAGTTGTCCTTTTTGCTTTAGCTGCTCCTGCCTTCTGGCAGCAATTCTCATACGTGCACTAGGAACAGGCTCCTCCTGTTCCTCTGCCTCTCTGCTGTCAGCCTCTGGAGGCTCCGGAGTCCGCACATCACTCCCTGATGGCCCTGGCCCCATCTCTGCCTCCGACACAGAGCCCTCATCCGGGCCTTCTTCAGCCTCCAGGACTTGCCCATGTTCTTCCTCAGCCTCCTCACTGTCCGACTCCGCTGCCAGCTCTGCAGGCTGCTGGCGGACCACAACCCTACCCAAGACGGACAGGTCATAGCAGAGAGCTCTTGACCAAATGTGATCCATGGAGAAGGAAATGGCAAACCACTGCAGTATCTTTGCCATGAAAATCCCATGGGACAGTACCAAAAGACAAAAAGATATGATGCCGGAAGATGAGCCCCTCGGATTGGAAGGTGTCCAATATGCTACTGGGGAAGAGCAGAGGGCTAGTACTAGTAGCGCCAGAAAAAGTGAAGTGACTGGGCCAAAGCTGAAAGGACGCTCAGCTGTGGATGTATCTGGCGGTGAAAGGAAAATCCGATGCTGTAAAGATCTATTCTCCATAGGAACCTGGAATGTCAGATCCATGAATCCAGGCAAGCCGGACGTGGTCAAATAAGAGATGACAAGACTGAACATCGACATCTTAGGAACCAGCGAACTAAAATGGATAGGAATGGATGAATTTAACTCAGGTGACCATCAGGTATACTACTGCAGGCAAGAATCCCTTCCTGTCTTCCTGTCTATTCCAGCTGTTGTGTCTTCAGATTGATAGGCGTTACTTCTGAATAGCTTCCTGCAAGTACAGAGTCCTTCTAATGCATTTTGATAGCAGGAGACAATGGTTTGGGTCAGTGGTGGGATTCAAATAATTTAACAACCGGTTCTCTGCCCTAATGATTTCTTCCAACCAGTTCACCAAACTGCTCAGAAAGTTAATAACCGGTTCTCCCGAAGTGGTGCGAACCGGCTGAATCCCACCACTGGTTTGGGTCCAACAACACGTTATGTTCTGCTTTGGCTTTGCATGTTACCCAAATCCAGACCAGGGGTTAGTTATGTTGTAGTTAAGGAGTTTCATGGCTGGATTTTGGTTAGTTCAGTTAACCATGTCATTTGAACATGGAATAACACAGATAGTCTTCGACTTACATTCGTTTAGTTACGCACGGTCACTCATGCCCTCGTCACCTCCCGCCTGGACTATTGCAATGCTCTCTACATGGGGCTCCCCTTGAGGAGCACCCGGAGGTTCCAACTGGTGCAGAGTGCGGCCGCACAGGTGGTAATGGGAGGGATATGGCGCTCCCATGTAACACCTCTCCTGCGCGAGCTGCACTGGCTCCCGGTGGTCTTCCGGGTGCGCTTCAAAGTTTTGGTTACCACCTTTAAAGCGCTCCATGGCTTAGGACCTGGTTATCTATGGGACCGCCTACTACCACCAATAGCCTCCCACCGGCCAGTACGCTCTCATAGAGAGGGACTCCTCCGGGTGCCGTCAGCCAAACAGTGTCGACTGGCGGCCCCTAGGGGGAGAGCCTTCTCTGTGGGGGCACCTACCGTCTGGAATGAGCTCCCCCCGGATATACGGAGGATCCCGGATCTGCGCACCTTCCGCTACGCTGTGAAGACCTTTTTATTCCATCAGGCGGGCTTGGCCTAATCTCTTCCCTTTTTTAAATATGTAAATTTTAATCTGTTTTTAAATTATTGGGGTGTTTTAATCTGTCTGGGCCAAAATGATTTAATTTGATTTTATCTGGTTTTTAAATTTTTGTATCTATGTATTTTATTGTTTGGCAGTTCACCGCCCTGAGTCCTTCGGGAGTAGGGCGGTATACAAATCAAATAAACTATAACTAAACTCACTATAATGACTGTTTGAAATTAAGACAGCGTTGAAAAAAGTGACTTATGACCATTTTTCGTACTTACAACCGTTGCAGCATCCCTTTGGTGACGTGATCAAAATTCAAATGCTTGGCAATTGGTTCATATTTATGACTGGTTGCAGGGTCCTGGAGTCACATGACCAGATTTGTCCTTTTGACAAGCAAAGTCAATGGGGAACCAGATTTATTCGACAAGCGTGTGACTACCTTAACAACTGCAGTGCTTCACTTAACAGTTGTGGCAAGGAAGGTAGTAAAATGGGACAAAACTCACTTAACAACTGTCTCGCTTAGCCACAGAAACTTTGGGCTCAATTGTGGTCAGGGTGGACTTGATTTAAATTGAGTTGATTTAAATCACAATTGAAATCATGATTTAAATCACTAGTAAAAAGGCTTGATTTAAATCAACTCGATTTAAATCATAATTTTTAAAGAGCAGCTGTCATCTCTGCTACTCCTTTGACCCGCTGTTGACTCACCGATAGTCCCACTGTTGCAGAATATACAGCCTCCTGCTACATAACTAAGCTCCATTTCATGCTGAATAAACTAAATTATTTATGTATCTTAAATAGAAAACTATCTTACGATAGATTTTTACCTCAAAAGTTTTTTATTAAAATAAATTCGATAAAAATCAAAAAAATCCGATTTAAATAAAAAACAATCTGATTTTTTTCCTTTTTTAAAAAAAAATCATTGATTTTTATCCACCCTGATTGTGGTTGAATGTCGAAGTTACCTGTACTTAGTTGCCTTCAGAAATCCTGGACGTTCCATCATTGGATGTTTTTTAGAAGAGTCTAGACCCGTGATGGCGAACCTATGGCACGCCTCAGTGGGCATGCGAGCATTGCCCTAGGCCAGCTGCAGTGCACATGAGCGCACAGGCCAACTGATTTTCGGGCCTTCCAGGCACACCGGAATTTGGCAAACAGCCGTTTCCGGCCTCCAGAGGGCCACCAGGGGGGTGAGGAAGGCCGTTTTTACTCCTAGAAAGCCTCTGGAGCCTGGGGAGGGCGAAAAAACGGGCCTACCAGGCCCACCGAGCCATCACGTGCCAAAAACAGGGGGAGCATGGGGTGGTCGCACGTGCATGCACGGGGGGTTATGGGGTGTATTGAATTGTGGGTGTGGGCATGCACGCATGCAACCCCCCCATGCAACCCCCGCTTTTGGCATGCGACTCCAAAAAGGTTAGCCATCACTGGTCTAGACCAGGAGTGTCCTCACACTTACGACCATTTCAGCATTGTCACTTGATCAAAATTTGGGCACCTGCCAACTGGCATGTACAGGTAGTCCTCAACTTAACAACAATTCACTTAGTGACTGTTCGAAGTTACAATGGCACTGAAAAAAGTGACTTACGGCCATTTTTAACACACTTATGACCGTTGCAGCATTCCCCATGGTCAGGCGATTTCCATTCAGATGCGTGACAACGGACTCACATTTACGACGGTGGCAGTGTCCTGGGGTCATGTGATCCCCTTTTGCGACCTTCTGACAAGCAAAGTCAATGGGGAAAGCCAGATTCACTTAACAACCGTGTTACTAATTTAACAACTGCAGTGATTCACTTAAACAAATGTGACAAGTCATAAAATGGGACAAACTCACTTAACAAATGTTTCTCTTAGAAACATGCATTTTAGGCTCAATTGTGGTCGTGACCTCTCCGCACTCCCCCGCTTTTGGCACGTGACGGCAAAAAAGTTCCAAGGCTTTCTTGGAGCCTGGGGAGGGTGAAAACAGCCTTCCCCACCCACCCACCCCCGGAGTCCCTCCAGAGGCCGGAAACGCCCCATTTCCCAACTTCCAGTGGGCCCGAAAGCCCCAAAAATCAGCTGGCTGGCGCATGAGTGCATGCTGGAGCTCAGGTAAGGCAAAAGTCACGTGTCCACAGATATGGCTCCGCGTGACACCTGTGGCACGCGTGACACTTGTGGCACGCGGGCCATAGATTCACCATCACGGGTTTAGCATCTTGGCTTATTTGCATTTGCCGCATATAATAACAAATTGTCATTTACAAACCCTGCCGCTTTAACGAGGATAAAATTGACTCCACAAAGCATCTTTTCAAAACAGTTTGGGGGAGACCATTCTCAGCGACATTAACAGAAAAGGGAGCTCCATGAAGCTTCCACATATGTTTTGCAAATGTGTATTTCTAAGTCAACAAAATACCATCAAGCCGTCTGCTCAGAGATTATTAATTAGAAAAGTTAAATAAAACTTCAGTGAGCTATACTCAAAATACAGTATAATGATGACAAAATGATTTCCAGACAGACTGAATATCAATTGCGGGTAGTCCTCGATTTACGACCACAACATAGCCAAAATTTCTGTCGCTAAGCAAGACAGGGTGTTGCCCATTTTACCACCTTTCTTGCCACAGTTGTTCAGCTTTTTTTCTTTCTTTCTTTTCTTTCTTTTATTAGATTTATATACCGCCCTACTCCCGAAGGACTCAGGACGGTGAACAGGCACAAAATAAAATACATAAATACAAAAGTTAAAAGATATAATTAAAACCAGATTAAATAATTTAGCCCAAGACAATTAAAAAATCCCAATAATTTAAAACAAATCAAAATTTCGATGTAAAAGTATTTTAAAACAGGGGAGAAAATTAGGCCAGGCCGGCTTGCTGGAATAGAAGAATCTTAAGAGCACGGCGGAAAGTGCGTAGATCCGGGATCCTCCGTATCTCTGGGGGGAGCTCGTTCCAGATAGTGGGTGCCCCCACAGAGAAGGCTGGGGGCCGCCAGCTTGTCAGAAGGTCGCCAAAGGAGAACACATGACCCCAGGACACTGCAACCGTCACAAATATGAGTCAGTAGCCAAGCATCCGAATTTTGATTACATGACCACAGGGTGCTGCGATGGTCGTAAGAGTGAAAAACAGTCATAAATCAGTTTTTCAGTGCCATTGTAACTTCGAATGGCCACTAAACAAATGATTGTAAGTCAAGGACTACCTGTATACAGATTCCGGACATATGTAGAAAGTAGATTTTCAAGCTTTCATATTGGATTTATCTTGGGAGTGGTGTGGTGGCCTAGAGGTGGAGCTCTCGCCTCACAATCAGGAGGCTGCGAGTTCAATCCTAGGTAGAGGCAGATATTTCTCTTTCTGGGCACCATGAGAATGTATCTGCTGAACAAAACTCCGTATTGGTGACAGGAAGGGCATCCGGCCAGTAAACACTCTGCTAGTTCCATTCAGTTGTCCAGATTCCACCCTGCAAGGGATTATGGGGTCGTTAAATGATGATGATGATATTGGATTTATCTTGAGTTGGCTCCAGATGGACTTGTTCTCACTTCTAAAGCCACTCCAGCATTTAATTCTAGTGTTTTTCTATCAAGGCACCTGGTCTACCCCAGCATGTGGCAGGGAGCGTACTGCATCCCTTTCGCCTTTCAGCTCCAATCCACAAGCCCTCAAGCAGTCGCATTCACGACAAACCATTTTATACCAAATTTATATTTTGCTGATAAAGAAATAAAGGGAAACTAGTATAGATCTATTTCAAGCTTTTTAGCTTTCATCAGCTAGCCATACCCTTACTTGGATTCGAACTTGGGCTGCCTGTATGTTAGTCAATTGTATTAAAGGGATGCAGTACGCTCCCTCCCACATGCTGGGGAGGGAGAAACAGATCTATACTAGTCTCCCTTTATTTCTTTATCAGCGAAATATAAATTTGATAATAATATATATATAATATAAAAGAGAAATAAACTGTGCCTATATGCAGAAGCATAAAAGAAGAAAAATATTCTTCATTTCACACACAGAAAAAAAGTTACTTAGCCAAGGAAGGCTAATGAGATTAAGGCTGATGTAATTCCTGATGTCATTGTGTAGATGGCAGCCGCTCAAATGGGATCAGAAATCTTGTAATCTGGGGGAATCCCAAAGGAAATCCGCGTGGCAATTTTAGACTTGCCTGGTGCCAAGTGAGCCAGCACAAAGAGAAGGCTGCCTCACAGATTACCCAACCGGAGGATTTTCCTGCGTCTTTCCAACACTTTTTACTTTTATCTAAAAAAAAAAAAATGTGTCAACTCCAATTTACACTTTATAGCAACGGCTGCCATCCCAAATTGCACGTGGAAAGTAATTTCTGCTAAACTTCTGTATATTTATTAAAAACTCTAATTTGGTGTTTCAAACACCATTACTTGGTTTGGGTTTAAAAAGGTCCAGAATATTTTTTTTTCATTCATTGTCTTTCAGATTTTAATCTGATCTGTCTACATTTCTGGAATTAGATTTACTGACTTCAAAATATTTTTTTAGATGACGTGGGCATTTCTAAAGATCAATGTGCTAAAGAGAGAGAAAGACATGATCCATTAAATTCCATTAAGCCTCACTTTCTCCTGTTGAGTTTAAATGTACACACAGTCAGCAAATAAATAAGGAAACCAAATACAGTGAAATAAAGCATTTTGGTGTTTAGAAGACGTGTGAAGGGCCAGCTCCTCAGCCAGATTTTTGCTGAATGAAATAGACCTTGAGTATCTTTTCTATCCTTCCTTCCTTCCTTCCTTCTTCCCTTCCCTTCCCTTCCCTTCCTTCTTACCTACCTACCTACCTACCTATGTACCTATCTAGTCCAGGGGTCTGCAACCTTAAGCACTCAAAGCACCCCACTACATGGGGCTCCCCTTGGGGTGCACCCGGAGCTGCAGTTGGTCCAGAATGCGGCCACGTGGGGGATTATGGGAGCGACGGGACGCTCACATAACACCTCTCCTGCGCGAGCTGCACTGGCTTCCTGTGGTCTTCCGGGTGCGCTTCAAGGTGTTGGTGACCACCTTTAAAGCGCTCCATGGCTTAGGGCCGGGGTATTTGCGAGACCGCCTTCTGCCGCCAATAGCCTCCCAGCGACCGGTTCGCTCGCACAGAGCGCGCCTCCTCAGGGTGCCGTCGGCCAGACAGTGCCGGCTGGTGATCCCCAGGGGGAGAGCCTTCTCTGTGGCAGCACCTGCCCTCTGGAATGACCTACCCCCTGAGATACGCACGATATCAGACCTCCGGATTTTTCGTCGGGCCCTGAAAACACACTTATTCCATCTAGCTGGGCTGGCTTGATCCCATCCTCTCAGTTTTTAATTGAATTCGGTTTTAATTGGGTTGTTTTAAACTTGGGCCAAAATTATTTAATTGTTTTTTAAATTGTTTTTTAAATTTTATATGCTATGTTTTATCTTGGCTGTAGAACCGCCCTGAGTCCCGCAGGAGAAGGGCGGTATAGAAATAAAATAAAATAAATAAAATAAATAAAGAGCCATTTGGACCCGTTTCCCATAGAAAAGAAAACATCCGGAGCCACAAAACCTGGGTGTGCTGGCCAGGTTTCCACCAGTCACATGAAGCCCCCCCTAGCCAGGCCTACCGAGCCGGTCATTAGGGCAGAGAACCAGTTGTTAAAAAACACTGGGAACCATAAAACCCTTTTGACATCTCTCTCTCTCCCTTCCCTCCCTCCCCCCCTCTGTATCTCTCTATGTCTCTCCCTCTCTCTCTGTATCTCTCTATGTCTCTCTCACCCTTTCTCTGTATCTCTCTATGTCTCTCTCCCTCTCTCCCTGTATCTCTCTATGTCTCTCTCCCTCTCTATATATATCTATGTCTCTCTCCCTCTCTCTCTGTATCTCTCTCTGTCTCTCACCCTCTTTCTGTATCTCTCTGTCTCTCTCACCCTCTCTGTATCTCTCTACGTCTCTCTCCCTCTCTCTCTGTATCTGTCTCTCTCCCTCTCTCTCTCTGTATCTCTCTATGTCTCTCTCCCTCTCTCTCTGTATCTCTCTATGTCTCTCTCACCCTCTCTCTGTGTCTCTCTATGTCTCTTCCACCCTCTCTCTGTATCTCTCTATGTCTCTCTCACCCTCTCTCTGTATCTCTCTATGTCTCTCTCACCCTCTCTCTGTATCTCTCTATGTCTCTCTCACTCTCTCTCTGTATCTCTCTGTCTCTCTCACTCTCTCTCTGTATCTCTGTCTCTGCCCTGGCCGCTTCTCCATCCCCCGCCATCACCCTTACCTTCTCAGGCCAGGCAAGGAGTGACTGGGAGGGGAGGGAGAGGGGCGGGGCCAGCCAATGGTGGGATCACCCGACAGGGAGCTACAGCAGAGGGCCCAGGGAGCCGCATATGGCTCCGGAGCCGCAGGTTGCTGACCCCTGACCTAGTCAAGCACCAACTCCCAGCATTATCGTGATTTCAAAAAATGCCTTCCAGCCGCAAATGTTTTTTTGAGCTTTCCCAGGAAATGCAGGTAGTCCTTGACTTACAACAATTCCTTCAATGATCGAAGTTACAGCACAATCTTTGCAGCATCCCCAAGGTCACATGGTCAAAATTCAGGCCCCTGGCAAACTGGCATGTATTTATGATAGTTATACAGTCCCAGGGAGGGAGATCTAGTCACCCTTTATAATCTTTCCAGCTGGCTTCTGACAAGCAAAGTCAGCCAATGGGGGAAGCCAGATTCACTTAACATCCTCAGGATTCACTTAACTAAAGTGATTTGTTTTAACAACTGTGACAAAAGAGGCCATAAAATAGGGTGCAATTCCCTTGCTTAGCAATGGAAATTCTGAGCTCAATTGTGGTTGTACGTCCTAGGTACCTGTATCATCAGGTAATTATCACTGTCCCAAATATCTGTCTGAACTTTGCCCAATGTATTTATGGTAAAATGGTTCTGTAAATAAGCATATGTCTCTGGTTTCCCTCCATAAGGAAATGAACCTAAATTGTCTTTTTGTGTACAAATTACTTGTTATAGTTTTGCAAAAAAAACCAAACAACAACAAACAAGCCCACAGCCAAAACAAAGAATTAGCAAACTGATACTTTCTTTACAAATTAGAACCTTGATACAATTAGATTACTATAAACATGTAAAAGTTGTTTAATCAGATTTTTAATAACAGTGACTTGTTTTAGATCAATTTCACAGACTGGTATCCTTGTCTCATCTTAAATGTAATATAAGGCTAACAGTAACTTCCTTAAAAAGATGAATACTACAAGGCTATAGAGCCTTGGTAGCACAGTGGACTAAAGCACTGTTATTAACATCTGCTGCTTGCAATTACTGCAAGTTCAAATCTCACCAGGCTCAAGGTTGACTCAGCCTTCCATCCTTTCAAAGGTAGGTAAAATGAGGACCCAGATTGTGGGGGCAATAAGCTGACTTTGCATAAATATACAAAAGTATGAAGGCTATTGCTTAATGCATTGAAGGCCACCCTGAGTCTCCGGAGAAGGGTGGCATATAAATTAAAGCAAAAAAAAAAAAAAAACAAAAAAAAAAAAAAAACAACTAACTTGTAAATTTATCAAATGCAATCACCTAATCAAGCTGACTGATTTTGTTGCTGTTGTCACACAGAGCAGTATTGCTCTTTTGGTCCCTTTTAATGCCCATTAATGATTTTTTAAATTCCTGCTTCAGCACAAGGCAAATCCTTCATGGACATGCCACAAATGCAGATTTGCAAAAAAAATTCACATAAAAAGGCAAAACTGGTTTTGAACAAGTTTCTAGTCCTCACAAAGAGCGCAGTTGTATACAAAGAGGAAAAACAATCCGCTATCAAGAGACTTCCAGGTTTCTCTTTTAAAAAAAAAAAAAAATGCTACAGGATCAGATTTTCCAACTACGACAACGAAGATTGAGGCAAAGTCGATATGAATAGTGCATAGAGATCAGAGCTATCGTTTTCATTTCATTCTAGGCAGCCATCCTTGAAATGTTTAGCAGGCTCACCAGCCTGCTAAAAATGAATGTATCTTGGGATCCAATGTTAAGCCTTTTGGAAATTCATGAACTCCAGGCTGCTTCCAGAAGGAGCATCTTTGAAATCACGGCAAGGGAAAGCTTTTGGGATCCGCTATGCATTTGGCTGCAAACATTTTTTTTTTAAAAAAAAAGAACGGGTTACACAGAAGGAAGGATGGAGGCAGAGAACGGAGTGAGTTTGGAAGGGAAGTGACTGTCACTTCACGAAGCTGATGCCCTTCTGGCTTTTTTTTTACCAATGCACCCCCAAGACGCAGTCCTGACAATTCCACCCCTCACCCTCCGTTCAGAGACTTTCCAAACTAGCCTTCCATCTTTCCTATGACGAAGGAGGAGAAAAATCAGACGCGGCTACATGATAGGGAAAAAGCAGATGAAGGAAGGGCTGCAGAGAATAAGATCTGAGGGGCACTTACAAGAATTGTAATAACTGGGAAAATGGACCGCGCCCGAGAATACCACAATCGGCCCAGGTATGGAGCCTCAAAATAGTGGCAAGCTTGCAAGCTTTCCACTCGCCTGTCAAAATGCACACGCGGAGGATTGCATGGCATGTCACCACAAGAGATGCTCCGAATTTGCTTTTCCCTTAGCAAACCTCTCACTTCTGACAGCCCTTGTCAAGTGTCTCTCTAGCAGGGGTGGGAAGGAGAGTATCAAGCATCCTCTTCCTGATGGATATTAAAAAGGAAAAGGTCACCCACATCCCTGCCACCCAAAACCCAGTTGTATGTTTAATTTGCCAGTTTCCATTTTATATCCCTGTATAAACATAGCGGGGAGGGGAGATAAGGATGCCGAATATGCTATACATTCCCTTGTAAACAACTATAGCTCGGAGAAGCTTCTATTGCCCATTTGCAGCACCACATGAAAATAACACCACCAGTTAAAACACCAGGACCATTAAATCCATGTATTATAAAAAAAAATCCGCATTTAATAACCAAGGAATCTAGGCAGGCATAGCTAAGCTACCAAGCCTGCTGTAGGATATGGTTTGTTGTTATTTTTTTCTTTCCTTTTCGTAATGTGCTCCTTTGGCCAAATGCAACCTCCAGACCTTGCAAACCGCTTCAGAGCAATTGCAACCTTGCACACTTCCCAATGTGAAGAACTGGAATAGGGAATTTGGGCGCAAAAACCGCCCAGGGCCTCTGGGAAACCCCCGAAAGGGGATTACAATAGTCTTTAGGAACAAATAATCCAATGGGATGATGAAGAGGAGAGTTAGAGGGGTGGCCTGACCTCAAGGCATTGTCTGGGAGAGAGGGAGCTGTTTTAAAAAAAAAAGATTACAAAGGCAGATTAAACCCCCCCACCCCCAAAGAGTGAAAGTCTGAGCATTTGTCTCGATGTATGGCAAATCAATAATAATAATAATAATAATAATAATAATAATAACGCAATTTCACCCTAAGCCCTCCAACTAATCCTTCTCAAGAATCTGCAGAATTAAAATAAAAGAAAATAAACACAGCCAAAGGAAAGATGCGCCTGTCCATTGCAGCACCCGTTTATTGCAAGGTGTGAAAGGGGGGGGGAATGACCAGGCTGTGCATCACCCCACCTTTTCCTCTCCCTTTCTTCACCTCCTTCCTTCCTTTCTTTTCCTTCCTTCCTTCCTCCCCTCCTTCCTTCCTTTCTTTTCCTTCCTTCTTTTCTCCCCTCCTTTCCTTCCTTTTCCTTACTTCTCCCCTCTTTCTTTCCTTCCTATTCCTTCCTTCCTTCCTCCCCTCCTTCCTTTTCCTTCCTTCCTTCCTTTCTCCTCTCCTTCCTTCCTTTTCCTTTCTTCCTCCCCTCCTTCTTTCCTTTTCCTTCCTTCCTTTCTCCCCTTCATTCCTTCCTTCCTTCTCCCCTCCTTCTTTCCTTCCTTTTCCTTCCTTCCCTCCTTCCTTCCTTTTCCTTCCTCCCCTCCTTCCTTCCTTTTTTCTTCCTTCCTTTCCCCCCTCCTTCTTTCCTTCCTTTTCCTTCCTTCCTCTCCTCCTTCCTTCCTCCCCTCCTTCCTTTTCCTTCCTTCCTTTCTCCCCTCCTTTTCTTCCTTTTCCTTCCTTCCTTCCTCCCCTCCTTCCTTCCTTTTTTTCTTTCCTTTCTTCCTTTTCCTTCCTTCCTTCCTTCCTTCCTTCCTTCCTTCCTTCCTTCCTTCCTTCCTTCCTTCCTTCTTTCCTTCCTTCCCTCCACAGCCGAACCGGAGGATCTTCGTGCGTCGGAATGATGCGTTTTCTTCCCAGGGCTGACCTCCGCCAGGCCCAACCAACCAACCAACCAACCAACCATGCTGGCGATTTTGCCCGGGTTTGGGGGGAACCGCAAGGGGTGGGGAAGGTGGGTAAGAGAAGCGGAGAAAGCGGGACTGATTTGCAGAGAGAGAGGGGGGGGACTGAAGAGAGGCCCCTACACAAACAATCGCAAGGATTGGGGGGGGGGGAGGCAGGCAGGCAGAGAGAAAGAAGAGCCGCAGAGGAGCCTTTAATAAAAAAAATAATAAAAAGGCAAATAAAAAAGAAAGCAAAATAAACTCAGGTTGGAGAGGAGGAGGAGGAGGAAGGCTGGAGGTGTTGGGGGGGAGGAAAAGGGGGTCGCGGCCTTTTTTTTTTCTCCCCCCCCCCTTTTTTTTTCCCCTCCCTCCCTCTCCGATCTGGCCTTCCGCTTTCCCGCACCTGGTTCCCGGGGAAGCGAGGCGAGCAAGCGATCCAGAGGCAACTTTGTATCCCGGCGGTCGGTCGCAAAACAAAGGGAAGCGCGCCGCCCGCCCCGCCCCGCCCCGCCAGCCACGACAACACAGGAGCCGCCGGGCTGGTGAGAGAGAGAGAGAAGTGGGGGGGGGGGGGAGGCTACCTTCCTTGGGTCGCCGCCGGAGCCTCGCAACAACACACACACACACACACACACACACACACGGAGCGCCTCCGGAGGGAGGGAGGGAGGGAGAAAGGAAAAAGAGGGGGGGGGACTCACTGACTGCACCCGTTTGGATCGCGGGCAGCCCCCCCGCGCGCCCCTAACTCCCCCACCTGCACAGCCCCCCCCACCTCATCTCTGCACCCCTGGGGACCCCCATCCCCGCGGGCAGCCCCCCCTCAAAAAAAAATTGGCTTGAGAAAGACATCCCCCCTCCCCTCCCCTCCCCTCCCCTCCCCTCCCCTCCCCTCCCAAAAGCAGGGTTACCTTGGCCGAGAGTCCCGGGAGGAAGAGGATGGCTGGGCGCCGAGGAAATCGGGCAGGGATCCCGGGATCAGACGCCGCCCTGGAGGGGCATTGGGGGTGGGGGGCTGTGGAAGATGTTGGGGTGGGGGGGGTGGGGGGTGAAGGGAGAAAGCAGGGTTCGCGATGTGAGGGAGTGGGGGGGGGGGGTTGAAGGTTCCTTCTTTCCCCTCAGCAGCAGCAGCACCAACAGCCCCGTTCCGACGCAACCCGGGTTCCTCTGACACAGGCGAGGAGAATGCAGGAATGTGACGTTCCCAACTCCGCCCGGCGAGCCACGTGCATCGGTTTAATTAAAAAAAAAAAAAAAAATAGGAAAAGAAGGAGAGGCGCTAAGGGTCCTGGGAAATGTAGTTCCATCCAAGGAGGAGAAAGTGGGGGGGAGGGGGAGAGGAGAAAGTGGGGGGGGAGGGGGGGAGGAGGAGGAGAAGAAAGAGGAAGGAGGGAGAGAGCTGCATTATTTAATTTGATTTTATTCTATTTTTAAATTCTGTATGTATGTGTTTTATGGTTTGGCTGTGCACCGCCCTGGGTCCTCCGGGTGTAGGGCGGTATAGAAATCAAATCAAATCAAATCAAATCAATAAATAAATCCGGGTCTGGAGAAAGCAGGGGGTTGCTGCTCCCACTTTCATTGCGGGTCCTGGGGTTTTGGGGATGAGAATTTGTGGCGATCTTGAGGTCTTTTCCTTCTGGTGTCTCCTCTGCAGAATTAACCTGGATTGAGGTTTTTTTTTTAAATTTGATTTATATGCCGCCCTTCTGCGGAGACTCAGGGCGGCTTTCAATGCGTTAAGCAATAGCCTTCATCCTGTTGTATATTTATACAAAGTCAGCTTATTGCCCCCACAACTGGGTCCTCAATTTGCCTACCTTAGAAAGGATGGAAGGCTGAGTCGACCTTGAGCCTGGGGAGATTCGAACTTACAGCAATTGCAGACAGCTGGTGTTAATCACAATGCTATCAGTCTGCTGAGCCACCAGGCCCCTTTTTGTAGGCTGGGTGGGAAAATGAAGCTGGCTCAGATCTTTTGACCTAGATGGCAACCCCCATCCCTTCACCTTGGCCGTGGGAAATACCTGGCCTGCACTCTTCTCTGCGTTTTTTATACCCCCCCCATTCCTTCATTCGTCGATTCCCTTGCTTTTAATTTAATTAATTTAATTTAATAGTATTTATTTAATTTAATTTAATTTTAATGTAATTTAATAGTGCAGTGGTCTAAAGCACCCTGTTATTAACACAGCTGCCTGCAATTACTGCAGGTTAGAATCTCCCCAGGCTCAAGGTTGACTCAGCCTTCCATCCTTTCTAAGGTCGGTAAATTGAGGACCCAGTTTGTGGGGGCAATAAGCTGACTTTGTATAAATATACAAAAGTATGAAGGCTATTGCTTAGCACATTGTAAGCCGCCCTGAGTCTCCGGAGAAGGGCAGCATATAAATCAATTTTTTTAAAAAAAATTAATTCATTTAATTTAATATTTAAATTTAGATACCGCCCTTTTCCTGAAGGAGTCAGGGCGATGAACAGCCAGAAGTAAAAAAAAACAAAAAAACAAATACAAAATATAAAAACAATTTAAAAATGAATTAAACAATTTGGCCCGACAGTTAAAATCACCCATTAAAATCTAAATTAAAATAACAATTGGAGAGATTAGGCCAGCCTGACTGGATGAATTAAAAAGGTTTTGAGGGCCTGACGGAAAGTACGTAAGTCCGGAATCTTCACATACACACTGGGAAAACAAGCCTGAGCCTCTGGGGTTTGAGAGCCCCGGGTTTCCCACGAAAAGATCTTTTGTGTGAGTCTCCCTCCACCGGCTGCTTGCTAGAAACGCCTTCCTTACACCTTTCCTGGCTGGTGTGTTTCCAAGGCGGAAGGGAGGAAGGGAAAACCTCTTCGCGGTTCTTTATTTGGCTAAAAGGGGAAATTGACAAAACTCGTGTCAATTTCACTTGCTTAAAGAAAAAAAAAGAAAAAGGAAGGTCTACTGTTTTGCCATTCAGTTGGGAGAACAGGGAGGAAGGAAAGAAAGAAGTATGGGAGGGAGGGAGGGAGGGAGGAAAGGATGGATGGTAGGGGAGAAAGGGGGAAGGAAATAAAGAAGGATGGGAGGGAGGGAGGAAAGGATGGATGGAAGGAAGGAGAGGGGGAAGGAAAGAAAGAAGGGTGGGAGGAAAGAAAGGATGGAAGGGGAGAGAAGGAGGAAAGAAAGAAAGAAGGATGGGAGGGAGGGAGGAAAGGATGGATGGAAGGAGGGGAGAGGGGGAAGGAAAGAAAGAAGGATGGGAGGGAGGGAGGAAAGGATGGATGGAAGGAAGGAGAGGGGGAAGGAAAGAAAGAAGGGTGGGAAGGAGGAATGGATGGAGGGAGAGGGGAAAGGAAAGAAAGAATGATGGGAGGAGAGAGGGAGGAAAGGATGGATGGATGGAAGGAAGGAGGGGAGAGGAGGAAGGAAAGAAAGGATGGGAGGAGGGAGGGAGGAAAGAAAGGATGGAAGGGGAGAGAGGGAGGAAGGAAAAAGAATATGGGAGGAGGGAGGGAGGAAAGAAAGGATGGAAAGGGAGAGAGGGAGGAAGGAAAGAAGGAGGGAAGGGAGAAAGGAAGGAGGGAGGGAGGGAGGAAAGATTGGAGAAAGACAGGACAGGAAAGGAAAGGAAAGGAAAGGAAAGGAAAGGAAAGGAAAGGAAAAAAGAAGGGTGGTAGGGAAGGAGGAAAGGAGCATAGTTTTACATTCTTCCTGAATCTTGGATTTTAAAAGGAAACTGACAGGATTCTGGTCAGTTTCACCTGATTTTTTTTTTTTAGAAAAGCATGTGTCATTTTCCCTTAGTAACCCTGTAAAACAAAACAAAGAAAAGCCATCTAATTCAGGAAGGCTGAGTGCAACATCACATTGTGTACGATAATTGTAAATTGATAATAATATTACATTTTACATAGCCCTCATGGTTGGCAGCTCCCAGCCAACCTTGTCTGATTTTAAAAACTAAGCAGAATAGCCAATCTTAATGTAGATTAATGTGCAATTTGAACCCAGGTAGCAGGCTAGTTTTAATATGGACTGTGTACATTCCAATGGAAGCATTGGTAATCATGTGTAAGCATATTTCAGAAGTAAATTCAGCTTATTTAAATGCAATAAAAGATGGGAAAATTTAAATTCATATACAAGGGGATTTTCCAATCTGGATTCTGATGAACCATAACATCGTAAGCTACTCTTTCCAGTAATTGTAGCATTGATCAGTCTGTCTCAAGACAGTTTTCCCCATGTTCAGATACCCTACCCCATCTATTTTCCTGACACTTTTAATTGCACGATATGCATGTCTCTTCTTCACCACCCCATTCTTACTTAACATTATGCAATTCTGTTAATTGCTTCTGCTACGCTGTCAGAAAACAGCAAGCTGCACAACTCCTTGGTAGAGGAGAGGGGAAAAAATATCGAAGAGTTAGACTCGGAATAAGTGCTATTCACCCCAGGAGCCTTTTAAAAGGAGACCCTCCACTGGTCCTGGCAGGGAATCAGGGGTGAAATCCAGCAGGTTCTGACAGGTTCTGGAGAACCGGTAGCGGGAAATTTTGAGTAGTTTGGAGAACTGGCAAATACCACCTCTGGCTGGCCCCAAAGTGGGGTGGGAATGGAGATTTTGCAATATCCTTCCCCCAGGAGTGGGGTGGGAATGGGGATTTCGCAATATCCTTCCCCCAGGAGTGGGGTGGGAATGGGGATTTCGCAATATCCTTCCCCCAGGAGTGGGGAGGGAATGGGGAATTTGCAGTATCCTTCCCCTGGAGTGAGGTGGGATGAATAACCCTGCCATGCCCACCAAGCCACACCCACCAAGCCACGCCCACAGAATTTCGGTAGTAAAAAAAATTTGGATTTCACCACTGCAGTGAATGTGTTATTGTTATTGTTTGTTGGGATGATGTTTTTCAGTCACCCTGTTGACTTCCCTTGTAGATTCACGACTCTGTAACAAAAAAACAAAGAAACCAGATTCTGAACTGGAGAAAAACACAACTCACAATTTTTTTGCAAAGCTGATTGTTTTACCTACTCAATGCCATTTGCATTCAGCGGTCAAGCATGGATGTTTGGAGCTGGCAAGCTGAAGGCTGAGAAAAAGAAATGGTCTTCAACTTACAACCATTTGTTTAGTGACTGTTCCAAGTTACAGCAGCACTGAAAAAAAGTGATCTATGACTGGTCCTCGCACTTACGACCTGTGCGGTGTCCTCATCGTCACACGGGCAAACGTCAGGTGCTTGGCAACTGGCATGTACTTGAAACAGCTGCAACATCGCAGGCAGGGGTGAAATGCTCCCGGTTCAGACCGGATCGCCTGATCTAATAGTGATGGCGGCGGGTGGTTCGGAGAACCGGTAGCAAAAATCCCTGCGCCCCCCCACCATGCCCAGCTGAGTCGCACGATCATCAGAGGCTTTTTTTTTTAACTTTTAAAAGCATTTTTTCTACAACCTCTTCCCACGAAAAAATGCTTTTAAAAGTTAAAAAAAAAAGCCTCTGATGATTGCGCGGCTCAGCTGGGATCGTCAGAGGCTTTTCAAAGCATTTTTTTTCTGCAACCTCTTGGCCGAAGAGGTGGTTAAAAAAATGCTTTGAAAAGTCTCTGACGATCCCAGCTGACTTGCCTGATCGGCAGAGGCTTTTCAAAGCATTAGAAAAAATGCTTTGAAAAGTTTAAAAAAAAGAAAAAACGATCAGGCAACTCAGCTGGGATTGGTTGTAGAAAAAATGGTTTTAAAAGTTAAAAAAAATGGCCACACCCACCCAGTCACATTACCCCACCACCACCAAGCCACACCCACAGAACCGATAGTAACACATTTTACATTTCACCCCTGGTTCCAAGATCATGCAATCACCATTTGCGACTTTCCCAGCTATAGGGGAAGTTGGATTCACTTAATGACCATATAATTTACTTAACAACTACAGTGATTCACTTATCAATTATGGCAAAAAAAATGTTGTAAATTCGGGTGCAACTCACTTCACCACTGCCTTGCTTAGCAAGGGAAATTTTGGTTCCAATTGTGGTTGTAAGTCAAGGACTGCAGGAAACACTCTAAAAACCCAGAGTCATTTTTTGTTTTGTTTTTTTAATTTGATTTATATGCCGCCCTTCTCCGGAGACTCAGGGCAGCTTACAATGCGTTAAGCAATACAGTGAGTTGGGTGGCATATAAATTTAAATAAATAAATAAAAATAAATAAATAAATAAGTAAGTAGTAAATTGGAAGGGACTTTGGAGCTCTTCTAGACGGGTGAAATTCACTTACCTTCCCTACCAGTTCGCAGATGTGCATGTGCCGCACAGAGGCTGAAAATCGTTGCAAAAAAGGGACGTCATAATGTCCGCGTGGGTGGGTGGGGCTTCGCACAGTCGGCCCTACCGTAATGGGCGATATGGATAGAACCATCTGAATTTCACGTTTGCTTCTAATCCAACCCCCTGTTCAGGCAGGAAGCCAGTGGTGGGTTCTTCCCGGTTCGGTCCGGTTCGGCCGAGCCAGTAGCAGTGACGATATGACATCACCGAACCGGTCCTCCCACCCCCCCCACGTTATTCTTACCTTTTATTTGGCCCCACCCCCAATCTATTGCTGCCTCCTGAGTCCCAGCTGATGACTAGAGGGAAAAAAACTGTTTAAACTCTTGCCGCGGGGCTTCAAAGGGCCATCCTACAACTGATCAGTGTTAAAAGCAAACAAATGAGTCGGGTCGTAAGTGCGAGGACTGATCGTAAGTGCGAGGACCTTCCAGAAATGACTCTGACCAGCTAGCCACGCCCACCTAGTCACATGACCTCCAAGCCACACCCACAAAATAAGCCACGCCCACAGAACCGGTAGTAAAAAAATTTAGAACCCACCCCTGCAGGAAGCCCTATATCAGTGATGGTTAACCTTTTTGGCACTGAGTGCTAAAACTGGATAGTGCATGCCGGAGCACCGCTGATGCACGCCGGCCAGTTGGTTACATGCGCGCCGGCACCTGGAACAGAGCAATTGGCAACAGTGCGCGTGCCCACAGAGAGGGCTCTGCGTGCCACTTCTAGCACGCATGCCATAGATTCGCCATCACGGCCCTATATCATTTCAGACAAATGGTTATCCAATGTCTTCTTAAAAATTTCCAGTGTTGGAGCATTCACAACAGGGGTGGGTTCTAAAAATTGTTACTACTAAAAAATAGCTACTACTAAAAAAAAAAAAACTACCGGTTCTGTGGGTGTGGCTTATTTTGTGGGCGTGGTATGGTGGGGGTAATGTGACAGTGGGCGTGGCCAGCTTTTTTTAAAAAAAACTTTTAAAAGCATTTTTTCTACAGCCTTAAGAGTTTGCAGAAAAAAATGCTTTTAGGAGCCTCTGACGATCAGGCAATTCAGCTGGGATCGCCAGAGGCTTTTAAAGGCATTTTTTTCCCCCTACAACCTCTTTGGCTGAAGAGGTTGCAGAAAAAATGCTTTCAGAAGCCTCTGACGATCCCAGCTGAGCCGCATGATCATCAGAAGCTTTTTTTTTTAAATTTACTTTTAAAAGCATTTTTTCGGCCGATGAGGTTGTAGAAAAAATGGTTTTAAAAGTAAAATAAAAATAAAAAAAGCCTTTGATGAGGTCGGCGGGGTAAGCGAGCGGCGACCGGGTGGGGACCAGTTCGGGGTCGTGGCCAGCCAATGTTATTACCGGTTCTCTGATCTACTACAAAGTTTTACTACCGGTTCCAGGGCTGGATTTAGATGAAAAGAGGCCCTAGGCTATTCCACTTATGAGGCCCTTTCACCAGTGGTGGGATTCAATTTTTTTAACAACAGGTTCTGTGGGCGTGGCTTAGTTGGGTGTGTGGCTTGGCAATCATGTGACTGGGTAGGCGTGGCTAGCTGGTCACGTGACTGTGTAGGCGTGGGTAGCTCGTCATGTGACCGGGTGGACGTGGCTATGTGCATAGGGACTACTCAGAGGACTGAAAAAAGTCATTTCTGACTGGGCCTTGCACTTTTGACTGGTCCTCACACTTATGACCATCCTCACATTTATGCCCGTGCAGCTTTCTTAACAACCATGTCACTCATTTCTCAACTGCTTCTCTTCACCATGGTGACAAGATAGGGCAAAAACGTAAAATGTGAGGACAGTCGTAAGTTCGAGGACTGGTCAAAAGTGCGAGGACCAGTCAAAAATAACTTTTTCAGCCCTCTGAGTAGTCCATATGCACAAAAGGACTACCCAGAGGGCTGAAAAAAGTGATTTCTGACAGGTCCTCGCACTTTTGACCGGTCTTCGCACTTATGACTGGTCATCATTTATGCCCATTGTAGCTTTCTTAACAACCATGTCACTCATTTCACAACTGCTTCTCTTCACCATGGTGACAAGATAGGGCAAAAATGTAAAATGTGAGGACAGTCGTAAGTTTGAGGACTGGTCAAAAGTGCGAGGACCAGTCAGAAATAACTTTTTCAGCCCTCTGAGTAGTCCATATGCATAAAAGGATACAGCAATAGAGAGGGATGAAGGAAGGGAAGGGAAATTATAGTAGGAGGGAGGGTAAGAGAGGGAGGAAGAGAGGAGGAGAAGGAGAAAGGAAGAGGAAGTAGGGAGGAGGAGAAGAAGAGGGGGAGGAAGAGAAAGTAAGAAGGAAAGAAAAGAGAGAGGTGGTAGGTTTGAGGAGAAAGATTGCTGTACAATAAAAAAGATGAAAGGGAAGAAAACCAACCCCAAACAAATATAAAGATATTAAGATAAAGAATGAATTGTTAAACTTTAAAGAATAAAAGAGAACAAATATGAATAAATAGCAATAATTAGAAACACACATACAAACATACAATGTATTTTCTTTGAACAGAGTATTTGGCCGGTTCACAAATTTAAACAGTATTTAGTCATTTCAATTAAATTTACAATTTCTATATTTCTTTTTTGCCATATTTATTCCTCATCTATTTTTGTAAAAAACCAATATTACCCTTCATCCTCATCTCTAATCTTAATCAAATTCAATTTTCCCTTCTATTCTATATTATACCCCTTCCCATTGTCATCTATTTTTATATCCATCCTCAGATTCGTTAATTATGTAATATTAGTTGTTTAATATAAATTCAACATTTTAATATAAATCAATTAGTTATATAACTACCTTTTTTGTATATTAATCAATATGAACATGAATATTCCAATTATTTCCATGCAATCCAATTTCTTACAAATCAATTAATTATATTTACCAATAATAATAAACCAAATAATTTCCCCCATATATTCCTCCAAACCACAACTTAACCATTTCTGCTTTCAGAAATATACAATTAATAATATCTCAATTATTACCATTCCCTAGTTAAATAGAGCTTTTTTTCTTTTGTGTTTTAAAATCCTGAACTCTCCTCTTTTTCCCTAAATTTTCCGTTGTTTGCACCTATCTTTTTTGGTGAGGAAAAAGAAAAGAATTCTGCCTGCCTAATTTTCCAACCTTGCAGCAACAGCAAAGCAGTTTCACTTTCGTTTCTCAGCAAAGGTAGGGGGGAAAAAATCAGCACTCTTTGCAAGGAAGAAGAGCCCTGAGCAAAACAGCTGAGACAAATCAGCTGGGGGTCGGGAGCCGATCTAAGCAAGGGCTAATATGCTGAAGCTCCGTGGGCCAATAAAATTACAAAAAAAACACCGAACCCTTTGTTAAATTGCTGGCTCCCCCGCCCCTCGCCCACCACTATTTATTGGCAATAAATAGTGGTGCGGAGGGGCGGGGCAAACCAGCAATTTAACAAAGGGTTCGGCTGCACCACTGGCTATAGGGCGGCCCTCTGAAGCCCCGCGGCAAGAATTTGAAGTTTTTTTTCCTCTAGCCATCGGAGGCAGTAATAGATTGGGAGTGGGCGGGGTAAGCGAATGGCCGGGGATCCAACAGAGCAGAGAGCGAGGGTGAGTGAAGGCGTGAAGCTGCTTTCTCCATCCTGCTCTCTTGCGTCCGGAGCCGGTGGAGAACCACGTGGCAGCCCACGTGGATCCCAGGCAGCGGAACTCAGGCTAGGGAAGGGGTGGGCAATTGTGGCTCTTTTACAACCTGTGGCCTTCAACTCCCAGAATTCCTGAGACAGCCAAGCTGTCTCAGGAATTCTGGAAGTTGAAGGCCACAGGTTGTAAAAGAGCCACAATTGCCCACCCCTGGCTACGGTAGGCTGGCGCCGTGCGGGTGGGAGGCGAGGGGCGGGTGAGCCAGCAATTTAACAAAGGGCTCGGCCGAACCCCCTAGAACCCACAGAATCCCACCACTGTGTAGGCCCCTCTTGATCTTGAGGCCCTAGGCTGAAGCCTAGTTAGCCTATAGGAAAATCCGGCCCTGACCGGTTCGTGCGAACCAGAAGCAACCCACCACAGATTCACAACTTCTGGAGGCAAATTGTTCCATTAATTGTTCTCACTGTCAGGAAATTTCTCCTTAGTTCTAGATTGCTTCTCTTCTTGGTTAGTTTCCACCCATTGCTTCTTGTCCTGCCTTCAGGTGCTTTGGAGAATAAAATATATCCATTCCCTGGCATCTTCCAAGGGGTCTGTTCAAACAGAAATTCTAGGATATTGCTGAAGTCACCATTGGCAGTCAGAGATCTGATTTGATGTAAATTTAATAAATCATTAATAGGATGACGAACACCCCTTTTCTTTGTATTCCTTGTTCGCATCCAGTTTGTTTTCTCCGACATCTCTGTTCTTTTGTGTTGTTTTTGTATTGTTCCTTGTTTTTAAATGCTTTCAACCCACTAGTAAGCTACCCAAAGTCATTGGAAGTCAGGCAGCATAAAAAATATTATTATTATGGTTGGTCACACAAATCAGCCAGATGTTTAGACTGGTTTTGCCATTTTTATTCATCCATCTATTGAGCACTTCCCAAGGACCTGCAGATGTTTGATGGTATTAAAGGTATTACTGCAGGATGGAAGCTGTTCCGTATAAAACTGCCTTTTGCAATTGACTGATGGTGAGTTTTGTCCATATTCATGGTGTTCAAGTTGGGCTCTCAGCAACAATTTTTATATCTAAAATCTAAAATTCCCTGAGATGGCTAAACTGACTTCTTTGATTTGAGAAAAGTCTCTTATCTACATTTAGCATTTAGACTTCTATACCGCTTCACAGTGCTTTTACAGCCCTCTCTAAGTGGTTTACAGAGTCAGCCTATGGCCCCCAACAATCTGGGTCCTCATTTTACCCACCTCGGAAGGATGGAAGGATGGAACATTGAGCTAATCAGAATCAAACTGAGCAGTGAATTAGCCTGCAATACTGCATTCTAACCACTGGGAAAAGAAAGGAAGGTAGGAAGGAAGTGTTAGAAGAAATATCCTTCTGGGTTCAGCTCCAAGTTGGGAAAAAGACACAGGAAACATGGAGACTGCTTGGAAAGATGGTTTAATGGTGGACAGGATCACAGGGTTTGAGTTCCTGAACAGAAAAGGGGACGAGACGCAGTGAGTCCCCGGGTTTTATGCCCTCTCTGGCTTTGAACTTCCTGAGGCCCCGAAAGAGTATCCTGATTGGTTGTCAGACTCCCAGGGGGTGGGGGTCTTAGCTAGCCTTGCTGGCTGATGTAATCTTCCCAGGTGCCATGTGGTGAGTTTTTGTTGCTAGATGGGTCCTATTGTGTTAGTTTCTGTTGCTAGATGGGTCCTATTGTGTTGCAGATGATGATCCATTGACAAAGATTGAGTTTCTGTCCCTGGCCCATTGACAAAGGGTGGGGGCAGGAAGATGGGAGCTGCTTCGTCTTTAAAACATGCTTCTCCATTTCTCATCCAGGGAAACATAATATTCTGCCTTTTTAATATTTCCTAAAATATTTCATTCTTCTAGGAAAGGGGTAGGTGCTAACTTCCTATGGAAGGAAGGAAGAAAGGAAGGAAGGAAGGAAGGAAGGAAGGAAGGAAGGAAGGAAGGAAGGAAGGAAGCCCTTAGACTTATTGTTAAGTTGGGTGAATGAGGACGCAGCAAGCCAGAGTAGTGAGTGACAACAGCTCTTTATTATAGGGTGAGACTCCAGCAACTGACCTGGGGAGCCAGCTCCCTTTATATACCTTGCAGCTGTGGTGGTCAGCCAATCAGCTGAGGGTCAGTTAATTCGAACTTCCCGCCAAACAAACCTATTTACATAACACTTATATACCACTTCCCAGTGCTTTACAGCCCTCTCTAAGCAGTTTACAGAGTCATCCTATTGCCTCCAGCAATCTGGGTCCTCATTTTATACCAACCTCAGAAGGATGGAAGGCTGAGTCAGCCTTGAGCTTGGTGAGATTCGAACTTGGCTTTCATGATTAGACAGAATGGACTGCAGAAAGAAAAATATTATGATTTAATTTTACAGCGGTTAAAATATAATTTTATATTTGCTATGAAAAATATCAGGTATCTCTCTTTTTTCTTTCTTTTCTGTTTTTCTTCGACTGTTTTCTTATACTTTTTGCTGTCTCTTTGCTTTTTTTTTCTTTTTTAGTTCCTTCATATTAGTTTGTATCAGTTTTTAGTCTTTTTTAAAAGTTTCAATAGGCATCAAATAAAAAAACAAACCAGTGTTTGCCAAACTTTGAGGTGTACCAGCTTTGGAAGATGCAGACAGAATTTGGGGGACGTGTGAAGATTTTTATTTTTTTTATGTCTTTATTAAAAATAAAGCTTCATTATATTGCTTTTGGTGTTCATTCATTTTTATTATGGTATTCAGATTTTTAGGGGATCTATAGATGTTAAGATTATATTGCAGGTAGGCCTTGATTTGAAGTTAGGATGAACTTTTTAAAAGCTACATTTGACCAGAGGTGGGTTTCAGCAGGTTCTGACCAGTTCTGTAGAACCGGTAGTGGAAATTCTGACTGGCCCCATCCCAGGGGTGAAATGCTCCCGGTTCGGACCAGATCACCAGATCCGGTAGTGATGGAGGTGGGTGGTTCGGAGAACCAGTAGCAAAAATCCCCGCCCCCCCCATGCCCCCACAATCATCAGAGGCTTTTTTTTTTACTTTTAAAGGCATTTTTTCTACAACTTTGGCCGAAAAAATGCTTTTAAAAGTAAAAAAAAAAAAGCCTCTGATGATCGCGCGGCTCGTCAAAGGCATTTAAAAGAAAAAAAACCTTTTTTTTCTTTTAAATGCTCTGACGATCCCAGCTGAGTTCCCTGATCTGCAGAGGCTTTTTAAAAAAGACTCTGCCAATCAGAGAACTCAGCTTGGATCGTCAGAGCCTTTTGAAAGCATTTTTTTACAACCTCTTAGAAAAAATGGTTTTAAAAGTAAAAAAAAAAAAATTGGCCACACCCAGCCAGTCACATTACCCCCCCCCACCAAGCCACGCCTACAGAACCGGTAGTAAAAAATTTTGAAACCCGCCACTGCACATGACCCCTCCTTGAAGTGTGCACGCTGCACACCAAGTGTGACCACACAGCCAGTGGCCACAACATGATTAAATTTTGGGCACTTGGCAACCTGTTATGTGATTGCAAATTTTCTAGAACAAAAATGACTGCTTCCATCAGAAAACAGCAGGAATGCCTATTAGATATACTGGATTCACCTTAATGACTCCATGATTCACTTTTTAACCATATATTCTCTTAAGAACTGTAGTGACTCGATTTATGACTGTTGCAAAAAGAGTCGTAAAATCAACTCCAGTCAGTTGGTGCCTCGACTTACAACCACAATGACTCCGGCCTCCTTTGTGGTCCTAAGTCGAGGACAGTTTTAGGAATCCTTGGTACAGGTAGTCCTCAACGTACAACCACAACTGAGACGAAAATTTCTGTCATTAAGTGAGACACTTGTTCAGTGAGTTTTGCCCCATTTTACCACTTTCCTTGCCAGAGTTGTTAAGTGAATCCCTGCAACTGAGATGAAAATTTCTGTCATTAAGTGAGACACTTGTTCAGTGAGTTTTGCCCCATTTTACCACTTTCCTTGCCAGAGTTGTTAAGTGAATCCCTGCAACTGAGATGAAAATTTCTGTCATTAAGTGAGACACTTGTTCATGGAGGTTTGCCCCATTTTACCACTTTCCTTGCCAGAGTTGTTAAGTGAATCCCTGCAATTGTTAAGAGTTAGTCATTAAGTGAATCTGGCTTCCCCATTGACTTTGCTTGTCAGAAGGTCGCAAAAGGGGATCGCATGACCCCGGGACACTGTGACCGTCATAAATATGAACCATTTGCCAGACAGCTGAATTTTGATCACATGATCGGTGGTGGTGGTGGGGGGAAATGCTGCAAAGGCCTTAACTCTGAAAAACAGTCCATAAGTCACATTTTTCAGTGCCGTCGTAGCTTTGCACGGTCACTAAACAAACTGTTGTAAGTCGAGGACTATCCATATAAATATTTTTATGGCTGAGCTTACAGTTTGACTGGGAAAGTAGCGTAAGAAGGGAGAGATCTATTCGCCTTACTGAACAATCATGTTTTTCTATCTCCTTCATTCCTGACCTCGGACATTCATATAAGCTGTGCTATGCTGGCCCAATTTATGACTGTCACGTCAACCATAACTCTGTGCACTTAATGGCAAGAGAGCAGGAACAATCTGAGGCCGAGCCTGAGTCATCTGTTTCCTGGAACAGCCGACTTCATCTTCCGAAACAGCAGTGCGGTGACCACAGATCACTCAGCCAGACGGAAATCAGAGCTTTCCAAATCTTCTCAGCTCTTGCACAGGAGTCTGGAGAATGGGAACTTCTCCAGGTTTTCTTTCTTGCCGGGAACAAAATCAAATTACAAGTAGCCTCCACTTATGACCACAATCATCATCTCCTTTTAATGACCCCATAATCCCTTGCGGGGTGGAGTCTGGGCAACTGAATGGAGCTGAGTATTTACTGGCCGAATGCCTTTCCTGTTGCTAATGAGGAGTTATATTCAGCAGTTGCATTCTCATCGTGCCCAGAGAGAGAAATATCTGCCTCTACCTAGGATCGAACTCACAGCCTCCTGATTGTGAGGCGAGAGCTCCACCTCTAGGCCACCGCACCACTTTACTTATGACCACAATGGAGCCCAAAATTTCTATGGCTAAGCAAGACAGTTCTTGAGTGAATTTTGCCCCATTTTACGATCTTTCTTGCCACGGTGGTTAAGTGAATCACTAAAGTTGTTAAGTTAGTAGCACAGTTGTTAAGTGAATTTGGCTTCTCTATTGATTTTGATGTCAGAGGGCTGCAAAAGTTGATCAAATGACCCTGGGATGCTGCAACTGTCATAAATGTGAGTCAGAGGCCAAGCGTCTTAATTTTGATCGTGTGACCATGGGGATGCTGCATTGGTCGTAAGTGTGAAAAACGGTCATAAGTTACTTTTTTCAGTGCCATTGTAACTTCGAAGGATCACTAAACAAATGGTTGTAAGTCAAGGACTCCCTATATACAATCCATTTGGGGTAAGCAGCAAAATGCATAAATGAGATGGGGATAAAAGAATTCACTCGGTATGTTTGTTCAGGTTAATTAATTGGATGGGGATATGCAAACGGTACATTAATGCTTCTACTCGTGTTGTACCTATGGGGCAATGGTAAATTGCCAAGGGGGTCAAAAAGTCAAGAGGGCAGTATTCAGTGTGATTTTTAAAAATCTTTTTAGAAGATTTTAGAAGGGAGAATTGAGGAAGGAAAAGTGTGCGGTGGCAGCCAAAAAAGCCAATGTAATCCTAAACTGCATTAACAGAGGGATGCAATCAAGATCAAGTGAGGTACTAATACCACCCTATAAAGCCTTAGTAAGACCACACTTAGAGTACTGCATCCAGTTTTGGTCACCACACGATAAAAAAGATGTGGAGACTCTGGAAAGAGTGCAGAGAAGAGCAACCAGGATGATATGGGGACTGGAGACTAAAACATACGATGAACGGTTGCAAGAACTGGGCATGGCTAGTCTAGTGAAGAGAAGGACCAGGGGAGACATGATAGCAGTCTTCCAATATTTGAGGGGCTGCCATAGAAAGGAAGGGATCAAGCTGTTTTCCAAAGCACCTGAAGGCCAGACAAGGAATAATGGATGGAAACTGAACAAGGAGAGATTCAACCTGGAAATAAGGAGAAGTTTTCTGACAGTGAGAGCAATCGACCCATGGAACAGGAGTTGCCTTCAGAAGTTGTGGGAGCTTCATCACTGGAAGCTTTCAAGAAGAGACTTGACTGCCAGCTATCAGAAATGGGGTGAGAGGTTGAATTAGATGACCTACAAGATCCCTTCCAACTCTGTTAATCTGTAAAGGGAAAAAAGGAAGAAATAAATATTTAAAAGACAGGAAAGAGCACAATGCTTAACTTATATTATTTATTTATTTATTTATTTATTGATATTATTGATTTATTTAAGTTTTACATTATTTGAAAAATATTTTATCCAGGTTTGTTTTCTCTGATGTTTTTTTTTTTGACATGTATATTTTAATTTTTTTTTTTTTGAGTAAAATAAAAATGTAATAAAAAATAAAATATTAAATTTATATGCTGTCTATCTCACAGATATGGCTACTCTGGGCAGAAGGTTGCATAAAATGTATTGAAATAGATAGCCAGGTTTTAGAAAGGATTTCTTGAACTATGCACAGTTTATATCCACCAGCTATAAAGCTTTACGCATCCAGAAATTCAGCCCCTCATTCAGGAAGTAAATGAAACAATGGAAGCTTTAGTCACTCTAAATTAAATTGGCTTTACTGCAGACAAGAAGAAAATTGTATACTGAAATCAAGACTTCTTTGCACCTGATAAAAAGGCCGTGCAAGTTAAATACAGCTTAAAGCTTTTACCATGCAAGTTAAAAAGAGCTTCAGTTGAAAACATCAAACATTGACGTGAAAATGTGTGTTTGGTTAGCAGTTCTGGCTTGAGAATAGCTGCTTCTGACCAGCTTCAGCTTTTACAATGTGAGCTAAATACCTAATTTTTTATAAGTAATGTGTAAGAGACACCTGCTGTGAGATAGATAGATAGATAGATAGATAGATAGATAGATAGATAGGTAGATAGATAGGTATAGATAGATGGATGGATGGATGATAGATAGATAGATAGATAGATAGATAGATAGATAGATAGATGATAGATAGATAGATAGATAGATAGATAGATAGATAGATAGATATAGATAGATAGGTATAGATAGGTAGGTAGGTAGATAGATAGGTATAGATAGATGGATGGATGATAGATAGATAGATAGATAGATAGATAGATAGATAGATGATAGATAGATAGATAGATAGATAGATAGATAGGTAGATAGGTGTAGATAGATGGATGGATGATAGATAGATAGGATAGGATAGAGGGAGAGAGAGGTGATGGAAGATAGACAGAGAGACAGATGATACAGAGAGAAGAAAGAAATAGATAGGATAATATTTAGATAGACTGATGGAAAGACAGACCGATAGGATAATAAATGGGGTAAAAAATAGATTAACACACACATACAGAGAATAATGATAAATAGAAAGATAGGATGCTAGATAGATACCGATAGATGAATAGATGATAGATAGATAGATAGATAGATAGATAGATAGATAGATAGATAGATAGATAGGTGTAGATAGATGGATGGATGATAGATAGATAGGATAGGATAGAGGGAGAGAGAGGTGATGGAAGATAGACAGAGAGGCAGATGATACAGAGAGAAGAAAGAAATGAGATAAATATATAGATAGATAGGCAGACAGAGGGACAGATAGATAGATATATAGATTAACAAAGAGACAGAAAGAAATAGATAGGATAATATTTAGATAGACTGATGGAAAGACAGACAGATAGGATAATAAATGGGGTAAAAAATAGATTAACACACACATACAGAGAATAATGATAAATAGAAAGATAGGATGCTAGATAGATACCGATAGATGAATAGATGATAGATAGATAGATAGATAGATAGATAGATAGATAGATAGATAGGTAGATAGGTGTAGATAGATGGATGGATGATAGATAGATAGGATAGGATAGAGGGAGAGAGAGGTGATGGAAGATAGACAGAGAGGCAGATGATACAGAGAGAAGAAAGAAATGAGATAAATATATAGATAGATAGGCAGACAGAGGGACAGATAGATAGATATATAGATTAACAAAGAGACAGAAAGAAATAGATAGGATAATATTTAGATAGACTGATGGAAAGACAGACAGATAGGATAATAAATGGGGTAAAAAATAGATTAACACACACATACAGAGAATAATGATAAATAGAAAGATAGGATGCTAGATAGATACCGATAGATGAATAGATGATAGATAGATAGATAGATAGATAGATAGATAGATAGATAGATAGATGAGAGCGAGACAGAGAGAGAAATAAGTAGGATGATGGAATAACAAATAGGTTCACAGAAAGGCATACATATAGGATAATAGATAGGATGACATGAAGAGACAGAGAGAGACAGACAGACCTGTTAAGATGACTGAAAAGACGGAATTAATGTTTCCCACAAAACATCTGCTGTATCACCATTGTTAATGCAGTGGCACAATTGATCAAAACTAGAAACACCTTGGTCTCTCTGCCATTAGAAGCAGAGTTTGACTGCTAAATAAGTTTCTGATTTCTTGGCTGGACCATCAGAGACACAGCATTTTGCTCAGTGGTGAAATCCCAATTTTTTTTACTACTGGTTCCGTGGGTGTGGCAGGGGAAGGGATACTGCAAAATCTCCATTCCCACCCCACTCCTGGGGGGAAGGATACTGCAAAATCTCCATTCCCTCCCCACTCTGGCGCCAGCCAGAGGTGGTATTTGCCGGTATTTGTGTGTCTATATTTTTCTTGACTGTACACCGCCTTGAGTCCTACGGGAGAAAGGCGGTATAGAAATATAATAAATAAATAAATAACCAAATGAAGCTAGCAGAGCGTTTTAATGGCCAGATGCCTTTCCTGTCACCAATGCTGAGCTTTGTTCAGCAGATATATTCTCATTGTGCCCAGAGAGAGAAATATCTGCCTCTACCTAGGATTGAACTCACAGCCTCCTGATTGTGAGGCAAGAGCTCCACCTCTAGGCCACTGAACCACTCTGCTTCCCTTATTCCTTTTTCCTCTCTGGAAAGTCCTTTCTGCATGCAAAGGTTAGGCTCTACTAATGTAGCAATGGTATTGGTATATTATGATTTATCATTTGTTGTTTGTATCTTATGATTTATGATCCATGATTTATCACTCTGTTGTATGTACATTGAGAGCTTATGCATCAGAGACAAATTCCTTGTGTGTCCAATCACACTTGGCCAGTAAAGAATTCTATTAAAGAAAGGAATTGCTTTATTAAAACCTTTCCCATGCTCAGGATTTTACAGTTGTGTAGCTCCCTCTTGTGTTTCAGAAGAGTTAAGTTGGGCATCTCTGCATTTCAGGCAGGAAGAGTTACCGTGGTGTTTTCCCAAGTTGGCAACTTGAAGATGGTGAACTTCAACTCCCAGAATTCCCCAGCCAACCGTGCTTCAAAGTTGCCAACTTGGAAAAACACTGAGTTATAACAACTCCCTTTTTAGGTCTGGGCCAAAGGAAGAAATCCTTGGTGACCCCACTGAAGAGACTTGGGTATATCAAGAACCTGGTTAATGGCAATAGTGGCAAGATGATTTTTTAGGCATGGGGGGACAGTTTGGTCTAGTGGTTAAAGCAGCAGGCTAAAGCTGGGAGACTGTGAGTTCTAGTCCTGCCTTGGTGTGAAAGCTAGCTGCATGACTTTGGGCCAATCACCAGGAGACGGTGAGTTCTAGTTCCGCCTTAGGCACGAAAGCCAGCTGGGTGACTTTGGGCCAATTACTAGGAGATGCTGAGTTCTAGTTCCGCCTTAGGCACGAAAGCCAGCTGGGTAACTTTGGGCCAATCACTAGGAGACGGTGAGTTCTAGTCCCACCTTAGGCACGAAAGCCAGCTGGGTGTCTTTGGGCCAATCACCAGGAAACGGTGAGTTCTAGTTTCGCCATAGGCACGAAAGCCAGCTGGGTGACTTTGGGCCAATCACCAGGAGACGGTGAGTTCTAGTCCTACCTTAGGCATGAAGGCTGGCCCTGTGACTTTGGGCCAATCCCTCTCTCTCTCTCACAGCCGAACCCTCCTCACAAGATTGTTGTTGTGGGGAAAATAGGAGAAAGAAGAACTATTGGGAATGTTCACTGCCTTGAGTTACTAATAAATAATTTTATCCCGCCTTTATTACTAATAAAAGGTTAGGGTTTCCTGCCTAAGCAGGGGGCTGTACTAGAAGACCCCCAAAGTCCCTTCCAGCTCTATTATTCTATTCTATTCTATTCTATTCTATTCTATTCTATTCTATTCTATTCTATTCTATTCTATTCATTCCATTCCATTCCATTCCATTCCATTCTGCATTCTATTCTATTCTATTCTATTCTATTCTATTCTATTCTATTCTATTCTATTCTATTCTATTCTATTCTATTCCATTCCATTCCATTCCATTCCATTCCATTCTGCATTCTATTCTATTCTATTCTATTCTATTCTATTCTATTCTATTCTATTCTATTCTATTCCATTCCATTCCATTCCACTCCACTCCACTCCACTCCACTCCACTCCACTCCACTCCATTCAATTCTCGGCCAGTCAAATCTCTCTATCAATACTCCTGCCACTCAGTTCAGCTGTAAAAAAAAACCCCCAAACATATTAAACACGCTCAGACTTCACAAATAGGTAGCTGGGAAAAATATGAGAGAAGCAGGGAGAGAGACATAAACAATAGGCAACGATTTAACATTTATCTCTTTCTCAATAGATTGATTTTCCAAAGCCGCTAGAAAAAATACTGTGGGAAAATATCATACATACTCCCATCATGAATTTTATCTGTATATATTTTTTCCTGCAGACATTCAAAACAGCACATTGGCCATCCATCCAAACCCAAAGATGGATGGCATGTTGGCTGACATAGAACTTAATCCCCAGATCTTTGTTGTTCTCTGGTTTACTGTGTTTTCTACTTCTGAATTGATCGATAAACAGGCTGGCGTAATCTACTATGAAAAGAGGCTCTCTGGAGTTTAGTTTGAACTCTCCAGTCTGAACTCTCCAGTTCAGTCTGGAGTTTAGTTTAACGAAAAGAAGGACTAGGGGTAACATGATAGGAGTCTTCCAATATCTCAGGGGCTGCCACAAAGAAGAGGGAGTCAAGCTATTCTCCAAAGGACATGAAAGCAGGACAAGAAGCAACGGGTGGAAACTAATCAAGGAGAGAAGCAACTTAGAACTAAGGAGAAATTTCCTGACCGTTGGAACAATTCATCAGTGGCACAACTTGCCTCCAGAAGTTGTGAATGTCCAACACTGGAAGATTTTAAGAGGGGATTGAATAACCATTTGTCTGAAATCGTATAGGGCCATGATGGTGAACCTATGGCACGCGTGCCACAGGTGGCACACGGAGCCATATTTGTGGGCATGTGACTGTTTTTCCTAGCTGAGCTCTAGCGTGCACTAAGCCAGTTGATTTTTGGGGCTTTCGGGCCCACTGGAAGTTGGGAAATGGGACGTTTCCGGCCTCTGGAGGGCCTCCGGGGGTGCGGTGGGGAAGGCTGTTTTCAAGAAAGCCTTGGAATCTTTTTGCCGTCATGTGCCAAAAGCGGAGGGAGTGTGGAGGGGTCACATCAGTGGTGGGATCCAGCCAGTTCGCACCACTTCGGGAGAACCGGTTGTTAACTTTCTGAACAGTTTGGCAAACTGGTTGTTGGAAGAAATCATTAGAGCAGAGAAACCGGTTGTTAAATTACTTAAATCCCACCACTGGGTCACATGCGCATGTGCGGGGGATGGGGCACGGGGGGCATTGAATTATGGGTGTGGGAATACTCACGCGCAAGCCCCCCCCATGCTCTTTTTCCACTAAATTCTTCAGTGGTTACAACTAACGTGGAATCCCATGAGTGATTCCTTGCATTCTTGGAAGTTTAATTCCTCTTCTTTCATACATCTCCAATTTTAATTCTGCAGAAAATGCGGTTCCGTTATAGAAGCCGTCCCTTTACACAATAACTTATCATCTGCACACAGTGTTAAAATTATTTTGATTTCATTCCAGGCTGTTAACTAATTTTGACATAATCTAACAGCCAGATGGTTTTTTTTTTTTTTTTAAAGGCTTCTGGATCTTCCCGATGGGAAACAGATGTCCAGTTTCACCCCTTTGCTGAGCGACAATTCAAGCCAAGTAAATCATTAGCGCAGTTTTTTTCAACCTTGTCGACTTTAAGACAGGTGGACTTCAATTCCCAGAATCCCCCAGTCAGCATTCTGTAGAATCCTGGGAGTTGAAGGCCACCCGTCTTTTTTTTTTTTTTTTAATTTGATTTATATGCCGCCCTTCTCTGAAGACTCAGGGCGGCTTACAATGCCTTCATACTTTTGTATATTTATACAAAGTCAGCTTATTGCCCCCACAATCTGGGTCCTCATTTTACCTACCTTAGAAAGGACGGAAGGCTGAGTCAACCTTGAGCCTGGTGAGATTTGAACTTGCAGTAATTGCAGACAGCAGATGTAAGTGGATGTTAATAACAGTGCTTTAGTCTGCTGAGCCACCAGAGCTCCTGCTCTTAAAGTAGTCAGGGTTGAGACACTGAATTGGTAACACATTCTCGTATCAGTTGAGTTGAGTATCTTCTTGCCTGTGCTGCATGTGTACATTTTTTACCGCATTTCTTAATATAATAACTCAAAGTCTGACTACCGTCTTTAAACACACACGGGCGCACGAAATGAAGCATCCATCAGAATTATCTGAATATATTTTTCCCACTAGGCCAGGTGTGATTAATGCCTCTGTAGAGGTTTGACAATATAAAGTATCTTACACTTAGTATTTCCTGTCTGACAGGGAAAGAAATGGCGTTCTACGGCCTACAGCAAGTCTTGAATAATTTGAATTCGGTTTTATGGACCATATTTCATCAGGACCTAACTAGAACCATGGCTCCTTCATGGCATGGAAGTTGCTAGGCTAGGTTTTAAGCTGAAGTCTTCTGAATGGGGGTAGTATCTCCCAGATGGAAGGGTATCACTAGGTCAAAAAAGTCAAAATGGCTACCACCATGAGGTGATTGCAGCTCTACCTGTTTCTTTGGTGGCATTGTCGGAGATGTTATGATGATGTCACAAGGCAAAAAAGAAAGCAACAGGTTGCAATGCAAATAAAATAGGAGTTGACCCCTGATGATGATGGAGAATGGAGATGTGAATCAAGTTGGATACTTATGGAGAACCAAAACAGAAGAAGAGAAGTCTTCTTCTATTTAGACATTGTCATCAAAATACAGTAGTGGCCAAAATTGTGGAAACCTTTTGGGAAAAGTGTATTTTTGAGGTTTGATGGCTAATAACACGACTTTTTTTGGAGTTTGAAGATAATCCTATTCCAGTGCTGGAAAGGCCTGGGAATAGCCCAGACCTTAACCCCATTGAAAATTTATGGCACCAACTAAAGAAACTTGTTAGTCAGAAGCGACCCAACAATAAAACCCAGTTAATAGAAGCAATCATTCAATCTTGGTTTCACATGATAACAGCTGCAGAACTAAAAGACTTGGTTCACTCCATGGGAAGACATTGTAAGGCCATAATTCATGCTAAAGGTTACCCAACTAAGTATTAACTGACATGATAATAATTTTTGTATATCTTTTTTTTTCTCTGGTGATAATTTTTGTATGTCTCATTTTTTCTACGTGTTTCACTTTTCTTCTTTATTCAATCATGAGATTGGGGGTACCATCTTGACTTTTTTGACCTGGTTTTCCTCAGCAAGCAATATTTTCCCTCTGCTGTGTATCCAAGGCATTTTCTTAATCACATAACCAGCTCGGAGGTATAATAAGCTTGCACCCACCTTAGCAATGCCTTTTAATAAAGTAGTGTTTTCTCATTTATTATAATCTTGTCAAGAGTCAGCCTGAAGGTAGGTAAATTTGTATGTCAGTCTTCATTATCTCGGCTGACTGACTGGAATTGGGAACTGAGGTAACGTAGGCAGGTCAGGGACAGGCATCGCAAGAGCAAATTTGATGCCAGAGTTGTTGTGTTTTTTGCTAAATGAAAGTTGGGGGGAAATTCAGCCATGGGGGAAAAGAATGTATTCGCTTAGGGAATATCTCTGAATTTCTCTCTTCCTTTGAAATAATTTTGGAAAAGTTTTCCCCCCATCAAACTGAAGGAGATGAAATGGGAAAACCATAGAGCCGTGATGGCGAACCTAAGGCACGCGTGACCGAAGTGACACGCGGAGCCATGTCGCCTGGCACGCCAGCTGTCACCCCAGCCCAGCTCTACCACACATGCGTGCACGCCTCCTGCTGGCCAGCTGGTCTTTGGGTCTCTGCCGTGCATGCGTGGGGGGTGGGGCGCATGTGAGGGACATGCACACGCATGTGCAGGGGCAGGGCACATGTGGGGGGGCACTCACAATGCATTTTGGGTGTCCGAGCGCCGTGAGCCGTTTTGGGCCTGGAAGGCCTCCTGCACCAACCTGGAAGCCAAAACAGGGTTTGGGGGGGGGCAGGACACATGTGCGCACCCCCGGGGTGCATGTGCAAGGGACATGCAAGCATGCACGGGGAATGTGTGTGTGTGCATGGGGGCAGGGCGCATGCATGGGGGGGCGCTCACATTGCATTTTGGGGGTCCGTGCACACCAGTGGTGGGTTCCTCCCGGTTCGGCCTGGTTCTCCCAAGCCGGTAGCGGTGACAATATGACGTCACCGAACTGGTTCTGCCCCTCCGCCCCCTACGACCCCCTGTGTTATTCTTACCTTTTATTTGGCCCCACCCCCAATCTATTGCTGCCTCCTGAGTCCCAGCTGATGGACTATAAGGAAAAAAACTGTTTAAACTCTTGCCGTGGGGCTTCAAAGGGCTGCCCTACAGCTGATCAGTGTTAAAAGAAAACAAATGAGTAGACCGGTGCCTGCAAAAATACATGAGTAGATCAGTGCCTGCAAAAAGAAATGGGTAGATCAGTGCCTGCAAAAAATAAATGGGTAGATCGGTACAGCTCTGCACGCAGTTAAAAGCCTGGTAGACCAGTACCTCTGCTAAATCCTAAAGAATTGTCACATGACCATCAAGCCATGCCCACAAAATAAGCCACGCCCACAGAACCGGTAGTAAAAAAATTTAGAACCCACCCCTAGTGCAGACGCGTGTGCATTCGTGCGTATTCGTGTGTGCTTTGGGCACTTGGCACCAAAAAGGTTAACCATCACTGCTATAAGGTATAATTTCCTTGCTTGGCACTGTTTTTGGCCCTCCATTTGTCCCTTGTTTTAACCGATGTGAGAAAGATTGGGCACAAAAAAGGGGCTGCGGACAAAAATAAGGAAAAATAAATCTGTCCACATCATGGAATTTGCTTTTTGCTCTTTTCTGTCCTTTTCAGCAAATTATATAATGCTGCAGAGAGCGAGAAATTTCTCCCTCGCTGGGATGTCTCTGAGAAGAAAGTTCAAGATCCTGGTGCCTTGATTAATAATTTGGATTAAACACTTGGGATCAGCTCTTAAAACACCTTCCTCATTAATTAAAAGTGCAAAAAAACTCAAGCTTTGAACTCCTCTTTTCAAAGGAGCTAGTAGAGCTGCACGAGGGAAAAAGATGCTCCTCAAATTTAGTTTCTCAGATGTCCATTTTTTTTTCCTTTTGCACTGCTGAGATATTTAAAATATTATAATTAGAAATGAAAGGTGAGGTAAATGTGTAATTTATATAGCGCCTGGTTTGTGCTCTTTTGAAATATAATCCAGAAAAGGCCTTTCTGCTTTCTGTTGGACTTTCAAGCTAATATCTATAATTTCTAGCTGAAAACCCTGCAATTTATGGAAAAGGAAGGCGCCAGAAATGGTTGCAAATGATCTGCAATAATAATTTAAAAGCTGAACACTTGGCTGCACAAGTAGTCCTTGACCTATGACTGTAATTGAGTTTGGAATTACGGTCATCAGTTGTGATGGTCATTAAGCGAATCACCATATGACTGCGCCTGATTTTACAATCATTTATACAGTGGTCATTAAGCGAATGCTGTTAAACAAACCCATTATAACCAATGGATGCTTCTGGCAGAAAACAGGAAGGAAACATTGGTTCCCAGCTAAAAGCGCTGAAAATTGTAGTCATGTGACCACAGGACGCTACAAACCATAAATGTAGGTTAGTTGCCAAGAGCCCAACATATGATCATGTGACCACAAGGGGGAGGAGCAGTTGACAGAACTTTAAAACTGGGTTGTAAGTAGCTCTGGGCAAGTCTGCTCTTACTTTCTGAGCCTGAGTGGCGTAGGAGGCTAATGCCTCCTACTAAGGCAGCATTTAACATCCAGCTGCCTGCAATTACTGCGAGTTCAATTCTCACCAGGCTCAAGGTCGACTCAGCCTTCCATCCTTTCTAAGGTGGGTAAAATGAGGACCCGGTTTGCCCCCTTATTCGGGGCAATAAGCTGACTTTGTATAAAATATACAAAAGTATGAAGGCTATTGCTTAACGCATTGTAAGCCGCCCTGAGTCTCCGCAGAAGGGCGGCATATAAAAATAAATAAATAATAATTTAAAAAAACTTTCAAAGGTCACTAAGTAAATGGTTGTGTTGGGAAAAATATCCGTCTGGTTCAGTTCCAAGCTGGGAGGAAGACACTGGAAACACGGAGGCTGATTGGAAAGATTTAATGATGAAGTAGAACCACCAAGCACGTGTGATTCTGGAGTTGAGAGTGGGGATATTTATACCTTCTCTTGGGCTTTGCACTTGAGCTTCCTGTTCCTGTGCAAGAACATGTATTCTATTGGATGTTGTCAGACGCTCATTGTGCCATGTACAAATCCTAGGAGTTTGTCTGAGCTAAGCTTGGTTGAAGTTTGGCTGATGCAATGAATGGGCTCGTTGGGCAATTCCTATTGTGGCTGAAGGCTAACCTTACCTTTGTTCAGACCAGGGGTGAAATGCTACCAGGTTGCACCGGTTTGGATGAACCGGTAGTAATAAAAGCTACCGGTTCAGGAAAACCGATAGTTAAAAAAAAAAGCTACTGGTTTATTCAAACCGGTATTTCCGATGATCAGCTGTGCCGCACGATTTATATTTCTAGTGAATCTAAATCACGCGGCACAGCTGTTCCCCCCCTCCCTGTTCTACTTACCTTCAAACGGTTCCTTTTTCTGCACGAAGCGCACTTTTGGTGCGTGCTGTGTATGCGTGCACATGCAGCATGCCTTTGGCACGCACTGTGTGTGCGCCAGAGGTGGGTTTCAGCAGGTTCTAACCAGTTCTGGAGAACCCGTAGCAGAAATTTTGAGTAGTTTGGAGAACTGGTAGTAAAAAATTCTGACTGGCCCCACCCCCATGTATTCTCTGCCTCCCGAGTCCCAGCTGATCGGGAGGAAATGGGGATTTTACAGTATCCTTCCCCTGGAGTGGGGAGGAAATGGGGATTTTGCAGTATCCTTCCCCTGGAGTGGGGTGGGAATGGAGATTTTACAGTATCCTTCCCCTGCCATGCCCACCAAGCCATGCCACGCACACCAAGCCACACCCACAGAACCGGTAGGAAAAATTTTTGAAACCCACCACTTGCTTGCGCGCACAATGTGTGTTTGTACACCGTGACCTGCGCATATGTGGGCAGAGAATTATTGGCAACCCATGGAGGATTTCACCACTGGTTCAGAACTTGCTGCATGTCAGGGTGCTAATTAATCCCATTCTGCTTTTGGGTAATCGCATCTTGATTTAGAGACGTGGATCGAGACTTTTCCCTTGAATCATACTTTTGTAAGAAAATAAACCCGGAGATATATTTTTCTAAGAAAAACTCATTTATTTGTTATAAAGAAAAATAAAACATCTCACTATCTAAATTAATTACATTTTGGCAACGTTCCTGCCGGCCACCTCTCTGCAGCCGGACCTCTTGGCAGGAGAACAAAGAAAAGTAGGAGGGAAAGTGAAAGAATGCGGACATGCGCAGTGGATCAGAGATAAGGACTTGGCAAGCTACGGAAAGTCTGACAATCCAAAAATATGAGCTCATCTGGTAAATACAAAAACGCAGTGACACTGCAGGGAGTAATGGATTACCAAATCTGCATTTCTAAAGCTGCCCCTGCTCAGTATCTGCTTGGGGGGGGGAGAGGGGGCAGGGAGCTGAGGCTCTGAGTTTCTGTCTCCCTTAAGTATTTTATTTCTCTTTTAGGGGAAATATTTTATCCTGCCTTTTTAAAAAATATTTCTCAAAATATTCCATTCTTCTAGGAGGGGGCGGGGTAGCTTCCCACAGTTGTAAAGCTGAAGGCTACCTGTATGTTTGGATTTGTTTGTTAGGAAAAAAACAAAACTAAAGTGGGTTTATTTATCTTTTCTTATGAGTTTTGAGCAAGGCTCAGCTTGCAGATTTTCAAAAACCACTGGGCACCTCCACCCCAAATCCTGTGAAGGAGCCTGGGCTGAGGAACAGTACTAGTAATATACCACTCTGGCTGCTGTGGCCTAGAGGTGGAGCTCTTGCCTCACAATCAGGACGTTGTGAGTTCGATCCTAGGTAGAGGCAGATGTTGGGTCTCCTGCTTGGGCAGGGGGTTGGACTAGATGACCTGCAAGGTCCCTTCCAACTCTATTAATCTGTTAATCAGGATAAATGGCTGTCCAGTCTCTTCTTGAAAACCTCCAGTTTTGGAGCGCCCACAACTTCTGGTGGCAAGCTGTTCCATTGATTACGTGTTCCAACTCCTACGAAGTTTCTTCCTAGTTCCAGGTTGCTTCTCTCCTTGGTTAGTTTCCATCCGTTGCTTCTTGTCCTGCCTACAGGTGCTTTGGAGAAGAGGTTGACCCTCCCTTCTTTGTGGCAGCCTCTCAAATATTGGAACAAAATATTGGGGTGGGATCAGGGGTGGGTTCTAAATTTTTTTACTACCGGTTCTGTGGGCGTGGCTTATTTTGTGGGCATGGCTTGATGGTCATGTGACAATTCTTTAGGATTTAGTAGAGGTACTGGTCTACCAGGCTTTTAACTGCTTGCAGAGCTGTACTGGTCTACCCATTTATTTTTGCAGGCACTGGTCTACCCATTTGTTTTTGGAGGCACCGGTCTACCACCAAACTGCCTTTTAACACTGATCAGCTGTAGGGTGGCCCTTTGAAGCCCCGCTGCAAGAGTTTAAACAGTTTTTTTCCTTCTAGCCGATCAGCTGGGACTCAGGAGGCAGCAAATAGCTGCCTCAAGCTCAACCCTTCCAAGACTGAGTGGCTGTGGCTCCCGGCATCCCGATATAGTCAGTTGACTCCATCACTGACTATTGGGGGCGAGTCGTTGGCCCCCACAGAGAGGGCTCGCAATCTGGGAGTCCTCCTGGATACGCAGCTGTCCTTGGAG
Organism: Arizona elegans; assembly: GCA_022577455.1. NCBI lineage: Eukaryota > Metazoa > Chordata > Lepidosauria > Squamata > Colubridae > Arizona > Arizona elegans. The sequence goes on from JAKOOJ010000050.1 coordinate 1,538,455, forward strand.
GAACATCTGACGGCTGTGACCAGGGGGACCTTTTGTCAGGTTCGCCTGATCCGCCAGTTGCGGCCCTTTCTTGATCGGGATTCCCTGTGCACAGTCACTCACGCCCTCGTCACCTCTCGCCTTGACTACTGCAACGCTCTCTACATGGGGCTCCCCTTGAGGAGCACCCGGAGGCTCCAGCTGGTCCAGAACGCAGCAGCGTGGGTAGTGACGAGAGCAGCATGGCGCTCCCATGTAACACCGCTCCTGCGTGAGCTGCACTGGCTCCCGGTGGTCTTCCGGGTGCGCTTCAAGGTGCTGGTTATCACCTTCAAAGCGCTCCATGGCATAGGGCCTAGCTATCTTCGAGACCGCCTGCTGCTACCGACGACCTCCCATCGACCTGTGCGCTCCCACAGAGAGGGCCTCCTCGGGGTGCCATCAGCCAAACAGTGTAGGCTGGTGACCCCCAGGGGGAGAGCCTTCTCTGTGGGGGCACCTACCCTCTGGAATCAGCTCCCCCCAGAGATAAGGAGAATCCAGGACCTCAGTGCCTTCCGTCGTGCCCTTAAAACTCATTTATTTAAACAAGCCGGGCTGGCTTAAGATGAAATTTTTAACTGTTTTAAATGTTTTAAACGTTTTAATTGGTAATGAGTTTTAATTGGGCCAAATTTATATATCTTTTAATTGTTTTTTAATATTTGTCCTGCATGTTTTTTTAATTTTGGCTGTACACCGCCCTGAGTCCTCAGGGAGAAGGGCGGTATAGAAATTCAATAATAAATAAATAAATAAATAAATAGATTGGGGGTGGGGCCAAATAAAAGGTAAGAATAATGTGGGGGGTGGGTGGGGATGGGGGGAGGGGGGGCAGAACTGATTTGGTGACATCATATCGTCACTGCTACCGGCTCGGCCGAACCGGGTGGAACCCACCACTGGGTGGGATGGTTGGAGTAGCAAGTGCAGAAAAGGAAGGGAAAGATACCTTGGGTGCCAAATCTATGATTCCACAGTCCTTCTGGGGCATCCAGGAACTGGCACCAAGGAGCCATTGCCTTCCTCTTCCTCTGTCTCCTACCGCCACATGGTGGGGAAAGAAAAAGACCCAGTCCCTCCTTCCTCTCCCCTTCCCCATGGGTTGAGAAAAGAAGTGGGCAAGCTTGATATTCTCAGTGTGACCCTGAAAATCAGGGACCAGAGCAGGGATGAAAGAGTGCATGAAAGAGACTGTGGGGAGAATTATATTGTGAAAAAAAAAAGAAAAGAAAGAAAAGAAAAGAAAAGGAAGGAGGGAGGGAGGGAGGGAGGGGGAAGGGGGGAAGGAGAGTAGAGGAGGTTTTTTGATTTTTAGAATTTGTACTGTTCTGGTTTGGCACCAGTTTTCATCCTCCAGAACAGAGGTGGGTTTCAGCAGGTTCTGACCAGTTCTGGAGAACCGGTAGCGGAAATTTTGAGTAGTTCGGAGAATCGGTAAATACCACCTCTGACTGGCCCCGCCCCCATCTATTCTCTGCAGTAACCTTCCCCTGGATTGGGGAGGGAATGGAGATTTTACAGTGTGGAATTGGGATTGTAGAAACACACAGGAGCATAGAAGAGTTCAGAGGCAGATGCATAAATAAATGTCTTAAACGTATTTATTCATATGATAAATCATATTAACTGTGTACAACAGAGATCAAGTCTCATGAGGAACAAACATGAAAAGAGAGAGATGGAGAGAGCATGGTGGAAAAGGTTGGAGGGGGTTTTATACTCAGGGTAAGCCCCTCCTTTTCACATAGGGGTGGAGACACTCTCTGCCTCCACTGGTGTCTATATGACACATGTGCCAATGGCTTGCAAATACTTGACATACAGTAACCATCCCCTGCCACGCCCACCGAGCCATGCCCACAGAACCGGTAGTAAAAATTTTTGAAACCCACCACTGCTCCAGAAGTTGTGGATGCTCCATCACTGGAGGTTTTTAAGAAGAGATTGGAGAGCCATTTGTCCAGGATGATGTAGGGTCTTCTACTCAAGCAGGAGGTTGGACTAGAAGACCTCCAAGGACCCTTCCAACACTGTTATTCTGTACAATATTCTGAATTCTGAATTTTCTGTCCAACCTGTCATTCCAAAGCAAGCCACAAGAGGGGGCAAGACAATGCTAAATCAACAGTCCTACAAAACTTCCAGCATTGGCTGCTTGCTTTCAAGGGCTCCTTTGGATGAATTCCCCCAATACACAGAACAACTTTGCGTCTTTATGTCTGCCTGTCTTCCTCTCTGTCTTTCTATGGCATAGTTAATTGGAACATGGATGGTATCCAAGTATTGTGGGAATCCTTAAAGTCCCTCAGCTACGATTTCTTTTATTCCGTATGCTGTAGCAAAATGCCGCACGGTGCATAAAAATCAGAGAAACAACATATAAAATGGGTATCAAAATACAAAACACCAGAGCAGTGAGTTATTTTAAAAACACACAGCAGGAGTGATGAATAAAGTTATGAATAAAATTAAGTGATGTACGAGCAGTTACTGGGATGACTAAACCAATGGCTGGATATCTAGAGTGTTTAGCCATTGGACAGCACTGTCCTCGAAATGATGCACTGGCTGCAGATATCTAGGGAACCTTCTGAGGGAACATTCCCTCACAATATAATGTAAAGCTCATGGGACATTCCCCAGTCACAATTGGGATTATCTTCCACCAACCCCCATTTATATTTCCAATATTGACACCTGCCGTGGTTAGTTTAGATCCAGGTGAGTTCTGTCCTTGGAGGTTTTCCTTGGGAGATCTAAGCCGAGGGGCCATTGTACTGAATTAGACACTAAATTAAACAGATCTAGAATAGAATAGAATAGAATAGAATAGAATAGAATAGAATAGAATAGAATACAATACAATAGAATACAATAGAATTTTTTATTGGCCAAGTGTGATTGGACACACAAGGAATTTGTCTTTGGTGCATATGCTCTCAGTGTACATAAAAGAAAAGATACGTTCATCAAGAATCATAAGATACAACACTTAATGATAGTCATAGGGTACAAATAAGCGATCAGGAAACAATATCAGTATAAATCTTAAGGATACAAGCAACAAAATTACAGTCATACAGTCATAAGTGGAAGGAGATGGGTGGTGGCAACGATGAGAAGATTAATAGTAGTGCAGACTTAGTGAATAGTTTGACAGTGTTGAGGGAATTAGCTAGAACAATGATGGCTAACCTATCGCGTGCCGGGAGCGGGGGGGGGGGTTGTCGCACGTGTGCATGTCCACACCCATAATTCTATGTGGCCTGCCCACGCGCATGTGCGCACAACCACTCCTACCCCCACTCCCCGTGCTCCTGGCACGTGATGGCCCAGTAGGCCTGTTTTTCTCTCTCCCTAGGCTCCAGAGCCTTTCTAGTCCCACCGGAAGTTGGCAGATGGCCATTTCCGAACTCCGGAGGGCCTCCGGGGGTGGGGGGGGAAGGCCTTTTTCGCCCTCCCCAGACTCCTAGAAAGGCTCTGGAGCCTGGGGAGAGAGAAAAATGGCCTTCCCCACCAACTCCCAAGACCCTCTGGAGGCAGGAAACAACCTGTTTCCCTACTTCTGGTGGGCCCAGAAGGCCTGAAAATCAGCTGGCGCACGCCGGAGCTGAGCTCGCATGCCCACCAATATGGCTACGCGTGCCACCTGTGGCACTTGTGCCATAGGTTCGCCATCACGGATCTAGAAGTTGCCCACTCCTGGAGCCATGCTATCTCAATGTCAAAGTCTTCTTTGACTAATTGCTGTCCAAGTTTCCACAGCATATTCCAAGATTTGAGCCTGAATATTTGATCACTACAGTCTTCGTGTAGAGGTAATAATTGATTTGCCTCACGTTTTCGCCACTCCCTTTTTAAGCCTGGCTGTTTTCTAAGATGTAGGGATGGTATGTTAGATAATACCGGTAGCCACTTGGAAGGCATCCATTTAATCGTTTCTGATATTAGCCTCGTAGTGTGATTAAGCTTGGTAGCCACGGGTTTTGTATGGGCCCTGTTTAACCATACAGGGGCTGCAATACTCAGCCACCAACAGGAAAGGAAGAAAGTGGCTTTATGGGCCACATGGTTCCTTCTGTTCTTAGAAGCTGTAGAAAGCACCCACCCTCATAGGATGAAATATTTTGAGGAATATTTAAAAAGGCAGATTATTATATTTCCCAAAGGGAGAAATGGAGAAACATGTTTTTTTGGAGGCAGAAAGCAAACCCCACTTTCCTTAGTAGCCCACAGCAGATGTCAGCACTTAAAAGATAAAGAGCTTATTGAAAGAAGACAAGTATCTAGGTAGCTCTAAATACCCTCACCCAAGAGCCAAAACAGGACGAAAGCCATTAAGCCACAATAGGAATTACCCAACACCCTTTCAGGCATTGCATCGCCCTCAGAGCAGTCCAAACCTCAACCAAACGTAGCTCAGACAAATACCTATAGAGCCAGCTATGACCCCTACATAACCCCTACATGGCCCCATGGGAGTCTGACATCAGCCAATGGAATACATGTTCTTGCACAGGAACAGGAAGCTCTAGTGCAAAGCCCAAGAGAAGGTATAAATACCCCACTCTTTCAACTCCATGTCGTCAGCTGCACCAGAACCACAAAGCCATGTGGTTCTGTTCATCAATAAATAGACCTTCTTTCCAATCAGCCTCCAGCCTCCATTTTGTTTCCAGTGCCTTTCTCCCGGCTTGGAACTGAACCAGATAGATATTTCTTCCCACAAAGCCATGCAAGGAAGGGTGACTGTTTGCTTTTGCCTATAAGGATCTCTAGGAAAAAGGGCTGATAATGTCAATAGTTTTGCTAGTTCAATGCCAGCTGGAAGATATTTTGCTGCAAATAAAACCCTTCCCAGATTTGCAGCAAACAGCAGTGGAAAAATAGGGGGTGGAATGCTTTGGGGATGAAGCAAACCAGCTATTCCCAGGTGGCAAATGATCCATGGGAAATGGCTGGCAATGCAGGTCCCCTGCTTTCATTTTAAGCTTCGTCTTCACTCTTTCAATTATTGCTAACGTCCCTGTAGATTTGCCCCGAATTTCTGCTTCAATTTATATATTTCAACGCAGGGTCTGTTCGAGAATCACCGGCTTACTCCCACATGCATCTCTTAAGATGGAGAGTACGGATTTTGTATTGTTTGAGTAATTAAAACTTATAAATCAAGGAGGATGTTTGTAGGGTCCTTGGTGCTCTCTGAGCTTGGTTGTTTTCTTACAGATGTTTCATTACCCAACTAGGTAACATCATCAGTACGAGAGGGAGTGGGGTTTGTGGAGAGGAGGAGGAGGAGGAGGAGACTGTGGACTCCTTGGTGTTCTCTGAGCTTGGTAATTTTCTGGCAGAGGTTTCATTACCCAAATTAAGTAACATCTCTGTTTAGATGCTAGTGGCTTAGTGGGAGAGTTGTTTTCGTCTTTGGAGTTCCTTGATTAGGAATAGATTATTCTGTTGTTGTTACATGTCGATGAAAGAGCAAACCTTACCCCTCCCTTCTAATATTGATGATGTTACCTGGTTGGGTAATGAAATGTCTGCAAGAAAAAAAACCAAGTTCAGAGAGCACCAAGTACCCCTAATTAAAATTTAGACTCAAGAATGAACCTGAACAAGCTACAATGTATTGTCTGATTCACACATCCACATATAGGTAAAGGTAAAGGTTCCCCTCGCACATACGTGCTAGTCGTTCCCGACTCTAGGGGGCGGTGCTCATCTCCGTTTCTAAGCCGAGGAGCCAGTGCTGTCCGAAGACATCTCCATGGTCATGTGGCTGGCATGACTAAACGCCAAAGGCGCACGGAACGCTGTTACCTTCCCACCAAAGGTGGTCCCTATTTTTCTACTTGCATTTTTTAGGTGCTTTCGAACTGCTAGGTTGGCAGAAGCTGAGACAAGTAACAGGAGCTTACCCCATTACTCAGCACTAGGGATTCGAACCGCTGAGCTGCCAACCTGATCAACAAGCTCAGCGTCTTAGCCACTGATCCACCCACCGCATCCCCTACATCCACATATACCTTGTAAAATATTCCCTGCTTAATGACTGCCAACCAGTGTCTGCAGGGTGTGCCTGTATGTCTGTGTGTCAAAATAGTCAGGTTATGTAATGGTATGTGGGAATGACCTTGGGAGACAGGAAGAGGCACTGAAAAAAAGAGACTTGTGACTGCTTTTCGTACTTATGACCATCGCAGCATTCCCTTGGTCATGTGATCAAAATTCAGAAACTTGGCAACTGGCTCCTATTTATGACACTTGCAGTGTCCTGGGATCACGTGATCACCTTTTGTGACCTTCTGACAAGCAAAAACAACAGGGAAGCCAGATTCACTTAAGCACGTTACTAAATTTAATTATAATAATAATAATAATAACAACTGCAGTGATTCACTTAACAACTGTGGCAAGAAAGGTCATAAAATGGGGCAAAACTCACCTAACGTCTGTCTCACTTAGCAATGGAAATTTTGGGCTCAATTGTGGTCATAAATCAAGGACTACCTGTATGTTCCCGATATGGTGGCGCAGTGCAGAGGTGGGATTCACTTAACTTCCCTATTGGTTCACCAATGTGAGTGCGCACAGCCTTCCGAGCATATGCAATGCTCGCACATTACATCTGGGTGGGTGGGAGGAGCCTCCCGCAGTTGCCACTACCAGTTTTCCCGAACCGGACAGAACCAGCTGAATCCTACCACTGGTGCAGTGGTTAGAATGCAGTACTGCAGGCTAACTCACTGCTTGCTCCAGCAGTTCGATCCTCACCGGCCCAAGGTTGTCTCAGCCTTCCATCCTTCTGAGGTTTGTAAAATGAGGACCCAGATTGCTGGGGGCAGTAGGCTGACCCTGTAGACTGTAAAGCACTGCGAAAGGGTATATAAATCCAAGTACTATTGCTATTGCTAATTCTGCTAACTGCCAGCAGTTCGATTCTCACCATCTCAAGGTTGTCTCAGACTTCTATCCTTCCGAGGTCAGGAAAATGAGGACCCAGATTGTCGGGGGCAGTAGGCTGACCCTGTAGACTGTAAAGCACTGTGAAGGGGTATATAAATCCAAGTACTATTGCTATTGCTAATTTTGCTGACTGCCAGCAGTTCGATTCTCACCATCTCAAGGTTGTCTCAGACTTCTATCCTTCTGAGGTCGGTAAAATGAGGACCCAGATTGTTGGGGGCAGTAGGTTGACCCTGTAGACTGTAAAGCACTGCGAAGGGGTATATAAATCCAAGTACTATTGCTATTGCTAATTTTGCTGACTGCCAGCAGTTCGATTCTCACCATCTCAAGGTTGTCTCAGACTTCTATCCTTCTGAGGTCGGTAAAATGAGGACCCAGATTGTTGGGAGCAGTAGGTTGACCCTGTAGACTGTAAAGCACTGCGAAGGGGTATATAAATCCAAGTACTATTGCTATTGCTAATTTTGCTGACTGCCAGCAGTTCGATTCTCACCATCTCAAGGTTGTCTCAGACTTCTATCCTTCCGAGGTCAGGAAAATGAGGACCCAGATTGTCGGGGGAAATAGGCTGATATTGTAAACCGCTCAGAGAACACTATAAAGCACTATGGAACAGGGGTGAAATCTACTTATCTTCCCTACCGGTTCGGAAGTGCGTGCGTGCGTCACATGTAATTTTGGACCCTCTGCACATGCGCAAAGCCTTCTGCGCATCCACAGAGGGTAAAAAAACAGGTTACTTACTGATTAAAACTAGGAAGTAATGACATCCGGGCAGGTGAGTGGAGCCTCGTACTACCGCCATTACCAGTTCTCCGAACCACCCGCTGCTGCCACTACCTGTTCGCATGAACCGGTGAGAACCGGTACCATTTCACCCCTATGGAGCGGTATATAAGTCTAAGTGCTATTGCTAACATAAGCAAATTGAGTGGCATCTATTTTAGCATGTTTTATTCATACCTACGTCACCTGGCAATATAGCCAATCTATTTTTATATAGGCTTATATGTATGCAACAATTCACAGTTCATTCCAGGGGTGAAATGCTCCCGGTTCGGACCGGCTCGGGTGAGTAGGTAGCGATGGTGGCGGGCAGTTCGGAGAACCGGTAGCAAAAATCCCTCCCTCCCCCCGCACCGCCTCCAGCTTGCTTACCTTAGCTGCTGGTCGCAATGCCTGCCTTACTTCGCTTGCTCCCTGCAATCCATTGCAATCCATTGCATCAGCAAGCAATTGAATCTCCCTGCCTGCAATCAAGCTCATTGGTGAGCAGCTCTATCTGCCTGCTTTACTGGCTGAGGAATTCTGGGAGTTGAAGTCCACAAGTCTTAAAGTTGCCAAGGTTGGAGACCCCTGTTCTATTGGGTTTTTTCCCCCTTTGGGAGCTTTAAAAAAAATAGTTAATTGGGGTTTTTTAGTTGTTCTTTTTTTAGACCTAGCCATTTAAAGTTTAGGAAGTTTTAAATTTAGCTGCTTTTATATAAAAATAAAAATAAATTAAAATAAAATAACATTTGTGCAGCTTTCTGAGATTTTGTGTGTTTCTGTAGTGTTTCACTCTAACTACACAAACACACAAAATCTCACAAAGCTGTATGTGGAATTTTGTGTGTGTAAAGTGTGAAAGTTGGTTTTTTGGGCTTTTTGTGGTTGTGTGAGGTTCCTGCTTGTTGCAGGGGCCATTTTGGGTCTAGCACAGCTGCTTTTACATTGTGGGTGAGCCAGTTGTGTTGTTCTGTTGTGTTTTGTAGGTTAAAAGAGGGCAAAGAAGTGACATTGCTTAACGCATTGTAAGCTGCCCTGAGTCTCCGGAGAAGGGCGGCATATAAATCAAATAAAAACAAACAAACAAACAAACAAACAAACATTGACTTGGCCACGCCCACCTTACCACCAAGCCACGCCCACCCAGTCACCTTACCACCAAGCCACGCCCACCAATTAAGCCATGCCCACAGAACTGGTAGCGAAAATTTTTAGATTTCACCCCTGGTTCATTCCCTTGGGCCCTTAAAACCTACCTCTTTCAGTTAGCCGGGCTGTCCTGATTTTATGATGGGGTTTTTAAAATTTGAAATTGGTTTTAAATTGAAATGTTTTAAATTATGGGCCAAATTATTTAATCTATTTTAACTTTTGTATATAAAGTGTTTTACTTGGCTGTTCACCGCCCTGAGTCCGAAATGAGAAGGGCGGTATAGAAATTTGAATAAATAAATAAATAAATAAATAAATAAATAAATAAATAAATAAATAAATTCTACTATTCCATGACAACGGGGTTATTGCAATTTCACCCTCTGGTGTCATTAGAAATCCTTCAGCAGATGTTCTAGCTGTGTGGGGTTTTTGTTTTGTTTTTTTACTTAAGCATATGCTGTTCAAAAGTGTGCCCTACTAATGTTATTTTTCATAACAGAGGCTTGCCAAGAAAGGCAGGGAAAAGGCAAGAGTTCAGGTCTCTAAACTATACATCTCTTTAAAGGGTGTGATTTCAGTGAAAATGATGCATTTGAATTTCTTTAGGATGAGGTAGAATTTGACATTCCCAGAGCTGATCCCTTAAATCAGGGGTCTCCAACCTTGGTCACTTTAAGACTTGTGGACTTCAACTCCCAGATTAGATATAGATATAGATATAAAGTTATATAGATATCTTCCGACCATGGCTTACACCAGAGGTCTTCAAACTTGGTCACTTTAAGACTTGTGGACTTCAACTCCCAGAGTTCCTCAGCCGGTGTGCTGGCTGAGGAACTCTGGGAGTTGAAGTCCACAAGTCTTAAAGTGACCAAGGTTGGAGACCCTAGCCTTAAATGGCAGCTGTTCTTCAGAATAACTAGTAGGTTTTTTCACCATCGTGTTTGCTGCTCCCAAAGGCTGTTCATACAACATGCTTAATCAGGCCAAGTAAAGCTTGGAGCCGCTTTTGGGACATCTAACTAAACTGGATTAGACTTGGGTATGGATGATTGTGTGCGTGGATTAGCATACAATGCATCCCGACGGATTATGGGCTAATGGGATAATTTGACAAGTAGATTAAGTTTAGCTGGGTGAATGTTAGCTTTACAGTTTTAATAAGCTCGGAATCTATTGAATGGAGTGAGATGTATATCCATGAATGAATGAATGAATGAATGAATGAATGAATGAATGAATGAAGTTGCATGCGATTTCAGAACCCCCTTTCATCTGCCTACATAGCCTGTCACAATTGTGGCTTTAGGAAATTGGAGGCACAATTAGTTTCTCATTATTATGAAGTGGGAAGTACAAAACAGCTGAAGGATATGCCCTAAAATACTTATATTATTTGCAAAGTGAAGATCTCCCTCACTTAGGTCCTTTGTTCAAAAGATAGGGAAAACTGTCCCTACTATCTATCTATCTATCTATCTATCTATCTATCTATCTATCTATCTATCTATCATCTATCTATCTTGTCTATCCATCCATCCATCCATCCATCCATCCATCCATCCATCCATCCATCTATCTATCTATCTATCTATCTATCTATCTATCTATCTATCTATCTATCTATCTTGTCTTTCCATCCATCCATCCATCCATCTATCTTATCTTGTTGTCCTCTGCTGTTGTCCCGCCCTCTGAGCCTGTCCCATCGGAGGAAGAAAGCTCCGAGCATGAGGAAGCGGAGTCAGCCAGGCCTCCCTCTCCAGGCCCCTCCCCTCTGGCACTGTCTCAGGTGCCGGCCGAGGGAGAGGAGATTAACAGAGAGACAGGTGGCTCGGATGAGAGTGAGGGAGAAACATCATTCCTGTACGCACACCTCCGAAGGCGTGATAAACGATTGCAGCAGCTCAGGAGGCGTGCTAGGGATTAGAACTGAGTCACTGGACCACACCCCAGAGACTATATAATAGAGGGTGGTGGACAGTGATCTTTGTGACGAACAAAGTAAACCTTGGATAGTCACTAAAGCCTCGTCCGGAACTGCTGAGAGAAATATTTATTGTTGTTGGACGTTTGGACGCTGAGTATGTTATCTGTCTGTTTTCTGTGGAAATATACGCACTTGGCAGACGGTGTGTAAATCGCTGCCAAAGTTGGAGATAAGGACCTGGGTGTGTGCCAAAGTGTTTCCTTAACCCTCGGCTGGCTGTGTGTGTGTGTGTGTGTGTACGGGGACAGAACATATCTTTCTATCTATCTATCTATCTATCTATCTATCTATCTATCTATCTATCTTGTCTTTCCTTCTATCTATCTATCTATCTATCTATCTATCTATCTATCTATCCCTATCTATACATCTACCTATCTATCTACCTACCTACCTATACCTATCTATACATCTATCTATCTATCTATCTATCTATCTATCTATCTATCTATCTATCTATCTATCTTGTCTTTCCTTCTATCTATCTATCTATCTATCTATCTATCTATCTATCTATCTATCTATCTATCCCTATCTATACATCTACCTATCTATCTACCTACCTACCTATACCTACCTATACATCTATCTATCTATCTATCTATCTATCTATCTATCTATCTATCTATCTATCTCCTCTTGCGCCCACCCACCCATCCATCCATCTACCTACCCATCTCCCCTCTCTCGCCTGCCTGCCTGCCTGCCTACCTACCTACCCATCTATGTCCCATTTTACGACCTTTCTTGCCATGGTTGTAAAGGGAATCACTGCAGTTGTTAAATTAGTAATTGGTTGTTAATTTAATCCAGCTCCCCCATTAATTTTGGTCTCCAGCAGGTCTCAAAAGGGGACCATGTGACTCCAGGACACTGCGACTGTCATAAATATGAGCCAGTTGCCAAGCATCTTGAATTTTGATCAGATGATCATGGAGGTTGCCGTAACATCATAACTGTGAAAAATGGTCATAAGTCACTTTTTGTAATTTCAAACGGTCACTAAATGAATGGTTGTAAATCGAGGACTACCTGTATTCATTCTGTTAAAAGATTTCTGTCTTCCAATACTTTTTATGAATTTTTATCATCTTGAAAGTCTTCTATTCTTAATTATTTCTTTGATTTTTCTTCTCCGTGTTCATTCTCCTCCCTCAGATCTCCTACAAATTCCACCCAAAACGGCTCTTTTGCCCCATTCAGAATTGCTCCCCATTCTTAGTCCAGTCAGTAATTTGCTCAGTGTCTCACTGTAAGTGATGAAATCAATTATATAAATCCTCTTAGATTCATATTATGTATTAGAATGGTACGTATACAATTCACTTTCCCTTAAGCCCTCAGTGGAGAGGTATACCGATGCCATGGCCCTGAGGTTTTGGTGGGGTACTACCAGGCATGGGCTGCTGGGGGTTCGCAGGGGTTCGGGAGAACCTCTAGCTAAGATTCTGTGCAGTTCGGAGAACCCCCAAATCCCACTCCTGGCTGGCCCGCCCCTCCCAGGAATCCCACGCAGCCCATTTTGGATGCCAGTAAGTGCAGGGTATGTGCGGAGGCTCAGGGAGGGTGAAAAACGGGCCTACCAGAAGTTCAGGAAGGCCGGCCTCCAGAGCCTGAGGAGGCTGTTTTCGCCCTCCCAGAGGCTCGAAGAAAGCCTCCAGAGCCCGGGGAGGGCAAAAATGCCCCCCCACCGTGGTGCAGGAGGTTGACTAGTCCACGCTCACCATGGCCATGCCCACCCAGCAACCAGGCAGAGAATCCCTTGCTAAAATTTTTGAAGCCCACCCCTGTGTATGACTTTTAACATCCCTCTTGAGGAGAGGGGTTTTCTCTATTTTTACACTGTAGGAAGTTAGCACCCACCCCTTTCCTAGAAGAATGAAATATTTTAGGAAATATTAAAAAGGCAGAATATTATGTTTCCCTGGATGAGAAATGGAGAAGCATGTTTTAAAGACGAAGCAGCTCCCATCTTCCTGCCCCCACCCTTTGTCAATGGGCCAGAGGCAGAAACTCAATCTTTGTCAATGGACCATCATCTGCAAAATAATAGGACCCATCTAGCAACAGAAACTAACACAATAGGACCCATCTAGCAACAGAAACTCACCACATGGCACCTGGGAAGATTACATCAGCCAGCAAGGCTAGCTAAGACCCCCCACCCCCTGGGAGTCTGACAACCAATCAGGATACTCTTTCTGGGCCCCAGGAAGTTCAAAGCCAAAGAGGGCATAAAACCCAGGGACTCGCTGCGCCTCGCCCCTTTTCTGTTCCGGAACTCAAACCATGTGATCCTGTCCACCATTAAACCATCTTTCCAAGCAGTCTCCATGTTTCCAGTATCTTTTTCCCCACTCGGAGCTGAACCCAGAAGGATATTTCTTCCTACAACACAATGTTTATCTTGTGTAGTATTTTCAATTAAAGTGAGCACCAGGAGGTGGAAGTAAATGGGGGTATAACACATCTGTTTCTCTCTTTTCTGAGAACTTAAGAGAAAGTGGACTCTTATGTGCCATTTGCATACATTCTGTATACAGGTAGTCCTCAATTTACAACCACCATTGAGCCCAACATTTCTGTTAAGTGAGACATTTGTTAAGTGGGTTTTTTGCCCCATTTTACGACCTTGCTTGCCACAGTGGTTAAATGAAACCCTGCAGCTGATACGTCAGTAACTCGGTTGTTAAGTGAATCTGGCTTCCCCCATTGATTTTGCTTGTCCAAAGGTTGCAATAGGGGATCACATTCTGGGAGTTGAAGTCCACAAGTCTTAAAAGTTGCCAAGGTTGGAGACCCCTGATCTAAAGTGTAATGGTCTCCGAGTTCAATTCCTGATAGAGTTTGAACACCATAGAAAAAGGTTAGGCTATGTAAATCTGATGACTCCCAATAAGGATGAAATGATTCTATACTGCCTCTCCGTAGTCAATATAGCATAAATTTATTTTATTTTGATCCCTTTGTCATGTGTACGTGTGAATAGTGTATGCCAGTGTTTTTTCAGCCTCTGACACTTGAACATGTGTGGACTTCAACCCCCATGATTCCCTAAAAGCCAGCAGTTTCTGGAGAATCATTGGTGTAAGGCAGAGGTCTTCAAACTTGGGAGCTTTAAGACTTGTGGACTTCAACTCCCAGAATTCTCCAGCCAACTATGCTGGGAGTTGAAGTCCACAAGTCTTAAAGCTCCCAAGTTTGAAGACCTCTGGTGTAAGCCATAATTGGAAGATATCTATATATCTATATTTATATCTATATCTATATCTAATCTATAGCTAGATATATAGATATATAGATATAAATCTATCTACTTTCCTCTCTCTCTCTTCTGACCAAGGCTTACACCAGTGATTATCTAAATATATCTATATAGGTAGGTTTGCTCCTAGAAGCACGAAGCCAAAAACACCAGCCTGAAGATGACGAATGAGACTTCGTCAAAACTAGGTATATATATATATATATATATATATAGTGTTTACTGAGACATCTGGTCTACCCCAACATGTGGGAGGGGGCATTCTGCTCCCTTTTTCCTTTCAGCTCCAATCCAGGAGCCCTCAAGCAGTCGCATTGACAACAAACCATTTTATACCAAATTTATATATATACGCGGTGGCTCAGTGGCTAAGATGCTGAGCTTGTCGATCAAAAGGTCGGTAGTTCAGCGGTTCGAATCCCTAGTGCTGTGTAACGGGGTGAGCTCCCATTACTTGTCCCAACTTCTGCCAACCTAGCATATAGGTTCGAAAGCATTTGAAAGCATGTAAAAAATGCAAGTAGAAAAATAGGGACCACCTTTGGTGGGAAGACAGTGGTGGGTTGCCCCCGGTTCGGACCGGTTCGTCCACTGACCCCGACGTCATCAGGAAGCTTCTGCCCGTGCACAGCCCCTTTGCAAACCAGTAGTAAAGATAACTAGAACCCACCCGTGGGAAGGAAACAGCGTTCCATGCGCTTTTGGCGTTTTGTTATACCGGCCACATGACCACGGAGATGTCTTTGGATAGTGCTGGCTCTTCGGCTTTGAAATGGAGATGAGCACCACCCCCTAGAGTCGGGAACGACTAGCACATGTGCGCGAGGGGAACCTTTACCTTAATAATCATATTAATCATTATGGGTGTATTTAAGACTTTTTAATTTTTTTTCTCATACATTAATTGGGCAGGGGCTTTCTGAGAATTAGAAGGCACAGAAGTAAAATGATGTACTTAACTGCATTTACCTCCTTTGAGATACAATGACTTTTATTTATAATGGAGAAAAGGACTATTGAAGGAGGACCATTCTTCATTGTACAGTGAAGAAAGAAGGCAGCCAGAGCACAAAACCCAAAGTCACCGAAAATGCAACAAACCCACGCTTAGCCTAAAACTCCTGCTGAAGTTTGTTTTATATTTGCTTGCTGCCCATCTCCCTTACAGGCGACCCTGTAAATAAACATTAAAAGTCAATCAAACCACGAGCAATAAATATTCCTATTAAGTTTCCTATAATGTTTATAGGATGCGGTTGCTCCCTCCGTCACTGATTCAGGGGCGCGTCCGGTCAGGAATGTCGCCTTCACCGGCTCTGAATTCCAATCCTGCTTCTCTCTGCAAAATGGATCGATTTAGTTTTGGGTGTGCAAAACGGGAACCTCCGACTGCAACCTATGGCTGTCCTGTCCGGGATCGGACGGGAAAGGCCCAACTCAGCGCAAATGCTCGGTTTGCAAAGCAATCGCGAAGGGAAAAAGTGTGCAACGCAACCCCACTCACAGCGCTGGAGGCGGACAAGAAAAGGCAGAGAAGCTGAGCCGCCTCGGGACCAGCAAGGGAATTTATGCTCACGTTTTATCAAAGTTGGCAAGTTTAAGAGGGGTGGACTTCAACTCCCAGAATCCCCCAGCCTGGGAGCTGAAGCCCACCCCTCTTAAAACTTGGCAAAGTAGACAAACATTGACTATCTGGCGCACGTGATTCCTTTCCTTTTTAGCCAAAGCGCCTCGCCGCGCCGGGATTAAACAAACACAGGCTCCGATTGCTGGGAGGGCAAGCCGAGGATGATGGGAATTGTAGGCCAAGCACCCGGGGCGTACCAGATTCGTAGAGAGGTGCTTGCAACGGATCGCGATTCGGCTTCGAAAGACCCGAAAAAAAAAGTTTGCCGGCTCGAAAGTTTCAATGCAACAGTAGTGAAGTCGTGTTTTTTTTTTTTTTTTTTTGCTGGCCTGGGATTCGAGGAGGAATTTTGGGCCGCTTCCAAAAAAGGTTGGAAAACGGGGGACACGACCCTGTGGTTGGGTGGGTCAGGCAGGGTTTGTTAAAAGGGACCATGGTTCGATGGTTGGCCGGGATCGCAAAGCCAGGAATTTAACGCGCTAACAAGCCCGGTTGGGCGTTAAACCAGGTTTCTGCTCGCCTTTTCCGCTTGCTTATGGGACCTGGAATTTCGCTCTTTTATTTTTATTTTTCTTCTCTTCCTGGAAGCAAGTGTTGGAGAAAAAGGCAAGTTTTTATTTTTTGCTTTGAAGTACGTTCCCCCTAAATAAGAGTTGCACGCGCACAAGAACAAGCCCGAAATGGGGTTGCTGGAAAAAGCCGGGCGTTCCACCGGTCGAGCTTCTTTCTCTCTTCCCGATTTGCAACTCGGCGATCTCCAAACTGGCGCCCCTCCAGAAGCGTCAGATTATAATTTTCCCCAAGCAGCAAACAAGACCAACGATGGGGTTTGTAGTCCAGCCCGCATGTAACTTCCTAGTAGAGAGGTCCGACAGAAGGTAAAGGTAGTGCTTGGGTTTAAAGCCAGCCCCAGATATCCTAAAGCAGGGGTCTCCAACCTTGGCAAGTTTAAGCCTGGCGGACTTCAACTCCCAGAATTCCCTGGCTGGGGAATTCTGGGAGTTGAAGTCCGCCAGGCTTAAACTTGCCAAGGTTGGAGACCCCTGTCCTAAAGCACACTGCTTCTGACCATGGAGGTTCCATTTAGTTTTCGTCTGGCTAGTAAAACCCCAACTAGCCCAACTTTGTCTCCTCCGGCTCTGAATTCCAAATCCTGCTTCTCTGCAAAAAAAAAAGTTTCCTCGTTTTTGGATCTATTTCGTTTTTGGTTGCGCAAAACACGGCCACCTCCGACTGCACCCCGGGATCTTAGAACTGTCGGTACCAGGCTTGAGCCGGGGGCCGGCTGCGTATAAACATCGCGCGTTCCTTTAAAACTTCGCAACAAAAGGACATGCATTTTTAGCAACGCGCACCGAGCGGGCGCCCATAACAACGATAACAGCACCCAACTTAAAAAAGCTACGAGGAATGCAACCAATTTTTGCCTGGGATCCCGTGCAAACGGGATCGGGTGTGCTTCGCCCACCACACGCCAGGCTTAAAAAAAAAAAAAAAAACGCGCGGGGCGATTAGGCGTCTCGTATTCCCAAACCTGAGTGGCATCCAGCTACCTGCAATTACTGCATTTAACATCCAGGTGCCTGCAATTACTGCGAGTTCAATTCTCACCAAGCTCAAGGTCGACTCAGCCTTCCATCCTTTCTAAGGTGGGTAAAAGAGCCTTGGTAGTACAGTGGTCTAAGGCACCCTGTTATTAAGCTGGTTATTAAGACCAGCTGCCTGCAATTACTGCAGGTTCGAATCGCGCCAAGGCTCAAGGTTGACTCAGCCTTCCATCCTTTCTAAGGTAGGTAAATTGAGGACCCAGTTGTGGGGGCAATAAGCTGACTTTGTATAAATATACAAAAAAGGATGAAGGCTATTGCTGAGCACATTGTAAGCCGCCCTGAGTCTCCGGAGAAGGGCGGCATATAAATCAAATTTAAAAAAATAAAAATAAAAAATGAGGACCCGGTTTGTGGGGACAATAAGCTGACTTTGTATAAAATATACAAAAGTAGGAAGGCTATTGCTTAACGCATTGTAAGCCGCCCCGAGTCTCCGGAGAAGGGCGGCATATAAAAATAAACTAAATAAATAAATAAAAAATAAAAGTCCACGCAAAGCACCAAAAGGCCCGTTTGCAAATCGGCCACGGCAGCGGATGAAACAGGTGCGCAAAGGAGGTGTGCGTCCTGCAAAAAAAGAAAAGAAAGAAAGGGGGGTGGAAAGGCTGGAGAGGACAATGGCTTTTGTGAAGGGGCGTCTTCAAAAGAGGCGGGGGCGGGCGGGTTACTTCGCCCACCGTCACATTTACACTCCCCCCCTCCCCCTTTCACTTCTCCCCGCCGCTTTTCCCAAGCAAAGGGCAGCCAGCGCGCCACCAGCGCCGGCTCTCGCCTCTCCAAGGAGCGCGCGGAGCTCTCCAACCCCAGCAAGTGGCGGCGCCTCAAAGGGGGCGGCGGGAGGAGAAGAAGAAGAAGAAGGGGGGAGCGGACTGGAGAGACGGAGACATCCGGGCCCTTTTGCACATGCCTGTTCCTCCCCACACTACTCCCACCCCGCCGGTTTCTAGCCCCTTTTGCAGCCGCCGCCACAGCCGGGAAGGGAAGGAGAGGCGCGCGCGCGCCCTCGCCCGCGCCCACAAGCCAAGCCAAGCCGCCGCTCAACTTCCGCGCCGGCAGGTGCTGTTCCCGCGCCTGCCAAGCGCTCTCTTCGCCTCCCCGGGCAGCTTGCAGCTGCTGTCACCACCGCTCCGGGAAGGGAGGCAGGCAACCAACCGGCTGGCCGCCAAAACCCGCCAGCTTTGTCCCCCCCCCCCCGGTTAGAAGCAGCAGCAGCGGCGTCAAGAAGGAGCCGCGCCGCTTGGAGGCGCGGCACCGGCGACTGAGGCGCTGCGCTCCCGCCGAAGGTGACCAAGAAGAAGGCGAGGCGAAAGGAGCCTCCCGCAGCTTTCGGAACCGGCTCGCCCGCCCGCCCGCCAGCCAGCCAGGTGGGTGCCGTGGCCTTTTCTTCCTCCTCCTCAGGTCTCCTCTTCGCCGCCGCTCGCCGGTGCCTGACAGCTTGCCGAGGGGCTGCTTCTTGTGGCGCCGCCGTTGCCGTTGCGCGCTTCAGGTCAGCGCGGCAGGACTTGAGGGAGGCTGTCGGTTGGGGCCGGTGTGGGCAGAGGTTGCCGGACCGGGAAGGAAGAAAAGAAGGAAGGCCGGCCGGGCAGGTATCGCGCCGAGCGGCCAGGTGTTCCCCGTCTCCGCCGCCGGGGAAGTTCCCGGCGCGAGAGTTTCCGCGGGGGAAGCCGGTGCGCGCCGCTGGGTTTGCTGCCTGGCTGGCTGCGCTTGGCGGAGCTCGCCTTCTTTCCTTCCTTCCTTCGGGTTTTTAATTTGCGAGGACGCTGCGGATTGGCGGAGGGCGCCGGCTAATGGGGGGGAAAAAGTCGCTACTTTTCCGAGCTGGCTTCTTCGGCGGCGTTTTAAACTTTTGGTTTGGCTCCCTCCGTTGCTTCACGGCGGGAGCGGCGTTCCCAGGGATGGAAGGGAGGGGAGGCGTCGCGTCCGTCCCGTCCTTCTCCACAACCCACCCGGCTTCTCAAACGCGCGGCCAGCCCTGCGTGGTAGGCTAGGCTGGGCAGGGGGCGGGAGGGGATCGCGGAGCCGGGTTGGGAATTTGGGAACCTCGCACTTCCCCGCCCGCGTGATCGCGTCACCCTTGCAGTTGTCCGGGACTGGGTTCGCCAACCGCAATGGGGCGTCTCACTTTATTCGGGTGAATTTGGCAAACGGTGCCTCGGTTAACCTCGGGTTGGTTGCCCCAAAGGTGCTTTTTTTCTTTTTTTTTCTTTTTCCAAGAGGCAATCGGACTTTTCTGGTTATTTTTGCAGGGTGTTTTTTTTCTTGCCCTGTGTCCCCTTCATTGTGGAGCACAGGCGCGCAGGCTGTTGGGGATGAGTCTGTTGCTGCCTGCGTCTCAAACTGAAGCGCGAAGGGTTGCTGTAGTTTGCAATTTTTTATGATGATGATGATGATTATTATTATTATTATTTAATCTTTAGTGAGATTCACAGCCTTTGAGGCTGGTTAATAGCTCAGCTATTATTATTATTATTATTATTATTATTATTATTATTATTATTATTAGTTAATCTTTAGTGAGATTCACAGCCTTTGAGGCTGGTTAATAGCTCAGCTGCTATTATTATTATTATTTATTATTATTATTGTTATACACAAAAATGACAGTATACACAGCAAAGGAGATAACCATGCTGGATTTCGTATCACAAATCACTAGTCGAACACTTCCCAAGCATCATCATCATCATCATCATCATTATTATTATTGGTTAATCTTTAATGAAATTCACAGCCTTTGAGGCTGGTTAATAGCTCAGCAACTCGAGTCCTAACCAAGGACCTAGGAACTGTTAAGGTATCGTCGGAGGATGTAAGCTGTTCCGAGTAAGGTGGTTTTTTGTAGAGTCAAAATGTTCAAGTCCGGCAAATTTAGAATTTCTAAATAGCGAGGTAGCCCTTTGGGTATTGCTCCAAGGGCTCCAATTACAATAGGGACAACACACAATTTCTTTTTCCACAGTCGCTCAACTTCAATTTGCAAGTCCCAGTACTTTGTGATTTTTTCTTGCTGCTTATCTTCAATCCGTGCATCACCAGGTATTGCAATGTCAATGAACCATACTTTTTTCTTTTCAACTATTGTTATGTCAGATGTGTTGTTGTTGTTATTTATTATTATTATTATTATTATTATTATTATTATTATTATTATTATTGTCAAACATGTAAGATAACAGATATATGTATAAACATGATGATGAATACAGGATAAGGATACGAATAAATGGGGACATTAGGACAGGGATAGTAGGCACGATGGTGTTCTTATGCACGCCCCTTACAGACCTCTTAGGAATGGGGTGAGGTCAACAGTAGACAGTCTAAGGTTAAAGTTTTGGGGGTTTGGGGAAGAAACCACAGAGTCAGGTAGTGCATTCCAGGCATTGACCACTCTGTTGCTGAAGTCGTATTTTCTGCAATCGAGTTTGGAGCGGTTTACCTTAAGTTTGTATCTATTGTATTGTTGTGGTTGAAGCTGAAGTAGTCATTGACAGGTAGGACATTGTAGCAGATAATTTTGTGTACTACGCTTAGGTCAGACCGAAGGAAGAAGCAATTGGACTTTCTGAGAATCTCCATAGACATTTAGCTTAACCACAAAGTCCAGTTGCTTCTTGAACATCAAGCACTTTTGAGACAACCATGACCCCGGATGACTGAGAATCTCTATAGACACTTGGCTTGGTTGATTGGTTATTTATTTATTTATTACATTTATATGCCACCCATTTCACTGTTGGGTAATTCTTGTCGGGTTTAGCGTGTTGTGCGAACGCAACCTGGGTTTGAAACCCCAAACGTGCATTCGCGGGACATTTTACCCAAGTTGGTGGGCACTGGATTAGGTTGCAGCCAAGTGGAAAATTTCCCATCTTTGTTTGTCTCGAATTTCAAGAAAATCCAGCTTTTTTTCCCTACCTTCCAGATGTGCCGATCTTCAAAACCCCTAACCTCCAACAGGATGGGTGCCCTGGGATACGACACTGCAGGGACAGAATTGAAATAGTTAAAAGCTCGCCTCTCCAAGAAAAATCTAACTAACCGTGATGAAAATTTAATAAGAAACTCTAGGGCTCCCGATTGGGTAAAAATGTGATGGTGATTAAATGATAGTCAAGAGGTTCTGGAAACGTAGCTCTTTGCTGCCATCTGGTGGCTCTCTAGATTGTTACGGTCTCGATCCGGCTGCTAAAAATTTAATTTGTGTGGGCCTAATCATCGTCTTAACGTTGGATGTCTTTTAATCCTTAATAATGGAAGGCTAGAACTGAACTCAGTGGATTTTAGTCCAAAGGTTACTTTCCAGTCTGAGGGTGGGTTTGCACAACATGCCAAGACAGAATGGTTGTACTTACGGCTTAACGTGTTGCAAGAAGCCGGCAAACCATGGTTTATTTAATGCACCTTTGGTTGGGCAGGCCACCATTTAATGGATTATATGAAACACGGTCTGTGATTTTGTTGTCAGTTTGAACAGTTATTTTTCAATTTTTCTCTCTTGGGAAAGCAACATTGTTCTGTGAACACAGCCCTAATCTGAAATCTTAGACGTTTCATTATTGGACTAGGTAACCTCATCAGTGCTAGTAGGGAATGGGGTTGCTCCAGTGGTGAAATTCAAATTTTCTGTGGGCATGGTGTGGCTTGGTGGGTGTGGCAGGGGAAGAATACTGCAAAATCTCCATTTCCACCCCACTCTGGGACCAGCCAGAGGTGGTATTTGCCGGTTCTCCAAACTACTCAAAATCGGGATATTGTTTACTTCTTGATTGTAAATCTGATGTTAATCTCAGTGTTAACTCACTAACTCTCTCACATGCCAGAGTTGTATTCTTTCCTTGGGATTTTATAAATGCTCCAATTTTTTTACAGTATATCCTGTATGTTTAGAATTACTTTTAGACTTCTTCATTAAGCATATTTGGGGTGGTGGGGGAAGGCCTTTGAGTCATTCTTAAATTTTGGTGGCTTCAACCACAAATCCATGCTGCCTTCCAGACATTTTTGTAAATGTTTCTCTTTTGTCATTGCCGTCTTTTTAGGGCTGAGAGAAGTGACTGGCTCAGGGTCAGAGAACTCCAGTCTCCTGTTGCTACTCCAGCAGCTTAACCACTAGATCAAATTGCCTCTCAACGAACGTGCCAGGAGAAAGATTCTTGATTTTTATTTTCTCCGGTAACCTACAGTAGTGGCCAAAATTGTGGAAACCTTTCGGGAAAAGAGTATAACACTACTTTTTGGGGGGAGTAGTACCATAAAATTATATATCAATGGAAAGATAGTTTAATCAAGAATGCAATGCAATAACTTTTACGAAGGATTTGCTATTAGAATAGCAGTTACAGTATAAAGAAGAAAAGTGAAACACGTAGAAAAAACGAGATATACAAAAATCATCAACATGTCAGTTAATAGTTGGGTAGCCTTTAGCATGAATTATGGCCTTACAACATCTTCCCATGGAGTGAACCAAGTCTTTTAGCTCTGCAGCTGTTATTATGTGAAATCAAGATAGAAGGATTGCTTCTATTAACTGGGTTTTATTGCTGGCTCGCTTCTGACTAACAAGTTTCTTTAGTCGGCTCCATAGATTTTCAATGGGGTTAAGGTCTGGGCTATTCCCAGGCCATTCCAGCAGTGGAATAGGATTATCATGAAACTCCAAAAAAAAAAAAAAAAAAAAAAAAGTGGTGTTATTAGCCATCAAACCTCAAAAATACACTTTTCCCAAAAGGTTTCCACAATTTTGGCCACTATTGTATTTTTCTATGCAGGGAAATGTTGACTTTTGAACAGTC
This sequence comes from Arizona elegans, assembly GCA_022577455.1. Lineage (NCBI taxonomy): Eukaryota > Metazoa > Chordata > Lepidosauria > Squamata > Colubridae > Arizona > Arizona elegans. The sequence goes on from JAKOOJ010000050.1 coordinate 1,561,658, forward strand.
AATAGATAATCCACACTTGGAGCTTTTTAAGGGGAATTTAATCTATTTTAATTTTGAACACATAGGCAGATATTAGGATTGTGGAGTTCCTGGTGCTCTCTGAGTTTGAATGCTTGCTTGGAGACATTTCATTACCCAATTAGGTGACATCCTCAGGGCTAATGAGACGGGACCATAACTCACTAGCACTGGTAATGTTACCTAGTCATATAATGAAATGTCTGCAATCAAACAACTATGCTTAGAGGGCACCAAGGACTCCATAGGTCTATCCTGAACTACAGATATTCTCTTCCATTGGAGATACTAGGATCTTAAAATTAGCGTAGCGTAGCGTGGAATGGAATGGAATGGAATGGAATGGAATAGAATAGAATAGAATAGAATAGAATAGAATAGAATAGAATAGAATAGAATAGAATAGAATAACAGAGTTAGAAGGGACCTTGGAGGACTTCTAATCCAACCCCCTGCTTAGGTAGGAAACCCTACACCACTTCAGACAATCTAATCTCTTCTTAAAAACTTCCAGTGTTGGAGCATTCACAACTTCTGGAGGCAAGTTGTTCCACTGATGAATTGTTCTCACTGTCAGGAAACTTCTCCTTAGTTCTAAGTTGCTTCTCTCCTTGATTAGTTTCCACCTGTTGCTTCTTGTCCTGCCCTCAGGTGCTTTGGAGAATAGCTTGACTCCCTCTTCTTTGTGGCAGCCCCTGAGCTATTGGAAGACTGCTATCATGTCTCCCCTAGTCCTTCTTTTCATTAAACTAGACATAACCAATTCCTGCAACCGTTCTTCATATATTTTAGCCTCCAGTCCCCTAATCATCTTGGTTGCTCTTCTCTGCACTCTTTCTAGAGTCTCCACATCTTTTTTACATCGTGGCGACCAAAACTGATCGGAGGTATTTTCTTCTTGGTGAGGAATGAGCAACTATGGCCCCTTTACGACTTGTGGATTTCAACTCCCAGAATTCCTGAACCTCCCAGGAATTCTGGGAATTGAAAGTGTGAAAAATGATCACTTCCCTGAAGATGGGCTCCGTCACGAGTCTGAAATTCAGAAGACAAAACCTCTGGCTCCAGTGACTGACTCAGATTGGATCCCGCAACATTATCCTGGGAAACATATATTCACCTACATTTGGAAAACGATCATAAGTCACATTTTTCAGTGCCATTGTAGTTTTGAATGGTCACTAAATGAATGCTTGTAAGTGGAGGATTACCTATACAGGTAGTCCTCGACTTACAACAGTTCATTTAGTGACTGTTTGAAGTTACAATGGCAGTGAAAAACGTGACTTACGTTATGACCATTTTTCACAGTTACGATCTCTGCAACATCCCCATAATCATGTGATCAAATTCAGATGCTTGGAAGTTGGTTCATACTTACAACCGTTGCTGTGTCCCAGGGTCACGTGATCCCCTTTTGTGACCTTCTCACAAGCAAAGTCAATGGGGAAGCCAGATTCACTTAACAACCAGGTTACTAACTTATCAACTGCAGCGATTCACTTAACAACTGTGACAAGAAAGGTTGCAAAATGGGGCAAAACTCACTTAACAAATGTTTCACTTAAGGACAGAAATTTTGGGTTCAATTGTGGTTGTAAATCGAGGACTACCTGTACTCATTCTAGCACAGGGGTGTCAAACTCAAGGCCCGGGGCCCAAATTCGGCCTGCGTGGTACTTAGATCTGGCCCGTGAGGCCACCCTGGACCAGCCCACAGTGCTTCTGCTAGTGAAGTCAAATGTGGGCTAGTCAAATGTGGGCTCCCGCATTTGAAATTAAATTTGTTTAATGTTTAATAAGAAGAGATTAAGATAATTGTTAGCAATAATTGAAATTGCCAACAATTTCACCCTCTTAACTTTTACGAGGGTGAAATATTAATAATAATAATTATTATTATGATTATGGTTTACTATGTTAAGAGGTGTAGATAATATATATGTTTGAAAAAGCAATGGAAAATTGGGTTTACTTTAAAAAAGAATGGGAATTGAGAAATAGAAACGAATGATTTTAATGTTATAGAAGTGAATTGTAGTAAAATATTTGATTGTAGTATTTGGATAAGTTGATAAAGGAAAGAAATGGAAAAGAGGGAAGGAAATGGGTTATATATGTAAAATTGTATGAATATTAATATCTGTGATTGGAATAATGGAATTTAGGGAAAACACTTGAAATTGTATTATGTGGTGAAAAGGGAGAAATGGGAAAATATTTGAACAGGATGATTTAGAGTTAGGGTTAGGTATTAGAAAAATGATTGATTTTAAATTAAAGGGTTTGAACTTGGAGAAAGCAACGAGAGGAGGAGAAAAAAGAAAAACTGACTACGATTAGAGATTAGGGCGAATGGTAATATTGGTTATATGTCAGAAGAAACAAGGAAAATAAAATAAAAATTAGAGAAAGAATATTATGGCAAAAAGTGAAATATATAAATTGTGTTGGAGATAACTAAAAGCTGTACAATTTTGTGACTCAGCCAATACTCTGTTCAGAAAAAATGCATCGTTTGTTTGTTTGTGTATGTTTGTTAAAAAATATTTTGTTTTAATAATAATAATAATAAAAAAAGAAAACAGGCTCCCGAGCTCCGTTTTTGAATGCCATGGCCTCCTGCAACCCTCTGCCAGCGAAAAAGGGAATTTGGGAGGGCTGCACATGGCTCTCCCAAGCTCCGTTTTTGCTGGCAGAGCGCTCGGAGTGCCACCACAGCCCCCCCCCCCAACAAGTGACTTTGAGCTGGCCAAGGGCATCCTGGCCACGCCCACCCCAACCCTTTGGAGATCAAACACAACATTGATGCGGCCCTCATTAAAATGGAGTTGTTGTTTTTTTAATTTGATTTATATGCCGCCCTTCTCCGGAGACTCAGGGCGGCTTACAATGCGTTAAGCAATAGCCTTCATACTTTTGTATATTTTTTACAAAGTCATCTTATTGCCCCCACAAACTGGGTCCTCAATTTACCTACCTTAGAAAGGATGGAAGGCTGAGTCAACCTTGAGCCTGGCAAGATTCGAACTTACTAATTGCAGACAGCTGGAGTTAAATTACAATGCATTAGTCTGCTGAGCTATCCAGGCTCTATCCAGTTTGACACCCTCCCCTCCGTTCTAGCACATGTTTTAACTGAAATCAGGGCAGCACTGCTGTTGAATTAGGATGGCCCTTCCTTTACTTGCCTGTTGATGCTTATAAGGATACAGGATGCAAAATTTCTCTTAGCCTTGGAACAAAACGCATCCTTTCCTTTGTTCCACCTGTGTTATCCAACACCCAGATCAGTGGTGGGTTGCTCCTGGTTTGCACCGGTTCTCAAGAACCGGTAGTAAAAATTTGTAGTAGTTCTGAGAACTGATAATAACATTGGCTGGCCACGCCTCTGAACTGGTCCCCAGCCTGGTCGCCGCTCGCTTACCCCGTCCACCTCATCTGAGGCTTCTTCTTTTTTTTTTTTTTTACTTTTAAAAGCATTTTTTCTACAACCTCTTGGGCCGAAAAAATGCTTTTAAAAGTTAAAGGAAAAAGCCTCCGATGATCCCGCGGCTCAGCTGGGAACGTCAGAGGCTTTTCAAAGCATTTTTTCTACCACCTCTTCAGCTGAAGAGGTGGTAAAAAAAAATGCTTTGAAAAGCCTCTGATGATCCCAGCTGAGTTGCCTGATCGGCAGAGGCTTTTCAAAGCATTGTTTTCTGCAACCTCTTAAGGTTGTAGAAAAAATGCTTTTAAAAGTAAAAAAAAAAAAAAAAGTTGGCCACACCCACCCAGTCACATTACCCCCACCAAGTCACACCCACAAAATAAGCCACGCCTACAGAACCAGTCGTAAAAAAATTTAGAGCCCGCCCCTGACCCAGATTGCCTTTTTAAAGCAGCAGAGTCAAATTGTCCTAATGCTCCTGGGACGGTTATTTTGGGCAAGATGTCTAGAGTTACATTTAGTGAATGGTACCTACATCTTCACTCCTGTCTGGGAACTTTGAAAAATGGTCATCCAGACCATTGATTTTATCTTTTTAAGCAATCAGCAGAGGTGACCTGGCCTTATCTGAAGGCATCTTTCTAAATCACATTTATAGCTTTCTCTTTCATGAATGTCTGCATGCCCTCATATTATAGAAACTAAGGAAAGGGTCAGGTCCTTTTACTCATTTCTCCTGCAGCCTTGTATCCTCTGGCTGAGAGCCAGCAAGTCTGCCGCCAATGATTTCAGAGTCCCATTTTCCTACCCCACTCAGCTCACTGTTCTTCTGAGAATGATGGGTACCTTTACTGTTTAATAGCTTTGCATGAAGGCGAAAAAATAGGTTCAGTGAGAATCTTTATATTTGTAAGGATAAAGTCTTAACGTCTATGGAGATTCTCAACCATCCAGGTCATGGTTTTCCCAAAGGTGTTTTTTCTTTTTTCAAGAGGCAACTAGACTTTCCGGTTTTTCTTTGAAGACATTTCACTTCTCATCCAAGAAGCTTCTTCAGCTCTCAATTTCTTCAGAACTGGAGAAGCTCCTTGGATGAGAAGCGAAGCGTCTTCAAAGAAAAACCGGAAAGTCCAGTTGCCTCTTGAAAAAAGCGCCTTTGGGATAAAGTCTTACACTGCATTGTAGAAATTGCAACCTGTTTTTGATTAAACTTTTGACCGCACTAATAAAGGAAGTGCTTGGCTTACAATCATTCATTTAACGAACATTCAAAGTGGCAACAGTACTGAAAAAAGTGACTTGTTACAACTGGTCCTCACTGTCATAGCATCGCCCCATAATCATATGTCAAGATTTGGGTGCTTGTATTTACAATGGATCTAGCATCTGCCATCACCATTTGCAACCTTCCCAGCCAGTTTCCAACAGGCAAAGTTAATAGATGAAGCCGGATTCGCGTAACGACTGCATAGTTCATTTAAGAACTCAGTGATTCACTTAACAACCATGACAAAAAGAAATCAGGCATCACTCACTTAACAACTGTATTACTTGGCAAACAGAAATTCTGGTCCCAATTTGTGGTCTTAAGTCAGGGGTCTCCAACCTTGGCAACTTTACAACTTGTGGACTTCAACTCCCAGAATTTCTCAGCCAGCGCATGCTGGCTGAGGAATTCTGGGAGTTGAAGTCTACAACTTCAACTCCCTCACAACTTCAACTCTGTAAAGTTGTCAAGGTTGGAGACCCCTGATTTAAGTCAAAGAGTACTTGTATATTCAAGAGACATTGAGCTTTGGAAAACGATTAGACTTCTTTCATTATCGTTTTCTGTCTAAAATTTCGTAGTCTTCCTCTTCGTGGCATAATAGGGCAATTTGAAAATAATTTGCTTGATACCTATAGGATTTAATGGAGAGCCATGTGGAGCCCAGCTCAGTAATCTTGCCACAGATGTAGACTGAGTTTACATTTGGAACTAAACAAACCAAGTGAGTGCACTCTTCAAATTGAATAATAAAAAATGTAGTTTTCATACAATCTACTCTTCCTGTAAATTATGAGCGTGTGTACCTAAAGATGGGAAAATAAGCAGAGAGATTTTAGCGCAAATGGTGGTGGGAAAGTAATGAGCAATGTGTGGCCTGTGGCAAAGAATTAACCTTTATCAAAAGGAGCAGTAATCACTGTGTATTAAGAGTGCTTGCCTGCGTAGATCTTATGCAATAAACCAGGAGAAACTTTAAGGTTGAATGCAATGACACTGGTGTCCTTAAGAAGTTTGTATGTCTGTAAAACAAAAAGAGAAAAGGTAAGGTCAAATGTCAACGGAAGCTGAATGTGGTTTGAATTTGTTTATGTAGGATATGGCAGACATTGATATCTAAAAATAGATTTGTGTGTGTATGTTTATTACCTTTTCATGACCCTGTAATCCCTTAATTCAGCGTAGAGTCAGGGCGACTGGATGGAACTGAGCATTTACTGGCCGGATGCCCTTCCTGATGCCTACACAGAGTTCCCAGCAGGTATTTTTTTCTTTGTGCCCTAGGAGAGAAATATTTGCCGCTACCTAGGATTGAATTCTCAACCTTCCGTGTGGAAGGTGAGCATTTTCATCACTAGACCACCACATTGTATGTATGTATGTATGTATGTATGTATGTATGTATGTATATATGTATTAGTGGTGAAATGTAAAATTTGTTACTACCGGTTCTGTGGGCGTGGCTTGGTGGTGGGGGTAATGTGACTGGGTGGGCGTGGCCAACTTTTTTTTTCTTTTAAAAGCATTTTTTCTACAAGTTCTTCAGCCGAAGAGGTTGTAAAAAAATGCTTTTAAAAGCCTTTGATGATCAGGCAACTCAGCTGGGATCGTCAGAGGCTTTTAAAAGCATTTTTTTCTACAACCTCTTTGGCCGAAGAGGTTGCAGGAAAAAATGCTTTTAAAAGCCTCTGACGATCCCAGCTGAGTTGCCGGATCATCAGAGGCTTTTTCACCTAAATTAAAACCACAGTGAAGAGGTTGTAGAAAAAATGCTTTTAAAAGCCTCTGATGATCCCAGCTGAGCTGTGCGATCATCAGAGGCTTTTTTTTTTACTTTTAAAAGCATTTTTTTCTGCCAAAGAGGTTGTAGAAAATTTTTTTAAAAAGCCTCTGTTGATTGCACGGCTCAGCTGGGCAATGGGGGGGGGGCAGGGATTTTTGCTACCGGTTCTCCGAACCACCCGCCTCCATCAGTACCGGATTGGGTGATCCGGTCCGAACCGGGAGCATTTCACCCCTGGTTGGGAAGCATTATTGTGGTTTCTTCTACAGACCTATGAAGATTAGAACAGCTAGTAATGCTGCGAGGTTGACCAAGAGAGTTCTTTTGATGTCTGACAAATGCCCAGTTTATTTGGAGGCAAAGTTAGGAGAGCAAGGAAGTCATAAAAAAGAAAAAAAAACATCTGGCAGAGGCTTCACATGAAATTCACAGTGCAATTACAAATTTATAGAGAACAAACGGGGTGGTGGTGCCCAGAATGGATTGTAAGATGGAAAAGGCTGCCTTTAAAGATGCAGTTTTTTTCTGTACTGAATATATTTGCAGCTTTGGAATATGAGTGGATTACCTTTTTTTAAAAAAAAAGTTTCTAGATGAATAGATTTGAAGCATGAAGACTTGAACTTGGGAAAAAGAAAATTTACCTTAAATTCATTTCCTCAAACATTCCTCCTGGCCCAGAAAAAGGATTTAGCCATGGTTTAGTCAATTAACCACAGTTAGTGGGTTTGTCCTGCACACTTGAACTATAAAATATGATGGACGGCTGATACTTCAGCATGGTATCTAGTTGGGTGATGAAACAACCAAGCTCAGAGAGCCTCAGTCCTCCCCGCCTCTCTCTCCCCTCTCTCCCCCCTCTCTTTCTCCTCTCTCTCTTCTCTCTCACTCCTCTCTCTTTCCTCTCTCTCTCTTTCTCTCCTCTCTCCCCTGTCTCTTTCCTCCCTCTTTTTCTTTTTCTTTCCTCTCTCTTCTCTCTTTCCTCTCTCTTTCTCTCCCTCCCTCCCTCTCTCTCTCTCTCTCCCCCTCCCTCTTTCTCCCTCCCTCCCTCTCCCCCTCCCTCTCTGTTACTTAGTTCGGTAATGAAATATTTGCAAGAAAACAAGCTCAAAGAGCACCCATAGTTGTTCTCATCATCATCGTCCTCCTCTTTACAACCCTCCCTCCCTTCTGGCACTGATGATGTTGTTACTTAGATGGGTGATGAAACGTTTGGAATAAAACTAAGCTGAAAGAGCACCAAGGATTCCACAGTCCTCCTCCTCCTCCTCTCTACAAACTTCTCTCTCTTCTGGCACTGATAATGTTCCTTAGTTGGGTAATGAAACATTTGCAAAAAAACCAACCAAGCTCAAAGAGCATCAGGGACTCCACAGTTCAACCCAGAGCTACAAATATTCTCTTCTATTGGTAGCTGGTTCTTCATTGTAATGAGAGTTTAATCCAGGGGTGAAATCTAAAATTCGTTACTACCGGTTCTGTGAGCGTGGCTTGGTGGTGGGGTAATGTGACTGGGTGGGCATGGCCAAATTGGCTTTCTTTGCACCTTGGTGAGTCCTTGGATTCCATGTTGAATTTACATGCTCCTTTCTCGGACTGTTGCTAGGTAAGTCTAATGCCCATCACCTTGCTGAGTCTGAGCTGCCAGCCCCTGCGTCATATCTGGGTGCGGATGTTTACAGTAGGTTCATGGGAATCGAACCCAGGTAGGGTTCACACTTGGCAGGCAGCTGCCCTGCGATTTGGTTGAGGCAGGGATCAGCAACCTCGGCTCTGGAGCCACATGTGGCTCTTTCACCCCTCTGCTGTGGCTCCCTGTCACTCAAAATATGCGTCACAACCGCCAATGTGCGACATCCGCCGGCACACGATTTATTGAGCTTTTCAACCACCGGTAGGCCAACCACGGATAAATCCAATAAAAGAAAAGTTTCAGAAGGAAACAACGTTTAATTCAACTACATATGCTAGTTTTGTGGCTGCTCAAGAAATAGGCAGGCACGGGAAGGGTTTTGTGACTCCCGGTGTTTTCTTTTTTGTGGGAAACGGGTCCAAATGGCTCTTTGAGTGTTTAAGGTTGCAGACCCTTGGGGTGAGGACTTTGCCTGTCTGAACTCAGCCATCCACTTGCAAACTTTGGTTTATGACTTAGCGGTGTTGTTCAGTGCACAACTCAGGTAAATCATGCACTCAGTCACTTCCAGGCAGCGTCTTCCTCCTCTTTATTAAAACGTTGCACAGAAAACCCGAGCATGGGAGAAGACTGCCACAGCAGCAAGGATGACTGCTTTGTTTTCTTCTCGTCTGGCAGCAGGCGGTTGCTGAGAGCATAAGCTTGCCAGGTCAGGAGTTAAGCTGCCAGGTGTTTTTCCCATATGCCTTCCGTGCAGGTTTTTTCCTCTTCCAATCCCCTACGCTGAGGCAGAAGATGACCTAATGTGCTCCCATGTGCACAGCACAACCAGGAAGGAAATGCAGCTAACTTCCCCATAAGGAGATAGCCTTTGTGGTGACCAATTTGTTTTCCTTCCCCTAAAGAATTGGCACAACAGCAATAGAAAATTGGCAGTGAAATTCTAAATTGGCTGCCTGGTGCCCAGCAGTGGGGTTTTTAAAAAGACATGCAAAAACAGGGCAAGAGGGGATTTTTTTTGTACTAAAGTGAGTGGAAGAAGTGGGGGGGGGGAAAAAACCCCACTGGTAACTCTTTCGTTCTGATTAACACAAATCCTGGGAAAGTTGGTTTGCCGAGCAAGGAAATGGCTGTTTATGGGTGAGTGCATCATTTTGGTCCTGGAATAAAATGGCTGTTCAGTAGCAATGGATTCCCTTTTCTTCACACACAATTCACTATTACACTTCTGAGGGAGGGAGGGAGGGAGGGGAAGAGAGGGAGAGAGACACGAGAGGGGCTGTCACACAGAACATGGGGTCAACCTATTCTCCAAAGTACCTGAAGGCCGGACAAGAAGCAGTGGATGGAAACTGAACAAAGAGAGATCCAACTTGACCTAAGGAGAAATTTTCTGACAGAACAATCAATGAAATGGCTGGCGTCTGGATGTTGTGGGTGTACCATCATTGGACATTTTCAAAAAGAGACTGGATAGCCATTTGTCTGGAATGGTATAGGGCCGTGATGGCAAACCTATGGCACGCGTGCCAGAGGTGGCACACAGCGCCATCGGTGGGCACGCGAGCTGTCGCCCCAGTTCAGCTCCGTCGTGCATGCGTGTGGACCTCTCGCCGGCCAGCTGGTCTTTGGGTTTCTGTGATGCATGCGCGGGGGCGGGGCATGTGCGGGGGGGACGTGCGCATGCCTGGGGTGAAGGCGGCACGCGCATGTGTAGGGGTGGGAGGCATGTGTGGGGCGGGGGGGCATGCATGGGGTGCATACACATGCATAGGGCGGTGTGAATGCACAGGGCCCGCGCACACATTGCATTTGGGGGGTTCGGCCACGTGCGCACGCTTTGGGCACTCAGTCCGGAAAAGGTTAGCCATCACTGGTATAGGGACTCCTGGTTGAGCAGGGGGTTGGACTAGAAAACCTTATCGGTCCCTTCCAACTCTATTATTCTAGGTTCTGGGAAAGATGCTCAGCTGTAAGCTATAGTCCAAGAATTCATTGGCCACGGATGGTGGGATATCCACCATTTCTGTGATCTCAATTAGTTCTGACTGGAGGGCTTGGCTCTGTAGCAATCCTTTTTCTTTTTTAAACTTCATGCTAGATCAGTGTTTTTCTACCTTGGGCAAGCTTAAGATGCATGGACTTCAACTCCCAGAATTCCCCTAACAGCAAAGGTTTATATCAGTGAATCAATGTTTCTCAATCTTGGCAATCTTAACATCTGTGGACTTCAACTCCCAGAATTCTCCTGACAGCAAAGGGTTACATAAGTGGACCCATGTTTCTCAACCTTAGCAAGCTTAAGGTGTGTGGACTTCAACTCCCAGAATTCCCCTAATAGCAAAGCTTTAAAGGAGTGGATCAGCAAAGCTGTCTGGGGAATTCTGGGAGTTGAAGTCCAGAGCTTTTAAGATTGTCAAGATTAAGAAACATTTAAACCGGTGCCAAGATTAAATTAATTGCCTGTTTTGATGGGTACTGAGGTGACTTTGGGCTAAAGCTGGAGTTGCTTAAGCTCAAATGATAATTGTAGCCAGGAAGCCTGTGATACAACCGCTGTTCTCTCTTTATACTTTAGGAGCTGAAGGGTTAATTCTGTCCAGCAAGGAAGAACCTCTTCTAGCGCTTGTCACTGACACCTCTGTGACTTTGGCCCTCTTCCTTATTATCTCTCATCTCTGCCTTCTGGTTGCCTGGCAACACCCATCACTGGTGACAGGCCTTGGTTCTTCCATGTTACTTTTATACCACCTTCTCTTTTTTTTTTTTCATTGCTGTAAAAAAAAGAGAGAGAGGAAAAATTAAAAGTTGCTCTTTTTAATGGAAGGGTTGGACCGCTTTTGGTAAGATTAAAGGATGTCCGCTCAGCTTTTTTATACCCTACGGAGAAGGGGGGCTTGCATTGCATCCAACTTCTGTGAGAAAATCACTTTTTCCTGAAATGAAGATGACCCTGAATTGAAGATGATGCCCACCCCCAAAGGAAGATTAGACGGGAAAAAAGCTCTCATTTTCATTACTGTTTTCTCAGAAATCTAAAATGAGGTTTCTGTTTTAAAAATAAATCATTTCAGGGGGGAATATATATATTTTCATATATATCAGGATATATATCAAGATGAGTGGGTCACACTGAAATAAAAATGTAAGAGAGCTAAGCTGTGTTCAGGCATGCATTTCATTGAGCCTTTAGATGGCTTGTTTATCATGATCATAGCTTATTGTGATTTATTCAGTAGGCAATGGTAAAGAATACTGTAGCTTAGCATTAGGTCCAGTGGTGGGATTCAAATAATTTAACAACTGGTTCTCAGCCCTAATGACGTGATGGGTGGGTGTGGCCATGGTAGGTGTGGCCAGGGGGTGTGACAGGCAGCATCTGTCCACCCCCCTGGGAGCAAAAATGGGTCTGGGGGGACGCGCCCCCCGCCTCATTTTGGGCCTAGTAGGCCTTCCTGCACTTACCTGGTAGCTAAAATGGGGTGCGTGGGGACTCCTGGAAGGGGCGGGGCGGAGCCAGCCAGCAATTTAACTACTGATTTGCCCGAACCAGCTGAATCTCACCACTGATTAGGTCTCAAACTGGTTTGGAGACAATTTGTGTTTAGATTAAAGAGAGACTGAATGCGTCTCTGGGTACTGAGTTCTATCTTGGTTTGGATAATTAGAGTCATTTTTGTAGGAGAAGAAATACAATGGCAGTACCCGAAGGTGGGGTGAAAAGAGGGATCAGCTAGAATCCCTAGTAGCCACAAACAAACTAAGTCCAACTCCTCTTTGAGTGCCAGTGACCCTTAGCTAGCTCTAAACAGGTGCTGACCGTTAGTTGAGAAGATTCCTGTACTTAGGCTTTTAGCAATAAATCGGCTTAATGGTACTGTTGCATATGAACCTGATCTTTCTCACCTGACAATTTTGTAACTGCAGAAATGGCTTGAAATGTTACAAAATGTAAACCAAAAAGGTTGATGTTGTATTATTTTTGCAATCTACTGCAAGTCAGAAGGTCATTACTTCTTTTTCCCCCCTCTTTGCACTTTTCTCTCTTCTTTTCTAACTCTTTGTTTTTTATCTTTACCTTATAATGAAACTTAATGAAAAAAATAAAAAAAATCCTATCATGAATTATGCTGAGGGTGGAGAAATTAGCAGCATCTGGAGAAATGGTCTTGATAAAGCCAGCTGCCAAAAGAGCCAATGCAACCTTGGGCTGCATCAACAGAGATTGTCAAATTCAGAAAAAGGGATTGCATAGGTAGTCCTTGACTTACAACCGCAATTGAGCCCAAAATTTCTGTTGCTAAGTGAGACAATTGTTATGTTTTCCCTATTTTACGAACTTCCTTGCCACAGTTGTTAAGTGAATCACTGCGGTTAAGTTAGTAACATGATTGTTAAGTGAAGCTGGATTCCTTGTTGACTTTGATTGTCAGAAGATTGCAAAAGAGGATCACATGACCTTGGGATAAATATAAGCCAATTGCCAAGTGTCCGAATTTTGATCACGTGGTCATGGGGCTGTTGCAATGGCCATAAGTGTGAGAAACAGACGTAAGTAACTTTCTAAAATGATGTTGTAACTTTGAATGGTCACTAATTGAATGGTTGTAAGTCAAGATTGCCTGAACTGTTCTCAGTTCTCTTGGTCCAACTACGCCTGGAATATTAAGTCCATTTCTAATGGCCACAATCCAGAAAGGAACCTGAAGGACTGGAAAGGGGGCAGAGAAGAGCGACAAGGATGGTGAGGGGTTTGGAAGATAAATAGCCATGAAAAGAATTTGAGGTGTTCATCCTGAAGAACGTACGATTAAAAGACAGAAGAATGGCCTTCTAATACATGAAAGAATGTCAGAAGGTCGAAGGTCTGGATTTATCCTTCATAGAACTGGAGAGTAAGGCAAGAACCAATATGTGGAAGCTTCACAGACAGGCCCAACTTTAAATAAGGAGTAGTTTCCTGATTGTGAAGGCTATTAGGAAGTGGAGCAGCCTGCCGCTGGAAGTTGTGGGTGCTCTATCACTGGAAGCTTTCAAGAAAAGGTTGGACAACCCATTTATCTGAAATGGTGTGGAGATCCTTGGCCTGGATGTTGGGAGATGGACCAGAACAGTGATGGTGAACCTTTTTGTTGTGCGAAAACATGTGCGTGCATGTGTGCTCGCTGGGGCCGCACTTTGAAAAAGTCAAACTTCCAGGTTCTAGTGCACATGCTTGCCCAACGATCAGCTTGCCAGTGCGCATACGCAGGTTGGTTTTTGGCACTGCCATGCACGCGAAGAGATCGCGTTCCGGAAAAGCTGAACTTCTGGGTTCTGGTTACGCATGCACACCCAACAATCATTTGGCCGGCACGCATGCACACACCGGTTTTTGGCACTGCCGTGCAAGGGGGAAAGCTGATCATCGTGTGCGCATGTATGCCAGAAACCCAAAAGACAAACAGGCAAGGCCGTGTATGCCGGGCGACATAGCTTCATGTGCCACTTTGGGCATGCGTGCCATAGATTCGCCATCACGGGACTAGAACAACCGTCTCCCAACCTTTTCAGTTCTGTGGACCGGTGGCGGGGGAGGAAGCGGGGATGGTTGCAAATGCCACTTTGTGCTTTTACCTGTTCCTTGTGCGGCCCAGTTCTGAACGTGCCATGGCCCAGTACTGGGCCACGGACCGGGGTTGGGGACACCTGGAGTAGAAGACCTCCAATATCCCTTCCAAACCTATAGGGCAGTGATGGCTAACCATTTTGCCATCAGTGCCAAAAACTGGGGGAGTGTGGGGTGATCGCACGGGCTCGTGCCCACATCCATAATTCTATGTGCCCTGCCCCCCCCCACGCATGTGTGCGCAAGCCCCCCTGCTCCCCCCGCTTTTGGCATGTGATGGCCTCGTGGGCCCAGTAGGCCCGTTTTTTTGCCCTCCCCAGGCTCCAGAGGCTTTCTAGGAGCCTGGGGAGGGCAAAACAGCCTTCCCCACCACTCCGGAGGCTGGAAACACTTCCGGTGGGCCCAGAAGACCCAAAGCGCATGTGTGCTGGAGCTGAGCTAAGGCAACGCTTGCATGCCCACCAATATGGCTCAGCGTGCCATAGGTTCGCCATCACGGCTATAGGGTGCAGAAATTAGGTGAATGTTAGATGACAGCAAAATTGTTTCTCTTTATTGCCATGTACTGTCTGGCTTTGGGTAGCACAAATATAGCAGCCCCATCTAATGCACTAATGGGGCACTAGGTTAGAGAAGGGGGGAAAAAGACCAATATTTAATATGAATCATAGGCTTTTCTTCACCTGGTGGTCCTCTTGTTTCTCTGGGAAAAATGTATGATGGTTTATCAAACTTGCTTATTGACTATTTCTGCTATAATTTGTTTCGACTTTATAAGGTGCATTATAAGCCCCCAAGACCTGACATCAAAATATACCGCAGTCTTATATTCTGGATTTTGTACAAAAAGGAGGATGGGAGGGCAAATTCCTACCTAACTTAAGTTGGCAGAGATTGATGTCGTGAGGCTATAGTTGGAAATTGCTTACTGAATAATTCAGATATAATTCTGAACCTTGGTTTGATTTTAGACGGATAAATCTCTCTGGTTTGGTTAATTGTTGCTTAAGAAAAAATGGAGGAGCATTGTGTAATGTGTATGCCAATTTAAGTTAATGGAAGAAAGGCAAGAAATAAATCTAATATAGATAGTCCTCGATTTACGACAATAATTGAGTCCAAAATTTATATTGTTAAGTGAGACAGCTGTTAAGTGAATTTTGTCCCATTTTACCACCTTTCTTGTAACAGTCGTTAAGTGAATCACTGCAATTGTTAAATTATTAACATGGCTGTTAAATGAATCTGGCTTCCCGATTGACTTTACTTGTCAGAAGGTCGCAAAAGGGGATCACAAGACCCCTGGGACACTGCAACGGTCATACAGTCAGGTTCAGAAATATTGGGACATCGACACAATTCTGACATCTTTGGCTCTATACACCACAATGGAGTTGGAATGAAACAAACACAATGTGCTTTAACTGCAGACTGTCAGCTTTAATTTGAGGGTATGTACATCCAACCCCATAACTTTTTCTGTATCCTAAAGTTGACTCCATAGCAACTAACTCATAGATGTGAGTTACAGCTGAATTGATTCTTTATTTTGCTAAAAAAGCAGAGAAAGACCAAACCAGCATTAGAGCAAAAGTGGGATGAAAGATTGAATAATATGCAGCTTTTTAAACATTCCTTCCCATTTAAAATCCTTACAGATTTTACAGCCGTTCATTCCAAAATTCTCAACTATTATCTGGAGAATATGAAAGGTGTTATAAATTGCACCAAATAAACGATTGCAGATGTTTTAAAACATAAAATTGGATCATGTTCACACTTTATGGTTTTTGCTAGTGGGTTCTTGAAAAATATGTCTGTTCACGTAAGTCATTGAAACTGTTTATTGAAGTAATACATCTATTTTTATTATTTTTTTTACCATTCCACCTAAATAACAAAGGACGGTTTACAAATAAAAGTTGAATCATACCATCAAGCCGGCGAGGCTCCCACAAGTTAAGTTGCAGAAAGTCTGTCCAAGATTAGATTCAATCACATTTAGCAGACAGCTGCCAGAATTTTATCTTAATTTTAACTTAACCTGGTTAAATGTTCTGTAACCCAACCGGTGTTTAAGAAGGTTCCTCTCAGCCCTTTTGACTAGTGAAGGATGTTGGCTTCCTCTTTAGAAATGCATTAACTGATTGAACTTCATACTAGGTATTTTGAAGTTTTTGACATTGTCTATCATCTATAAGACAAGGGAGGAGTCAGGACGAGTTGGCAGCACTTAGTCAGTTTCAGCTGATTTGAAAAGCAGGGCTAGATACTGTTTTCTATTTGGATGGGACACCACCAGGAAGTTTGGCAGTTCTATCCTGACCGGCTCAAAGTTGACTCAGCCTTCCATCCTTCCGAAGTAGGTAAAATGAGGACCCAGATTGTTGGGGGAAATAGGCTGTAAACCGCTTAGAGAGGGCTAAAAAGCACTGTGAAGTGGTATATAAGTCTAAGTGCTACTGCTTTTCATGCCTAAGGCGGGACTAGAACTCAGACTCTTGGTGATTGGCGCAAAATCACCTAGCCAGCTGTCATGCCTATGGTGGAACTAGAACTCACAGTGTCCTGGTTTAAAACCTTTGGCCTTATCCACTAGACCAGGGGCCAGCAATCTGCGGCTCTGGAGCCGCATGTGGCTCTTTGGGCCCTCTGCTGTGGCTCCCTGTCAGGTGATCCCACCATTGGCTGGCCCCACCCGTTGCCCTCCCCTCTCAGTCACTCCTTGCCTGGCCTGAGAAGGTAAGTGCCATGGTAGGGGATGGAGAAGCGGCCAGGGCAGAGACAGAGAGATGCAGAGAGAGCAGGAGAGAGGGGAGAGAGGGAGGGAGGGGAGAGAGAGAGATATCAAAAGGATTTTGTGGTTCCCTGTGTTTTTTAACAACTGGTTCTCTGCCCTAATGACCGGCTGGGTAGGTGTGGCTAGAGGGGTCATGTGACTGGTGGAAGTATCATCGAGTTGGCCACGCCCACCCAGGTTTTGTGGCTCCCGGTGTTTTCTTTTCTGTGGGAAACGGGTCCAAATGGCTCTTTGAGTATTTAAGGTTGCAGACCCCTGCACTAGACCAAACTGGGTCTCTAGTTCCTCTAAAAGTAAGTGCCTAGCCTGCTCAAAGACAGTATGTAATTTGGATAGAAGACAATTTTAGAATATTTGGCACTGCAGACTAATTGCAGTGACGTTAACCAATACAGGTAGTCCTTGACTTACAACAGTTCATTCATAGATCTATGCCTTTTTTCTAACTGTAGTGCATAATACAATCATAGCTAAAAATCAGCCCTTAAATGCCAAAAATTAGTAATGTAATTTTTGTTTTTGCTTTTTTTTTTTAAACAAAGGAAATAAAAAAAATAAAAGTCTCAAAGCTCACAGACTTATAAAACCTTTTGTACTTTTAAAAATCCTGCTCCCAATACTACAATTATAACAAGGTGCAAAAATTCTCTAGCTTGCCCTTTGTAGCTTCTCTAAGTTGGGAAAATAGGAGAAAATGTGGTTCCTACTAGGTTTCTTCTCTTGTTAGATAGGACTGTAGCAGTTAGACCCGTGATCTGACTTCAGATCTGTGTACTGCTGAATAAGAAAACTATTGCAACTCACCAGTTCATTTTTTTGCACATCTAAAAATCTTATCAGAGTGGGTGTAGCATTGATAGAATTGCATGTTTTTTTACGGTAAATCACCACAGAACCTGGATGGATGCCATGTACTGACAAAGGCATTCTAATACAGTAGACAAAAATGATTTCTTAATCCATTTAATCCCTATAAAAATCAGATTGGGTCTCTGGCCCTTCCTACATTTGGAGAACGCCTTTGACATTCTGTGCAAATTCCAAAAATGAGCCTTGAGCTGATAGAACCGGAACACACCCTGTCTGCCTTAACATGGTGACATTCCATGCCTCCAAGGACAAAGAAAATGGTGTTGCTAAGCCATGCACATGGATTGTGTTTGCATAATTTAACCAGGTTAGTTACATTCACCTCGGCATAATGTGCAAAGCTTGGTTAGTTTTAATTTTGATTAGAGCCCTTTCCTTTCCCTTTCTCTCTTCCTTTCCTCTCTCCCTCTCTCTCTCTCTGTCCATCTTTGAATAGTCCGGTCCAGCATACTGTGCAAAACCAAAAAAACGTATCTAGATTTACAGCCAGTATGTACCTTGCGTGTTTGAAATTGCTTTTTGGGTGTCTGTTTGCTCCTGCAGTTCTGAATTACATGCCTTCTAGGCAGTTGAGTGTGACATTTGGGGAAGGCACCGCACTTCTTTTGGCTGCAAATTCTCAGCAATGTGCGGCTGACCATGTTCTTTGTTAATTAAAACCCCAAAGATAAGTAACTTCTCTGATGATAAGGGGAAAAGGAAGGTCACACACCAGTTGCTGCTTACCCAGGAGAGACATAATCAGGTGCTGTTTCTCTTGGCTGCCAGTCTCTGATAGTTATACACTACTAATTTATCCTGGCAGCCAACAACCGTTACCATCATGTTGCTGATAGAAATATCGGGATGTACAGCTATGAAACGAGACGCTGACAAATGTCCTGCTGCCTGACATTTTATGAGGAGCTTTAATGGCTGGAAGGAAGCAATCGACTTCAACATGGGGCCCTTCTTCATAATGGCACACACCACGTCAAGAGTGTGTTGCTGGGGATGACAGAAATTTTGGTCTACCTGGAGGGCTCCTGCTTCAGGAAAGGGTGCTTCAGAGAGGCTGATAACGATCTGGAACCAGAGTTATGCCCGCTTTGAAAATGTTTTGCTAAAAACATTTTCGGATCTCCCATGAACACAACTGTGAGGGATACTTGGTACTCTCTGAGCTTGGTTGTTTTTTTGCAGACATTTCACTACTCAAATAAAAGAATAACAAAGGGAAGGGACCTTGGAGGTCATCTAGTCCAACAACCCCCTGCTCAACCATTCCTCTGTACCTTTGCAGAGGAATGGTTGTCCAATCTCTTCTTAGAAACCTCCAAAGTTGGAGCTCTCACAACTTCTAAAGACAAGTCGTTCTACTGATTAATTGTTCTGTCAGGAAATTTTTCCTTAGTTCTTGGTTGATTCTCTCTTTGATTAGTTGGTTCTCTCCTTTCATTAGCACTGATGATTTACCTGGTTTGGGTAATGAAATATCTGCAAGAAAACAAACAAGCTCAGAAAGTACCAAGGATCCTTCATATCAACTGGAGATGGAGGCTAAAACATATGAAGAACGGTTGCAGGAACTGGGTATCTAGTTTAATGAAAAGAAGGACTAGGGGAGACATGATAGCAGTGTTCCAGTATCTGAGGGGCTGCCACAAAGAAGAGGGAGTCAAGCTATTCTCCAAAGCACCTGAGAGTAGGACAAGAAGCAATGGATGGAAACTAGTCAAGGAGAGAAGCAACTTAGAACTAAGGAGAAATTTCCTGATAGTTAGAACAAATAATCGGTGGAACAACTTGCCTCCAGAAGTTGTGAATTCTCCAACAATGGACATTTTAAAGAAGATGTTGGATAATCCTTTGTCTGAAGTGGTGTAGGGTTTCTTGCCTAAGCAGGGGGTTGGACTAGAAGACCTCCAAGGTCCCTTCCAACTCTGTTGTTCTATTCTATTGTAGCCCTGAACTACAAATATTCTCCCTTCTTGGGAACACAAGTGTTCCTGTGCTACTAGTTAAAGCTGATGTGTCCTTTTATTCTCACCCAAATCTGGAAAAAGTTGCTGCTGCTTTAAGAAGCTAATTCATAAAGCGACGCTTAATGTTTCTGCATCTTTTTTCCAGTCTGGTACAGGTAGTCCTCAACTTACGACCACAACTGAGGCCAGAATTTATGTTGCTAAGTGAGAAATTTGTTAAGTGAGTTTTGCCCCATTTTACAACTTTTCTTGCCACATTTGTTAAGTGAATCGCTGCATTTGTTGAATTAGTAACAAGGTTGTTAAATGAATCTGGCCTGACTTTGCTTGTCAGAAAGTCATCAAAGGGGGATCACGTGACACCCCCCCCCACACTGCAACTGTCATAAATATGAACCAGTTGTCAAGCATCCAAATGTAAATCACGTGACCAGGGGATGCTGCAGTGGTCATTAGATAGATAGATAGGCAGATAGGTAGGTAGATAGATAGAATTCTTTATTGACCAAGTGAGATTGGAGACACAAGGAATTTGTCTTTGATGCATATGCTCTCAGTGTACATAAATAAGTGTGAAAAATGGTCATAACTCACTTTTTTCCACTTTTTTTGCCATTGTAAAGTTGAATGGTCATTAAATGAACTGTTGTAAGTCGAGGACTGCCTGTACAGAGGTTTTAAAAAATGAAAGAGGTGGATGCTTTGATGAGCATCTGAGCAGTTCTCATACAAGGAAGATTTTGCCTGGAGTGTATTACTTCAGAGGTATCCCAGATTTTGATGACTAGTTATTATGCAAGTTTCTTCATCAGCCCATCAGTCTGCTCCTTTCAGAAGGGTCTTTTGTGCTGTATGAATCATCAGCTCTTGCCAGGAAAACAACAACAACACAACAATGCCCATGTGCCAGCTGTTTTTCTTGCATTTCTCCATACAACCCCTGGCATGATCCATGCTTGATGTACAACCAGATGCTTAGTAATGACGGAGTTGGAAAAAGGTTCTTAGGATCTGCATTTGAAGTTCCAAATATCTGCCTTCCCCCGGTCATGTGACCACATTTGTGCAATCGGCAACCAGCTCACATTTACAACCATTTTGCAACATTCCATGGTCATGTGACTAGCATTTACTTCTGGTTTCTGGCAAAAAAACCACCACCCCATAGGGAAATATGGGTTCATTTAATGACAGCCACAGAAAGTCATAAAATCAGTCAAGTCACTTGGTGATTTATTTAATGACCATAATGACTTGAAATAATTTTGGGCTCAGTTATGGTCATAACGTTGAGGACTACCTGTATGTCATGCTTTCTCTCTCTTCCCTTCCACTGTTTTTTATTTATTTATTTTATTTTATTGATTTTCTATTAAATACATTTCTTTACGTATTTTTTACGTATCTTTTCTTTTATGTACACTGAGAGCATATGCACCAAGACAAATTCCTTGTGTGTCCAATCACACTTGGCCAATAAAAATTCTATTCTATTCTATTCTTTAGTGCTTAATAAACATTATGTTGTCTGGGTATTTAATTTGCTTAACAATATAGATTACATTCCCTTCCACTGTTGAAGAGGATGGATTTTAGGGATTAAGGAAGGCTATAAATCTTATGTATTACAGGTAGTCCTCGACTTATAAGTTCATTTACTGACCATTCAAAGTTACAACGGCAATGAAAAAAGTGGCTTATGACCGTTTTTACACCACTATTGCAGCATCCCCATGGTGACATGATCAAAATTCAGATGCTTAGCAACTGGTTCATATTTATGACGGTTGCAATGTCCTGGGGTCCTAGGATCAGCTTTTGTATTCTTCTGAAAAGCAAAATCAATGGGGAATCCAGATTCACTTAACAATTGTGTTACTAAACAAATGCAATGATTCACTTAACAACTATGGCAAGAAAAGTTGTCAAATAGAGCAAAACTCACTTAACAAATGTTTCACTTCTTAGGAACATAAATTTGGGGTTCAATTGTGGTCGTAAGTCAAGGACTACCTGTACACAATTAGGGACAGAATTTGGGAAGCTATGGGATGGGTGGATTGTCTTCTGGCAAGGTACTGCAGAACTAAAGACCTCTTTAAGCTGAACTTGATTATGTTGGTTTAATGGCCTTTTTTTTTTTTTTTTTTTGCTAACAGTGCAGATTATTTGCCGCTGATTTCTTTTGGGATATTTTTATTTGTTCTACAGTTGGGATTTTAGTCTCCCATCCAGGCCTGATCATACTTTTCTTCTGAGGAGTCCTTGGTGCTCCCTGGGCTTGGTGTGCTTTTCTTGCGTTTCATTACCCAACTAGATAACATCATCAGTGCTAGAAGGAAGTTGGATTTGCCCTCTACACTGACTTGCCCTGTCAGTTTTGGTGGGACTGTTGTTTTCTTGGTAGTTCCTTCATTCAGCTGTTGTTTGTCTGAGTTGGTAGTTCCTTGATTGGGGTATTATGTACTACTTGATTGTTGGTCTGGTATTAATCCTGGTGTTAATCCCTATTTATCTGGGTGGTGAGGAAGCTTCTGAGCTCAGAAAAAAAAACGCAAAATGTTTTCATTTGCTCAGGCTCTCTTCTTCCTTGTTCCTTTTAAATATGCAGGGCCATCTTTCATTTTCCCCCCAGTAAAATTTGGTAAGATTCAGTTCCATCCAGTTTTAATGAATGTGGGGGTTACCTATTTCTAGTAAAATGGGAGCTATCTACTTTAAATATGTATTATAAGGAATAAATAGAGCAAGTTTGGTCTTGTGGTTAAGGCATCAGATTATAAACTGGGAGACTGAGTTCTAGTCCTGCCTTAGCCATGAAAGCCGGCTGGGGGATTTTGGACCTGTCACACACTCTCCCCTCACCAAACCTACCTCACAGGGATGTTGTAGAAAAAATAGGAGGAAGAAGGTATACTGCATATGCTTGCCTCCTTGAGTTATTTATAAAAGCAATAAAGGTGAGAGATAAATAAATAATTCTTGTCTCATGTTTTCAAGGTAGTGTTTTGTATGCTTAAACATTTTGACATAGGATGGATGGAAAGAGACATATATGGTATCTCCATCACTAAATGCCATGTGGGGTGTGACTAGATGAGAGAGAGAGAGAGAGAGAGAGAGAGAGAGAGAGAGAGAGAGAAAATACCAACCAGCTTTCTTAACTAAACATTCTATTAATTCCTCTTTATATCTTGCAAATCACAATGGCGTCATTACTTTTTTTAATAGCAAACATGTGCATTTGGTTGCTTATTGGTGGCATCTTGCCAACGGATGCACTTCCATTTGCCGAGAAGGGTTATTGCCTTGTAAATCAACATGAGGTTATTGCTAATGCCTTTTAATTAAAAATCTAATAATCGGCTCCCTTTGTTTTAAACTCTTAAAGGAAGCACGGAGGAGCAAAGGTCTTAACCGTGTGGAGAAGGGGCACGCAAGTTGCTACTCGCTGTTCTAGGAAATAAGGAAAAAAATCTTTTAATATTTTCTCCTCTGTTCTCTAGTTCAGTGAAATGTGGGTGCCAACGGAGGTATGTGGCTTTAAAGCAGGGGTGTCAAACCTTGGCAACTTTAAGACCTTTGGACTTCAATTCCCAGAATTCCTTAGCTACCCATTCTGGCTGAGGAATTCTGGGAGTTGAAGTCCACAAGTGTTAAAGTTGCCAAAACTTTAAGTCACTCCAGGCTGTAATGCTTTGTAAAGGTGCCTAAAAGTAAAGCCTATTCCTGTGATGGTAAACCTATGGCACGCGTGCCACAGGTGGCATGCGGAGCCATATCTGTGGGCACGCAAACGTTGTTCTAGCTCAGTTCCAACAAACATACGTGTGCCAGCCAGCTGATTTTCGGGCCTTCCAGGCCCACCGGAAGTCAGGAAACAGGCCGTTTCCAGCCTCCGGAGGGCCTCTGGAGGGGTGGGAAAAGCCCTTTTTGCCCTCCTCAGGCTCCTAGAAAGCCTCTAGAGCAGGGGTGGGCAACTGTGACCCTTTTACAACCTGTGGACTTCAACTCCCAGAATTCCTGAGACAGCCAAGCTGTCTCAGGAATTCTGGGAATTGAAGTCCACAGGTTGTAAAAGGGCCACAGTTGCCCATCCCTGCTCTAGAGCCTCGGGAGAACAAAAACCGGGCCTACCGGGCCCACCATGCCATCATATGCCAAAAGCAGGGGGAACGCGGGGGGGTG
Source organism: Arizona elegans (assembly GCA_022577455.1). Taxonomy (NCBI): domain Eukaryota; kingdom Metazoa; phylum Chordata; class Lepidosauria; order Squamata; family Colubridae; genus Arizona; species Arizona elegans. Next base: position 1,585,219 of record JAKOOJ010000050.1, read on the forward strand.
GGTGGGTCAAGCACGCATGCTTGGGGGGCCTGGCACATTGAATTATAGGTGTGGCCACATGCACACACGAAGCCCCCCCCCGGTGGTCCCCCCACTTTTGGCACGCGTCGACAAAATGGCTAGCCATCACTGGCCTATTCATTGAGGAAGGGGGAAAATAAATATCAGTGGGATTGACGGCCAGTTTTCATTCAGGACTGGCCAAATGGGCAATCCCATAGGTTTTCGATAATAAATAAAAAAAAATAAAGAGGATTTCCTTCCTTAAAAACACTGGCGGTTTTTAAAGAAAAAGATTGGTTAACCATTATTTATTTATTCATTTTTTATTTATTTTATTTATTAATTCAATTTGTATGCCACCCCTCTCCGAAGACTCAGGGCGGCTATTTTATCTGAAATTGTATAGGGTTGATCAGGGGGTTGGACTAGAAGACCTCCAAGGTCCCTTCCAACTCTTTTATTCCTCTGTTATTCCAATTCTGTTATTCCTTCCTTTCTTCCAACCCAGCCTAACCAGATTAGGGTGAGGAACAATTCTTAGAACTCCATAAATTCTAATTTTTTTTTTTCCAAAAGGATTTGTTTTTGGTAGAGAAGGATGTTTCCTCCTTTGGTTTCACAGCTGAAACCTTGTAATATCCAAGTGCTTCATCACTGTCTCTAAGGTCCCCTTAGCCTCACAGCCTTCAACTTTTATTATAAAATCGCTCTATATTATTATATGGCAACTTAATTATGATTGCCATGCCTATTAATCATAATTTCCAAGGTGGCTTAGGAGAGCATTAAAAGAACCATCCTCGACTTGTCTAATCCAGAAGAAATTCCAGCGTTATCATAGGAGCAACAATAAATAAATAAAGGGAAGAAGGAAAGAATAAAATTCCTATCAAATTAAAAGCACATCTCTTTGTAACAAGATTAAAACAAGCGCCATAAATGCAATTGAAAACCGCCAGAGCTGATTCAGTAGCTGAGGAAATGACAGTATTTTCAGCAGAATATTGTTAGGGAGGTATTTTGATAGTTGGGTGGGGAAGAGAGGTCCCTAGACAGTGTGTTACTAAGAAAAAGCTCCAGCTCTTGTACAGGTAGTCCTCGATTTATGACCACAATTGAGTCCAACATTTATGTTGCTAAGTGAGACATTTAAGTGAAGACACATAACTGAATCACTGCAGGTGTTAAGTTAGTAACACACTTGTTAAGTGAATCTGGCTTCCCCATTGACTTTGCTTGTCAGAAGGTTGCAAAAGTTGATCAGGACCACTTCAACGGTCATAAACACGAGTCAGTTGCCAAGCTTCTGAATTTGGATCAGTGTGACCATTGGGATGCTGCAGTGGTCATAACTACTGCATAATGGCCATAAAGTCACTTTTTTCACCGCTGTTGTAACTTCAGACGGTCCCTAAATGAACTGTTGTAAGTCAAAGACTAGATTGCAGTCACAGGTAGTCCTTTATTTACAACAAATCAATAGGGAAGCTAGATTCACCTAACAACCGTGTTGCTAACTTAACACCTGCAGCAATTCACTTAACAACTCTGGCAAGATGCTGTAAAATTGAGGCAAAACTCATTTAACAACTGCCTTGCTTAGCAAAAGAAATTTTGGGCTTAATTGTGGTCATATGTTGAGGACTAGCTGTAATTCTTGATGGACTCTGGTAATCCATGGGGAACCAGCAAGCTTGGCCCTCCTTAGTAGAGCAGTGTTTCTCAATCTTGACCACTTGAAGATGTGTGAACTTCCTAGATTTCCCTAGCCAGCATGCTAGAATTGAAGTCCACACAATCTCAATTGGCCAAGATTGAAAATGGTACTCTAAAGCAGGAGTCTCCAACCTTGGCAACTTTAAGACTTGTGGACTTCAATTCCCAGAATTCCTCAGCCAGCAAAACTTTGCTGCCTGAGGAATTCTGGGAGTTGAAGTCCACAAGACTTAAAGTTGCCAAGGTTGGGGACCCCTGCTCTAGAGAACTTAGAAATGGTTCCAAATATGGAATATTTTCAGCTTTCTTTCGACTCTTTCAGTGAGGATGACAACATATACATAACATCCTGAACTCCAAGATTTCAAGGCTGAAGTGGGTCATATGAAGAAGAAGAAAAAAGATGAAGGAAATTCGTATGTTTTATGTTACTGAGGAAACAAACTGTAGAATACTGTAGAATAATATATACCCAAGGGCGTTGTATTCTTACGAAAAATGTGAAAAGAAAGCTAGAACTACAGCTGAGAAATGCTGTTATCCAGTGATAAGTCCAGAGGGGGCTGCCTTCCATCCTACATAGCTAGGCTGATGGGAATTGTAGTACATATAGAAGAGAATATTTGTTGCTCAGGGTTGAACTGTGTGGTCCTTGGTGTTGTCTGAGTTTGGTGGTTTTCTTGCAGAGATTTCATTACCAAACTAGATAACATAATCAGTGCTTAATGGAGGTAGGATTTACTATTATACTAGTGGCTTGTGTTATGTCCTTATAAGGACATCCGCCCGGATTGGCTGCCAGCCACCGGGCGGGAAGATTTGAATCCCTGTCAGGGGGCGGTGCGTCTGCCGGAGCGAATATAAGGAGAGCCCCGGCAGCGCACAGTCAGTCTTGCTACTGTTTCTTGTACTCAATAAAGGTTACTAATGTAACGAGCTGGTCACGTCTTCCTTTCCTGCGCCGATCTAACACTGGCGACGAAGGACTGAGAGAAGAACGAACCTCGCGGCACCAAGCCAACAAGACAAGACTCCAGCACCGGGAACTACAGTAGGCATTTCCAAAGGCATGGCATCCGCTGAAGTCACTTTGCCAGCCCTTGCTCCTTTCCGCCCAGGGAAGGACAAGTGGAAATCCTACGTAGTGAAATTCCGGCAATACCTGAGAGGCAACAACATCAGGGATGCCGATGATGACCGGAAGAAGGGCATCTTCCTGGCCAACTGCGGCTCCGAGGTCCTCGACATGGCAATCGATCTCGTAGCACCACGAGACATCGAAGAAGTGCCATGGACAGACCTGCTGCAGATCCTGGAGGACCACTATGCCCCAACAGGAACACCGGTGGCGAACCGTTTCACCTTCCACCAACGGGACCAGAAGGAGGGTGAGACGATCAAGGAATTCGTGGCCGCCCTACGCCAGATCGCAGCCAGCTGTGAGTTCGACCACGTGGACAATGCCATCGCTGACCGCGTGGTCTTCGGCATGAGGGACAGAGGCCTGCAAAAGAAATTCCTGAGCAGGAAGAAGCTCGTGCTCAAGGATGTGGTGGAGGAAGCCACCGCATCCGAAATCTCGGAGAAAGCAGCTGCCGCAGTAAGCAGAGCCAAGGGAATCCACAAGATTCGCTCCACAGAGCAATCTTCAACAGAGGATTCTACGGCTGGATCCGAGTCGGAGGGAGAGTCCACCGTCCACAAGGTATCCAGACCCCCAAGGCGGGAAACCGCCCAACGGAACTACAAAGGGGAGCGCTGCGCCAGCTGCAGAGGGGACCATGCCAGAGCAACCTGCAAGTGGAGAGATGCGACCTGCCGACGCTGCAACAGAAGGGGTCACATCGCCGAAGCTTGCAGAGCTGAGGAACCAGCCCCAGAGCCCTCCAGCCACCGTCCCCGCGAGAATCGGAAGGATTACCAGAGGTCATCCAAACGGTCCTCTGGTCCTTCCAGACGCAGAGACGACGAATTTCCCCGGAGCGGAGCGGTCCACCAGACGACCATCGCTCACACGACGTCAGACAGTGCCACCAAGTTCCATGTGACCATCCACGTGGAAGGAGCACCCTGCAAAATGGAGGTAGACTCCGGCTCGGTCTACTCCATCATGGACTGGCAGCAGTTGAAGCGCCTGCAACCCAGTATCACCAAGCGAGAGCTGAAGCCACTACACTCCAAGCTCGTCGACTTCGGGGGAAACCCCATCGGAGTGCTAGGAAGAGCCAACATCCGGGTCACCTACAAGCAATTCGAAGGCAAGCTCCCCATCACCGTCGTAAGGGACAGCCGACCGAACCTGCTAGGAGTGGAGTGGTTCAAGCCGCTGGGGCTCTCAATCGAGGGCATCAACCAAATTGGCAGGGACGAACTCGACTACCTCATCGAAGAGTTCAAGGAAGTCTTCGATGGTAAGCTGGGGAAATTTGTGGGGAGGCCAATCTCCTTCAATCTGGACAAGGGAATCACCCCAATTAGGCTCAAGCCCCGCCGAGTTCCGTTTGCCCTGCGGCCCAAAGTAGATGAGCAGCTGGATAAGCTGATCGCCCAGGGCGTCCTGGAACCGATCGATCATGCTTCATGGGAGACCCCCATTGTGACCCCACTGAAGCATGATGGGTCTGTGCGCATCTGCGCCGACTACCGTTGTACCATCAACAAGGCGTTGGCACAGAGCGCATACCCAGTCCCAGCGGTGCAACACCTGCTGCATTCCCTGGGATCGGGATCAATTTTTGCGAAACTGGACCTGGCCCAGGCTTACCAGCAACTGCCAGTGGATGAAAAAACGGCGGAGGCTCAAACAATTGTCACGCACAGGGGGGCATTCAAATGCAACCGGCTCCAATTTGGAGTCAGCGCTGCCCCCGGCATCTTCCAATCCATGATGGAACGCCTCCTCCAAGGCGTTCCAGGGGTGGTGCCTTACTTCGACGATGTGCTCGTCTCCGGTGACTCAAGAGCTCAACTCCTTGAAAGGCTCAGGCTTGTCCTGCAGCGATTCAAGGCCAAGGGCTTGAGGGTCAGGCGGGACAAGTGCATCATAGGAGTACAGGAAGTCGAGTTCCTGGGCTACCTCATTGATAGCACAGGCATCCACCCCACCAAATCAAAAGTGGAAGCAATCCATGAAGCTCCAAGCCCAAAAAACAAAACGGAGCTTCAGGCTTTCCTTGGGTTGCTCAACTTCTACGCCATTTTCTTAAAACAGAAAGCCACAGTTGCTGAGCCACTCCACCGCCTGCTGGGGAAATCGGCTTCCTGGAAGTGGGGCCAGGAAGAGGAAGCAGCGTTCCGGGCCATCAAGGGACTACTGACGTCCAAAAGCGTCCTCATCCAATACAGCGAGACGCTCCCCGTCAAGCTGACCTGCGACGCGTCGCCATACGGGGTGGGGGCAGTCCTCAGCCACGAGCTGCCAAACGGCACGGAGGCCCCCATCGCCTACTTCTCGAAAACCATGTCCGGCGCAGAGCGGAACTACAGTCAGCTGGACAAAGAAGCCCTGGCCATCGTGGCAGGAGTGAAGCGCTTCCACGAATACCTCTATGGAAGGCGCTTCACCATAGTCACCGATCACAAGCCACTCCTGGGACTCCTCGCAGGCGACCAACCCACCCCGACCTTCATGTCCCCGCGGATGACGAGATGGGCCATCTTCCTGGCCGGCTACTCCTATAGGCTCGTGCACCAGCCAGGCACAGCCATAGGAAACGCCGACGCACTCAGCAGATGCCCATCGAAGAACCCGGTGGAAGACCCAGCCCCCACGCTCCATCTATTCCACATAGATGACGACGCCAGCTGTCCAGTCTCCTCCGCAGATGTGGCTGCGCACACCCAGAGGGACCCCACCCTCCGCCAAGTAAGGTCCTGGATCCTCAGGGGGTGGCCAGCGAAACAGACGGAAGAGAGGTTCAGCCCATTCACCAGGAAACAGACGGAGCTGTCCACCATAAAGGGCTGTCTGCTATGGGGAGACAGGGTGCTGATCCCAAGCACTCTGGAACGGCGGACGCTAGAGACACTGCACAACGGGCACCCAGGCATCGTCCGCATGAAGGCCCTGGCACGGAGTTACGTCTGGTGGCCCTCACTGGACAGAGACATTGAACAATGGGTCTCCAGATGTGACCCGTGCCAAGAAGTCCGCCCAGCACCGCCACAATCCGAAGTCACGAACTGGGAGACCCCCAGCAACCCATGGTCGAGGGTCCACATCGACTTCGCGGGCCCGATGCAAGGGCGGCACCTCCTCATCGTGGTAGATGCCTTCTCCAAGTGGCTCGAGGTGGTACCCATGGCATCTACCACAACAGAAGCGACGATCCGAGCCCTGCGGCGCCTGTTTGCCACCCACGGACTACCGGACGTGCTGGTCTCGGACAACGGCCCCCAGCTCACATCCCTGGCCATGGAGTCCTTCCTGGCAGGACTGGGCATCCGCCATGCCCTCTCCGCTCCGTACAGGCCGGCCGGAAACGGACAAGCGGAACGGATGGTCCGGCTCACAAAAGAAGCCCTCACCAAGATGGGCCCGGGAGACTGGCAAGAACGCATCGACAACTTCCTCCTCACCCAGCACATCACGCCGCATGCCACCACCCACAAGAGCCCGGCCGAACTCCTGATGGGCAGAAGGTTGAGGTCACCCTTGGACCGGCTGCACCCCCAATACAGCCCGGAAGTGACCGCAACCGCCAGCCGCCCGCTTCGCGCCTTCAGCAAAGGAAATTCAGTTTTCGCGCTGAATTTCAACGGCTCTCCTAAGTGGCTGAAGGGGAAGATTGCCAGCACAACCGGCCCCAAATCCTACACCGTCGAGTTGGAAGATGGACAGGTCGTGAGACGTCACATCGACCAACTCCGGAAAAGGTGGGGGGGAGCACACGAAAACCAGCCTGATGAGGTAGGCCTACAACACCCAGACGAGGTAGGCCTGCAACACCCCGGCGAGGTAGGCCTACAACACCCAGACGAGGTAGGCCTACCACACCCCTGCGAGGCAGAGCAACGCCATCCCGACGAGGTCGGCCCAGCACACTACCAGGCACTGTCACGTCGGCAGTGCAGCGAGGTAGACCGGGGCCAACCACATGGGGGATGGCAACACCAACCCGACCAGGTGGACACCCGGCACAGCAGGCCCAGGGACCCCCGACCCAGCCCGCAGGTAGACCGGGACCTGCCCAGAAGGGGAGCACCGCACCCTACCAGTGAAGGCAACCCACGGCAGCCCTACCAGGGAGACCTCAACGCAAGGCGAGTAGACCGGGGACCGTCGCAGATGGGCACACCACAGCACATGGGCGAGGGTGGCACACGACTCCCCGGCGAGGGGGACCCCCGCCCAACGCAAGAAACAACCCGGCAACAACAACCCAACCCAGACGACCCCAACCACCAACTGGCGGTAGACCAGGGACTAGGGGGAAGGGAAAGCCGACAACAACCCGGCCAGGGAGGCCTGCGCCACCCCGGCAGGGGAGACCTCCACCAGCCCGAGGAGGAAGCCCCACAATGACACCCCGACCAGGTCGACCACCACCAACCCGACGGGGAAGGCCAGCGCCAGCCCGGCAAAGGAGACCTGCGCCACCCCTGCAAGGTCGGACACCGCTACCCGAACCAACACCACCCACAGCGAGCAGACCGGACCCAAGGGCACCGGCCCGAACCACCCTCCGGACCACAACGAACCGGGCCGCAGCAGAACTGCAGCCACCGGGAGACCCAGGAAGAGCAAGTGACAGCCGGGGTCTTACCGAGACTCAGACGCTCTTCCCGGGTCGAGACCGAACAGCACCGCCGAGGCGAAAGATCCACAGGCCAGGAGGAAGACCACCAGAACCAGCCATCCAAGGTCTGCGGTCCGGCCGGAGGCGCTGAGGGTGACCCCGCACACTCGCCAGCCGAACCGAGCCCGGTTCCGGGGAAGGAGCCAGGAGCCACAGGAACCCCGTCCGTCCAGGGCGGGGACGCGGAAGAAATGGGACTGCGCAGGTCAAGTAGGGTGCCTAGGCGTCCTACGTACCTGCGGGACTACGTCACGTTCATTGACGAACGCTGAACTGTTTTTTTTCTTTGGACTAGGGGGGAGGAGTGTTATGTCCTTATAAGGACATCCGCCCGGATTGGCTGCCAGCCACCGGGCGGGAAGGTTTGAATCCCTGTCAGGGGGCGGTGCGTCTGCCGGAGCGAATATAAGGAGAGCCCCGGCAGCGCACAGTCAGTCTTGCTACTGTTTCTTGTACTCAATAAAGGTTACTAATGTAACGAGCTGGTCACGTCTTCCTTTCCTGCGCCGATCTAACAGCTTGCCCTATCAGTGTTGATGGGAGTGCTCTTGGTAGTTCCTTGGGAATTGTAATCCAATGTAACAGATGGAACCTGATTGGAGAATATGGTCTTAACTTTTGGGGGAGAGAGACCACGAAGTTGGTAGTTGCATCATGGAACCCCAAGGGCCAATGATATGTTCGAATAAACTCAATTAAAACATTGGGAGACAACAGATATTGGCCCCATGTTGATTTCCAGTGTCAAAAATGAAAGTTCTGATTGAAAACTTTTTTCCTTAAAACACCTCCCTTTCTCCCTTCACTTAATTTTCTTTTCCATTTCTGAAGTGGTGATTTTTTCCACCCCTGGTTATATTTAGGGATGGGGTTGCAAACTAATTTTATAAACAGCAGAGGGGAGTAGAGATTTTTTCCTGATTGTAGCTTAAGCAAACTGTTAATTGAAAAATGGCTTCATTTTACTCTTTTGTTATAATGTTCTCTTTATAAAACTTTCCCTCCCCTGCATTTTTTTTAACCAAACAGTTTAGTGCAGCAGGGGTCTCCAAACAGGGCAACTTTAAGAGTTTTGGATGTCAGCTCCCAGAATTCCCCAGCCAATATTCTTCAAACTTGGCAACTTTAAGACTTGTGGACTTCAACTCCTAGGATTCCCCAGCCAGCCAAGTCTTAAAGTTGCCAAATTTGGAGACCCAAATGGGTTTAGTGGTTAGGGGTTTCTTGTATATTGTTGACATACAGAGTTAGAAATCAATTAAAATCAAGGTCTTTTCTGCTATCCTAACTTAATGGTTCCCTAAGATTAGAAAAAGAGGCACTGAGTAAGCCATAAGTGCATGTACAAGAGAATCCCTTTAAAGGTTAAATTATCCAGGCAAATGCCATATCCTTGAAGTTCTCTTGGCATTTCCGTGAATGACCTTCTCTCTCCTCCCGAAGTAATGATTATTGCTTAAAAAAACTGATTAAGGAGAACCTGCAGAAGTGTTTAGGAGGAGTTTCTCTAAATGTTACCTTTGCCCTTTGAATACAGAAGGTTTCTACAGCTCCATTTTTTTAAAAAAAAAACCTACAAACCGAAAGTTTATCAATAAACAGATCGCAGTGAGAACCTTACACAATACATTACATTCAGTCCAAATATACAAATGAAAGATAAAAACTAAGCTAACATTGTCCTCTTTTTATTCTATTATTTAACCAAACATACCATAGGTCTCAACATGGGAAATATGCGGAATCTTTTTGATCTCTTAAAATTTTTGTTAGCCTATCGGCTTCTGCACATTCTATAATTTTCCCTAAAATCATATCTTCAGACGATAAGTCTTTACCCTTCCAATTTTGGGCGAGACATATTCTCGCTGCAGTTGTAATATAGACAATCAGATACCATTTTTACTGCCTATTTTATCTGGCCTAATGTTTAATAAGTAAAATTCAGGTTTCAGTTGTAATTTGTATCCAGTAATTTCTAACAACCACCTCTGAATAAGTTTCCAAAATTCAATTACCCTGGGACAGGTCCACCATACATGGAAATATGTACCTAGCTCCCCACACTTCCAACAGTTTGGGGAGAGTCCAGGAAACATTAGGATAATCAGGCAGGAGGAAGGTGCCACCTGTATACCATCTTGTACAAATTGTCCTTATAGGTGGTTTCCATCAAAAATATCAATTGTCTAGACCAAATTTCTTCCCATTTCATCAAATCAATTGAGTGGCCAATACAGCTCCATTTTTGGTGTCTTGGCAAACTTTCTGGGAAATAAGAGAGAGCCAAGGGGTCTTTTGGCTGGAGTTTCGGGACTCCAAAATATACCTTTATACAGGTAAGACCACACTTGGAATAATACTGCGTCCAGTTTTGGTTGCCATCCATGACATTAAAAAAAAAATATCGAGGCTCTAGAACAGGGGTGTCAAACTCTATTTATTGAGGGCCACATCAGGGTTGTGTTTGACCTCCGAGGGCTGGGGGGGGGGGCGTGTGAGGGCGTGGCTATGATGGGCTTGGCCAGCTTGACATCACTCACGTTGGAGGGGGGGGCACCTGTAGAGACCAAGTGCTAAGGCAGGATTTCCCTGAGACCCTCATTATAATCTTCCTTCCTTCCTTCCTTCCTTCTTTCCTTCTTTCCTCCCTCCCTCCCTCCCTCCCTTCTCTTCCTCCCTCCCTCCCTATTCTCCTTTCTTCTTCCTTCTCCTCTTTCCTTATTTTTCCCTCCTTTGTCTCTTCTCATCTTTCCTTCTTTCTCTTTCCTCTCTCCCTTTCTATTTTCCTGTCCCTTCTTGCATGCTCAAATGCAAAAGGGGAGAAACTTTTCTCCTTTTGTTTTCTTTTTAGTTTGTTTTGATAGCCCTCTGCCAGCGAAAACAGAGCTCGGGGCCCCCGCACATGCCCCCCTGAGCTCCGTTTTCACTGGCAGAGGCGCCGCGGGGCAGTCCTTTGCTCATTCCAGGCTGGCCCCGTAGGCCAGATCTAAGGACCCGGCAGGCCAGATCTGGCCCATGGGCCCTGAGTTTGACGCCCCTGCTCTTGAAACAGTGCAGTGAAGAGCAATAAAGTTGACTAGGGGAGTGGAGGTTAAAACATACGAAGAACTTTTGCAGGAATTGAGTATGTCTATCTCAGGAGTCAGCAATCTGCGGCTCTGGAGCCACATGTGGCTCTTTCATCCCTCTGCTGCGGCTCCCTGTTTCCGTTTGGCTCCACAATTAATAGGACTTTCAGTTAGGACAGGTAGAAGAAAAAGGATGCCATGCTAGGAGGAGACTCTATGGTGGGGGAACCGGACTTCCGGTTGGCTCCAGAATTGAACGGGGGGCTTCCAGTTAAGGCCTTTGTGGTTTTTTGAGTGTTTAAGGTTGCCGACCCCTGGTTGAAAAGAAGGTCTAGGGCCGACCCCTTAATGAAAAGAAGGTCTAGGGGCGACATGATACTGTAGTCTTCCAATATTTGAGGGTCCTGTAATCCATGTGCAGATCTTTCTGTCTTGTCTTGTAATCTTTCCATGGCTCTTTGCGCCACTCGTAGCTATACCCACACACACACACACACCGTATTTTTCAGAATATAAGACGCACCTTTTCCCCCCTAAAAGGGGGTGAAAATTTAGGTGCATCTTATACACTGAATGTAGCCCCGCCCACCCACTGGCCCCCACCCTTTGGCCTCTGCCTCCCAGCAGTTACCTCCTTGCAAGCAAACAGCAAGAAACAAGAGCTCCTTTCAGCTCCAGCACAGCCTAATTAGCACAAGTTGATTGGATCGGCCTCCCAACTCTCAGCTGATTTGCTCTCAGCTGTTTTGCGCGGGGCTGTGCTGCTTGCTGCAAAGAGGTAAATTGCTGGAGCAGATTTTTTTTTTCCTTGTGCTAATCAAGCTATGCTGAAAACGAACATAAAAGTAAAGCAGGCTGTTTGCTGTTTGCTCCAACAAGGCAAAATTGCTCAGAGGCAGAGGGAGATTTCTTTTTATTCTTTTCCTCACCAAAAAAGGTAGGTGCGTCTTATACTCCGGTGCATCTTATACTCCGAAAAATATGGTATATATAAGTTGAACAAATAAGGGGAATGCATGCAGCCTTGTCGCATTCTTTTGTCAACCTGGAGTCAGTCTATTTCGTCATGTTCTGTCTGGATCGGCTTTCAGATCTTTACATTTCTTATGAGGACAGAACAATTTGTATCCAAGAAAATAAACCATTTATGTACAAAGCAGGAATAGGCAAATTTTATCTCACTGAGACTCATATTGAGCCAGGAACTGCATTTCTAAAAACGATGAGGAGGTCACATAACAACTAACCTCGGTTCAATATCATGTATGTTAAGTATATTAATTTCGATTCAGTGTGACCCTTCTATAACCGTGTAATTCAGTTGCATTAAAAAAATTACCTTTGCATTAAAAACGCTATGGACTGGCAGCAATTTTGGGAGGCCATTGTGGGTTGCACCCAAGGCTTTTCCAGGATGGAAGAGGCCTTGGGGACTCGGGTTACGTACCTCTTCCCTAAGCCACGAATCATGGTTCACAAACAATAAAGGCTTTAATCACACAACATTCTAAGCAAATACAGGAATTACATAGCTTGACATGGCGCTGGGATGATTTAGCATGTATTTTCAAGTTATTCTGAAGGATGCCTGCATATGTCTCAGGCTTTCACAGTTATATTGTATACAGGTACAGTCGTGTATACAGGTAGTCCTTGACTTACAACCGTTTGTTTAGCGACAGTTCAAAGTTATGACAGCACTGAAAAAAAAATGACTTATGACCAGTCCTCACACTTATGACCATTGCAGCATTCCCCACAGTCACAGGATCAAAATTCAGGCGCTAGGCAACTGGCATACATTTTTTTGTAGTATCCTGGAGACAAGTGATCATATTTGCAACCTTCCCAGCCGGCTTCTGACAAGCAAAGTCACTGGGAAGCTAGATTGGCTTAATGTGTTTCTTTAGGCCTTAATTTGAGGCCTAAAGAAGCACGTAAATTCTGGTTCCAGTTTTGGTCATAATTTGAGGGCTACCTATTATAATAAAGTTGTTACTTGCGAAGTCGTGTCCGACCCATCGCGACCCCATGGACAACGTTCCTCCAGGCCTTCCTGTCCTCTACCATCTTCTGGAGTCCATTTAAGCTCACGCCTACTGCTTCAGTGACTCCATCCAGCCACCTCATTCTCTGTCGTCCCCTTCTTCTTTTGCCCTCAATCGTTTCCAGCATTAGGCTCTTCTCCAGTGAGTCCTTCCTTCTCATTAGGTGGCCAAAGTATTTGAGTTTCATCTTCAGGATCTGGCCTTCTAAAGAGCAGTCAGGGTTGATCTCCTCTAGGACTGACTGGTTGGATCGCCTTGCAGTCCAAGGGACTCACAGGAGTCTTCTCCAGCACCAGAGTTCAAAGGCCTCAATTCTTTGGCGCTCAGCCTTTCTTATGGTCCAACTTTCACAGCCATACATTGCAACTGGGAAAACCATCGCCTTGACTATACTCACTTTTGTTGGCAGGGTGATGTCTCTGCTTTTTAGTAAGCTGTCTAGATTTGCCCTAGCTTTCCTCCCCAGGAGCAAGCCTCTTTTAATTTCTTGGCTGCAGTCCCCATCTGCGGTGATCTTGGAGCCCAGGAAAATAAAACCTGTCACTACCTCCATTTCTTCCCCATCTATTTGCCAGGAATTGAGAGGGCCGGATGCCATGATCTTAGTTTTCTTAATGTTGAGTTTCAAGCCAACTTTTGCACTCTCCTTCTTCACCCGCATCAAGAATCTCTTTAGTTCCTCTTCACTTTCTGTTCATGCCGCTTCCTTCCTGACTTGGCTTACCTGGCTCAAAACCTTGACTGCATCTGGAGATTTTTAAGAAGAGATTGGACAACCATTTGTCTGAAATTGTAGAGTGTCTCTTGCTCGAGCAGGGGGTTAAAGACCTTCAGGGTCCCTTCCCATTCAGTTATTCTATTACAGAATTTGAGGCCTAAATTTCTGTTGCTAAGCGAGACAGATGTTAAGTGAATTTTGCCCCTTTTTACGACCTTTCCCGCCATAGTTGTTAAATGAATCACTGCAGTTGTAAAGTTAAGTGAACCTGGCTTCCTCCTTGACTTCGCTTGTCGCAAAAGGGCTTCATATGACCCAATCGGGACATTGCATCCGTCATAAATATGAGTCACTTGCCAAGCATCTGAATTTTGATCACGTGACCGTGGGGATGCTGCCGGGATTGTAAGTGTGAGAAACAGTCATAAGTCACTTTTGTCAGTGCTACTGTAACTTTGAACGGTCATGAAATGAACTGCTGTAAGTCGAAGAATTGAGCTGCAAGAAGAGCACCCATTTTCCCAATTCTTGATGGCTCCCGCCTTCCTTCCTTCCTTCCTTCCTTCCTTCCTTCCTTCCTTCCTTCCTTCCTTCCTCCCTCCCTCCCTCCCTCCCTCCCTCCCTCTTTCTCCTTCCTCCCTCCCTCCCTCCTTTGTTTCTCCTTCTTTCCTCCCGCCCTCCCCTTGTTTCTCCTTCCTTCCTTCGTTCCTTCCGCCCTCCCTCCCTTGTTTCTCCTTCCTTCCTTCTCCCTTGTTTTACCTTCTTTCCTCCCTCCCTCCCCTTGTTTCTCCTCCTCCCCCCCTCCCTCCCTCCCTCCCTTGTTTTACCTTCTTTCCTCCCTCCCTCTCCTTGTTTCTCCTTCCTTCCTTCCTCCCTCCCTCCCTCCCTTGTTTTTCTTCTTTCCTCCCTCCCTCCCCTTGTTCCTCCTTCCTCCCTCCCTCCCTCCCTCCCTCCCTTCCTTCCTTCCCTTTTTTTATTTTTTTTATTTTGATTTATATGCCACCCTTCTCCGGAGACTCAGGGCGGCTTACAAGGCGTTAAGCAATAGCCTTCATACATTTGTATATTTTATACAAAGTCATCTTATTTTCCCCACAAACCGGGTCCTCGTTTTACCTACCTTAGAAAGGATGGAAGGCTGAGTCAACCTTGAGCCTGGTGAGAATTGAACTCACAGTAATTGCAGGCAGCTGGAAGCTAAATACTACCTTTAACAGTAGCATTAGTCTGCTGCGCCACTCAGGCTCCTTCCCGTCCCGTCCCGTCCCGTCCCGTCCTGTCCCGTCCCGTTTTGGAAGTCCTAATTCTGAGTTGTAGGTTTCTCAAAACAACAGCTAAACTCTAACCACGGAGTCTTATTTCCTCCTTCCCACTTCCATATCTCCTTCCTAGCCCAGGACCTAAATGGACCATCCGTCATGAGCCGTTTTAAATACGGACCTCTCTCCTTCCCCTCAAGGCCATTCCCTCTGCTTTGCATTCCCCCAAGACTCTCATCCAGACCTCCTGCCTCTGCTCCCCTGCGTCAGGTCCAGAGGAGCAGACAGGCCCGGTTCTCCTTTTCAGATTACGGAGCAGGGCTGCTGCTAAGCAGAAGGTGAAGCTTTGATGAGCACGGCAAGAGCCCAGGGGACCCCCAAGCCTGTTTTATTAATGAGATTTGCCACTGCCGGCTTGCTCTGGCGGAGGAGGAGGAGAAAGGTCAGGCAGGTGAGCTCCGAGTCTCCGCATCCCATTCGTAACTCAAGCTCCTTGGGCTGTCCCTGCATCTTCTCGCCTGCAGGGTTTTGGGAGCAAATGAGACCGGCTTGGGGGTGCGGGGAGGACGTGGGGAGGAGAAGGTGGCTGGAGACGTGTTTTCTCGGCTGCAACACAGTCCAATCCTTCCATCTGTTTCTATTTTTATTGCCGTCGGTCCAGGAATGGATCTCGCCTCATCCCGAAGGAGGGCTTCTCATTTGCTCTTCCTTTGGCAGCTACCTTTCCTTCTCCGGAGACTCAGGGCGGCTTACAATGTGCTCAGCAATAGCCTTCATCCTTTTGTATTTTTATACAAGGTCATCTTATTGCCCCCACAACTGGGTCCTCAATTTACCTACCTTAGAAAGGATGGAAGGCTGAGTCAACCTTGAGCCTTGGCGCGATTCGAACCTGCAGTAATTGCAGACAGCTGGTCTTATAACAGGGGGCTTTAGACCACTGTACTACCAAGGCTCTTAAGTGAATGACCGCAGTTGTTAAGTGAATAACACGGTTGTTATTCACTGTTGACTTCAAGTTTGCAAAAGGTGATTACATGACACACACACACGCACACACATACACACACACACACACGGGAACACTGCAACCAACATAAGTACGAGTCAGTTGGCAATCGTCTGAATTTTGGTCTCGTGACCATGGAGATGCTGCAATGGTTGTTAAGTGTGAAAAATGGTCATAAGTCTCTCTTTTCAGTTGTGACTACAAACGGTCACTAAACGAGCTGTTGTAAGTCAAGGATTGCCTGTACATTTATATCCCACATTTCCACAACTGATCTATAGGGTTTTCCTTTTCTCCCTTGCTCCATCAGATTTTTGCGGAGAAATTCTGCATTTATTAGTGAATTTCATCGCTTCAGTGGGGATGGGAGGTAAGCATTACCTGATTCTAGACCAGTGTTTCTCAACCTTGGGAACTTTTAAGAGGTGTGGCTGGGGAATTCTGGGAGTTGAAGTCCACACCTCTTAAAGTTCCCAAGGTTGAGAAACACTGTTCTAGACCTTTCCTGGTTATATCCCCTCTAGGAATGAAGATTGAGAAAATTAAAGAGTTTGCGGAGGTCACTTCTGATTTTCTTTTACAGCAGTTATAAATATAAAATAACCTGTTACTCGATGTTTACATCATTGTATACATTTTCTCTATAATTTTATTATTTTTATTCTAATCCTCAAAAACTTATATTATGACTTCATTTCTCCTATTTTCTGCAAAAAGTCAATAAGGGTTTCGAGTAATTTAAGATAAACAATGTCCTTTCTCTAATTAAAGCAGTCAATTTGGCTATCTCAACAAGTTTCATCCATCTTTAATTTCTATACTTTTGTCTTTGCTCCTTCCTTCCTTCCGTCCGTCTCCCTCATTCCAAATATTAGTTCTTTCTAGTTTTTATTAAGTATTTCAAACGTTAATAAAATTTTATTTTACAAAAGATTGTCAGAGGAGGGTATCCATTTTTAATCTCCAATGTATATATATATATATTAAAAAAAACAACTGTAGCTGCAAAAAAAAAAATGGTATAGATTTTTTTTTTTTTTTGGAGTCCAGTTGTGGTTCTGTTTGTTCTGATGTAAATGAACCCAGCCCAGGATTTATACTGTGTTTACAGTCTGTAGTATTGCAAAGGTGGAAGGTATTTGAAAGGTCACCCAATCTAGTCTTGCAGCCTGTCTCCTATCTCCATTCCACCCCCTCCCAAATTTATTAATTGCACGCTTTCCCTCACATCTGTCTAGGATGCACTGCCAGCATTAATTGTGTGGTGGTTCACGCCTTTCTAAGCATGGAACTTTTGCTGCAAATGCATGCTGGTTTTTTTGGTGTTTTTTTGTTGGCACTGATCCTGTGGTCACTGATAAACAGGGTTATTTGTTTCTCTTTCTAATTCAGGGTCAGTGGCTTCCCCAGGATGGAGCACCATATGTGAGTCTTCCATGATGTTGCAAGCATCAGAAAACTATTTTAAAAAAAAGAACCTGAATCTTATGGAATTTCAAGGCAGAATGCTAACATCTCAGGAGCTTTCTGTTATCTTGCTTGAAATCTTAACACGATCTATGCAAAAGCACCAGGTTCTTGCAAGGAAGATTTTGGATGTTTTCAAATTTAATCTTTATCAGTTGGATTTCTAGAAGATTTCTTTTCTATTTCCTCCTGTCGTGCTTGTCCTGTATTCAGAAGAGAGGTAGCTATTCAAAATTTAGTTATGGTCTTTTCCCATCATATCCAAACCAGCCAGAGGTGGTATTTAGCAGGTTCTGATCACTTCTGGAGAACCGGTAGCGGAAATTTTGTGTAGTTCGGAGAACTGATAAATACCACCTCTGACTGGCCCCGCCCCCATCTATTCTCTGCCTCCTGAATCCCAGCTGATTGGGAGGAAATGGGGATTTTGCAGTAACCTTCTCCTGGAGTAAGGAGGGAATGGGGATTTTGCAGTAACCTTCCCCTGAAGTGGGGTGGGAATGGAGATTTTACTTCCCCTGCCACGCCCACCAAGTCACGCCCACAGAACCGGTAGTAAATTTTTTTTTAATCTCACCACTGATCACCAAACTTTGGGACCGTTTCAATTAATTAGAGTTACAATACTATAAGACTGAATCTCTTTTGTTTGCCAATGCGTAGAAGTTACAATCATTCTCAGATGGCCATTAAAACTAGCGTGGAGAAAATGATAAATGCAACAGGAGAGTGCTTTTCTTGGAAGTCAGCCAGACATCAAAGTAGTAAAATAAAATTCTTGTAGCCAGCCAGCCAACTCCCCCCCTCCCCTGCCCCTTCCCCCCAAAAAAGAGTTTCTGGTCTTTGAAAGTTTTCAGGAATTTTCAGATATCTCCTCAGATATCTGATGGATCTGGACTTAATTCTGAGACCCAAGACCTAAACGTTTTTGAATTGATTAGAAAAAATAATTATTAATTATATCTTAGACCCAAGCTACAGATATTCGCCACTATTGCAATAATCATTTTGCTATAATCTTAGCATTGATGTGAATATTTACTGCAAAATTCCAGCATAATTAGAGGAGCACCTGCCCAAAAAAAAATTGAGAAGGATGCCAAAATGGTCATTAATGCTTGGAGGTTATGCAAAACCATATACAGGTAGTCCTTGACTTACAGCCATTCATTTAGTGACCATTCGAAGTTACAATGGCATTGAAAAAAGACATCCCCATGGTCACGTGATCAAAATTTGGATGCTTAGCAACCATTTCATATTTATGACAGTTGAAATGTCCCCGGATCATGTGATCACCTTTTGAGATCTTCTGACAAGCAAAGTCAATGGGGAAGGCAGATTCACTTAACAACCGTGTTACTAACTTAACAGTTCCAGTGATTCAACAACTGTGGCCAGAAAGGTTGTAAAATGAGGCAAAGTTTACTTAACAACTGTCTTGCTTAAAAACAGAAAATTTGGCCTCAATTGTGGTTGTAAGTCAAGGACTTAGGTAGCCCGCAACTTATGATCACAGTTGGGACTAGAAAGTCTGTCATTTAGTGATGTAATTATTAAAGTCTCATCCAATTTTATGACTTTTTCTGCCACATCATTAAGGAAATCACCATGGTTGTTAAGTGAATTTGGCTTTCGCTGTTTTCTGTCCTTGTTGGAAGCCCCGGGAAAGGTTGCAAATGGTGACCATGTGACCCCAGGATGCTGCAATTGTTGTACAGGTAGTCCTCGACTTACGATAACAACTGAGCCTGAAATTTATGTTACTCAATTGAAACATTTGTTAAGTGAGTTTTGCCCTATTTTACGATGTTACTTGCCACGGTGGTTAAGCGAATCACTGCAGTTGATAAATTAGCAACCTGGTTGTTAAGTGAATTTGGCTCCCTTGTTGACTTTGCTTGTCAGAAGGCCGCAAAAAAAGTGATCACATGACCCTGGGATATGACAACGGTCATAAATATGAACCAGTTGCCAAGCGTCTGAATTTTAACCACATGACCATGGGGATGTTGCAAAGGTCCTAACTGTGAAAAAAACGGACGTAAGTTATCTCTCCCCCCCAAGATAATCACTTGTTTAATTCTCAGCTGAAGCATCTCCTATGTGCTGCCCTTGGGACCAAAATGCCTGATTTCCCACTTGAGTGCTGAGCTTTCTCAAGTCAGAGTTCTCTTTTTGTAGGATATATTTATTTATTTAATTTATATGCTGCCTGTATTATTTTTACCAGCACACTAAAAAGCAGAGACATCACCCTGCCAACAAACGTGCATATAGTCAAGGCTATGGTTTTCCCAGTTGCAACGTATGGCTGTGAAAGTTGGGCCATAAGGAAGGCTGAGCACCAAAGAATGGAGGCCTTTGAACTATGGTGCTGGAGAAGACTCCTGAGTCCCTTGGACTGCAAGGCCATCAAACAGGTCGGTCCTCGAGGAGATCAATCCTGACTGCTCTTTAGAAGGCCAGATCCTGAAGATGAAACTCCAATACTTTGGCCACCTAATGAGAAGGAAGGACTCACTGGAGATGAGAAGCCTAATGCTGGGAAAGACAGGGCAAAAGAAGAAGGGGACGACAGAGAATGAGGTAGCTGGATGGAGTCACTGAAGCCATCAGCGTCAGCTTAAATGGACTCCAGAGGATGGTAGAGGACAAGAAGGCCTGGAGGAAAGTTGTCCATGGGGTCGCGATGGGTCGGACATGACTCCGCAACTAACAACAACAATTATTTTTACAAATAATTCAAGATGGCGAACATCTCTAACACACTTTCTACTGGAGTAGGGTGGGAATGGAGATTTTGCAGTATCCTTCCCCTGGAGTGGAGTGGGAATGGAGATTTTGCAGTATCCTTCCCCTGCCACGCCTACCAAGCCACGCCCACAGAACCAGTAGGGAAAAAATTTGGATTTCACCCCTGGTTATAAGCCACACAATGAATAAAGAACCACACAAAATGAAGTTATAAGACACACACACACACAAAAATAAGCAAGTCCCTGCATCCAGAAAATGCCTACCTAAAACTTCTTAAAGAACCTCAATCCATATGTGCTCATCTTTTCACAAAATGTTTGCAAATTTTCTGTAATATCCACACACCTGTTCTTGAGGACTGGAAAATAACCAGGGCGACCCTGAGTGAAATATGCTAAAAATAACATGAGGCCAGTTAGTTTAACATCTGTTCTGAGAGCATCGTTGAAAAGAAAAGAAGCAAAAAATGTGAAAGAAAAGGCTTTACTGAAAAGAAATCCAATATCCCTAAGCACGTAGACAAGAAAAATCTAATAAATATTGTATATTTGAGTTTTCAAAAGCCTTTGACAGAGTCCCTCATCCATAGCACCTGAACAAGTTCATGAGATGAGAGGAAAGGAACCTGTAAATTATTATTATTTTTTTAAAAACCATAAAATAGAGAAGGATAGAGTGACAGTTTGGTGTAGTGGTTAAAGTAGCAGGATTTTAGCCCTGCCTAAGGCATAAAGCCAATTACATGTCCTTGGGCCAGTTTTTTTTATTTTTTTAAAAAAATATTTATTTGTATCCTGCCTTCATTATTTTTACAAATAACTCAAGGTGGTGAATATATCCAACACACCTTCCTTCTCCTATTTTCCTCACAACAACCCTGTGAGGTGGGTTGGGCTGAGAGAGAGTGACTGGCCCATCCAGTCACTCATCCAGCTTTTGTGCCTAAGGCGGGACTAGAACTCACAGTCCCCTGGTGATTGGCCCAAAGTCACCCAGCCAGCTTTCATATCTAAGGTGGGACTAGAACTCATAGTCTCCTGGTGATTGACCCAAAGTCACCCATACAGTTTTTGTGCCTAAGGCAGGATTAGAACTCACAATCTCTGGTTGTCCCAAAGATGCTTTTTCAAAAAGGGAGCTGGATTTTGTTTTTCCTTGAAGGCATTTCGCTTCTCATCCAAGAAGCTTCTTCAGTTCTGGCCCAGATTTGGTGGAAATATATATATATATATATATATATATATATATATATATATATATATATATATATATATATATATATATATATGTTTTTCTTCTAGCCAGGTTTTCCCTACGTAGCCAAGGTTTTTTTGTAGCTCCAGCTCAGTAGAATCTCATCTACTCGGTTCTGGGCTTTTTTCCTTTCTAACACCTAGCAAGCTCTGACTGCTAGGTGGGAGACCTAAATAGATCCATTTCTAGCTCGTTAGCTGTCGTCAGTAGGCCACACCCACCTCCTCCCTGTAAAGGCATAGTATCAATTTTCTTACTTCTTTAAAGCTTTACGAGCTTTATTATTTTTTATAAATAACTCAAGATGACAAGCACATCCAAATACAACAACAAAATGGCAATCAGTATGAAGGCATACAGCTATTCCTTGATTTATGATCGATTACTTAGCTACACGCCTCCTGGTATTATTTCCCAGTAACTCATACTCAAGGCTGCTAGTTCTGGTTGAAGAAATAGGAAATAGCCAAAATTAATTTGCACCTTCTTGGTGCACTTGACTGCTCTGTTTTCATCTTCTGGTTAATGGTCCCAGAGCCTCTTGCTTAGTGGGCAGCACTTTTTACAGAGTTTGTTAAATTGTGTTTTATGCCAAATGCTTTGGATTCAGAGGTTAGGATGTTTGTCAAACTGTCTTTTTGGTTGTTCGGTAACCAATATTTGGCACTGTTTCTTTATTCCATTTGTATACCACCAAATCTGCCAGATGCTCCGAGTGTTTTGCAATATCAGTTATAATTAAAATGTAATTAAAGCCATCATAAACATTAGTATAAAATCATCCAATAACTGTAATAATTAACATCAGTCAGTTGCAAAAGGCAGTTTTATTTGCAACAGCTTACAGCAAAACAAAACAAAACAAAAAAAAAACCTTGTAAAATTAAGTCGGTTATGCGACGATCTGCTTTACAACTGTCATTCCTTTTATTTGTTTATAATATAACATACAAAAATGCAAAAACAAATAGTAGGAAAAACAGGGGAGGGGAAGGGGAAGGGAAGAGTGCAGAAAAGAAGGGAAAAAGAAAGAAAAGGCATTGACTTCCGACAGACACCCTTTGGTGCAGTATAATAAAACAGTACCATCCAACCTCAACTTTTTACTTTTCCATAGTAGTGTAAACTAGCCATTTCTATATCAACAAATCTATTTGTTTAAAAAATAATTTTTTCCACCTCAAAGTCCAGAAGCGGTTTCCAAGTAGAAACAAAAGTACTGATATTTTTTTCTTTCATCAAAGTAGTCGATTTAGCCATTCTGCTAACTCCATTCTTCCATTGTGGGGATCTAAGTGTCCTTCCATTTTTGCAGCCTTACAGCTGTCATGACTTACATCCAAAATGGGCAGCTCCATTACGGTTGTAAGTTGAGAGCTACCTGTAGCCTTCTCAAGGGAGCTAGGTCTTCGCATCATGTGCCCAAAATATGATATTTCATTGAGGGCTGCATCAGGGTTGTGTTTGACGTCGAGGGCTGGGTGGGTATGGCTAGGATGGGTGTGGCCACCTCAACATCACTCGTGTCGGGCTCTGTTTACAACTGCAATGCTGTGGTGGGTTGCTCCCGGTTCGCACCGGTTCTATAGAACTGGTAGTAAAACCGACGGGAAGCTCCGCCCACCGATCCCGACGTCATCAAAATGCTTCGCGAGCGCACGAGCGCAGCCCTGTTGCAAACCGGTAGCAAAGGTAAGTAGAACCCCCCCCCCCCTCGCTGCAATGGCCTCCTGCAGCTCTCTGCCAGTGAAAATGGAGCTCGGGAAGGCCTCACGTCTCTCCCGAGGTCCTTTTTGCTGGCAGAGGCACCGTAGGCCAGTCTTTCACAGTTTCCAGGGTGGCCCCACGGGCCAGATCTAAGCATCCCGTGGACCTCAAGACCCTGGACCTTGAGATGACATCCCTGATTAAAAAGATCCTTTGGAGACTGATTCTCAAGCTCTGCACAAACTTCATTGACTTCATTCATATAGGTAGTCCTTGATTTACAACCATTTGTTAAGTGACTATTCAACGCTGCAGTGGCACTGAAAAGTGACTTATGACCATTTCTTACACTTAACGACCATTGCAGCATCCCTATGGTCACGCAATCAATATTTGGGTGATTTGCAACTTTTTCAGATTTATGACAGTTGCAGTATCCTGGGATCATGTGATCGCCTTTTGTGACCTAACAAGCAAGGTCAATAGGGAAGCCATTTAACAACCATGTGACTTAACAACTGCAGTGGTTCACTTAACAACGGTGACAAGAAAGATCATAAAAGTAGCCAAAGCTCCCTCAATAAACTTTCTCACTTAGCAACAGAAATTTTGGGCACAATTGATTCGTAAGTCGAGGACTGGCACAATTGTGGCCGTAAGTCAGGACTACCTGTATCATGCATTTGCAACATTCCTCGCTCCAAATCTGTTTGTTTTAAGAAGGCCAATATTTTTATCTGATGTGGCCACTTGGGCGAGGTTCACACGAGTGGCACAATCTGAAAATCAGGCAGTTCAAACAAAAGAAAGACAAGAAGAGCCAGGACAAATTTTAATTAATCGTGTCTTACTTCATTTAGTTGCAGTTAGCATAATTGCAACGCGTACATTCCACATTCGGTTATTTAAAACGTTTGGCTGCCACATTTTAGAAGCATCCCTTCCGAGGTTTTGGAGACTGGTGGGAGCTCCGGGAGGGGGGAAATATGGATGAGTTAAGAGGTTTTTCAGCCTTTCTCCTGTCGCCTTTCCAGGTTCTTTGTTCCAAGAGCCGCTTTTTCCCTCCGCCTCCTTTCCTCCTGGTTGCTCATTAAATGCGCTTCCAAGTCACACAGAAGACCCTCTGCAGCTGTCGAGCAAACCCACCGATGACCTGGTTCTGCTTTTCTCATGAACGCCCACCTCTGCCGCTGCGTAGATATTCTGGTCACGTTGGCACAAGAAATAGTAAAGCCACTGAAAAAAAAATCAAGGCCGGCCTTGGGTCTCGGCGAACAAAAAGTGTACCTTAGTAAACCCCCCCCCCCCCCAAGATGCTCAAATGATGGGCGGCTTTGCAGAAGAACCGTTACGTGTTCAGTTTGGTGGCTGGGCGTAAAAGGAGTGAACAAATGAGAGATGTGGGTCCTAAGGTCACGTTCAGCCTGAAAAGTGGGAAGAGGAGTGGGTGTGTGGGTGTGTGCACACGTGGATGTCTGTAAAATCAAATTGAAACACGTTTCTAAGGAGGAGGACTTGCAGCTTCATAATTTCCAAGCAGTCAGTTTTCAGTCTATTATGCCCAACATCCAGGGGTGGGCTTCAAAAATTTTAGCAAGGGGTTCTCTGCCCGGTTGCTGGGTGGGGGTGGCCAAGGTGGACGTGGCCCCTGCACCACCTCCTGCGTTTTTGCCCTCCCTGGGCTCCGGAGGCTTTCCTCGAGCCTCCTGGAGGGTGAAAATGGCCTCCACAGGCTCCGGAGGCCCTCTGGAGGCCGTAAATGGGCCCTTCTCAAACTTCCGGTAGGCCCGTTTTTCGCCCTCCCCGAGCCTCCACAAGCACCCTGCATATACCTGCATCCAAAATGGGCCGTGTGGGAACTCCTGGGAGGGATGGGAGGGGCCAGCCAGGAGTGGGATTTGGGGGTTTTCCGAACTGCACAGAATCTTAGCTAGAGGTTCTCCCGAACCCCTGCGAGCCCCCAGCAGCTCACCCCTGCCAACATCCCATTTGGCTAGTAGGATTTTCAATACAATATTGCAGCCCTGTTCGAGTTCAAACAGACTTTCTGTGATGCTGCTATACAGGCAGTCCTCGGGCTTACCACCACAATTTAGCCCAGAATTTATGTCGTAAAATGAGACATTTGTTCAGCGAGCCCCATTTTGCCTTTTTTGCCTCAGTGGTTAAGTGATCCGCTGCAGTTGATAAGTTAGTAACCCGGTTGTTAAGTGAATCTGGCTTCCCCCATTGACTTTGCTGGTCAGAAGGTCGCCAAAGGTGATTTACACATGACCTTGGGACACAGCAGTGGTCATAAATATGAACCAGTTGTCAAGCATCTGAATTTTGATTATGTGACCATGAGGATGGTGGAAAGGTCGTAAAAGGTCTGAAAAATGTTCATAAGTCATTTTTTTTTAATTTAAAAAGTTTTAACAATCATTACAACAATTTTTCCCCCTCCCACCCCCCATCCTCCCTCTCCTTCCAACCCCCACTTTGAAAAGTCACTTTTCAGTGCCATTGTAACAGTGGTGAAATCCAAATTTTCTTACTACCGGTTCTGTGGGGTGACTTGCCGGGCGTGGCAGGGGAAGGATACTGCAAAATCTCCATTCCCACCCCACTCCAGGGGAAGGATACTGCAAAATCCCCATTCCCTCCCCACTCTGGGGCCAGCCAAAGGTGGCATTTGCCGGTTCTCCAAACTACTCAAAATTTCCGCTACCGGTTCTCCAGAACCTGTCAGAACTTTCTGGATTTCACCCCTGCGTTGTAACTTTGAATGGTCACTAAATGAACTATTGTAAGTCAAGGACTACCTGTACATATAACGTACTTAACTAAACTGAAATAGGGTGCTGTCCTTGGTGGTAAGAGTTTGTTGTAGATCCCTGAGTATTATTTTGTGGCATATTGTGTAAAACAGGCCCTCAAGCGGTACCCCAAAATGCATTCTTTGTCTGGGCAGGAGGTTTCACCAGAATCTTGCACTTTTGTATTGCTGACATCCAGCTGCAACTTGTGGCTTCATGGGACATGTGTGTGTGTGTGTGTGTGTGTGTGTGTGTGTGTGTGTCCATGTCCATCCCACGTAGAATAGTGGGGGAGCTTGTACCGCAAAATTGCCACATTGCTTCCTTCGTAGCTGTGAGACCGAAACTTTCTCATCTTGATTGACCTCTCCAAATCTTCAAAAGACCTATAGGTAGAATAAGGTTATAGGCTTGATTTGAGAAAGTTTTTAAAAAACCTGGAAGAAGACAGATCAGTCTCCACACACCAAAAACCTCCTAAACAGGAATTTAGGTCTGCGCGAGCATTAAGAAGAGACTTGGAGAAGGAAGTGGAAGAAAGAAATTCAAAAAATCCACCTTGATTTTGTTTAGTATAAGATAGGAGAAATTGGGACAGGTTTTCAAGATTCTGTTACTCTACCCTATAACAACGAGGAAGCATTCTTGGGGTCCTGTGGTTTCTCTTTCTTGGCCTGGTCTACCTCGAAGGGCTGGCATCCATATGCCTATGTCCTTCTAGTCACCAGAACTTAAGCTGACATTTACTGGGGTAGGTCAAGGGGCAGTCCATGTTTTGGGCCTTCTCTCCCTACAGAGATCCAGCCTTCTCCTCCTCTCCTGAACCTCAGTAGCAGTTAAATTCAGCTTTTCCATCCAGCCTAGGTTAAATGCAAGCCAGTTTTGATTGTGGCTTGCACTACCTGAACTATGGCTTTGTACTTCACATGTATATCACGTGAAGTGTTAATACGACTTTATAATGCCTTGGTAAGGCCACACTTGAAATACTGCATTTGGTTTGCGTTGCCGTGATGTAAAAAAAGATATGGAGACTCTAGAAAGAGTGCAGAGAAGAGCAACAAAGATGATTAGAGGACTGGAAGCTAAAACATGAAGAACGGTTGCAGGAACTGGGTATGTCTAGTTTAATGAAAGGAAGGAGTAGGGGTGACATGATAGCAGTCTTCCGATATTTCAGCAGCTTGCACAGAGAAGAGGGAGGGAGTCAAGCTATTCTCCAAAGCACCTGAGGGCAGGACAAGAAGCAATGGGTGGAAACTAATCAAGGAGAAAAGCAACTTAGAACTAAGGAGGAATTTCCTGACAGAACAATTAATCCGTGGAACAACTTTTTTTTTTTTTGCTTTAATTTATATGTCGCCCTTCTCCAGAGACTCAGGGCGGCTTACAATGCGTTAAGCAATAGCCTTCATACTTTTGTATATTTATACAAAGTCACCTTATTGCCCCCACAATCTGGGTCCTCATTTCACCTACCTTTGAAAGGATGGAAGGCTGGGTCAACCTTGAGCCTGGTGAGATTTGAACTTGCAGTAATTGCAAGCAGCAGATGTTAATAACAGTGCTTAGTCCACTGTACTACAGGCTCTTATCCATGCTCCAACACTGGAAGTTTTAAAGAAGATGTTGAATAACCCTTTGTCTGAAGTGGTGTAGGGTTTCCTGCCTAAGCAGGGGGTTGGACTAGAAGACCGCCAAGGTCCCTTCCAACTCTGTTATTCTATTCTATTCTATTTTGTAAATCCCCTATTTACGACCGTAATTGGCGCCTGGCAATTATGATTGTAAGTCACGATAGTCGTAAAACAGATCACCACGTGACCAGCCTGATTTTACAAACTTTTTTTTTTTTGTGAACATGGTAGTTGTTAAATGAACCCATTTTTCACGATGGCCTGGCTTTTCGCCAGAAATGGAAATTAAATGGGGCATTTTTGGCAAATCCATTGTAAATCATCCATCACATGACGGTGGGCCGTGCCAGTGGCCGTAAATGTGAGTCAATTGCCAAGAGCCGAAAATGCAGTCAGGTGACGGTGGGAAGGGTTGATATCAAAACTTTGAAAACAGGTCCTTGGAGAAGCCAGTTTGCCATTAGTCCCTCTCTCTCTTTCTTTCTTTCTCTCTCCAGCTTCTTCAAAGGTGGATCTGGCCACCCAGCTTGCTCCCTTCACCTGCCTCTGCCTTCAAATCCTTTACAGGTGCTCAAAATCCAGGTGCTGAAATGGAAGCGCTTGTTCTTAGGGCTGTAAAAAGCATTTGCCAGTTTGGGATGGTTATAATCCTGTGCCTGTTTTTCAATAGAAGAATGAAATGGCCCCATCTGAGGCATTTCTCCTCTTACCTCCCAACTCTGAAGGTCTTTGCTGGGCCTCCTACCTGTTTTTGGCTGCCCCCTCTCCTTCCGGGCGCTTAGATTTACCTGCTGAGACCTTCGGCAACATTTGTCCTACTTTCAGACATAGCAAGCCAGCATAATCTATTTTTGTTCCAGTCCACCATTTCAGGGCACAGATTGTCAATTATTTCGTTTATTATTAGCTTTTCACCCCTGGGAAGTGAGAAGGAAGCCATCTTTATGTTACTTTGCCTCGGGCTTCAAGGTATCTGGGGCTGTTTCTGGCCTTAAGCTCAGGTCCCAGATAGCTGCTGTATTTATAGGCAATGTGACCGTGGGTGAAAGGAAGGCAGATTTTAATTTTTATTACTACTACTACTACTACTACTACTACTACTACTACTATTATTGGTTAATCTTCAGTTCGATTCACAGTCTGGGATTGGTAAAAACAGTTCAAGTTCTAACCAAGGAGCTAAGGGCTGTTAAAGTAACTTTTGAGTAAATATAGGTCAAGGGTATCAAACTTGGAGCGTCACGTGACGTATCGTGATTCCCTCCCCCTTTCGCTAAAACAGTGGGCGTGGCCAGCACATGACGCATCTGGCCTGCGGGCCACGAGTTTGACACCCCTGATATAGGTAATTCCCAGTTAGAATGGTTTTTTGAAGAGTCAGAATATTCAGGTCTAATAAGTTCAAAATTTCCGTATTATTATTTGCAGAAATATTTTTAGGAGCTTCTGAACCTGTCACAGTGATGATTGATTTTATACTATTGCTTTGAGGCTGTGTTTTCAATGGAATAAATTCCCTTTATTACAGGTAATCCTTGTTTAGTGACCACAGTTAGGACTGGTCATTAAGTGAAGTGGTCGCCAACTGAAACATGATTATATCTTACTTAAGCCTTCCCTTTGTTTTATAGACTGAGAAGGTCGTAGATGTGAGGGTTGGTAGCAAAATTACTTTCTCATCACCATCATAACTCGGAAGCTGCTAAGCAAGGCAGTCACTAAATGAGGATTACCTGTAAGAACAAATCCAAAATAATTTTTTGTACCAAATTGATGACATTAGCGTTGGGATGGTTTGATACTCTATATCAAACTATAATATGTTTTAATTCCAGTTTGTTGCATAAACCCACAGAGATTGATTTAATGTTGAGCCATAAACAGTATCTGCAGTCCACAATGTTTGGATCCATGGTAAATCAAACCTAAGCAAAGTAACAAATGGTTTAGTGTGAACTGTGACTCTCTAAGCTTTTTCGGGATACCTAATACCTAAACTTTTATAAATTACACAACTAAATAAAAGAAATAATGGTGATATAGTGATGGGACTTTGGGGCTCAGACTCTTTGATTATTTCCTTCCTTAAAGCTTCTCTATACTTATAGAAAATTGGTTTTTTGCCAAATCTACTGGTAATTCTTTTGCGTGTGTTATTGGCTGTGTCATTGTTTGATCTACAGGCAACTGATGAGTTTGCAGTGTGTACAAGAGGCATTTACCATTTTGGGGTGAATTAAAAATTTGTTCCCATAGTAAATACCATCTCCCACCAGATGAGGGCACTCATTCTCTCTACATGGAGTTGGCACTGCCAAATCTTTTTGGTTGGGCTTTGAAGGAAGAGTATTGGCACTTTTGAACTTTGGAGTTGGAGAAGACTCCAGAGAATACCACAGACGGTCCAACAACAACAACAACAACAACAACAACAACAACAACAACATACAATGGATCGCTGAACAAATCAACCCAAGCTCTCACTTGAGATACAAAGGACCATGCTCAAATGATCCTACTTCAGACACAAGATGTTGAGCACCCAGCTTTTTGGAGAAGGGTTTTCTAATGCTGGAAAGGGTAGAAGGAAAGAGCAGAAGACAACCAGCTGCAAGGTGAAACGGACTCCATTAGTGTTGGAATACCTGAAGGGCCAGGATTGGAGGCAAATCTTCATGGAGAAAATCCATCTACGTCAAGGATGTCCAACCTTGGCAACTTTAAGACTTGTGGACTTCATGGCTGGCTGGCTGGGGAATTCTGAGAGTTGAAGAAGTCTACAGGTCTTAAAAGTTGCCAAGGTTGGACACTCCTGATCTATGAGGCTGTTAGTTGACACTGACTGGTTGGCAAGTAATTAATCAACCTCTTTGGCAATTATAGGACCGACTTCCTCAATCTTAAGGCTACCCACACATTTGAAGGATCTCCAGTTAGAGAAATCTATGAATATCCAAAAGTAATAGTTACAGCCTGTCCTTGCTGGCCTTTAGGAGAAGACCCTTGAGACTTAGCTCTGAGTGTGTGTTCCTGTGTGGTCCTTTTAAGCAACAACAATGGTGTAATGCAGCTGATTTGTTTCTGCAAGCCTCCAGTTTCTTTAAATTGTTTTAACCCTCTGCAAGTCTCCCAGAGGCATTGGCAAAGTGGGTGGTCTTAAAAAAAAAGATTAAATAAATAAAACATGAATTCAGCCTTGAGTATCTTCCTCCCAAGCTTGTGGCCATCACCAAGAACTCAATTTAAATCAGGATTTAATTCTATTTGGGCTTCTGCAGATGCTTTGGACTACAGTTCCCATCATTTCTGATCATTAAACATGCTGGCTGGAACTGAATGGTTTCATAATTCTTCATTATGGAGAACATCTTGTTGACTTAAATTCTTCGTGTAGTGTTTTCTTTCTGTTTGGAATATTGTCCCCTTTTCCCCCAGATATTTAAATAATATCTTGAAGTGCCAATTCACCTTACAAACAGTAGATGAATTTTATTTTCAGATCTGGAACCCGATGGCTTTAACATTTTATAGCTGAGATAATATTTATTATGAATCCCTTTAGTTTGATTTTGTAACTGACATATCTCTAAGCTACCTTGGTATCTTAGAGAAAGCTGGCCGTCCTTTAGGTCTGGATAAAGTGTCTTGCCTTAAGGCAACGACGTGATTTCATGGCTGAGCTATGATTTTAAGATCACCATTCATTCTTTTAACTGCTGCCGTTGACATATAATACATCTATAACTTTCAGTGGAGCAATGTTGCATTTCAGCATTGGCTCTACCTGCTTTTAAACACGAAGCCCCAATTTTACTCTCTTATGCTGCAGTGTCTTAAGCCACATTTATAAGCTGCAAGAAACTGGAAAGCCAGACTGTCCGTCCTCTTAATGTTGCTTCCTGTGTTTGCTTTGGCACCTCATTCATTTTGCGACCTTACTTTTCTCTTTGCAGCTGCTACAAATCAGACACTTGTGGCTGTAGACTTAGTTTCCATGAAATCCATGGGAAAAACACTTCCCCAGAAATCAAATTAAGCTGGAAAGGAAATGCTTTTATATCTCATTCCTGATCCTTGGGCAGGAGATGCTTATCTGTATGGGAAATCCTCGATTTACGACCACAATTTCCATTGCTAAGCAAGGTACAAGTAGTCCTTGACTTACAGCAGATCATTTAGTAACCATTCAAAGTTACAACGGCCCTGAAAAAAGCGTCTTATGACCGTTTTTCACAGTTACGACCTTTGCAGTATCCCCACGATCATGGGATCAAAACTCAGATACTTGCCAACGGATTCATACTTACGACCGTTGCTGTGTCCTGAGGTCATGTGATCCCCTTTTGCGACCTTCTGACAAGCAAAATCAGTGGAGAAGTCACTTAACAACAAGGCTACTAACTAATCAGCTGCTTAACACTACTACTAACTACTAACTTAACAGCTGTGACAAGAAAGGTCGTAAAATGGAGCAAAACTCACTTAACAAATGTCTCACTTAACAACAGAAATGTTGGGCTCAATTGTGGTCATAAGTAGAGGGACTGCTTGTAGTTGTTTAGTGAGTTGCACCCAGTGTTATGATCTTTCTTGCCTTAATTGTTAAGTAAATCATTGCAGTTATTAAATTAGTAAACACAGTTGTTAAGTGAATTTCCATTTACTTTGCTTCTTAGAAGGTCACAAAAAGAGATCACATGACCCGGGACATTGCAACTGCCATAAATATGAGCCAAGCGTCTGAAGTTTGATATCATGACCATAGGGATGCTATGACAGTTGTAAGTGTGAAAACTGTCATAAGTCATTTTTT
Organism: Arizona elegans; assembly: GCA_022577455.1. Classification (NCBI taxonomy): domain Eukaryota; kingdom Metazoa; phylum Chordata; class Lepidosauria; order Squamata; family Colubridae; genus Arizona; species Arizona elegans. Next base: position 1,617,277 of record JAKOOJ010000050.1, read on the forward strand.
TTAGTGCTGTGTAACTTTGAATGATCTCTAAACAAGTGATTGTAAATTGAAGTCTACCTGTACTAAATTGACCCCCAGATAAGGATCAATGGGATTCAAAAGAGTTGGACTCAGTGGGTGGGCTGCTCTTGGTTTGGGCCGGTTCGGGCGAGCCGGTAGCTGTGACCTGCAGGTAACCCTGCCCCCGGCCACCACCCCCGGCATTATACCGTCCTATTTAGCCACATTTTTTAAACCGTGCGCATGCGTGCAAGTGTGTGCATGAGCAAAGCGCACGCACACGCTCACATTTTCGGTGCTGGGGCGAACCATTTGTTAATTCATGTGCTGCTCGCTTCTGGTTGGATTGATAGTATTTGTGGCAACGTATGGACTCTAAACTGATGATTTGCTTAACTCCACCCACCAGCTCTACCTGCTCTTCTTCTACAGAATGCCATTTGGGCCAAGTCCTCCTAATGGGCTCTAAAAATTCCCAATGTTGCAATTGGACCTCAAACATTGGGGACTCCTGAATTAATGTACGAGTAGCTTTTTGTGAGACACAGCCATTTGATCAGATAAATGGGTATAGGTCTGTTGGGTTCAGAGTTCAGCCCCTGGTCTTGTCAAGGGGAAAATGCTTGATTAAATTATTAGGATAGGAAGAGATTAGAAAAATGAAATGTAGGTAATGCAAACAGCAGGCTTTTCAGCTACTTGAAAAGTGGCTGGAAATGAAGCTGGCTTATTAAGAAAACCTTTCCAGATTTCATACTTTTCTCTCGCTCTCGCTCTTTTTTTTGGCCACCAAAATGTCCTGAAGTTCTGTCCAAATTATGTTTACCATAGACTCTTGGTGGATTCCCTTTTCTACTTGGGAGGAGAGGGAAAGAAAGAGAATGAAAGGGAGGGAGGAAAGGAGGGAAGATAGAAGGAAGGAAGGAGCAAGGAAGGGAGGGAGGAAAGGAAGGAAGGAAAGAAAGGGTGGAAGGAAAGGAGAAATGAAAGGGTGGAAGGAAGGGCGAGGGAGGGACGGAGGAAAGAAAAAGAAAGGAAGGAAGGATGGATGGATGGAAGGGAAAAGGACCAAGTAAGGGAGAGAGAAAGAATGGGAAGGAGGGAGGAAGGAAGGATAGAAGGGAGGGAGGGACAGAAGAAGGATGGGAGGGAAGAAAAGAAGTGAGGAAAGAGAAAGAAAGAAAAAAGGAAGATAGAAAAAAAGAAAGATGGAAGAGTGGGAGGAAGGGAGTTCTAAAATTAAAATAGTTTTAAAATTCTTCTACAGACTTGGATTTTAAAAGGAAACTGAAAGGACTCTGGTCAGTTTTACCTGGTTTAAAAAAACCCCCATATTTATTTATTTATTGGTTTGATTTATATGTCATCTTCCCTCAGTGATCTTGTAAAACAAATAAACAAAAAAAAAAGCCATCTATTTATGCAGTTTAGCCAGTTTTCTCACCATTAGGACTAGAAAAAAGAAAACGGCAGAATTATTGTCAATTTTACCTGCTTAAGAAACATCCTTGCTATGTTTTGGCAAGGAGTTTTCCACACAGTAACAATTATTGTAATTATGGTCATGTTCCATAATGTAAAAACTGAGTAAACTTTTAAGAGTGGTAGGTTTGCTTACAAGGAATGGAAGTGCAGCAAGTTGGACGGTGAGCTAACGCAAGATGAAAAACGCAAGTTTTGACATGTAACCCAACCCCAAAGCACAAGCGGCCATTGTATTATTTGCTGGCTGTGCATATATTACTGATGACTTATGACTTTATTGACCTCCAGAAATGGGAGGTGTCCCAAGCTGGGCTAAGCTGGAAGTGCGGATCTGCCCAGTGATAATTACATCTAAATAATTGCCATTTGCAAAGCATTAATGAGCGACAATGAAGGCATTCTTGCATTGACACCTGATGCACTGGGATCTGAATCAGGAATCTCATAATCCAGGAGAAATAGATTGGATTCGCCCTACTAATGAGATTGAGTCAGCTTTAGGGTGCTGCAATACGTAAGCCTAGCCCTTACTGTTTTGTAAACTACAGATTAGGATTAGCAGCATGCTTTGTATACCCAGAAAAGTCTGTCTTGTTCTGCAAAATATAACTCAAGCAAACTACAGGTAGTCCTCAATTGAGCCCAGCATTTATGTTGCTAAGTGAGATTGTTTGTTAAGTGAGTTTTGCCCCCTCTCACTTGCCACAGCTGTTATGTGAATCCCTGCAGTTGTTTAAGACAGTAACATGGTTGTTAAGCGAATCTGACTTCCCCATTGACTTTGATCGTCAGAAGGTCCACAAAAGGGATCACATGACCCCAGGACACTGCAACCGTCATAAATATGAGTCAGTTGACAAGCGTCTGAATTTTGATCACATGACCATGGGGCAACCGTCGTAAGTGTGAAAAATGGTCATAAATGACTTTTTTTCAGTGCCGTCGTAACTTCGAATGGTCACTAAATGAACTGTTGTAAATCAAGGACTACCAGTGTAGGCCATTACAATGCACGAACAGTTACAAATGTGATTTTTTTTAAAAAAAAATCTTCACTAAATGGCAATTGTTTGGCAATGAAGTTTGACCTTGATTTTGTTACTTATCGTCCTTATTTTGTGATAGGAAGCGGCTGCTCGTCAGAGATTGCTGCCTCTGTTTGTGGGATGTGAAAAAACCAGGGGTGAAATGCTCCCGGTTCGGACTGGATCGCCCGATCCGGTAGTGATGGCGGTGGGTGGTTCGGAGAACCGGTAGCAAAAATCCCTGCCCCCACCCCGCCCAGTTGAGCCGCGCAATCATCAGAGGCTTTTATTTTTTACTTTTAAAAGCATTTTTTCTACAACCTCTTCAACCGAAGAGGTTGTAGAAAAAATGTTTTAAAATTAAAAAAAAAAAAAAGTTGGCCATGCCCACCCAGTCACATTACACCCCCCCCACCAAGCCACGCCCACAGAACTGGTAGTAACAAATTTTACATTTCATCATTGGAAAAAACCCCACACAAAACGCAGGGAGATTCCCTATTTCCGTGATGGCGAACCTAAGGCATGGGTGCCACAGGCGGCACGCAGAGGAATCTCTGTGGGCACGCAAGTCGTCGCTGTAGGTCAGCTCCACTGCATATGTGCACATGCCTCCCGCTGGCCAACTGACTGGTCTGCAGAGACATGTGCGCATGTGCGGCGGGGGGGAATGGGGGGGCGTGCACACATGTGCAGGGGGCCAGGGGGATGTGGCGTGCCCCCCCAGCCACATTTTGGGTCTAGCAGGCCTCCGTAAAGCCTCCTGGGACCATAAATGGGCCAGGGGACACACGCATGTGTGGAGAGGGGGACCGCGGGGGGTGGGGGAATTAACATGTGCATGCGCAGGGGACAGGGAAACACGGGGGGAGCGCGTGCATGCGCAGGGGGCAGGGAAACATGTGAGGCATTGCATTATGGGTGTGGCCCGTGCGGGGCACTGTCACACACATGCGTATGCTTTCGGCACCCGAGGAAAAAAAGGTTCGCCATCACTGCTCTAGTTAATTGCCTTAATGGTTGACCCCATGTTTGTGAAAAGTTGTTTGGGTATCTCCCATACCTTGTGGGTTGTTGAATTGTGCAAAGGAGGAAATGCATCCTTACTTCTCTAAGCAAATTCTATCGGTGTGATCGGTCTAGCCGTAGGTGGGTTTGCTGTATTTCCAGGCAGCTAATTATTTCTTAATAGCAAGTTATAAGATCTATAATCCCAGTGGAACGGCTTCATTGGAAGCAGTTAAAAGCAGGAAGGGGTGTCAGATATGTTTCTTTTGTTTTCTACCAAAAAACAGTTGGGAATATTTGTTAATCAAAGGGACAGAAAGCATTTGAGGTTTTTTTTTTTTTTTAAAAAAAAAAAATCCCGAAAGTGAAAAATAATAAAAAGTATTTCATGAAAAGATCTTGCAGTGCTTAGCTTTAAAAATGTAGGTTCAAATCTTCGTTGATAATTGTGGGGTTGAATTTTCATTGTCCATTCCATTCTTCTCCTTTCCCCACTAGCTGCCTCGTTTTTTAACAGTTAATAGATGAATATATTCTGCCCCAGCTACGGATCCCAAAGAACCCAGCACACACAAAGTTTGTACAAAACTTAATTTACTAAAATAACTCAGTCTTTTTCAAAACAAAGGGTTTATTAGTGACCATTTGTAGTTAGAACGGCACTAAAAATGACTTATGTTTTTCACACTTATGACCGTTGCACCATCCCCCTGGTCACATGATAAAAATATAGATGCTTATATTTATGGCCATTTATGATGGTCCCGGGATCGTATGATCACCTTTTGGGACCTTCTGACAAGCAAAGATAATCTGGAAGCCAGATTCACTTTACAATTTTCTGGTAACAACCACAGTGATTCACTTAACAACTGTGGCAAAAAAAGGTCATTAAAATGAGGCAAACTCTCATAACAACTGTCTGTGCTGCTTCCTCCTCCTCCTCCTCCTCCTCCTCCTCCTCCTCCTCCTCTTCTCCTCCTCCTCCTCCTCCTCCCCTTCTTCTTCTTCTCCTTCTTCTTCCATATCCATCATCAGACGTTGGCAATCATGTTGGCAATCCTATTTTTGTCAACAGCTGTATGAAAAAGTGCTGCTGAGTTTTGTCCAAACCAGTCCCTTAGGTTTTGAAGCCATGATGATCTTCTTCTGCCTGGATCTTGTTTGCCTTCAGTCTTTCCCTGGAGGATTAAGCTTATCACCTCCTCATTTCTGATTTTGTCAACCCAGTTTATACGTAACAGTCTGTAAATCCACATTTCATTGTCTTTGCTTAGCAACAAAAAGTTTGGGCTCCTTCGTGGTCTTAAGTCAAGGACAACCTACACTTGCTACAGTCCGTGAACATGTAATTTCTTCTCCACATCCTCCTTAATGGTTCTCTCACACAGCAAGGTCATTTTTGAATTCCTTTACAGCATTCTCTCTTCTCTCTTTCCACCCCCAAACCCTATAATCCTATATTTTGTTCTGGTTCATTTCATTTCTGTTTCCAAAGTGGAGAAGTTTTTGCCTGTGTGAAATTTCCTTCCAACCCGTTTTTATAACCAGTCAAGAGCATATTAAATTGCTCGGTCTCTCGCCCAGTTTTGTGTCCTCGGATATATTGGATTAAGTATTCTTTTCACCTCTCCCTCCAAGTCATTAGGAAAGTGTGCAAAGCTCAGGAGTGAACCTTGAACACCTTCCCTCCATACTTCACTCCAATCTGATGAGACTCATTGATGAATGCCCTTTGAGTATGATTTTCAAGCCAATTATATCTCCCCTTTAATTGCCACTCATTTCAAGCCACTCCAAACTGTCTGGTTAATCAGAATGTCATGGAGTACTTTGTCAAAGGCATGACTGATATTAACATGTTATTCTACCTACTGCGTTTACCTAATTTACTAAAGAAAGTTGCTAAGCCAGTAATAGGATAAGTTTAGCGCAGAGTATTGGAAACAGACTGGTGGGATAATTGAAACCGTCCGTTGATTAGGTACCATCAAATCATTTCTGACTCCTAGCAACCATAGAGTTAGATTAGCCTGGTCCTCCAGGTGCTCCAATGGTTATAATTGGATTCGTCCACCTTGCTGCTGGTCATCCTTTTCTTCAATTTCCTTCCACCTTTTCCCTCATTAGACCCTTCCCACACCCCAGGGGTGGGTTCTAATTTTTTTTACTACCGGTTCTGTGGGCGTGGCTTATTTTGTGGGTGTGGCTTGATGGTCATGTGACAATTCTTTAGGATTTAGCAGAGGTACTGGTCTACCAGGCTTTTAACTGCTTGCAGAGCTGTACTGGTTTACCCATTTATTTTTGCAGACACTGGTCTACCCATTTATTTTTGCAAGCACTGGTCTACTCATGTATTTTTGCAGGCACTGGTCTACTCATGTATTTTTGCAGGCACCAGTCTACTCATTCGTTTTTGGAGGCACTGGTCTACTCATTTGTTTTTCGAGGCACCGGTCTACCACCAAACTGCCTTTTACCACTGATCAACTGTAGAGCAGCCTTTTGAAGCCCGGTGGCAAGAGTTTAAACAGTTTTTCCTTATAGCCCATCAGCTGGGACTCAGGAGGCAGCAATAGATTGGGGGGTGGGGCCAAATAAAAGGTAAAAATAACGGGGATCGGGGTGGTGGTGGTGGTGGAAGAACTGGTTCGGTGACATCATATTGTCACTGCTATCGGCTTGGCAGAACCGGGCGGAACCCACCACTGCCCCATGCCCCCCTCAAAAAAAGTAGGATCTTCACATCTTATATCCAAAGTAGGACAATTTGAATCTGGTCATTTGTACCTTGGATGAGAATGCTGGGTTGATTCGTTCAGACAAATCATGATTTGTTTTCAGACAAATCTTGAGTTGTTTTCAAACAAATCATGATTTGTTTTCTTGGCCGTCCACAATGTTCTCCAACACCAAATATTCCTCCTATTCTACTTTTTCAAAGTCCACTTCCATAGGCTGTCCCAAGGAATGCCATGGCTTTGCACAACTGTGATATTTGTTGAGTACAGGTAGTCCTTAACATACGACCACAATAAAGCCCAAAATTTCTGTTGCTAAGCGAGTCAGTTATTAAATGAGTTTTGCCCCATTTCACGATCTTTCTTGCCACGCTTGTTAAGTGAACAAGATTTGTTAAGTGAATCTAGATTCCCCATTGTCCGTGTTTGTCAGGGGATCACATGACCTCAGGATCCTGCAACTGTCGTACATATGAGTCAGTTCCCAAGCATCCAACTTTTGATCACATGACTATGGAGATTTTGCAATGGTCATAAGTGGGGAAAACGGTCATTAGTCACTTATTTTAGTGCCTTTGTAATTTCAAACAGTCACTAAATGAATGGTTGTAAGTCGAGGACTATAGAGATGTCAATATCTTTTCCAAGACCTTCATGGCTGCAATGTCAAGGGTTAGTTTGCTGCGTATTTGTAGACTGCTTGTTTTTTTTTTTACTATTGAAAATCCTCACTAGCTGGTTCCCTTTCAAAAAGTAGAACAGTGGTGGGAAACTGTGGCCCTTTTATGACTCCCAGGAATTCTGGGAGTTGAAGTCCACAAGTCATAAAAGGCTCATGGTTCCCCAGCCCTTCAGTAGGACATGCTTTGGATTGTTAATGGACATCTTGACATCAGCTAGTCTGCCCCACTGGCATGTTTTTAGCTCTTCCACCAGTAATCCTCCTAAGGCCTACAAAAATAGCAAGGACAGTGATTTAGATCTTCCTGACTGAAATTGGAGAATACATAACATAAATTTTGTGATATTTCATACGCACTCTGGGGAATTGTGAACTTGCCGTACAAGCGAAGTTTAATGAGGAATTTCCGTGTGAAGCCAATGGAGGTGAATCTTTATAAAAAGAGCTATAACGGAATACCAGAGTTGGAAGGGACCTAGGAGATCTTCTAGTCCCGTGATGGCGAACCTATGGCACGCGTGCCACAGGTGGCACGTGGAGCGATATCTGTGGGCACGTGAGCATTGCCCTAGCTCAGCTCCAGTGCGCATGCGCGCGCCAGCCAACTTATTTTCAGGCCTTCCGGGCCCACCGAAAGTCGGGAAATGACTGTTTCCAGCCTCCAGAGGGCCTCCGAGGGGGTGGGGAAGGCTGTTTTTGCCCTCTCCAGGCTCCTAGAAAGGCTCTGGAGCCTGGGGAGAGCAAAAAACAGGTCTTGGGCCCACTGTGCCATCATGTGCCAAAAGCAGGGGACATGCAGGGTGGGGTCGTGCGTGCATGCATGGGGGGCGGAGCGCATTGAATTATGGGTGTGGGCATTTGCGCACGTGACCCCTCGCGCTCCCCTTGCTTTTGGCACGCGATGGCAAAAAGGTTAGCCATCATTGTTCTGGTCCAACCCCTGGCTTTCAGGAAAAAAGTCTGAGGCAACAGTTGCACATTCAGTATTCCAAACAAAATTAACATGGACAGTCTAGTAACTCTAGTTAAACTAGTTCCTTATTTGAGCCTGAAAACAATGTTGTTTGTTCAGCATTCACTCTATTTGCTTATGTGCGGGCTCAGGAATTCTGGGAGTTGAAGTCCACAACTCATAAAATGCCATTTCCCCACCTCTGATCTGTGGCTTGAATTGTATGGTACCATCCTGTCCTCCCGAGACAACTGAATTAATAGTTACATGGGATTTTGTACCTCAGATTTAGAACTATAAAAGCTAACATGAACTCATTAAATATAACTTAGAGGCAAACAAAAAAACCAAATCAGAGTATAATAAAATTGATTTATTATGATTGCATGTTCAGGCAGCAAACAGCAGTTTGAGGCCACATTTAAATTAATTTGTGCTCAGATAATTGCTGCGTCTACTCTTCTCTGTAAAATCTGCCCTAATTCTCTAGAACAGCCTTCCTGAATCTGATGCCCACAAAATGTGCCGAAATGCAGTTTTTATCGCCTTCAGCCAGGCTGGCTCATCAAAGGGCACCTGTTTGGGATTTCCGAATTTCAGGAAAGCTGTTGCAGGAGTTTGGGGAACTTCTAATTTTCCTCTGTAGTTTGTTTAAATGATTTGATGCTGCTGCAAAGCCCAAGGCATTCTGTGCCTTTTAAACAGCTCTCCCATGCGGCCTGATGAAATTGCATTATTTCGTAAAGTCTTGGTGTTTCTTTTGCTCACCTCCTTGCCCTTCTCATAAATCTCTCTTTCTCCATTGAGAGTGGAGACAGCAGCCAGTGTGGGTACTACTCATCCAATCAGATTGAAGGACTGAGTCAGCCAATAACTTTAAGTCCCGCCCTTGTTGCCGGGCAGGCCCAGCTTTGGCTCAGTCCTTCAGTTGGACTGGCGTGTGGGCCTTTAGCTCTGACTGCTTTCTTCAAATTATCTGTACCTTTTTGGAAATATTGGTGTTTTTGGATCTGGACTGTTTTCTGACGTTTCTCTGCTTCACCCTATGGACTTGGTTGCCTTTGGATTTCGTGAGTTTTTTCCCTTTGGTTTCCTTTGAGAGCTGTTAATCCCTTGGTGTGTAGGCCTTTTTTTGTTTTGTCCCTTCAGGGACCCCTGGGGGGCTTCCTGGACGTTCCTGTCAGGCTTGGCAGCCCCTCCGTTTCAGGATCTGGCCCTTCCTTCCCAAACGCTTCACCCAGGGGCTTGTATTTTTCTTTGGGGCCGTTTTTTCGCACCGTTTCTGTAGCGGCGGCCATTTTGTCGCCCTTCGCTTCGTTATTGAGCCTCTGACTTTTTAAAAGAGACTTTTACTTACTATTATTGGACTTTGGACTGCTGGCCTTCATCGCCCTTTCCCCCTGGGGGCTGAATTTACTGTCTTCAGTGCTTCCTGGTTGCTTCTCTCCTGTTTAAACTCGGTCTGGCTGCAAGCGCTTTTCTCGCCGTTCCGACGAACAGCTGAGCTAATTAGTGACCTTTTGGAGCCAACGAGCAGCTGAGCAGAGGCTGAAGGTTCTTTGTGCATGATTCCCTGCTACTACACTACTGGGGCTTCCTGACTGTTTGCCTATTGAGGCCTTTGACTGTGGAGCTTCGCGCCCCCCCCCCCTCCCAGAGACAGTTCTAAACTGCTGGCCTTGCCTAGAAGCTGTTGGACATTTTAAGGGGCAACTGTTTGAACTGCAATTGGCTGAGCTGGCTGTGCGGGTATTTGTGGAGCTTTGCGCCCCCCTCCTTGGCTCTTGGACCTGATTGTATTCCCGCTGTCCTTACCAACCTCCGTTTGCTGCCTCTCAGATTGCAGCGGCCATTTTGTGGAGTGACTGCGCTCCCTTGCCCTTCTGCCCTTGGAGCGTGTGTACAGGGCTTGAATTTAGTGGAGTTGCCGCGCTCCCCACCTGATCCTATTGTGCGACTGCTGCTTCTGTCTTGGGATCCGTCATCATGCCAAAGTCATTGACCAAATCCAAACATGGTCGTAAGCACAGCTCTGCCATTCAGAGGCAATCGGAGGATGAATCTGTCTCGATTCAAGATTCGGCACAGTCACAGGTTGCCCCATCTGCTCACTCCCATCATAAGATCAGGAAACACAGCAGCGCGCTGGACAAAGTGGAAAAACGCAGGGACAGAGTCCTCACTCAACTTTGTGAAAAGGCGAGCTCTGACCTTCAGGCTTCTACGGCTTCTGCTCCGCTGCAAGGTTCTCGACCAGTGACTCCTGACCAGCTGTCTCTCAGGGATTGCCCTGTCACTATCTCCACTTCGAATTTGTGGGGCCCTGCTCCGAAGGACCTTGTCACTGATCCGCCCCCGGAGGAGGTTGTTCCTGATGTTCCACCTCCTCTAGACTCCTCTGCGGTTCCCTCGGTTCCGGTACCATCTCAGGAGGCGGTGAATTACCCTCTTCCTCCCGACCAATTGCAGAAGATGATTGAAGTGGCGGTGCAAAAGACCTTGGCTGCGGGCCTTCGTCCTTCCAGTGTGGCTGGCTCTGTTCGGTCCGCCTCGCCGGAGCAACCTCGTTCTTCGGGTCACGCTTCTTCCAGAGTTCACCACTCTCCTTCTTGTTCCCAGGCTAGTCAATGCTCATCCTTGTCAGAGGCAGAGGATAGTGACTCTGGGCTGTCCGACGACGAGAACCTTCCGCCTGATCAGCCTGCAACTACTGCCCTTTTTCCACAGGCTTTGTTCAGATCTCTTCTGTTTAAAGCCGTCAATACGGCCCAACTTTCCTCTCCTGCTTCCCAACCTTCTGTTTCTGTACCTCCAGGGACTTTAGACCCTATGTTCGCTGAACCGGCCAAACCGATTACAACCATTCCCACGCCTCCACTTTTCCTGGATGTCGTGAAACGGCAGTGGGCTTCGCCGGGGTCAGCCCCTATCCCGTCTTCGTCTGACCGTACAAATTTCCACGTCGCATCTGAACTGGACACTCTTCTGCAGCTTCCATCAATTGATGCTCCTATCGCCGCTCTCCTGTCTTCTACATCTGTTCCGGGCGATCCTGCTGAAAGCTTGCGACCTGACGAACGCCGTGCTGATATGGTCCTCCAAAGGGCTCATCTGGGGGCGGCCTGGGCCATCAAAGCGGCTTCTACAGCGTCTTTTTTTAACCGCACCACGTTGTTGTGGCTCCGCCAGTTGCAAGAGAAGTTGTCGCCGGAGGATGCTCATGTTAAGCATGACCTCAATAAGATTGTAGCTGCGGTCCAGTTTTCAGCGGACTCGACTCTTGGCGCTGCTCGCTTTGCTGCAAAATCCTTAGCATCTTCTGTGACGGCTCGCCGTTTGACCTGGCTCCGACATTGGCAGGCGGACGCCAGGCATAAGTAGAAGCTCGCCTCAGTCCCATTTGGGGGGTCCCGTTTGTTTGGGGAAGCCTTAGATCCCTTTTTGACCGAGACCAGGAACAAACGGAAGGTTTTGGCGGCAGTTTTCCGCAGGGGAGATTCCCGCTTCTCTCCGTATCCCCCTCGACCCCATCTCCGAGGTAATGATGTTGGGGGGCCCTCTTCCTCCTCCTTTTCCTCCCCCCGGCCGTACGTAAATTTTGGCAGGCATCGGGGCTCACAAGATAGGGCATTCCGGCGCAGGTCGTTCGGGTCTAAACGGCCCTTTCGAGGGGGAGGAGGTCGTCCCACCCGTCGCCGGCGTTAATTGCATTGCTGATCCTCCCATTGGCGGCAGATTGGCCATCTTCGTAGCCGCCTGGGAACGGTCCACCTCTGATCAGTGGGTCCTAGCCACTCTTCGTTCTGGTCTAGCTATCGAATTTGTCTCCACCCCCCCTGACTCCTTTGTCTGCTGCCCGATTTCTCGTAATTCGGAGAGAAAGTCCCTTATGGACGCAGCGGTTCAACATCTCTTGACCATTAGGGCTATTCAACTCGTCCCTTCGGGCCAGGAGCGTCAGGGTTTCTATTCCTGGGTTTTCCTGGTTCCCAAATCCTCGGGGGGGGTGGCGCCCTATTTTGGACCTGAAACGTTTAAATAGATACGTGGTGTACCGTAAATTTAAAATGCAATCATTGCAAACTATTCTAGCCGGTGTTCGGAGGGGCGATCTGCTCTCTTCCATAGACCTTACAGAGGCCTATTTGCACATCCCTATCCTTCCTTCCCATAGGCGTTTTTTGAGGTTTTGTTACGGTGGGGTCCACTATCAGTATAGGGCGTTGCCCTTTGGCCTCTCTTCTGCCCCCCGCACTTTTACGAAGGTGCTGGCCGCTTTAGCGGCCTCTCTTCGTATCCGTTCAGTTAGACTTTTGTGCTACCTCGATGATATTCTTCTGTTGTCTCCTTCTGTCTCTCAGGCAGTTTCGGATATCCGTCTCACGATAGAGACGTTGGCATCCCATGGTTTCTCAGTTAATTTAGATAAAAGTCACCTCTCCCCTTCCACCAGTCTGGTCCATTTGGGGGCCCTTATCGACTCGGTTCAGGGTAAGGTGTTCCTGTCCCCTGATAGACAGGAGGGTATTCGTCAGTTAATCTCCAAGGTGGAAGCTTGTAGGGCCGTTTCCCCTCTTGTCCTCTCCCAACTGTTAGGGAAGATGATCTCTGCCATCTCCATAGTTCCTTGGGTGCAACTGCATGCACGGGAACTCCAATGGTTTCTCTTGCCGTTGCAGAAGGCGGGCAGAGGCACTTCACCCAGGCCAGTTCCGGTCCCTCCTGCTGTTCGCCGGTCCCTTCGGTGGTGGCGTTCTCCGGCCCTAGCTGTGGGGTCGTTCTTCCTGGAGCCTCAGAGGGTGGTAGTAACTACAGATGCCAGTCTCCTCGGCTGGGGAGCCCATTGTCAAGGTCAGTTGGCTCAGGGCACTTGGAGCCCGGCAGAGTCCCGTCGCCCGATCAACTGGCTAGAACTACAGGCGATCTTCCTGGCCCTCAAGGCTTTCCGAAATCTGACCTCCAACTCCCACGTCCTCGTCCTGACGGACAATGTAGCAGCAAAAGCGCACCTGAACAAGCTGGGAGGTACCAGGTCGAGGTCGTTTCTCCGGTTGGCTCTGTGTCTGGGATTCTGGGCGGAGCGGCACCTTTGCTCTCTTCGGGCAGAGCATATTTCCGGAGTGGACAACTCCCAAGCGGACTGGCTGAGTCGTCGTCGAGTGGACAACGCGGAGTGGTGCCTCCATCCCCGGATTTTCCAGGAGCTGACTCGTCGGTTTGGCATGCCGATCATCGACCTCTTCGCAACGCACACGAATGCTCAGCTGCCGCGGTTCTTCGCCCGATTCCCAGATCCTCGGGCAGCGGGCGTCGACGCTCTTCGAATTCCATGGCCGGCAGGCCTTCTCTACGCCTTTCCCCCGACCTCCCTCCTGCCCAAGGTGGTTCGCAAGATCCTGTACGAGCGAGCGGAAGTAGTCCTTGTAACACCTCATTGGCCCCGGAGACCCTGGTATGCGGACCTCGTGTCCCTCTCGGTGGCCCCATCGTGGCGTATCCCCCTCGAGGCCGACGTTCTGTCTCAGGGCGCCCTATTACACCCGGACCTGGCCTGGCTCAACCTGACCGTTTGGCGGTTGAGCGGAGCACTTTGACAGCAGTGCATATTCTGCCGGACGTTATTCAAACATTGCAAGCCTCGCGCCGCTCTTCTACGGATCGGATTTACTCTGCCACCTGGCGTGCCTTCTGTTCCTGGTGTTCCGAGTTTGGAGTTTCCGCTCTTCAGCCATCTATTGTGGACATTTTATGTTTTATGCAGCGGGGCCTGACTCAGGGCCTCTCTTCCAATACGTTACGTAGACATGTGGCCGCGTTGTCTTCGGTCCTGGTGTGCGCATCCCTGCCATCATTGTCGCACCATCCTCTAATCCGGCGCTTTCTTCAAGGGGCCACGAACTTGTGTCCTCCTGTACTACACAGATACCCGACCTGGGATCTCCCCTTAGTGTTGGAGTCGCTTGTGGGCCCTCCGTACGAACCACTGCGGACTGCCAGTCTCCGGCTTCTTTCCTGCAAAGTCGCCTTTCTGGTGGCGATAACGTCGGCCCGTCGTATATCAGAGATAGCAGCATTGTCCATCCGTTCTGACCTCTGTGTCTTTCATTCGGACCGCGTAGTACTCCGTTTGGACCCCACTTTCGTCCCGAAAATCAATTCGGTTTTCCACCGCTCGCAGGAGATTATCCTGCCTAATTTCTGTCCGCGACCTGCTCACCCACGGGAGCGCAGATGGCACTCGCTCGACGTACGACGGGCTTTGCGGATCTACATTAAGAGGACATCCGTTTTCCGTCGTTCGGAGTCACTGTTTGTTTCCTTTTTGCCCGTTTCCCAGGGGTGCAAGGTCTCTTCGTCTGTTATCGGTTGTTGGATTCGGCACACCATCGCCTTGGCCTACGACCTTCGTTCTCTTCCCCGACCAGCTCGCTTGACCGCTCATTCCACCCGTAGCGCTGCTACGTCCACCGCATGGGCTACCCAGGCGCCCTTGTTCGAGATCTGCAGGGCGGCCACGTCGACTTCGCCGGTTCCCTTCATACGTCATTATCGATTGGACCAATTTGCATCGGCGGAGGCGGCGTTCGGACGACGGGTGCTTCAGCGTGTCGTTTCCGGGGAGACTGTTGTTGTTGACCAGCCAGTTCCCGCCCTGAACTCGGGACAGTGAACTGGGGTATGTCCCACACTGGCTGCTGTCTCCACTCTCAATGGAGAAGGGGCGTTGGTCCTACCTGATACGCTCCTTCTCGTTGAGTGGAGACAGCAGCCAGACCCTCCCTTACTCCGGCTGGGGTTTTTTTCTGTCTGTCTTTCTCCTCTCCTTACTTACCTGGTGACCTATGTTGCCTTCTGTGCCCACACGCCGAGTCAGTCTTACGAGTCTTCGCCAAAGCTGGGCCTGCCCGGCAACAAGGGCGGGACTTAAAGTTATTGGCTGACTCAGTCCTTCAATCTGATTGGATGAGTAGTACCCACACTGGCTGCTGTCTCCACTCAACGAGAAGGAGCGTATCAGGTAGGACCCACGCCCCTTCTGTACAATTTGTTTAAAGCCGTCCATTGCTCAGTTTTCCCAGACCTGTTTACTTCTCTTGGCCCACTGGCAGCTAAGCCTTGCTCCAAGGTGACTGCATATTATGGCTCTCGGCCTCCGGATTGGTTAAAGCCATAAAGCATTTGGGAAACTATCCATTGGGAAAGTAAAGATTCCTTTTTTGCTTGAGTGGAGAGGTAGAAGATGCTTCTCATAAAGCAGGAAGGTTTTTTTTTTTTTGACACACACATAAACAATAATCTTAGTTCTCCTTTTTGTAATACAGGTAGATTGATACAATTGAGCCCAAAATTTCTGTTGCTAAGCAAAACATTTGTTAAGTGAATTTTGCCCCATTTTAAAATACCTTTATGTTTTCCATGACCAGGGTGGATTTGATTTAAATCGAGTTGATTTAAATCACAATTTAAATCATGCTTTAAATCGCTAGTAAAAAGGCTTGATTTAAATCAACTCGATTTAAATCATAATTTTTAAAGAGCAACTGTCATCTCTGCTACTCCTTTGACTCACTGTGGACTCACCGATAGTCCCAGTGTTGCAGAATATACAGCCTCCTGCTACATAACTAAGCTCCATTTCATGCTGAATAAACTAAATTATTTATGTATCTTAAATAGAAAACTATCTTACGATAGATTTTTACCCCAAAAGTTTTTTATTAAAATTTTTACTTTGATAAAAATCAAAAAAATCCAATTTAAATTAAAAAAATCTGATTTTTTTTTATTTTTTAAAAAAAATCATTGATTTTTATCCACCCTGTCCATGACCTTCATGACTGCTCTACCAAGTGTTAAGAGTTTGCTGTATATTTAGAATAGAATAGAATAACGGACTTGGAAGGGATTTTGGAGGTCTTTTAGTCCAACCCCCTGTTTAGGCAGAAAATCCTACATCACGTCAGACAAATGGTTATCCAACATCTTCTTAAAAACTTCCAGTGTTGGAGCAATCACTACTTCTGGAGGTAAGTTTTTCCACTGATTAATTGTTCTCACTGTCAGGAAATTTCTCCTTAGTTCTAAGTAGCTTCTCTCCTTGATTAGTTTCCACCCATTGCTTCTTGTCCTACCCTCAGGTGCTTTGGAGAAGAGCTTGACTCCCTCTTCTTTGTGAAGCCCCTGAGAT
This sequence comes from Arizona elegans, assembly GCA_022577455.1. Classification (NCBI taxonomy): domain Eukaryota; kingdom Metazoa; phylum Chordata; class Lepidosauria; order Squamata; family Colubridae; genus Arizona; species Arizona elegans. Next base: position 1,633,361 of record JAKOOJ010000050.1, read on the forward strand.
ACTGGAAGACTGCTATCATGTCTCCCCTAGTCCTTCTTTTCATTAAACTAGACATACCCAGTTCCTGCAACCGTTCTTTATATGTTTTATCCTCCAGTCTCCTAATCATCTTTGTTGCTCTTCTCTGCACTCTTTCTAGAGTCTCCACATTTTTTTTTTACATCGTGGCGACCAAAACTGGATGCAGTATTCCAAGTGTGGCCTTCCCAAGGCATTATAAAGTGGTATTAACACTTCATGTGATCTTGATTCTATCCCTCTATTTATGCAGTCTAGAATTGGGTTGACTTTTTTGGCAGCTGCAACACACTGCTGGCTCATATCTAAATGGTTGTCCACTAGGACTCCAAGATCTCTCTCGCAGTTCTTGACTTTGTTCCTTGACTATTGAAAATCCTCATTAGCTCTCCTCCTTTTGAAAAGGGGTTTCCTGTATGAATGGGAGTACAGATAATCCTCGATTTATGACCACAATGGAGCCCAAAAGTTCTGTTGCTAAGTGAGAAATTTGTTAAGTGAGTTTTGCCTCATTTTATAGTTTTTCTTGCCACAGTTGTTAAGGGAATGATAGCAGTTGTTAAATTAGTAACACAGATGTTAAGTGAATTTGGCTTCCCCGTTGACTTTGCTTCTCAGAAGGTCCCAAAAGGTAATCACATGATCCTGGACCTTCACCCGTCATAAATATGTACCTGTCATAAATATGAGTCAGTTGCCAAGCATCTGAATTTTGATCATGTGACCATAAGGATGCTGCAATGATCGTAAGTATCAAAAAATGGTCATAAGTCACTATTTTCAATGCCATTGTAACTTTGAATGGTCACTAAATGAACTGTCAGTATAAGTTGAGGACTAGCTGTATTCAAAATTAGCAAGATCAGAAGTATGCCATTTTGCCATAATCTACCTACTGGGATAAAAGGGACACGGTGGCTCAATGGCTAAGATGCTGAGTTTGTCGATCGAAAAGTCGGCAGTTCAGCGGTTCAAATCCCTAGTGCCACGTAACGGGGTGAGTTCCCGTCACTTGCCTCAGCTTCTGCCAACCTAGCAGTTTGAAATCATGTAAAAAATGCAAGTAGAAAAATAGAGACCACCTTTGGTGGGAAAGTAACACGTTCCATGCGCCTTTGGCGTTTAGTCATGCCGGCCACATGACCGCAGAGACATCTTCCGACAGCGCTGACTCTTCGACTTTGAAACTGAGATGAGCACCGCCCCCTAGAGTCAAGAACGACTAGCACATATGTGCGAGGGGAACCTTTACCTTTACCTACTGGAAGGCCCTAAGAATGTGCCCTTGAGTCTCAGTGACATTTGGTTGCAAATAGCAAAAAAATGAATCTGGTGGCTTGAAAAGGACAGATAAGGTACTGTAGCGATGTTTTAATGGAATAAAGCATTTTTCAGCAAAGATGTACTAAGTTTTCAAAATTAACTGAACGCCTTCTCTCCTGGCAGTGGGTGGGAAGGAAAAAAGGAACCAGTTGTGAATTACCATTGCAAAGAAACTAATTGTTGCAATCAGAGGCAGCTGAAGAATCTGATTCCTTTCACATGCATTTAAAAGCCACAATTCTTTCTCTAAGAAATTCAAAGCAAGCTGCCCAGTTAGCCAAGTGCTTCTGATTTCAGCTTTTGTTAATGTTCCATGTTGGAGGTTTTTCACAACACATCACAATATCAACATGTTTCCACCTTAATTAGGGAAGCAAGAATTTATAATGGGTACCAGCTGTGCCACACACACAAAAAAACCAAACAAACAAAAAATCCAGAACCAGGTTGCAGTTTCACAGAAATATCTCTATATGATTAGGATATTCTTTAACTGTAGAGCCTTTTTATTCCAGGTGGAAACTGTCCAATCTAGCCAGGAAAGGATGCTGCGTCTTGCAGCCTTGGAAGATCAGGGTTTGGGTGTTCAGATAATGATGTTCTTAGTAGATGGTCATTTCTTTATAGACTTACTGTTTGAAGTTACAACAGCACTGAAAAAAGTGATTCATGACCAGTGATGGGTTTCACATTAGGTTACTACCGGTTCGCCGCGTGTGCGCCCGCTCGCTTCATGCACACATGCCTGGTTTGTGCCAGGGGTGAAATGTAAAATTTGTTGCTATCGGTTCTGTGGGCGTGACTTGGTGGGGGGGGGTGTAATGTGACTGGGTGGGTGTGGCCAACTAATTTTTTTTTAACTTTTCAAAGCATTTTTTCTACAACTTCTTCGGATGAAGAGGTTGCAAAAAAATGCTTTGAGAAGCCTCTGCCGATCAGGCAACTCAGCTGGGATCGTCAGAGGCTTTTCAAAGCATTTTTTTTAACCACTTCTTTGGCCGAAGAGGTTGAAGAAAAAAATGCTTTGAAAAGCCTCTGACGATCCCAGCTGAGCCGCGTGATCATCAGAGGCTTTTTTTTTTTAACTTTTAAAAGCATTATTTTAGGCAGAAGAGGTTGTAGAAAAAATGTTTTTAAAAATTAAAAAAAAAAACCCTCTGATGATCATGCGGCTCAGCTGGGCATGGTGGGGGAAGCGCAGGGATTTTTGCTACCGGTTCTCCGAACTACCTGCTGTCATCGCTACCGGATCGGGCGATCCCGTCCAAACCGGGAGCATATCACCTGTGTGCCGCCTGTCTTCCACACATGCGCCCAGCCTTCCACGCATATGCTTTGTTCGCGCGTGCACCTTCCGCAAATGTGCCCGGCCTCAAAAACATGCCTAAATAGGATGGCATAGAGCCGGGGCGGGTGGGCAAGCCCAATTGTAATTTCCCCTATTGGTTCTGGGAGAACCGTTCCGAACCGGCTGAATACCACCTCTGCTTATGACTGTTTTTCACATTTACAATAGTTTCAGCATCCGCATGGTCACATGATCAACATTGCAACTGTCGGAGTTGACTTCTAATAAGCAGAGTCAATGGGGGGGAATCCACATTTGCTTAATGACCATGTGGCTCACTTAACAACCACAGTGATTCACTTAATTTTCATAGCTAAGCAAGGGAAGTTGTTAATGGAGTCACATCCAATTTTAGTACCTTTTTCACCACAGTGGTTTACTGTGGAAAAGATGGTAAAGTTGGATGTGACTCAGTGGCGGGTTGACCCCGGTTCGGACCAGTTTGCAAGAACCGGTAGTAAAACCGGTGGGAGGCTCTGCCTACTGACCCGGACGTCATCAGAAGTGATCTGCACAACGCTACTGGCAAGAGATTAAGAGAATAATCGAAGAAACAACGAGGCAAAGTGTAGAAATGAAACCAGAATTCTTTCTATTTGGAATGACTACACCACAGTGTACCAAGGAGATAAAATATCTTACCATCCACATATTGACAGTGGCACATATAGTGTACGCTCAGAAGTGGAAATCCGAGATAATACCAACAGAAGAAAAAATAATAACAAAAATAAATGAATGCGCAGAGATGGATAGGCTCACAAAAGAGCTCCAAGATAAAGAGAACACTGACTTTTATTTAGTTTGGCAAAAATGGTACACATGGTTAGAAAGAAGGATAGGGCCAACAACATAGGACATTAGGAGAACATAACTCAAGAATTGTAGAAATAGATACATGAGATGAGCTGTAGGATTGTATAAATAAATGGTTAATATGTTTATAGAAAGATACTGCTGAACTTCAATGAATATATTAAGGAATAAGCAAGTAAATTTGTAAATAGTATGATTAAGGAAAATTGGTTAAATGGACATTAATCACCGATGCGAAGGTTTTCTAGAAGTTAGTTGATTGACTCTTTGTTAATGTATAAGTGTTTACATGTATTTGTGTTTTACGTTTGTTTATGTTAATAATTTTTTTTTTTAAAAAAAGAAGTGATCTGCGTATGTGTGGGCACGATGCGAACTGGTAGTAAAGGTAAGTAGAACCCACCCCTGATGTGACTCCATTAACCGCTTACCTTGCTTAGCTATGAAAATTATGGTCTCAATCTGATTGTAAGTTGAGGACTAGCTGTAAAACATAATGCACAAAAGCTTATTATATGGATTTTACCTTTTGCATATACCAGTAGGAAGTAAGAATAGTCTCCAAATAAAACTACTATATCCCAGGAGTGTGCATAATGTGCCAGGCACATACAGTTCCATTGAACATGCAGTGCAAGGGCATAGCTATTTTTTTGTTCTACCAATTGTTTGGTGCATGTTTTATGACAACTCTGTTAGTGCTGGATAGACGCAGGGCTGAACGAAGGGCCAGTGCTTCAGATTAAAATGCCAGGGATCAAGCATTCCTCTATTGGAAGAAATATCCATCCAGTTCAGTTCCAAGACACTGGAAACATGGGGGCCGATTGGAAATATGGTTTAATGATGAAGCGGAACCACACAGATGATCCTAGGCAGCTGACCACATAGAGTTGAGAGTGGGGTTTTTTTTTTATATCTTCTCTTGGGCTTTGAACCTGAGCTTCCTGTTCCTGTGCAAGAACATGTATTCTATTGGATGCTGTCAGACTCGACTCCCATGGGGCTATGCAGGGGTCATAGCTGAGATTGTCTGAGCTCCCAGGTTGGTTGAAACTTGGCTGATGCAATGTCCTTAGGAGATTGTGCCATGTGGTGAGCTTTGCTGCTAGATGTGTTAATCCTATCATGTCCTGGTGGGTCATATCTTAATCCTTCGAGACCGTCTTCTGCCACCAATAGCCTCCCACTGGCCAGTCCGCTCCCACAGAGAGGGTCTCCTCAGGGTGCCATCGGCCAAGTTATGTCGGCTGGCGACACCCAGGGGGAGGGCCTTCTCTGTGGGAGCCCCAGCCCTGTGGAATGAACTGCCCCCGGAAGTGCGTAAGATCTCTGACCCCCGGGTGTTTCGCTGCGCACTGAAGACCCTGCTGTTCCGCCAGGCTGGCCTATCAACATAATAATTTTAAATTGGGGTATTTTAAATTTCTGGGCCAAATCTATTTAATTTTTAACTGCTGTTTTGTCTTGTGTTTTTAAATAGGCTGTACACCGCCCTGAGTCCTTCGGGAGAAGGGCGGTATAGAAATAAAATTATTATTATTATTATTATCCCATCACCCTGGAGGTCTTCTGTCTTGTAGATAGGCTGGCCCAGTCTTTCTTAATGGGTATCAAATACCTGCTGGGGGGCAGGGAGCTGCAGTTCTCAGTTTCTGTCTCCCTTAGGATTTTTATTTCTCTTCTAGGGGAAATATTTTATCCTGCCTTTTTAATATTTCTCAAAATATTTCAATCTTCTAGGAGTGGGGTGGGTGCTAACTTTCTACACCTCTAAAAATGTTTCTTGCTAGAGACCTATAAATTGTTTAAGTGGAGTAGCCCCAAGTTGCATTGCTAGATGGTAATATTACAGTAAATGTGTCTCTGTAGATATGCAGAACATGCTTCTCTTTCTATTAGCTAACATTACATGTGGCACTGTTCACCACAAATGTGAGCCTCTTGGAATTTTTTTTCTCCTGAAATCATTATTCCACGTTCCTGACAATTTCCCACACTGTCCAGCAGCTATTTTCAAAATGAAGATTGAACCTACGAAGAGATAAAATTGTTCCCCTTTACCCCAAGAAATCCCTATTAGACTTGTCTTCCTTCCTTTCAGCAATTTTTTAAAGGGAAAACTCCAGGGATTTTTGTTTGTTTGTTTCTACCTTCAAAATCAGAACATAGAACAATAGAGTTGTAAGGGACCTTGGGAGACTTCTAGTCCAACCTCTGCTCAAGAAGGAGACCCCATATCCTTCTTATTTATTTATTTATTTATTTATTTATTTATTTATTTATTTATTTATTTATTATTTAAATTTGTATACCACCCTTCTCCCAAAGGACTCAGGGCGGTGCACAGCCAAAATTAAAATACATACAATACAAAATTTAAAATAATTTAAAAGCAGAATTAAATCAAATTGGCTTCCCAAAATATTAAAACACATTACCCTTAAAATAACCCTTTTAAAATTTTAAGCCAGCCCAGCTTGCTGGAATAGGAAGGTCTTCAAAGCTCGACGGAAGGTCTGGAGGTCCGGGATTAGTCGTATTCCTGGGGGTAGCTCGTTCCAGAGGGCGGGTGCCCCCACAGAGAAGGCTCTCCCCCTGGGGGTCGTCAGTCGGCATTGCTTGACCGACGGCACCCTAAGGAGGCCCTCTCTGTGGGACTGAATTGGCCGGTGGGAGGTTATCGGTGGCAGAAGGTGGTCTCGCAAATAGCCGGGCCCTTCTGGACAAATAGCTGTCCTATCTCTTCTTGGAAACCTCCAGTGATGGAGGACCCACAAGTTCTGGAGGCAAGCCATTCCACTGAATGGAAAATTCCTTCTTAATTCTATATTTATATGCCGCCCCTTTCCGAAGACCCAGGGCGGCATATAAATTCTAGCTTGAATCTCTCTTTGATAAGCTTCCATCTGTGACTTCTTGTCCCACCTTTAGGTGCTATGGTGAATATATTGACTCCCTCTTCCCTGTGACAGCCCCTCAAATATTGGAAGACTGCTATCATGTCCTCCCTAGTCCTTCTCTTGGGATACCCAGTTCCTAAAACCATCCATCATATAGTTTAGTCTTCTAATCATCTTTGTTGTTCCTCCCTGTACTGTTTCTAGGGTGTCAGCATCTCTTTTGTATTATGGGGTGACCGGAACTGGATGCAGTACTCCAAGTGTGGTCTCACCAATCTAGTATAAAACGATACTACCATGTTTCCTTGAAAATAAGACATCCCCTGATAATAAGCCCAACTGGGCTTTTTGAGTGCATGTGCTAAATGTTGTTGTTGTTAGTTGCGAAGTCGTGTCCAACCCATCGTGACCGCATGGACAATGTTCCTCCAGACCTTCCTGTCCTCTACCATCCTCTGGAGTCCATTTAAGCCGACTGCTTCAGTGACTCCATCCAGCCACCTCGTTCTCTGCCGTCCCCTTCTTCTTTTGCCCTCAGTCTTTCCCAGCATTAGGCTTCTCATCTCCAGTGAGTCCTTCCTTCTCATTAGGTGGCCAAAGTATTTGAGTTTCATCTTCAGGATCTGGCCTTCTAAAGAGCTATCAGGGTTGATCTCCTCGAGGATCGACCGGTTGGATCGCCTTGCAGTCCAAGGGACTTGCAGGAGTCTTCTCCAGCACCAGAGTTCAAAGGCCTCCATTCTTTGGCGCTCAGCCTTTCTTATGGTCCAACTTTCACAGCCATACATTGCAACTGGGAAAATCATAGCCATGACTATACACACTTTCGTTGGCAGGGTGATGTCTCTGCTTTTTAGTGCGCTAAAATACCCCCCCCCCCCAAAATAAGCCCTCACGAAAATGTTTAAACGCATGCGCAGCTGGTCCCCACCATTTCCTCTGGTTAGGGTTAGGGAGACAGAGCTAGAAATCAGGTAAGACAGCAAGAGGAACCCCATCTTGCTTTACGTGCCCCAAAATAATAAGATCTCCCCGAAAATAAGACCAAGCACTTATTTTGGGGTTCAAAAAAATATAAGACAGGGTCTTATTTTCGGGGAAACACGGTAACACTTTGTAAATGTCTCTGTCTTTCTTACTTTCTAGAATTGGTGGAACAGTGAATAGCTTCCCTTTACAAAATTAATAACAACTTCCTTGTAATCTGGATCTTCATATGGCCTTCTGGCATAGTTTTATTGCTTCTTAGCTAGTAAAATGTATGCCTGGCTTATATAGTTTCAGATCATTGTGAGGTTCTCAAGGGTCTGAATTTTTCTTTGTGTACTAAACACTCTTCCCTAAACACAGAGCAACTAGAATGCCAAATAGGAGGCTGAACAAGGATTCTACCATCTGTTTCTCAAGGTGTTTGAATTGAATCTCAGGCAGAATTGCAAAGCATTTCTGCCTTTAGAGATCCTAATTTGTCGTTTGAAATGTTGGCGCTCCGATTTGCGTGAAAAGGTGGCTGTAATTATTCTGGAGGCAATGCCTTCTTTTCGCCTTTCCCCTCTGTTTCTCACCTAATGGCCATAATTCAGTAAGATCATACATTTCAACTTTCGTAAATAACTACCTGGGGTTTGTTTGGGAGATTATTATTTTTTTTTCTACAGTGCTTGAATCCCAGATTATATATGTTCAAGTAGCCGCGAGCAAGTGTTACCAGGGACCTGTCACCTTCCTTTCTTGGTACATTCATTGCTAACCTTGAGTTTGACAAGTAATTCCAGATTCCTACGGAATTGCAGAGTGTGTCAGGGCAGTGCAGGTGAACAAGACTATTAAAAGGTGTGATGCATTCTTTTTCTAGGGAAGAAATTCATTTTGCATCACCACGCACCCTTCCTTTGGAACAGCAGGGTGCAATTCAATCAGGAAAGGGTACCCATCTCTCTTTGCTTGACGCCCTGGCCCACATACTCGGATTTCTCTGCAGATCCTATAAATCTTTTGCTTTGACTGACACGTAAGGCAGGCCAGGAGTGTCTGCATTTGCATAGAGATGCCTTGGGGTGAAGATGAGGAAGGAAATACCAGTGAACCATGCCCCCCCCCTTTTTTTTTTGGCTGAAGGACTGCAAGAGATGCTGGATTTTTCATCACAGAAAAAAGGAGCAGAGAGGAAGAAAGTGATGTGAAGGGAGTTTTTATTACTAGTGCTGTCTTTTTACCATTTCAAACACTGATTTTATATTGCGTAGACATCAGTCTCCTATTGGCTCAAAGTATTTTGGAGCTAAAGTTAAGTTATAATAGCAATAGCATTTAAACTTATATACCACGTCCCAATGCTTTACAGTCCTCTGTGGTGACCTAGGCCCAAGAAGTTTAGGACACAATCAGTCCTAAACAAACATATTTTATTAGAACAGCTGAGAATTACTTCATTTTCAGCTTAGTCCAAATTAATTACAAAACAAATCCTTCATAAACAGTCTTTCGGCCTTATCACAAACCTTTGTCTTCTTTGGCACCCTGCCAAAGGCTTTTCTTGGCAAAACCCCATGAAAGTCAGAAGCAAGAGACACCAACAAGAAACAAATGTAGCAACGTTGCTTTCCTACAAAGATCCCAAGAGCCGTTGCTGCTCTTTTAAGAGGGGCCAATCATCTCCTGGCCTTACTCCCAAGTCGTCCTTTTTGCTTTAGCTGCTCTTGCCTTCTGGCAGCTCTTCGCATGCATGCACTAGGAACAGGCTCCTTCTGTTCCTCTGCCTCTCTGCTATCCGCCTCTGGAGGCTCCAGAGTTTGCGCATCGTTCCCAGATGGCCCTGGCCCCATCTCTGCCTCCGACGCAGAGTCCTCATCCGGGCCTTCCCCTGACTCCAGGACTGGCCCATTGTCCTCCCCAGCCTCCTCACTGTCTGACTCCGCTGCCAGCTCCACAGGCTGCTGGTGGACCACAACACCCTCTCAAAGCACTTTACAGAGTCAGCCTATGGCCCCCAACAATCTGGGTCCTCATTTTACCGACCTTGGAAGGATAGGTCAAACTTGAGCTGGTCAATAGATACTGCATTCTAACGACTGCACCACCACGGCTCTTAATAACATGTGTTTTGATGACCTTTTTGCATTTGGTTACTGTACTGATGTTTATATTACATTAGTCACTCAGAGTCTGGTTATGTGAGATAGGCAGCCATATAAAGATAATAAATAAAAAGAACATTTTATTTGCTCAGGCATCTCAGGTCATGTGAATGTAGGAATAGTAGCTGGTTAATCTAAAGATAAGAGTTGGATATTTTGCAAGATGCTAGAACTTCTCTCACAGTAGAATTCACATAATGTAGAGCAGGGCTGTCAAACTCGATTTCGTTGAGGGCCACATCAGGGTTGTGTTTGACCTCGGGGGCGTGGGGGAGTGGCTGGGGTGGGCGTGGCCAGCATGACATCACTTGTGTTGGGGGGCACCTGTGGTGGCCCGAGCATTCTGCCAGTGAAAACAGGCTCCCGAACTCCGTTTTTGACTGCGACGGCCTCCTGCAACCCTCTGCCAGCAAAAACGGAGCTCGGGAGGGCTGTGTGCAGCCTTCCCGAGCTCCATTTTCACTGGCAGAGGCACCACGGACCAGTCCTTTGCTATTTCCAGGGCCCCGCCGTGGCCAGATCTAAGCACCCCACAGGCCAGATCCGGCCCCCGGGCCTTGAGTTTGACACCCCTGATGTACAGCAACGTTTCTCAACTGTGGCAACTTTAAGATGGTGGACTTCAATTCCCAGAATTCCCCAGCCAGCCAGCTGTTTGGGGAATTCTGGAAACTGAAGTCCACAAATCTTAAAAAGTTGGCAAGGTTGAGAAACACTGACTAGACAGATGCCCTGTTCACCAGCAATCCCTTACGTGGAGGTTTTTTTAAAGTCTTGCAAGAAACCTGTGCCACAGACCTTCAAAATGGATGGATTAAGATTAAGGCATGGGAGTCAGATGGCGCTAGAAAAATGATGAAAGGAAAAATCAAGAAGGAAGTAGTTTGAATATAGTATGCAGCCTCTGTGGGATGCATTTGCATAGAGCATCTCAGGTGACAAAAAACAGGAGATTTCACCTGATCAAACTGAGATATTAATTCAGAACATCCAGGAAAATGGTTGCTGCCTTTAGGGCGGGCAAAAAGATCTCTATAGAGAATAGAATAGAATAGAACAGAACAGAACAGAACAGAACAGAACAAAACAGAATTCTTTATTGGCCAAGTGTGATTGGACACACAAGGAATTTGTTGTCAGAGTTTAGGCAGAGTGACTAGTATTATGAGATAAATCCAGGAGCAAAACACAGCACACAGAGCCTTTAGATAATTAACAGTGATTTTATCTACAGCTAAATATATACAGACTTATACGTGGTAAATACCTTACCATACAACTACTAACGCAAGGAGAGCAATGAGATACACGACGAGAGAGAACATGAGGAGAAGGAAAGCCCTCTAATGGCTTCCCTTATATAGGCAGCTTCTGACCCAGCTTCTTAAAGTGGCAGTAACCCTGCTGCCTAATTCCCATTGCATCTGTCAAGAATCATAAGGTACAACACTTAATGATAGTCATAGGGTACAAATAAGCAATCAAATCATACTAGGAAACAATATAAATCGTCAGGATACAAGCAACAAAGTTATAGTCGTGCAGTCATAAGCGGGAGGAGATGGGTGATAGGAACGGTGAGAAGATTAATAGTACCGTGTTTCCCCGAAAATAAGACTCTGTCTTATATTTTTTTGAACCCTGAAATAAGCGCTTGACCTTATTGCCATGCGCTCAAAAGGGCTTATCAGGCAATGTCTTATTTTGGGGGGAAACAGGGTAATAGTAATGCAGACTTAGTGAATAGTTTGAGAGAGTTGAGGGAATTATTTGTTTAGCAGAGTGATGGCATTCGGGAAAAAACTGCTCTTGTGTCTAGTTGTTCTGGTGTGCAGTGCTCTGTAGCGTCGTTTTGAGGGTAGGAGTTGAAACAGTTTATGTCCAGGATGTGAGCGATCTGTAGATATTTTCACAGCCCTCTTTTTGACTCGTGCAGTATACAGGTCCTCAATGGAAGGCAGGTTGGTAACCATTGTTTTCTCTGCAGTTCTAATGATCCTCCGAAGTCTGTGTCTGTCTTGTTGGGTTGCAGAACCAAACCAGACAGTTATGGAGGTGCAGATGACATACTCAACAATTCCTCTGTAGACCTGGATCAGCAGCTTTTTGGGCAGTTTGAACTTCCTGAGTTGGTGCAGAAAGAACATTCTTTGTTGTGCTTTTTTGATGACGTTTTTGATGTTAGGTGTCCATTTTAGGTCTTGAGATATCATAGAACCTAGAAATTTGAAGGAAGGTGACAGTAACATTGAAATTACCAGCATGCCACCATGACAATTCTAAAATGGCACAATGAACCATATGGCTCCCCCAAAATATCCAGAGTCTAGAAGACACTAAATCCTAAGCCAGAAAAACGTAATGGAGGGAACATTCTCAACTTCCAGGCTGAGAAAGGGTTAATCTTTAATAAAGCTTTCATAAATTTGCCTCTACCGTAGAGCTCATAACCAGAGTCTTCCCACAAAGTGCTATATTCCTTCTAAATCAAAGCAAGAAAGAAAGGCCCTGACTCTCTTTACTGCTACTATAAAGCAGAAAATTAAAAAATACAAACTTGGGAATAGTGGTGTTCTCTAGAGGCTTGAAGGGAGTCAAAAGGTCCAAAGTCATTGCATGAGGATATTAAAGCCAATAAATCAAAAGAGAAACTTCCTTGAGTGTTTATAAAAAGCAGCTAGAGAAATAACACTTTTCCTTCTGACAAACAAACGTCCACAGATACTATGACACAATAATACAGGGGTCCCCAACCTCCAGTCTATGGACCACTACCAGTCTACAGCATGCCAGAAACCAGGCCGTGCAAAAAAGCGAAGCCCCATCCGCGGAATACAGCTGGCATGCGAAACCATGCCCCTTCTCGTCCGCGTAAAAACTTCATCTCTATGGAACTGGTCCCTGGTGCCCAAAAGTTTGGGGGCCACTGCAATAATAGCTCAAGACCAGCAGTGGGTTTCACATTTTGTTATCACCGGTTCACCGCGTGCACGCTTACTTCACACGTGTGCACCTTCTGCACATGCGCCCGGTCTTCCACGCATGCGCTTTGTTTGCACACGCGCCTTCTGCGCATGCACCTGGCCTCAAAAACGTACCTAAATAGAACGGCCCACCTGCGATTTCTGCTACCGGTTCGTCTGAACCGGCTGATATCTCTCAGATGTGGAGATGACCAGAGGTTTTAACGCAGAGGATGGACAATTGGGCGGTTATTTGTATTATTGTCACAGTTAACAACTCCTGGGATCTGTATTAGTTAGCAGCTTCTGGTGTTTTGGAAAATAGGTTGACCCCTTCTTCTTTGTGACAGCCCCTCAATTATTGGAACACTGTTTATCCCCTAGCCCCGTGATGGCGAACCTATGGCATGCGTGCCACAGGTGGCATGCAGAGCCATATCTGTGGGCACGTGAGCGTTGCCCTAGGTCAGCTCCAGCACACATGCCAGTTGATTTTTGGGCCTTCCGGGCCCACCGGAAGTCGGGACTTGGCTGTTTCCAGCCTCCAGGGAGTTGGGGAAGGCTGTTTTCACCCTCCCCAGGCTCCAAGAAAGCCTCTGGAGCCTGAGGAGGGCGAAAAACAGGCCTACCGGGCCCACCGGTAACCTTTTTGCCATCGTGTGCCAAAAGCGGGGGAAGCACTGGGTGGGGGGTCGTGTGCACATGCACCGGGGTGCGGAGGGCACTGAATTATGGATGTGGGCACACACGTGCGCAACCCCTCGCACTCTCCCCGCTTTTGGCACACGACGTTAAGGTTAACCATCACTGCCCTAGCCCATTGAGGGAAGACCTCCTCTACCAGAAGAATGAAATATTTTGAGAAATATTAAAAAGGCAGAATATTATATTTCCCTAAAGGAGGAATGGAGAAACATGCTCTTGGAGACAGAAAGGTTCAGCAGGTTCTGACAGGTTCTGGAGAACCAGTAGTGGAACTTTTGAGCAGTTCAGAGAACCGGTAGTGGAAATTTTGAGTAGTTCGGAGAACTGGTAAATACCACCTTTGACAGAGTGGGGTGGGAATGGACATTTTGCAATATCCTTTCCCCAGGAATGGGAAGGGAATGGGGATTTTGCAGTATCCTTCCTCTGGAGTGGGGAGGGAATGGGGATTTTGCAGTATCCTGCCATGCCCACCAAGCCACACCACACCCACCAAGTCACGCCCACAGAACCAGTAGTAAAAATATTTGGATTTCATCACTGGGATTTTTTTGGCTGCTGCCACACTCTTCTAACTCATAATTAAGTGATTGTCTGCTAGGATTCTAAGATCCCTCTCACAGTTACTGCTATTGAGCCAGGTTTCACCTAACTTGTATCTGTACATTTGGGTTTTTCTTGCCTAAGTGTAAAACCTTGCTTTTCTGTACACTGATTTTGTTAGATAGGGCCCAGTGTTGAAGTCTGTCGAGATCCATCTGGATCTTGAGCCTTATCTTCTGGAGTGTTGGCTATTCCTGCCAGTTCATGTGATCAAAATTTGGGCATGTATTTATGAATATTGGCACTGTTTCAAACTCAACAGGATTTCCATTTGCGATCTTCCCAACCGGCTTCTGTCAAGCAAAGTCAATGGGGAAAACCAGATTCCCTTATCTGTCATATGCTTTACCGGTACTTCTGAAGTGATTTGCTTAAGAAACACATTCATAAAATGGGACACAATTAACAATTGCCTTGCTTAGCAACAGCAATGTCTGACTCGATTGTGGTCATAAGGCGAGGACTACCTTCAATTCTGTATTTAAAAATACAAGAAAAGCACACTGCGGTTAAACACAGCTCAGATTTTACAGCTGCCCGAAAGAAGCTCAACTTGGTAAATTCTGGTTTTGGCATAATCTTCCTTTGCTATGCTTGTATGATTTCTAATTATTTTGTCTTCAAACGCAGGGTTGATGGCTGTTTATACTTTCCCTGCTATGCAGGGACTAGTAAAGTGTCCTAAAGTGACTGATAATTTCCCATTGTTAATTCCCAATAATAAAGAAATTATCAGGTAGCATCCATTGTTTTTTAAACAAGCCCAATTAAAAAGAAGCGGGTTAGATTTGTGCAGAAATTCTCCATCTAGAGGCAACATAATATTAGCATCACCTCTCCTCTTGAAAAGTAGTTAAAAAGCCATAAATCCATTATCCAGATAGAGATCACTCAATAATTTAATGTCTTTAGCTTGGCATGCTTCCCAGTACAAATTCCCTTTATCTGCCATTATTTTCAGGTTATAACAAATTGAGGAAGAGACGGCAGGACTGAAATCTTGAAGAGATAGAGGCAATCATTAGGAGTTCTGAACGGAGCCATCTCTTTGATGCTTTCGAGTGTTCCATTAAGAGACAGAAATAGCCAGTGGACTGGAAAGGAATGTAAGACAAAAGTGAACAGAACTTCTGATGTTGCTTTCTATTCAGTCCAAAATTGCCATTCCCCACCCACCCGTTTGTTTTCTGAGTGGACAGTTTGTTGGTGGGAAGATAACAGATTTGTCCAGGCTGGGCTAGAAAGCAACTGTTTTCCAAGTATGCCTGAAATACAAACTGTTTTTGTGCGTGTGATACAACTTCAGGTTGAACCTGACCAGACCAGCCAATGGAAGGAGAAAAATAGACATTGTTATGATAGGATATCCCAGGAGTCAGCAACCTGCAGCTCTGGAGCCACTTGTGGCTCTTTCACCTCTCTGCTGCGGCTCCCTGTCACTCAAAATATGTATCACAACCACCATTGTGCGACACCCACCGGCATGCGATTTATTGAGCTTTTCAACCCCCGGTAGGCCAACCATGGATAAATCCAAGAAAAGAAAAGTTTCAGAAGAAAACGGAACATTTAATTTCAACTACATATGCTAGTTTTGTGGCTGCTCAAGAAATAGTCAGGCACGGGAAAGTTTTTGTGGCTCCCGGTGTTTTCTTTTCTGTGGGAAATGGGTCCAAATGGCTCTTTGTGTGTTTAAGGTTGCAGACCCCTGGGATATCCATTCTATCTTACATTCCGTCTTAACTGCGTAATAATAGGTAGTCCTTGCCTTACGACCACAATTGAGCCCAAAATTCTGTTGGGAAGCAAGACAGTTGCTAAGTGAATTTTGCTCCGTGTTATGCCCTTTCCTGCCAGAATTATTAAGTGAATCACTGCAGTTATTAAGTTAGTAACACGGTTGTCAAAGGAACTTGGCTCCCCCATTGACTTTACAGATACAGATAGAGATTAGCAGAGTTGGAAGGGACCTTGTAGGTCATCTAGTCCAACCCCTGCGCAAGCACTGTGCTTGTCAGAAAGTCACAAAAGGTGATCACATGACCCAGGGACACTGCAACCATCATAAATACATGCCAGTTGCCAAGAGTCCCAATTTTCATCACGTGACCAAGGGGGGAATGCTGCAATGAATCACTGCAGTTGTTAAGTTAGTAACATGGTTGTTAAGTGAATCTAGCAAAAGGCGATCACATGACACCAGGATATGACAACAATCATAAATACATGCCAAGCATCCGAATTTTGATCATGTGACCACAGGGATACTGCAATGGTCGTAAGTGTGAAAAACAGGTCACTTTTTCGGTGCCATTAACTTTGAACAGTTACTAAACAAATGGTTGTAAGTCGAGGACTACTTGCATGTTGTAATCATCTCAAATGTTGTTGGTGTACATAGAGGGCACTGAGGGGTTCCACTTGCGCTTTGCAAAGGGCTAAAACTAAACTCTAAAAAATGAATATCTATGGAGATTCTCAGTCATCCAGGTCATGATTTTTCAAGAGGCAACTGGATTTTCTGGTTTTTTCTTTGAAGACATTTTGCTTCTTATCCAAGAAGCTTCTTCAGCTCAGAGCTGAAGAAGCTTTCTGGATAAGAAGGGAAGAGTCTTCGAAGAAAAACCAGAAAGTCCAGTTGCGTCTAAAAAGAGAAGGGTAAGGACAGGCCTGAAGCTCACTTTGATTTCCGTTACCCATCATTAAACACTGAAAAAGGCAATGTATGAGCAGGAATTAAACTTGGGAGAGGCTAAAACAAACATTACAAGATGATCTAAGACAGCGATGGCTAACCTTTTTGCCATCACGTGCCAGGAGCGGGGGCAGCATGGGGGGGTCATGTGTGTGCGTGCTCACACCCATAATTCTATGCGCCCCACCCCCGTGCATGTGTGCGCAAACCCCCCCCCCTTCTAAATGGGCATAGAAAATTACCCAAAACAAAAAACCCTAACTTGCCTTTCAGAAAATAATAAAGACCAAACTTTTCTAGGGGTATATGAGTGAACCATCCAGAACAGAGTTTCCTTCGTTCCTTTATTGGTATTGTGTGTTATTTACTGTTTTATTCTGATCTGTAATACTGTAGCTGTTTTATTATGTTTTATGTTGTCATAAGCCGCTGAACGTCTTGTACAATTTGCCACTATGTTCAGTTTGATGCAGTAAATAAGTTTTGACGAACTGTAGTAAGTAATCAAATTTGGCTTTAGCTACCCAAAGGGCAGTTTTTAACAAGCTATTAGCGCAGTTCACATATTGCTTCATTTTGGCTTGTTACCGGGAATTGGCTCAGCCATTAATTCGATAGGTTAGTTTCAACCAAACCGTAGCTTAATATAATGTATTAATCCAGATGTTGTGGAGTATCGCGAATGTTGAGTAATTGTGACAGCAACAATGATATACGCTGGTCCTGTAGTACAGTGAATGTCAAGGATCTAATCTATTTTGTTTGAATTGTTGGAAGAAATATCCTTCTGGGTTCAGTTCCAAGTGGGCAGAAAGAGCCTTGGTGGCGCAGCAGACTAAAGTGCTGTTAACTAGCACCAGCTGCCTGCAATTACTGCAAGTTCGAATCTCCCCAGGCTCAAGGTTGACTCAGCCTTCCATCCTTCCGAGGGAGGTAAAATGAGGACTCGGATTGTGGGGGCAATAAGCTGACTTTGTATAAAAAAGAACACCGCTTAGGGGGGGGCCAAAAGCCCTACTAAGCAGGTATATACAAAAGTATGAAGGCTATTGCTTAACACATTGTAAGCCGCCCTGAGTCTCCGGAGAAGGGCGGCATATAAATCGAACCAATAAATAAATAAATAAATAAATAAATAAATAATAAATAAAAAACATAGTGGCTGATTGGAAAGATGATTTTTAATGATGGACAGGGCCACATGGTTTTGAGGTCCTGGGCAAAAAAGCACATGGGTGAGAGAGAGAGAGAGATTTATACCCTCTGTTGGGCTTTGAATTTGAGCTTGTATTCTGATTGGTTGTCAGACTTCCATGGGGCCATGCAGGGGTAACTTTGTAGGTTGTATGTGTCCTAAGTTGGTTGACTCTTGTGGGGTGATGATGTAATGAAAGGGCTTTAGGCAATTCCTACTATGGTTCTGCCTGAAGGAGGTGGATCCTTGTTATGTAGAATAGACTGGCCCAGGCCTTAATGGCCCATTGACAAAGTTGGGGGGGGGCTCAGTTTCTGCCCCCCTTTTAGGGAAAATATTCTGCCCTTTTAATATTTCCTACAATATCTCATTTTCCTAGGAGAGGGGTTGGGTGCTAACTTTCTACAGAATTAAACCCTAAACACAGCTAAAGAAAACAATAGCAAAAGGTATAGATTTAGAATTTGGCACCCTCAAAATGTCTTTTAAGCCACAGAGATAAACAGAGGCCCCCAACTTTCCAGGCAGAAAACCCCCACTTCTTCTCCCAAGGATTGTTAAGTATTTTCAATGTGTCCTAAAGCAGCATCTTTACTTGTTTTAATTACTTTCTCCATATGCTACTCTTCCGCGAAAATTACCATTCTTTGCAATTTTGGAATTCTGAATGAATTACTCATTACTCACTGGTCCCCAAAGAATCTTGCCCTAAGCTAGAGACAGCTCTCATCCTAGGTTTCCATCACCCCAAAACAGTATGGTTAAAAAGAGTATTTTCGTATTTTGCTCAGAAAAATGACACCGCCACTTTCAAACTCGGTCAGGTAACGAAGCATCGTTTTTTACTGCCAGGAAGATTTTTCTTTTTCAAACTTTTGATTGGCATCTTGGCTAGGAAGAAAGGAGGCAGTAGCCCAGAGCAAGAGATGGGACTGTCAACCAATACGGACAAAATTCACCCAAGGTCTCTGTGACCTTGACCACAAAGGATGGAAATGGGCTCCATCAGGGGTGAAATCCAGCAGGTTCTGACAGGTTCTGGAGAACCAGTAGTGGAAATTTTGAGCAGTTCGGAGAACCGGCAGTGGAAATTTTGAGTATTTCGGAGAACCGGCAAATACTACCTCTGGCTGGCCCTAGAGTGGGGTGGGAATGGAGATTTGCAGTATCCTTCCCCCAGGAGTAGGGGAATGGGGATTTTGCAGTATCCTTCCCCCAGGAGTGGGGAGGGAGTGGGGATTTTGCAGTATCCTTCCCCCAGGAGTAGAAAAGGAATGGAGATTTTGCAGTATCCTTCCCCCAGGAGTGGGGAGGGAGTGGGGATTTTGCAGTATCCTTCCTCCAGGAGTGGGGCGGGAGTGGGGATTTTGCAGTATCCTTCCCCCAGGAGTGGAAAAGGAATGGAGATTTTGCACTATCCTTCCCCCAGGAGTGGGGAGGGAGTGGGGATTTTGCAGTATCCTTCCTCCAGCAGTGGGGGAATGGGGATTTTGCAGTATCCTTCCTCCAGGAGTGGGGAGGGAGTGGGGATTTTGCAGTATCTTTCCCCCAGGAGTGGAAAAGGAATGGAGATTTTGCAGTATCCTTCCTCCCAGGAGTGGGGAGGGAGTGGGGATTTTGCAGTATCCTTCCTCCAGGAGTGGGGGAATGGGGATTTTACAGTATCCTTCCTCCAGGAGTGGGGAGGGAGTGGGGATTTTGCAGTATCCTTCCCCCAGGAGTGGAAAAGGAATGGAGATTTTGCAGTATCCTTCCCCCAGGAGTGGGGAGGGAGTGGGGATTTTGCAGTATCCTTCCTCCAGGAGTGGGGGAATGGGGATTTTGCAGTATCCTTCCTCCAGGAGTGGGGAGGGAGTGGGAATTTTGCAGTATCTTTCCCCCAGGAGTGGAAAAGGAATGGAGATTTTGCAGTATCCTTCCCCCAGGAGTGGGGAGGGAGTGGG
This sequence comes from Arizona elegans, assembly GCA_022577455.1. Lineage (NCBI taxonomy): Eukaryota > Metazoa > Chordata > Lepidosauria > Squamata > Colubridae > Arizona > Arizona elegans. Next base: position 1,653,010 of record JAKOOJ010000050.1, read on the forward strand.
GATTTTGCAGTATCCTTCCTCCAGGAGTGGGGAGGGAGTGAGGATTTTGCAGTATCCTTCCCCTGCCATGCCCACCAAGCCACGCCCACAGAACCAATAGTAAAAAAAAAAATGGATTTCACCATTGGGCTCCATGGCTCTGCGGTGAGGGCACTCGTCTTTTCTTAGTGCCCTTGGCAGAAAGTTTTAAAGCAGGGCTCTTTGCCAGAGAGGAAAATCACCTGTCCCACCCTGTGAAGGATCACACAAATCTGTCAGGCAGGGAGGGTGGGGGCTGGCAGCTGAGCTCATTCAGGAAGTCGCCTTTTAGTGGGGAAGGGCTGGTGGCCTCGTTCTCAAGGCAGGGTGTTGGCTGGACGGCAACCCGGGACCTTTGCCCGCTTACCAAACTGGGTGGGGGAGGGTAAGATGGTCTGGTCTGGAAAGAAAGCTGCTCAGGAACTACTTCTGGGGATGTTGCTCTGGCTCTCGAGTTGATGGGGTTCAGTTGAAAGAAAGAGCGCAGAGAAGAGCAACCAGGATGATGAGGGGACTGGAGGCTGAAACATACGAAGAATGGTTGCAAGCAGGGTGGATAAAAATCAATGATTTTTTAAAAAAAAAATTAAAAAAAATCAGATTTTTAAAATTTAAATCGGATTTTTTTTATTTAAATCGGATTTTTTTTATTTTTATTGAATTTATTTTACTAAAAAACTTTTGGGGTAAAAATCTATCGTAAGATAGTTTTCTATTTAAGATACATAAATAATTTAGTTTATTAAGCATGAAATGGAGCTTAGTTATGTAGCAGGAGACTGTATATTCTGCAACACTGGGACTATCAGTGAGTCAACAGTGGGTCAAAGGAGTAGCAGAGATGACCGTTGCTCTTTAAAAATTATGCTTTAAATCGAGTTGATTTAAATCAAGCCTTTTTACTAGTGATTTAAATCATGATTTAAATTGTGATTTAAATCAACTCGATTTAAATCAAATCCACCCTGGTTGCAAGAACTGGGCATGGATAGTCTAGTGAAGAGAAGGACCAGGGGAGACATGATAGCCGTCTTCCAATATTCCAATACACCACTGGATGGTCCCATTACGTCATGTTTGATAGAAATTGGAGGGTATATTGATCTGGAATAGCCCAGTTCCAAAATATGCCTCCCGAAAGCCTTTGCTTGGCACATCCTTAATGCCACAGGCTGTGATTTTCCTCGACTGTGTAATATTTTAGATTTTTTTTTATATCAATCAGAATAGAGCTGGAAGGGGCCTCGGAGGTCTTCTAGACCAACCTCCTGCTCACGCAGGGGAGCCATTTCAGACAAATAGTTGTCCAGTCTCTTCTTATAAACCTCCAGTGATGAAGCACCCACAATTCTGAAGGCAAGCTGTTCCACTGGTTAATTGCCCTTAATGTCAGGAAATTTCTCCTTATTTCTAAATTGCTTCTCTCCTTGATTCGTTTCCACCCATTGCTTCTTGTCCTGCCCTCTGGTGCTTTGGAGAATAATTTGATCCCCTCTTCTTTGTGGCAGCCCCTGAGATATTGAAACACTGCTATCGTGTCCCTCACTAGTCCTTCTTTTCTCTAGAATAACCCCACCCAATGCAACAGTTCTTCATCTGTTTTTGTCTCCAGGGCTTCAATCACCTTAGTTGCTCTTCTTTGCACTTTTTCCAAAGTCTCAACGGCTTTTTTTTTTAAAAAAAAATACTGGTAGTTAAATCCAGTAGCTCCCAGCTCTATGCTAGAATGTGGCTCTTATGTATTGAAGATATTCAATTATTTTTATAGTATAATATATAATAGAGTGCCCTGTGTATTCTCCATTGTATTTTTATTTTGTTTGCAATTTTCTCAAGAACTTTGAGGCAGATTAAAAGTATAAATATACGAAGCTGGGTAAGGAAAATCGCCACCAGATAAAACAGGCCTCTTGAATGAATGCCAATGTATGGGATCAGATAAAGCCCCCCAACTGAATTTGGCTGTGATAGGACAACAATAATAAAAGGAGAAATACACCCACACCCCACAATTGAGATATTTCCAGACAAAGATAGGGCAAAGCAATTCCCATTTACTTACTTTACAATGTGTTTTTTTTTTTAAAGTGTCGGCACTGATAAAATATTCACTCCACGGGATTAAGGCTCGTTTTGTGAAAATTCATTAACAGCATGAAAAAAATAGGAGGGGACAGTTATCTAAGCGGACAAAACAGAGTACAAAAAGGGTTTTATCTATCATTTGTTTGAATGAATAGATTTCTTTCCACAGGAGAGGCGGAGGAAAAGGATGGGTGGAAAATGTTCTATATTATCTGCCCTGTCATTTTATTGTACAAACAAGTGCGCGTTCTTCTAAAGAAAGATCAGATGATATCCAAACAATGAATGCAAAAACTTTCTTTCCTTTAATGAACTGAAAGCGGTGGAACACTTGAGGAAATACAGCTGCCCTTGAGGTCCTCGTTCCAACTAAAAAGTTCTTAATATATAAGTTGAATAAGGGACATTGTAGAGCAGGGATGGCTAACCTTTTTGCTGTTGCGTGCCAAAAGCGGGGCGGGGGGGGTCGTGTGTGTGCATGCCCACACCCATAATTCAATGCACCCCGCCCCCCCGTGCATGCTTACGCAGGCCCTCCACACTTCCCCCGCTTTTGGCATGTGATGGCACAGTGGGCCCGGTAGGCCCATTTTTCGCCCTTCCCAGGCTCCAGAGGCTTTCTTGGAGCCTGGGGAGGACGAAAATGGCCTTTCCCACGCCCCTGGAGGCCGGAAACAGCCTATTTCCTGACTTCCGGTGGGCCCGGAAGGCCTGAAAATCAGATGGCTGGCATGTGCATGCTTGCTGGAGCTGAGCTAGGGCAACACTCGTGTGCCCACCGATATGGCTCCGCGTGTCACCTGTGGCACGCGTGCCATAGGTTCACCATCACAGCTGTAGAGGATCCTGATTGATGCTACCCACTATAAATCCTGTGCTTTTATGTGGAAGTCAACTATTTATTTCTTAAGAAAGAAATTTTAAAAGAAGTGATTGGGCAGCCATTTGTCCGGTATGGTATATCATCTCCTGCTTTTTGGGCAGGGAGTTGGACTAGAAGACCTCCAAAGGTCCCTTCCAACTCTGTCATCTGAAATATTGGAATATGCCTGCTGGACTGTTCCATCAACCATTCAGGCCATATTGGGAATCACAACCATACAGGTAGTCCTCATCTTACGACCACCAGTGGTGGGTTTCAAATTTTTTTACTACCGGTTCTGTGGGTGTGGCTTGGTGGGCGTGGCATGACTTGATAGGTGTGGCTTAGTGGACGTAGCAGGGGAAGGCCTGGAGTGAGGAGGGAAATCTCCATTCCCTCCTCACTCCAGGGGAAGGATACTACAAAATCTCCATTCCCTCCTCACTCCAGGGGAAGGATACTACAAAATCTCCATTCCCTCCCCACTCCTGGGGGAAGGATATTGTGAAATCCCCATTTGTTAGCCTTGGAAGCCATATTAGGCCGGAAGCTCCAATGCTGCCCCCTTCTCGTGTGTGGGAAAGTAGGAGGGGGGATTAAGGAGAGGGGTTGTTAGTAGACATAATAGTATTCTTCCCCTCGGTCAAGGTCAGGGCGATCCAGCATCTGGAGAAGGAGTGGTCAGGGGGCTGGATCGAGATGGAGCAGACGTTGATTGGAGCATGTGACCGACTGGGGGGAAAGGAGATGGTTTTGGGAGCTTTGACTTACTGAAGGAAAACCCGGGCTTTTCAGATTCAGGTTTTCCCAGATGTGCCAGTTTGACTAATCTAGTAAAGAGAACTTTGGAAAATGTTTGCTGCTGCGTCTTTACTTGGAGTTGGGTTTTTTCTGGAACGCTGATACCATTTCCTCCCAATCAGCTGGGACTTGGGAGGCAGAGAATAAATGAGAGGGTGGGACCAGTCAGAATTTTTACTACCGGTTCTCCGAACTACTCAAAATTTCAGCTACCGGTTCTCCAGAACTGGTCAGAACCTGCTGAAACCCATCCCTGCATCGGAACCAGAATTTCTGTTGCAATTAAGTCAGTCGCCCCCAATTTTATGCCCCCCCCTTTTTTTGGCTGCGGGCGCAAAGAATGGGTTTGTAACTGCGAAGGGTCACTAAACAAGGCAGTTGCTAAGCAAGGGCTACCTGTACACTGAGCCTTGGACTAGTTGTGTAAAATTTTGCACAGGGAACTCGGTGCCTGCTGTGTGGCTGTGAGTTCTCTCTGCGACGGAAGAGGTGACCTGTGTCGCTTGGGAGGGCTTAACGCGCCTGTAGCCCTGTTTTCAGACTTGCATTGAGAAAATTGCATTATTAGCTCAAGGACGGGAAGCGAGAACTGCCTGTAGAAATACCATTTTTTGCACCTCCTCAAGGTGTGAAGGTGGGCCTCAGAAGCTGTGAATGCACCTGCAGCTGTGTGTAATTCGCTGGCGGGAGGGAGGAGGGCTGGAGAAAGCGTTTCCCCTTTAATCATGCTTTTTTTAAAATGTCATTTGACATTAACTTAATGCCATAACTTAATGTCATTGGAACTTAACAGGAGGCAGTAGTAAAAGACTGGGGATCTCTCTCCCCCCCACACCTCGCTTAATGCATTGATTATATTACTCCAGAAAGTATTTCTTTGCTATGGTTGATGACTTCCCAGCCTCAGAGCTAGAAAACAAGCCCATTTCTTGCCAACGCAGACAGTGGCGCACGTTGGCCTAATGATCTCAGCTCCTGCAGACAGCCGAAAAGATGCTGGAGGTCAAGGAGCAGAAGGTCATCCCCTGTTAAGTTTCTTTCTCCAAGGCGGATGGGATCATTAGCAGCTTTGGGGAGAGAAGGAGATGGTGAGAGAACGCTCCGGCTGCTGACCTCCAGCGCGGGATGGAGCTTCCAGCCTCGGAGAGAAAAGAGATCAGGAGGCATTTGCAGAATTATAGGAATTATTTACTGCCTCCGGCTTTGCTTATTAGCCGCTGGGTTCACAAAGAGCAGCGGTAGTGGGAAGGGGGAATGGTGGTGCCCAACTTAGGACCAATTACTCTTCCCGCTTCGTTCCCATTATTTGTGCTTGAGTAAACTGTAATGAGAACATCAGCTTAATATAACGAAGCCAAAGGGTGGAAGAAGGAAATAATCTTGGTATCTATTCCATGAGGATGAGGCAGAGGTTGAGTTGGGGAGGTGTAATTAAAAAAAGCGGCTTGGACCAGCCACGTTTGCCTGTTACGGATAAAGTTGCGGGGTCCTTGGTGCTCTCTGAGCTTGTCTGTTATCTTGTAGACGTTTCATTACCCACACCAGCTAACGTCATCAGTGCCGTTGGGCAGTTAGGTAATGAAATGTCTGCATGAAAACAACCAAGCTCACAAACCACCAAGGACCCTTCATTTCAATTCTGAGCTACAAAGATTCTCCCTTATTGGATAAAGTTGCCCCTGATTTGCACTTGGATTCTGGACCCAGAAAAGGAAATATTCTCTTTTCTATGTCCTATATCCTGGAACCGCCTCAAAAAACAAAATCTTACCCCAAACAATTTGGTTTAAAGATAGTCTTCACCTTCCTTCCTTCCTCTCTCCCTCTCTTCCTCCCTCTCCTTCCTTCTTCCCTCCCTTCTTTCCTTCTTTCCCTTTCTTCCCCCCTCCCTCCCTCTTCTTTATTTCCTTCCTTCCTTCCTTCCTTCCTTCCTTCCTTCCTTCCTTCCTTCCGTAGGAAGTTAGCACCCATCCCTCTCCCAGAAGAATGAAATATTCTAGGAAATATTAAAAAGGCAGAATATTATACTTCCCTGGATGAGAAAAGGAGATACATGCTCTTGGAAAGTAGCCCCCACCTTTGTTAACAGCCCCAGAAAGACTGGGCCATCCTATCTACAGGACAAAAGGCTGGTTCAGTTTAGGATTAGCCCTCTACCCATCTCACCACATGGCACCTGGGAAGGTTACATCCCCCAGCAAGATTCAACCAAGCCTGGGACTCAAGACAAACTACGAAGTTAGCCCTGCATTGCCCCAATGGAGTCTGACAACTAATCAGAGTACATTTCTTACACAGGAACAGGAAACTCCAAGAGAGGGTATAAATCTCTCTCTCTCTCCTTCCCTCTCTTTTCTCCATGTGCTCCATTGCCCAGGGCCTCAAACCTTATTGTCCTATCCACCATTAAACCATCTTCACAAGCAGTCTCCATGTTTCCAGTGTCTTTCTTCCCACTTGGAACTGAACCCAGATGGACTTCCTTCCTTCCTTCCTTCCTTCCTTCCTTCCTTCCTTCCTTCCTTCCTTCCTTCCTTCCTTCCTTCCTTCCTTCCTTCTCTCCTTCCTTCCTTCTCTCATCTCCCTCCCTCCCTCCCTAGATTGTAAAAGTTCTTAATTGAGTCAAGCAGATGCAGAAGGGTTCACACATTTAATGAGTCAGTTATGGCCCATTCTTTGCCAATCAAATGCAAAGATGCCTCCTTTGACATAGCACATAAATCTTATTATTTATTTATTTAATACTGAACAGCAATTAAATACTTAACCTGTTACCAACAGCTTCCACTTTATATGAGAGAAACTAGTTAGAAAGATAGACAAGAATCATTAGCATCAACCCAAACATAGCCCTGTCAACTGCATTTATTAGACATGCTAATCTTGGGTAGTGTTAAATTAATTGTCCAAGCCTTGCAATCTTGAAATCACACTTATTTCCAAACTTAATATAAGTAGTGGTTTGTTATGACTCAAACAAGGAAAATAACAGTTTAAGTAGGATCAAAAGGAGCATAATCTTGAAATAATGGAAATTAATGATTACACTCTATTCTGCTTTGGTCAGACCCAATTCTGAACACTGCATTTTTAGGATTCAGGCAAGCTAAATCCAGTTCAACAAAGGGCAGTGAAAGATAATCAGAGGATTAGAAAGTCATTTCTGTAAACGGCGGTGAAAGGAGCTGAGAATGTCTAGTTTTGAGCAAAGACAACCGGGAGATGATATGCTAGCAATCTTCAGTATGAGAAGCTGTGGATTTCGCAGTAGTTAAAACCTATTTTCTATTGCTCTACTAGGTCACAGAAAAATGGTTTTAAAACACATACCTATTTTCCAAAGCACCTGAAGGCAGAATAACAAGCAATGGATGGAAACAAAACAAGAAGAGAACCAATCTAGAACTAAGGAGAAATTTCTTGACAGTGAGAACAATTGATGAAGACTGGTTGCAGGAATTGGTTTTGTCTAGTTTAGTGAAAAGAAGACCGGGGTGACATATCAGTGTTCCAGTTTTTGAGGGGCTGTCACAAAGAAGCGGGGAGGGTTTGTCAGGTATAAATGCCCTACCCGTGCCAGGGATCAGCTATAGCTTAGTAGTGCAAGGGTTAACCCAGACATCCACCTGGCCAGCTCCTCCCATAGACCCCTCCTTACCTGAATCCCCGCCCACAGGTATAAAAGGTGGGCACACTCCTCCATGTTGTTCAGATCCTGATGTAACCAGTGATGATATGAAGAACCTGTAAATAAAAGAGAGATATTTTATTCAATGACTCAAGTCTCTTCATTGGGCCTGATCCATCAATCCTCGTAACAGGGTTTAACCTCAAAGCACCTGAGGGCAGGACAAGAAGCAATGGATGGAAACTAATCAAGGAGAGAAGCAATCTAGAACTAAGGAGACATTTCCTGACAGTTAGAACAATTAATCAGTGGAACAGCTTCCCTCCAGAAATTCTGGGTGCTCCAATACTGGAAGTTTTTAAGAAAGAGATTGGACAACCATTTGTCTGAAGTGGTGAAGGGTTTCCTGCCTAAGCAGGGGGTTGGACTAGAAGACCTCCAAGGTCCCTCTGTTACATAGGAATGCAGATTCCAGCAACACCAAAAGCCGGTTGACAGCGGAACAAATAACCTCTTGAAAACCCATTCATTGAGAGTAGTCCACGATATGTGGTCTTCCCTGAGTGGAGAAAGTCAACAGCTGCTGTTCAGTGGGCTATTTCTGAATATCTGATGAATATCTGATCAGGATATCAAGTCATTTCTCAAATCAAAAATCAGAAACTCTGACCCTTCCTTGATACATTAAATTTCATAAATAAATAAGTAAATAATTTCTGTAGTGGGTTCTCATTATGCAAACTGTAAATCACCATCGGCAATGTAAAATTAAGGTGAAGTCTAACATATGAACATCAAAGCTGAACTATGTCAGATGGAATGAACTTGTCCATTATTTGGAATAGAATAGAACTGGAAAGGACTTTGGAGATCGTCTAGTCCAGCCCCATGCTCAAGCAGGAGACCCTATACCAGTGATGGTTAACCTTTTTGCCGTCACGTACCAAAAGTGGGGGGAGCGCGGGGGTTTGTACATGTGTGTGCCTACACCCATAATTCAATGCACCCTGTCCCCCCGCACTTGTGTGACCCCCCCGCGCGCCCCCCACTCTGGGCCCGGTAGGCCCGTTTTTTCGCCCTCCCCAGGCTCCAGAGGCTTTCTAGGAGCCTGGGGAGGGTGAAAACTGCCTTCCCCATCCCCCCGAAGGCCCTCTGGAGGCTGGAAACAGCCTGTTTCCTAATTTCCGGTGGGCCCGGAAGGGCCGAAAATCAGGTGGCTGACGCACGCATGCATGCTGGACCTGAGCTAGGGCAACACTCGCGTGCCCACAGATATGGCTCCACATGCCACCTGTGGCATCCGTGCCATAGTTCGCCATCACGGCCCTATACCATTCCAAACAAGTGACTGACAAGTCTCTTCTTAAAACCCTCCAGTGATAAAGCGCCCATGACTTCTGAAGGCAAAGCTGTTCCACTGGTTAATTGTCCTCACTGTTAGGAAATTTCTCCTTAGTTCCAGGTTTCTTCTCTCCTTGATTAAGTTCCATCCATTGTTTCTTCTCCCGCCTACAGGTGCTTTGGTAAACAAGTTGACTCCCTCTTCTTTGTGGCAGCCTCTCAAATACTGCTATCATGTCCCCCCCAGTCCTTCTTTTCTCTAGACTATCCAAACCCAAATCCTGCAACTTGTTCTTCCTATGGTTTAATCTCTAGGCCTTTAATCCTCTTAGTTGCTCTTCTTTGCATTTTTTCCCCAAAGTCTTTTTTTGTAACATGGTAACCAAAACTGAATGTAGTATTCCAGGTGTGGCCTTACTAAGGCTTTACAAAGCGGTGTTAATACTTCACGTGATTTTGATTCTGTGCCTCTGTTTATACAACCAAGGATTTTTTTCAGGGCAGTATCTGGATGGACATTTTTCTGTGGCTCTTTCAAAGGCGGTGTGTGTTAAATCACAGATGCCAGAATAGTGGCTGCTTATGTTTGTGGATAATGTCTTTAATTAGCTTTGTCACTAGGTGACACCAAATGTAGTTGTGGCTTGTGAACCAGGAAAACACTGTTGCCCTTCTGGGCTTTGTTTTGTGAGAGAAGCACTAAAGGCCATTCTTCGGTGGGCATCTTTTTAGGCCTTAGAATAGAATAGAATAGAATAACAGTGTTGGAAGAGACCTAAGAGGGAAGAGGTGTTACTCAGCCAGTTCGGACTGGTTCGCCCAAACCGGTAGTGGAAATCGCAGGGGGGGGGGCTGCCTACCCACCCCGCCTCTGTGCCATCCTATTTAGGCACGTTTTTGAGGCTGGACGTGTTGTGATCCACCTGCAGCCTGCGGAGCTGGCAGCGGAGTCGGACAGCGATGAGGCTGAGGAAGAACAGGGGCCAGTCCTGGAGGTTGGGGAAGGCCCGGATGAGGGCTCTGTGTCAGAGGCAGAGATGGGGCCAGGGCCATCGGGGAGTGATGCATGGATTTCGGAGCCTCCAGAGGCTGACAGTAGAGAGGCAGAGGAACAGGAGGAGCCTGTTCCTAGTGCACATATGAGAAGAGCTGCCAGAAGGCAGCAGATAAAGCAGAGAGGACGACTCAGGAGTAGGGCCAAGAGATGATTGGCCCCTCCCATAAGGCTTAAAAGACCAGCAACTGCTCTTGGCCTCTTTGCCGGAAAACAACATTGATAGACTTGTTCTTGTCTTGCTGCACTTATCTCTGGTCGGCATCTTCTGCTTCTGAACTTTTGCCAAGAAAAGCCTTTGGCAGTTTGCCTAATTATCCCAAGGTCAGGTGATAAACTGTGGAATGGTGTTTTGAAGAATTTGCTTTAATTTAGTTTGGACTACGCTGAGAATGAGTTAATTCTCAGCTGTTCTAATAAAGTCTGTTTTCGAACTGTTCGTATTAATACTAACTACTTGGGCCTGGGTCGCAACAGGGTGCATGTGCGAAAGGCAGGTGTGCGCTGAATCTGGGCATGCGTGTGGAGAACCGGTAGTAACATAATGTGAAACCCACCGCTGCTTAGAGGTCTTCTAATCCAACCCCCTGCTTAGGCAGGAAACCCTACACCACTTCAGAGAAATGGCTGTCGAATCTCTTCTTAAAAACTTCCAGTGTTGGAGCATTCACAACTTCTGGAGGCAAGTTGTTCCGCTGATTAATTGTTCTAATTGTCAGGAAGTTTCTCCTTAGTTCTAGGTTGCTTCTCTCCTTGATTAGTTTCCACCCTTTGCTTCTTGTCTTGCCCTCAGGTGCTTTGGAGAATAGCTTGACTCCCTCTTCTTTGTGGCAGCCCCTGAGATATTGGAAGACTGCTATCATGTCTCCCCTAGTCCTTCTTTTCATAGGACTAAATTTCATAAAGGTTCCTAAAACCTTTCCAAATACTGTCTATGCTTTGCTGCTGGCCAATAATTCTCAACCTTGGCCACTTTAAGATGCATGGACCAACTCCCAGAATTCTATGCACACATCTTAAAGTAGCCAAGTTTTGGAAACACTGCTATTAGATACTGGAAATAGATAGGTGGTTTAGTGAATATGAACATGGGCTAGTTGAGAATCCAGAAAGGTGCAGTCCCGTGATATTCAGAAGCAACCATTTGTTTAGTGATTGTTCAGCGTTACAATGGCACTGAAAAAAGTGACTTATGACCGTTTAACAACTGTCTTATTTAACGGTGGAGATTTTTTTTTTTTTAAAAAAATTGATTTATATGCCGCCCTTCTCCGGAGACTCAGGGTAGCTTACAATGCGCTAAGCAATAGCAATAGCCTTCATTCTTTTGTATATTTATACAAAGTCAGCTTATTGCCCCCACAACTGGGTCCTCAATTTACCTACCTTAGAAAGGATGGAAGGCTGAGTCAACCTTGAGCCTTGGCGAGATTCGAACCTGCAGTAATTGCAGGCAGCTGGTTTTAATAACCAGCTTAATAACAGGGTGCCTTAGACCACTGTACTACCAAGGCTCTTGGGAGGTTTTGGGTTCAATTGTGGTGGTAAGTCAAGGACTACCTGAATTAAGAATTTCCTTGCTTCCCACTTAACAGAGACCCAAATTTTAAACCGGGTGTGATGAGCAAGGATCTTCAAATATCATAGCATTCTTAAGAGAGCTTTAGTAGGTCAAAATTCATGTGTTTTTTTTACAGTAATATATTTTGGAGGATCTAATGCGAGACATCTTTTTACACCTTTCCTGCATAAATGGCGTTTTGTTTGTTTTTCACTTTCTCCCTCTCTTGTAAACACTTTAGAATGAATATAATTACTGTGTTGTTATTACTGTAATTATGCATGGTAACTTTTTTTAAAAAAATCAATTGAGACAAGCACGGTATGCCCTGTTTTGAGATATCTTTGGACAGAGAAAACTATGAATTCTTATGAGAAATATTTTTCAAGTCTTTTGCAATGGCTCTTAAGAAAACAATGCATCAGTCTGAAAAGGAGAGTGCGTTTTCCAGTGGAAAATCAGAATTTTGATCTCAGCTATTCTTCTTTCTCATCTATTTTTTTCTTTTAGGGATCAAGATTACCATTGTGCACCTCCGTTCTGAAGACATAGAAAAGACAAACTGTGAGTGTGTTACTTTGCTGTGCCTGGTTCAGTCTAGATGTTTTTAATTGTGTTGCTAGATAAACCTTTCCAACCAGGTCCCTTCAGGTGGTGTGATACCACAAGTTCCATTATTTCTAGCTTCTGGCCTCATGGAATTTCAAGTACAGGAAGTCCTCGGGTTACGATAGCAATTGGGAACAGGATTTCTATCACTAAACAATGCAGTTGAAAAGCTTGACATCATGTGACTGCAAGGCAATTCCACCATTTCCGGTTGCCATCATTAAGACGCCATTATTATCCAACAAAATGAATTTTAATGTGGAGAAAAGCAAAGTTTTACATTTAGGCATGAAAAGTCAAAGGCTTTTGCCTACAGATTAGGCAAGACCTAGCTCAAAAACAGTAACTGTGAGAGGGACCTTGGAGTCCATGTGGATGATCACTTGAATATGAGCCAGGAGTAGCAGCCAAAAAAAGCGAATAGAATCCTGGGTTGTATAAACAGAGGCATAGAATCAAGATTATTCTAATGAAGTATTAGTACCAGTGGTGGGTTCCTCCCGGTTTGGCCTGGTTCCGCCGAGCCGGTAGCGGTGACAATATGACATCACCGAACCGGTTCTGCCCCCCCACCCCCCGCATTATTCTTACCTTTTATTTGGTCCCACCCCCAATCTATTGCTGCCTCCTGAGTCCGAGCTGATGGCTAGAGGGAAAAAAAACTGTTTAAACTCTTGCCGCCGGGCTTCAAAGGGCCACCCTACAGATGATCAGTGTTAAAAGAAAACAAATGAGTAGACCGGTGCATGCAAAAATAAATGGGTAGATCAGTGCTGGCAAAAATACATGAGTAGATCAGTGCCTGCAAAAATAAATGGGTAGACTAGTACCTGCAAAAATAAATGGGTAGACCAGTACCTGCAAAAATACTTGAGTAGATCAGTGCCTGCAAAAATAAATGGGTAGACCAGTGCCTGCAAAAATACATGAGTAGATCAGTGTCTGCAAAAATACATGAGTAGATCAGTGCCTGCAAAAATAAATGGGTAGACCAGTGCCTGCAAAAATACATGAGTAGATCAGTGCCTGCAAAAATACATGAGTAGATCAGTGCCTGCAAAAATAAATGGGTAGACCAGTGCCTGCAAAAATACTTGAGTAGATCAGTGCCTGCAAAAATAAATGGGTAGACCAGTGCCTGCAAAAATACATGAGTAGATCAGTGTCTGCAAAAATACATGAGTAGATCAGTGCCTGCAAAAATAAATGGGTAGACCAGTGCCTGCAAAAATAAATGGGTAGACCAGTGCCTGCAAAAATACATGAGTAGATCAGTGCCTGCAAAAATAAATGGGTAGACCAGTGCCTGCAAAAATACATGAGTAGATCAGTGCCTGCAAAAATACATGAATAGATCAGTGCCTGCAAAAATAAATGGGTAGACCAGTGCCTGCAAAAATACATGAGTAGATCAGTGTCTGCAAAAATACATGAGTAGATCAGTGCCTGCAAAAATAAATGGGTAGATCAGTGCCTGCAAAAATACATGAGTAGATCAGTGCCTGCAAAAATACATGGGTAGACCAGTGCCTGCAAAAGTAAATGGGTAGATCGGTACAGCTCTGCAAGCAGTGAAAAGTCTGGTAGACCAATACCTCTGCTAAATCCTAAAGAATTGTCTCATGACCATCAAGCCACACCCACAGAATAAGTCACACCCACAGAACCGTAGTAAAAAAGTTTAGAACCCACCCGTGATTAGTACCGCTTTATAAAACCCTAGTAAGACCACACCTGGAATACTGCAACCAATTTTGGTCACCATACCACAAAAAAGAAGTTGAGACTTTGGAAAAAGTTCAGAGAAGAGCAACTAAGATGATCAAAGGCCTGGAGACTAAAACATATGAAGAATGGCTGCAGGATTTCGGTTTGGCTAGTCCAGGAGTGGGCAATTGTGGCTCTTTTACAACCTGTGAACTTCAACTTTTACAACCTGTGAATTCTGGGAGTTGAAGTCCACAGGTTGTAAAAGAGCCACAATTGCCCACCCCAGGGCTAGTCTAAATAAAAGAAGAATTAGGGGTGACATGATAGCAGTATTCTAGTATTTGAGTGGCTGCCACAAAGAAGAGGGAGTCAAATTATTCTCCAAAACACCAGAGGGCAGGATGAGAAACAGTAGTTGGAAACTTATCTAGGAGATAAGCAACATGGAATTAAAGAGAAACTTCCAAACATTAAGGAGAATTAACCAGTGGAACAGCTTGTTTTCAGAAATCATGCGCGCTCCATCCCTGGAGTTTTTAAAGAAGAGACTAGACAGTCAGTTATCTGAAATGGTATAGGTTCTCCTGCTCGAGCAGAGGGCTGGACTAGAAGACCTCCAAGGTCCCTTCCAGTTCTATTGTATTCTTTTCCGAACGAGGACCTCACTTGTCCATGAACTCCAATTTCCTGCCAGCTTCCCCACTGATTTTGCTTGCGAGAGGTTGGCAGCAGGGATGGGTTCTACTTAACTTTACTACCAGTTTGCCCGCGCAATTCAAACACGCTTCTGCACACGCACAGATCACCTATGATGACGTCCGGGTCAGTGGGTGGAGCCTCCCGTCGGTTTCACTACCGGTTCTTGTGAACCGGTCCGAGCCGGGGCAATCCACCACTGGTCGGCAGGGAACATTTGAAATTGTGACCCCAGGATGGCCAAAATTCCAAGGACCCTTTGTAAATACCATTTGTACAGTGCCGTTGTAAGTTTTAACGGTCACTGAGTAAATGTTTATAAATAGAGGACTACCTGTATGCGAGTTATAGGAGGCTTCCCAGATTGCGAAAGTTGATTGAGATAGATGGCTGCATGTTCTGTGAGCAAAAATAGATTTTAAGAGGGTAGATCTTAGACAATGTGTCTAAAATCTTGTCTAAAATCTTAGACAAGATTTTAAGAGGGTAGATCTTAGACAATGTGTCAACTCACAAAGCATTCCTGGTCTGCTCTCGAGTTGCCATGGGCAGGAAAGAGGGGAGGACTGATGGAGCAGTTCAGCAGCCATGTTCAGAAGCACATTTCACGCATACCTTCTTCAAGGTTGGATCTCAGATTACCAGAGCCGACATGTGAGGCATGGTTTCTACAGCCCACGAAAGTGCCTTGTTGGAGAATGTGATTTATGACACAGACTGAGAGGAGGGGGGAAACAGGGTCAGAGTTGAGCTGTAAATTACATGCAGCAGAGTTGACTTCACCCAGGAAGTTGCTGACATGTTGCTCCTAATAAATAACTGGATTTCTTTTGAAACTTGGCTCGAGGCTCATGAGTTAATTAGGGCATCTGTTGGAACCCCGATACAGTGTTTATTTATTTATTTATTTTATTTTATAATATTTATATGCCGCCCTTCTCCCAAAGGACTCGGGGCGGCTCACAGGATAAAAACAACAATAAATATCCAATAAAAATTGATAAAAACCCCCACAATTAAAATAAAACTCCTAAACAGATCAGGCGATTTGATTAAAAAGCCATGTCTTCAGGTCCTTGCAGAAGGAATGGAGGTCAGGGGCCGTCCGGAGCCTTAACGAAGATTTTCACACAAAACACTTAACCCTCTTTGCTGAATTTCTCCGTTTTATGGATTCACACATTGCACTGAGTCATAAACTAACCAAATGGTCTGATTCCTCAGAACAGACCGAGGCAATAAAAAAAAAAAAACCAACTGATCAGAGTTCATATTAATTGAGTTTAGCCTGTGATGGGAATGCAGCTTGTGCGTTTCCCCCTGATTCTTTCTGTGCAAAGCCTTACTGTGAAGTTTTCCATGGCTTCAGAAGAGGTGAATTGAGTCTTTAGAAGACAGACGTGCACAACCTTTTGAGTTGGCTGCGAGGTTTGGTCTGTCTTTAGAAAGTCTTGGGGTTGTTTTGGGGTGGCATACTGCACACTCAATAGAGCAATGCAAAGAAGTAAAAGGGCCAAACTGAATTTGATTTAATTCACATTGAATCAAAATGAATTTCAATTTAATGTGGATCAATTGCATTCCATTGATTAAGTGCAGTTAATATGATTTAATTTTCTTCTTCTGACATATTAAAAATTAAACACTTTAAACATTTTATTTTATTATTTTATTATATTTTATTTTATTTTATTATTTTATTTTATTTTATTATTTTATTATTTTATTTTATTTTATTTTATTTTATTTTATTTTATTATTTTATTATTATTATTTTATTTTATTTTATTTTATTTTATTTTATTTTATTTTATTTTATTTTATTTTATTATTTTTTATTTTTAAAATTTATTGGCCACCCAACTTACCACAGGTATATAGGGTAACCCTGGGCGGCTTACAGTTACATCTTACTTAAAACAAAAGTGTTAAAATCAAACCTTAAAACCAACCCTTAGCCATGAAAGCCACCCCTCCCCCCAATTATTTACTTATTAATTGTAATATTTATAAACAAGGCAGAAAACAATGGATTTCATACAGATTCTTCTCTCTGGTCAGACGGTAGCAAAATAAACAACATGAGGATTTAGCTCACTGTCATTATGTGGCTCTCCTCTAATGCCTATCCTGTGATCCATCTTTGGCTTCTGGGCGTTCCATCTGCATATTCAGCATCCCAAGATGGTGAAGTGAAAATTTTGCCAATGTTTTGACAATGCAGTTTATTTGGTTTTTTTTTTTGAGGTTTTAAGAATGGGAACAGGAATGGAGGAATCTCTGGATGAGAAACCACTTTTTTTTCTTCATATCTTACCCAAGTGATGGCTAACCTTTTCGCTGTCGCGTGCCAAAAGCGGGAGGAGCGTTGGGGGGGGTTGCGTACGCACGTGCCCACACCCATAATTCAATGCACCCCGCACATGCGCATACAACACCCTCCCGCGCTCCCCCCGATTTTGGCATGCGATGGCCTGGTGGGCCCGGTAGGCCCGTTTTTTGCCCTCCCCAGGCTCCAGAGGCTCTCTTGGAGCTGATCTGTCTCCGTACACACACACACACACACACACACACAGCCAGCCGAGGGTTAAGGAAACACTTTGGCACACACCCAGGTCCTTATCTCCAACTTTGGCAGCGATTTACACACCGTCTGCCAAGTGTGTTTATTTCCACAGGAAACAGACAGATAACATACTCAGCGTCCAAACGTCCAACAACAATAAATATTTCTCTCAGCAGTTCCGGACGAGGCTTTAGTGACTATCCAAGGTTTACTTTGTTCGTCACAAAGATCACTGGCCACCACCCTCTATTATATAGTCTCTGGGGTGTGGTCCAGTGACTCAGTTCTAATCCCTAGCACGCCTCCTGAGCTGCTGCAATCGTTTATCACGCCTTCGAAGGCGTGCGTCCAGGAATGATGTTTCTCCCTCACTCTCATCCGAGCCACCTGTCTCTCTGTTAATCTCCTCTTCCTCGGCCGGCACCTGAGACAGTGCCAGAGGGGAGGGGCCTGGAGAGGGAGGCCTGGCTGACTCCTCTTCCTCATGCTCGGAGCTTTCTCCCTCCGATGGGACAGGCTCAGAGGGCGGGGCCACAACAGGAGCCTGGGGGGGCGGTGAAAACAGCCTCCCCCACCGGAGGCCCTCCGGAGGCTGGAAACAGCCCGATTCCCAACTTCCTGTAGGTCTGTTTTTTGCCCTCCCATTTTCCACACTTGCAACCATTGATCACAATTATGTGATTAAAATTCAGACACGGGGTCATGTGATCACTTTTTGCAACCTTCTGACAAGAAAAATCAATGAGGAAGCCATTGACAACTGTGCTACTCAGGGTTGAAATCGAGCAGGTTCTGACAGGTTCTGGAGAACTGGTAGCGGAAATTTTGAGTAGTTCGGAGAACCGGCAAATACTATCTCTGGCTGGCCCCAGAGTGGGGTAGGAATGGAAATTTTGCAGTATCCTTCCCCTGGAGTCGGGTGGGAATGGAGATTTTACAGTATCCTTCCCCTGGAGTGGGGTGGGAATGGAGATTTTGCAGTATCCTTCCCCTGCCACGCCTACCAAGCCACACCCACAGAATCAATAGTAAAAAAATTTGGATTTCACCACTGGTGCTACTAACTTAACAACTGCAGCAATTTACTTAACCAATGTGACAAGAAAAATCATAACTTGGGACAAAACTCACTTAACAAATTTCTCACTTAGCAACATAAATTTTGGGGTCCATTGTGGTTATAAATTGAGAACTACCTGTATTTCCAAGAAAACCAGGGTGCCATATAGACACCATGAGTTGAGTTCAACCCACAAAGACTTTACTACACAGTCGTATATCTATCACGGAATAGCAGGAGAAACTGGAACCAATATGTAAATATAAAAAAGAAAGATACCTCACCCCAAGAAAAGTCGAAAGCATGAGAAAGAAACTGCAAACAACTCCACCAAGATTGGATTAGATGTAATTTGGAGGATAATAGCAATTGAGCCTTCTTAAAGAGGATTAAGAATAAATTGGCACCTGCAACTTTGCAATTGCTTCTGAAGAATGAAAATAATCCTTTATCTTCCCACATCCTGATCATTGCTTCTGATAAATAAACCCACATTGCACATGATAGCAGCGTTCCTATATCTTAAGGGCTGCCCCAAAGAAGAGGGAGTCAAGCTATTCTCCAAAGCAGCTGAAGGCAGGACAAGAAGCAATGGGTGGAAACTAATCAAGGAGAGAAGCAACTAAGGGGCAGTTTCCTGACAGCTAGAACAATTAATCTGTGGAACGACTTGCCTCCAGAAGTTGTGGGTGCTTCCCCATCACTGAAGGTGAAATGGTATAAAGTCTACACTTGAGCAAAGGGCTGGACTAGAAGATCTCCAAGGTCCCTTCCAAATCTGTTATTCTGTTATGAGGGAGACCAAAAAAAAAAAAAAAAGATCATTTAGGTGCCATTTTGCATCCATAAAAATGTTGAAGTTTGTCAGGCATAGCAACTCGTCTCTAAACTTTTATTCCTAGACATCTAGCCCTAAACAGCAGATGGGAAGCAATTGGTTAAGGCTGTTAATTCACTATTTATTGTGATGGCTGTGCCCTTAATTGGCTGCAAAAAAAAGGCCATACTTGGCAGCAAATGGAAGGAAGATAAATTCTGGATGGATAAAATGAATCTTGAAGGAGCAGGCCCAGAACATGATTTGCTGGCAGGCAAACCCAATTTATGAATAGAAGGTGGTAGATTCACAACAAGAAAGTTTGAGGCAGGGGTGAAATGCTCCCGGTTCAGACCGGATTGACCGATCAGGTAGCGATGGAGGCGGGTGGTTCAGAGAACCGGTAGCAAAAATCCCTGCCCCCCCCAATGCCCAGCTGAGCCGCACGATCATCAGATGCTTTTTTTTTCTTTTAAATGCCTCTGACAATCCAAGCTGAGTTGCCTGATCGGCAGAGGCATTTTTTTTTTTTAAATTTGATTTATATGCCGCCCTTCTCCGGAGATTCAGGGCGGCTTACAATGCGTTAAGCAATAGCCTTCATTCTTTTGTATATTTTATACAAAGTCAGCTTATTGCCCCCACAACTGGGTCCTCATTTCACCTACCTTAGAAAGGATGGAAGGCTGAGTCAACCTTGAGCCTTGGAGAGATTCGAACCAGCAGAAATTGCAGGCAGCTGTGTTAATAACAGGGTGCACTAAACCACTGTACTATCAAGGCTCTTTTTAAAAGAAAAAAAAGCCTCTGACGATCAGGCAACTCAGCTGGGATTGTCAGAGCCTTTTGAAAGCATTTTTTACAACCTCTTCGTGGAAGAGTTTGTAGAAAAAATGGTTTTAAAAGTTAAAAAAAAAAATTGGCCATGCCCACCCAGTCACATTACCACCCCCACCAAGCCACCCCCACAAAACTGTTAGTAACAAATTTTAGATTTCACCACTGGTTTTGAGGTTACCCCATTTGCGGGCTCTCTGTTGAATGACACCCCTTCTCACTTTTCCAGTCTTACAAGCTTTCCTGGTTTAACTAAAAAAAAGGAAGCGGCTTTTTAGAATTTTTAAAGCAGCTTTTTCTGAATATAAGCAGTGTGTAGAATATCTCTTGGGGGGCGGGGGGTTGACTACGATGCCTTTCTTTCCATTGTAAAGAGCAACAGGTAACCCGAAGCGTGGCTAAGCCTGGGAAGCGAGGAAACAAGACAAAAAAGGAAAGGAAAGGAATGAACGGATCTCTGCGTGAAGCTTCTTTTCCGAATTCTCCAGCTAGCATAAGAATTAAAACAGCTGAAGCTGTGGAACGAGGACATCTGTGAAGGTAGATTTCTGTCCGTGGTGAGCCTGCAGGCCGCATTCTGGATACAAAGGGAGGAGAAATATTGGGGGAGAGGAAAGGGATAGGGGAGCCTTGCTGGCCGCTGGACGCTATTTGAAACACGCTGCTCCCGAAATGGAGCCAGGTCACCAGTTCATGAGTATTTCTTGCCACGAAATCTTTCAAAAAGAGGCCACGTGAAGGACAAAAGTAGGTCTCCAAGCAGTGTGTATGTGAGAGAGAGAGAGAGAAAAAAAGAGAGAGAGAATGATTCTTAGGATGCAGTGTGCACCTCCAAATTGGTGGCCGATAGGATCAGTGGTTAAAGACCCTGAGCTTGTCAGCTGGAAAGCTGACAGCCAGGTTCGAGACCCAAGCGCTGTGCAACGGGGTCCAGCTCCTGCCCACCTAGCAGTTTGAAAGCATGCAAATGCGAGTAGATAAATAGGTACCACTTCGGTGGGAAAATAACAACATTCCACGTATCTTTGTTATACAGCCATGCTGGTCACATGACCACGGAAAATGTCTTCGGATAAAGCTGGCTCCCTCGGCCAAGAAACGGAGTTGAACACTGCCTCCTACAGGTAGTTCTTGTCTTATGACCGCTGCTTAGCAACCTTTCGAAGTTATGACGGACCTTCCCCGGAGCTGCTCGACACCTGGCCTGCATTTATGGCTGTTTGCAGCATCCTGCAGTCATGTGACTGTATTTTACGATGTTTTTGCTGAAAACCAGCATATACTTAACGGTTTTCTCAAAACCGGTTCATAGCAAACAATGGGCTCATTTAATGACCGCAGCATTCACTTTACGGCCATCACAAATAAAGATAGTAAACTCGGGTCAGTTTACCCAATATGAGTAATCTACTTCAAGACTGTC
This sequence comes from Arizona elegans, assembly GCA_022577455.1. Lineage (NCBI taxonomy): Eukaryota > Metazoa > Chordata > Lepidosauria > Squamata > Colubridae > Arizona > Arizona elegans. Next base: position 1,674,078 of record JAKOOJ010000050.1, read on the forward strand.
ATGACTTATGACCATGATGGTCAGGCTTCATTAGGGTCCTGGGTCGAGAATTACCTGTACCTCTTCATACTGATGTTCATTTTTGTCAAAATATTGCTGTAACGAGTACTTTCCGCTTGCTTTCAGCCTCCCTGTGGCAGAGGCTTTGATGCATTGTGAGGCTTCAAAAACAGCCTCTTTGAAAAGGTTCTCCCCACACCCCCCACGCGCCCCCCCCCCCCCAGTTTCAATGGGAGAAAAAGCTTTTAGGTGGGATGAATTCAGTTCTCTTCCTTCACAGTAGCCATGGTAGCTTCAACATCTTGACCTGCCTCGCATCTGAGGAGGCTGAAGTCACCGGCATGTCAGGATAAAATGCCTGTTTCTATCAATACAGTGCAAACATTTTCTCTCTCTCTGTCTCTCCCTCCCTCCCTCCCTCCCTTTTCTCTTTCTCTTTCCTCTCTCTCACCCTCACTCCCTCTCTCTGTTCCCTCGCTCTCTTTTCTCTTTCTCTCTCCCTCCCTCTCTCCTCTCTCTCTTTCCTCTCTCTCTTTCTCCTTCTCCCGTCTGTCTCTTTCCTCCCTCTCTTTCCCTTTCTTTCCTCTCTCTCTCTCTTTCTCTCTTTCTCTCTTTCTCTCTCCTCTCTTTCTCTCTTCTCTCTTTCTCTCTCTCTCCTTCTCTCTCCCGTCTGTCTCTTTCCTCCCTCTCTTTCCCTTTCTTTCCTCTCTCCTCTCTCTCTTTCTCTCTCTTTCTCTCTCCTCTCTTTCTCTTTCTTCTCTTTCTCTCTCCCGTCTCTCTCTTTCCTCCCTCTCTCTTTCTTTCCTCCTCTCTCTCTCCTATCTCTTTCTCTCTTTCTCTTTCCTCTCTCCCTCTCTCTTTCCTCTCTCTCTTTCCTCTCTCTCTTTCTCTCTCTCTTCTTCTCCCGTCTGTCTCTTTCCTCCCTCTCTTTCTCTTTCTTTCCTCCTCTCTCTCTCTCCTCTCTCTCTCTCTCTCTCTCTCTCTCTCTCTTTCTGTCTTTCCTCTCTCCCCTTTCTCTTTCTCTCTCCTCTCTCTCCCCTCCTCTCTTTCCTCTTTCTCTCTCCTCTCTCCTTTCTCTCCTATTTAGGGAAAATCTGAAAAATTGGCTGCTGAGATGTCTGATCAGTTCAGGGGGCTCAAAAGTAGCCCCCATCCCAGTGGGGTCCTCCTCCTTTGTTAGGTCTGAGGAGCAGGCTTGAAACACAGCAGGAAGACTAACCTTGATTCATTCCCTTTTGAACATACAGTGTGCTTTTTAAAAAACTGTCTCGTTTTTAGCAATGTTGTAAGCTATCTGTTCTCGCGGCAGATCATCCTTGTCCATTCAGCCAGAGAGCCACCAGAGAGAGAGAGAGGGAGAGAGAGAGAGAAAGGGGGATTTTATTGAGATGATCCTTGAATGAGAGGTAGAAGGTTTTAAATGTATGGATTTAGGACCCCTTTCAAAACTTCTGTATTTATAGTCAGAGAATTTGGACAATTTGGCCTTTTCCAAGCACTTCTTGACAGACTGAGAGCCATTTGGTCTAGTGATTAAGGCATCAACCTAGAAACTGGGAGACTGTGAGTTCTAGTCCTTCCTTGGACACAGTGGTTAAATGTAAAATTTATTACTACTGGTTCTGTGGGCGTGGCTTGGTGGGGGGGGTAATGTGACTGGGTGGGAGTGGCCAACTTTTTTTAAAACAACTTTTAAAAGCATTTTTTTCTACAATCTCTTCAACCAAAGAGGTTGCAGAAAAAAATGCTCTTAAAAGCCTCTGACGATCAGGCAACTCAGCTGGGATCGTCAGAGACTTTTAAAATCATTTTTTCCTACAACCTCTAGGTTGTAGAAAAAATACTTTTAAAAGCCTCTGACGATCCCAGCTGAGCCGCCCGATCATCAGAGGCTTTTTTTTTTCTTTTAAAAGCATTTTTTGGCTGAAGAGGTTGTGGAAAAAAATGCTTTTAAAAGTAAAAAAAAAAAGCCTCTGATGATTGCGCGGCTCAGCTGGGCATGCGGGGGGGGTGGGGGGGCAGGGATTTTTGCTACCGGTTCTCCGAACCACCCGTCGCCATCGCTATCGGATTGGGTGATGCGGTCCGAACCGGGAGCATTTCACCCCTGCTTGGACATGAAAGCCAACTGGGTGACTTTGGGCCAATCACCAGGAGATAGTGAGTTCTAGTCCCATTTTAGGCATGAAATCTGGCTGGGTGACTTTGGGCCAATCACTAGGATACGGTGAGTTCTAGTCCTGCCTTAGGCATGAAAGCCAACTGGGTGACTTTGGGCCAATCACCAGGAGACAGTGAGTTCTAGTCCCACTTTAGGCATGAAATCTGGCTGGGTGACTTTGGGCCAGTTACCAGGAGACTGTGACTTCTAGTTTCACCTTCGGCATGAAAGGCAGTTTGGGCCAGTCATACTCTCTCAACCCACCTCACCTCACAGGGTTGTTGTGGGGAAATTAGGAAGAAGGTACAGTTGGCTAAAAAAAAAATCTACAGTAAGACTGCAGTAAACCTTATGAAAAGATTTGGAAGTCTTGAAAAATGTGTATGTGTATACTTGTAGCATAGTGCAGTGGTGTGATAACATTCATCAAAGGATGCCACACATTACGTTGTCAAGTGTGCAGCTACAGGAAGGCAGATTCCAACCGAATGTTTTTAAAAAGCCTGTTTATCAATAGGACCAAGTTTTGCAAAAAGCTTCTCTTTGGTGGATGCATTCGAACAAACAATCAGAACTGAAAGAAAGAACGTTCCCAGCAGGAGCCTACTGTGGATATTTTAATTTAGTTTTATAACTGAAGCAGGAGTTTCAATGCAAGGAATCGTCGCCCTTCCAACTTGGTGATGTTATGAAATAACTAAACGTGTGAATTGTGATTTCTTGCTTGTCAGATACCCAAGAGAGGAAATGTAGCCTTCCCTGTTCTTTTGCTGACCTGTTTAGGTGGGTCGGATTGAGAAAATGCAGCACGTTGGATTGTCGAGTGTTAAACGAACTGGAATCTTTTCCTCTTGACATAACAGGTATTCTCGACATAGCACCCAGAGGAGCAAATGAGCTGGTCACCTTTATTGTGGCCTTTTGTCCCACAGTCCCAAGTTCAGAAAATCTGATTGAATTTCTGAAGCCGACGTGTGGCCTAATGCAGATCAGTCCTCTCCAGCAGACTCTTTCCTCCTGCAAAATCTAGAATCGGCAAATATTTTCTCCAAATTTAGCTTGATCTTCCTTGCCTATCCTTAGATGTCACATCAGACTTTTATTATTATTTTTTACTGTAGTGTGAAATACATTTCAAGTATTAACAGTGGCTGAAGCAGTGGTGAAATCTAAAATTTGTTACTACCGGTTCTGTGGGCGTGGCTTGGTGGGGAGTAATGTGACTGGGTGGGCGTGGCCAATTTTTAAAAACTTTTAAAACCATTTTTTCTACAACTTCTTCTGCCAAGAGGTTGTAAAAAAAATGCTTTCAAAAGGCTCTGATAATCCCAGCTATGTTGCCTGATTGGCAAAGGCTTTTTTTCTTTTAAATGCCTCTGATGATCCAAGCTGAGTTGCCTGATCAACAGAGGCTTTTTTTCTTTTAAATGCCTCTGATGATCCAAGCTGAGTTGCCTGATCAACAGAGGCTTTTTTTCTTTTAAATGCCTCTGATGATCCAAGCTGAGTTGTCTGATCAACAGAGGCTTTTTTTTCTTTTAAATGCCTCTGACGATCCAAGCTGAGTTGCCTGATCAACAGAGGCTTTTTTTCTTTTAAATGCCTCTGACGATCCCAGCTGAGTCGCGCGATCATCAGAGGCTTTTTTTAAAAAAAGCATTTTTTCGGCCAAAGAGGTTGTAGAAAAAATGCTTTTAAAAGTAAAAAAAAAAAAGCCTCTGATGATTGTGCAGCTCAGCTGGGCATGTGGGGGGGGGGCAGAGATTTTTGCTACCGGTTCTCCAAGCCACCCGCCTCCATCGCTACTGGATCGGGCGATCCGGTCCGAACCGGGAGCATTTCACCCCTGGGCTGAAGTCCTCCCCAGGACAAGCTAGAAAGCTGAACAAATATTTGCAAGAGGTGGGCATGCTTGGACTGAAGAAGTAGAATCGCAGAATCCTCAGGCTGGAAGGGACCTTGAAGGTCTTCTAGTCCAACCATGGCAGATCCTATACCCGTGATGGTGAACCTATGGCACGCGTGCCACAGCTGGCACGCAGAACCCTCTCTGCGGTCACGTGTGCTGTCGCCCAGCTAAGCTCCACTGTGAGTGTACGTGCGCACCTCTTGCCGGCCATCTGATTTTCGGGATGTGCGGGGGCGGGGCACATGTGGGAGATGCGCGTGCATGTGCGGGGAGGCACGCTTGCATGTGTGGAGGGCGGTGTGCCCCCCCCAGCCCATTTTTGGGCCCAGGAGGCTGCAGGGAGGCCTGCTAGGCCAAAGACGGGCCGTGGGGTATATGTGGGCCCCCCCACCCCTCCACGGCCTATTTTTGGACCCAGGAGACTGCAGGGAGGCCTCACACAGGAAATTACAAGTAGTCCTCAATTTATGGCCATTTGTTTAGCAACGGTACCTCATGCTTAAAACCACAGTCATGCAGTTACAAATTTAGGCGCTTGGCAACTGTCGTTGTAGCGGCTTCGGGGTCATGTGAAAACCATTCGCGATTTTCCCAGCTGCCTTCTGACAAGCAAAGTTCGTCGCGGAAGCTGGATTAACGAACGTGTAACTTGCTTAACAACTGCAACAGAAAAGGTCATTAAATCAGGCACAGTCCTGCGATGACTCACTTAACAATTGCATCGCTTAACGACAGGTTGTGTCAGTTCTGGTTGTAAGTTGTGGACTACCTGGATGTGTTAATGAAATTGAATCAGATTTATTTTTTTTTTCTGACCAGACCTTGCCTGCTTTCTGTGAGCCCAATGAGTCCCCTTGGTCCTCAAAATCTCGTTGTGTGGACGACAAGCTGCAAAGACTAAGCTGGTGCATTCATTTATACAACTTGTATTAAGACTCAGTTAGTTTTAACCAGCCCTGGGCTGCAGCAATGAAGACAAACACTAGATGGCAGTGAGGGGATACAAAACCTCTTTAACTCTTTCCTGCCATCACATGGTTGTTTTTGCTGGTATGTGTGTATGTATAAATGGGCATAAATTACTTTATTCAGTGCCATTGTAGCTTTGAATTGTCATTAAATGAATGGCTGTAAGTTGAGGACTACCTATACTTCCTATTTCAGACAAATGACTGTATAGTCTCTTCTTAAAAACCTCCACCTACAACTTCTGAAGGCAAGCTGTTCTACTGGTTAATTGTTCTCACTTTCAGGAAATTTCTCCTTAATTCCAGGTTCCTTCTCTCCTTGATTAGTTTCCATCCATTGTTTCTTTCTTGCCTTCAGGTACTTTGGAAAGTAAGTTGACTCACTCTTCTTTATGGCAGCCTCTCAAATACTGGAATATTGCTATCATATCACTCCTAGTCCTTCTCTTCTCTAGACTGGCCATACCCAAATCCTGCAACTGTTCTTCATATGCTTTAGTCTCCAGACCTTTAATAATCTTAGTTGCTCTTTGCACTTTTTCCAAAGTCTCAACATCTTTTTTGTGATGTAGTGACCAAAACTGGATGCAGTATTCCATGTGTGTCCTTACTAAAGCTTTATAAATGCATAGCATTATTTGTTCTCCTTGCATCTCCAACATCACAAATATTTCTTTTGTATGCAAATAACAGTTGGGCCCATTACATCCAAAATCTACACTGAATAAGCTGTTGTCTAAGAGCTATTGGAATATTTGCTAAAGGAGACAGTTTCCCATTGTTTAGAAAAAGTGGGGATTTCCAATTCCTTGTTCCTTTCAGCTTTTAAAATATGCATATCAAATTGATGTGACAGCAATTATTTATTTATTAAGTTTATGTACTGACCGTGACCATGAGGATGCTGTGACAGCGGTAAGTATGAAAAACAGTCATAAGTCTCTTTTTTTTCCAGTGCTGTTGAAACATCCAACTGTCATTAAATCAATGGTTGTGTTCCCAGTCTAATTTACACCCGTGAAATTTTATAACAGAATAACAGGGTTGGAAGGGACCTTGTAGGTGATCTAGCCCAACCTCCTGCTGAAGCTTTCTGACAGATGGCTGTCCAGTCTCTTCTTGAAAAGTTCCAGTGATGAAGCTCCCACAACTTCTGAATGCAACTTCTGTTCCATTCGTTGATTGTTCTCAATGAAAGAAAAATTTCTCCTTATTTCTAGGTTGAATCTCTCCTTGGTCAGTTTCCATCCATTATTCCTTCTCTGGCCTTCAGATGCTTTGAAAAATAGCTTGACCCCTTCCTCTCTGTGGCAGCCCCTCAAATATTGGAAGACCATGTCTCCCTTGGTCCTTCTCTTCTCTAGACTAGCCATGCCCAGTTCCTGTAATCGTTCTTCATATGTTTTAGCCTCCAGTCCCCTCATCATTTTCGTTGTTCTTCTCTGCACTTTTTCTAGAGTCTCAGCATCTTTTTTATAGTATGGTCCTGTGATCACAATTGAGCTATTCAATTGTCTATGGAGATTCTCTATCATCCAGGTCATGGTTGTCCAAAGTTGCTTTTTCAAGAGGCAACTATTCTTTCTGGTTTTTCTTTGAAGAAGCTTCTTCGGCTCTGGAGAAGCTTCTTGGATGAGAAGTGAAACGCCTTCAAAGAAAGACCAGAAAGTCCAGTGGCCTCCCAAAGAGATCCTTTAGGATCTCTATTCATTTACTAACAAGGTCCAGCCTTATTTATTTTCTTGTTCAACCAAGTTGGCTAAGCTACAGCAGACTAAAGAATTCCAAAGTTTGGAAATATCCATTCCATTTTATTAGTGGGTAGTTGCTTTGCTCACCTTTGGAGGTGAAAAAATATGCAGAAATGGCCTTTGGCTGCAAAGCAATCATTCAGATGTCTATTCCCATTAGGAAAAATAAAAACCCTCAGCCAAAATAATGATTAAGGCTCCTCTCTATGTTAATTGGGCTGCTTTTCATTCTTTTTCTTCCCCTTCTCTGGGTGTGTGGTTTTAATTTGAAAGTAACAGCACCCCTGGAGAGCAACAGGTCTCTGCATCTCAGTCACCTCTCAATCTTCCTTCCCGCGCCTGCCAGAAGCTGCCACCGGATCCACATAGGTTAATTCCCAGCCAAGGTCATTTTCTCCCGCAGAGCAACCTGGTACGAGCAGCTGGGGAAAATACCTCCGCTGGCAGTAGGTTTTCTTCTCCTTGGTGCCAGCCTTTGTAGAAGAACTGTGAAAAGGGAGGGAGGAAAAACAAGAGCTTATCTCTTCAAAATGTGGTGGTGGGAGCTCCCTTAACTGTAAAGAGCAATAACTCCCATAGTTAGAAGAGATGGGCAGGGAAGGAAGGGAAGGGAAGGGAAGGGAAGGGAAGGGAAGGGAAGGAAGGAAGGAAGGAAGGAAGGAAGGAAGGAAGGAAGGAAGGAAGGAAGGAAAACAGAGGGAGGGAAGGAGGGAGGAATGAAGGAAAAGGGAGAGAGGGAGGGAAGGAGGAAGGAAGAAAATATGGGAGAAAGGAAGGAAATGGTGGGAGGGAGGAAGGAATGAAGGAAAAGGGAGGGAGGGAAGGACATATGGGAGAAAGGAAGAAAATGGTGGGAGGGAGGAAGGAATGAAGGAAAAGGGAGGGAGGGAGGAAGGAAGGAAGGAAAAGGGCGGGAGGGAAGGAAGGAAATATGGGAGAAAGGAATGAAGGAAAAGGGAAGGAGGAAGGAAGGAAGGAAAAGAGGGAGGGAAGGAAGGAGGAAGGAATATGGGAGAAAGGAAGGAAGGAAATGGTGTGAGTGAGGGAGTGAGGGAGGAAGGAAGGAAAAGGGAGGGAGGGAAGGAGGAAGGAAGGACATATGGGAGAAAGGAAGGAAATGGTGGGAGGGAGGAAGGAATGAAGGAAAAGGGAGGGAGGGAAGGAGGAAGGAAGGACATATGGGAGAAAGAAAGGAAATGGTGGGAGGGAGGGAGGAAGGAATGAAGGAAAAGGGAGAGGGAAGGAGGAAGGAAGGAAATAATGTGAAGAAGGAAGGAAGGAAAAGGGAGGGAGGGAAGGAGGAAGGAAGGAAATATGGGAAAAAGGAATGAAGGAAAAGGGAAGGAAGGAAGGAAAAGGAAGGGAGGGAAGGAGGAAGGAAGGAACTATGGGAGAAAGGAATGAAGGAAAAGAGAAGGAGGAAGGAAGGAAGGAAAGGGAGGGAGGGAAGGCAGGAAGGAAATATGGGAGAAAGGAAGGAAGAAAATAGTGGGAGGGAGGAAGGGAAGTCCTAGTAAGTCAGGCCGCCACAGGCTCCCCCAACACGAGGGACGTCAAGCTGGCCACGCCCATCCTGGCCATGCCCACTCGGCCTCCTGGGGTCAAAAACAACTCTGATGTGGCCCTCAATGAAATCGAGTTTGACACTTCTGGTTTAGAACTTCAAATCTGCTTTAAGACTTGTGGACTTCAATTCCTAGAATTCTTCAGTCAGCAGCATGGCTGGCTGAGGAATTCTGGGAGTTGAAGTCCACAAGTTTTAAAGTTGCCAAAGATGGACATCCCTGATCTAGAACAATTTAACTAGCTAGAACCAATTGTTCGACTAATATTTATTGAATTGTGCATTTCCAGGGGGAGAAAAAAACTAGTTCATGGAAGATAAGATTTTCGGCTGTTGCACTGCTCTTAGTGTGAAATAACCTCCTAAGGAACCTGGATAGCTCAGCAGACTAATGCATTGTAATTTAACTCCAGCTGTCTGCAATTAGTAAGTTCGAATCTTGCCAGGCTCAAGGTTGACTCAGCCTTCCATCCTTTCTAAGGTAGGTAAATTGAGGACCCAGTTTGTGGGGGCAATAAGATGACTTTGTATAAAATATACAAAAGTATGAAGGCTATTGCTTAATGCATTGTAAGCCGCCCTGAGTCTCCGGAGAAGGGCGGCATATAAATCAAATTAAAAAAAAAATAACCTCAGCCTCCTTAAGAATTCTTGCATTTTATTTTATGATCGGTTGAAAGTCAACCTCCTTGTTTATCTTTGTAGAGCAGTTTGCAGGGCCTGCCCTAAGAAAGGGGAGGTGGCTTAAGAAGGAAAGAAAGGGGGAAGAAAAACAGAGTTTTTTAAGGAGACAAGAGGAGGGGAAGAAGTGACTCAGTGGCTTGCAGGGAGGGTGGAAGGAAGTGAATGAAAGCGAGGTGCCCCTCCCTGAGCCTTGGAGGTGGCCAGAGTTGGAGCTAGGTGTGGAGAAGCCAAAATGCGTGGGAAGCAGAGAAGAGGGGAAGAGAAAAGAGGAGGAGGAAGAGGACATGACATCAGGGAGCAGGACAAAAAAGCTCTTCAGACGCAGAGATTTTCCCCAGCAGATGGAATGCTATGAAAAAATCCCCTACTGGGGGAGGAAAGTACAACCATGGATGGGAGCCCACAGTACACATTACAAGCACATCTACTGGGCTTGTGAAGGGGAAAGATCTCAACTGGCTGCAGCCATGACTCCATCTGGCCTAAGTCCTGATTGCCACAGTTGCTTGATGGATATGTCTGAGAAATCCACAGACGTGATGGAGTGTAGTCCAGAGTCACAGGTGGGAGGGTCTCGTTCCCAGAGAGCAAAGAGGCGGTGGAGCTTGGAATGTCTGGCAGACAGGAAGAGAGCAAGGACAGGCCCTCCCTAGCAATTCGCAGAGTGTGCCTATAGTTATTGCAGATAGCAATGGCACTTAGACTTACATACCACATCACAATGCTTTACAGAACTCTCTAAGCGGTTTACAGAGTCAGCCTATTGCCCCCAACAATCTGGGCCCTCATTTTCCTGAACTTGGAAGGCTGAGTCAATCTTGAGCCAGTGAGAATCGAACTACCGAACTTCTGGCAGCCGGCAGTCAGCCAAAGTAGCCTGCAGTACTGCATTCTAACCACCAGGGCTCAGAGAGCTGTTTTAGTCTGGCAAGATTCTGTCTGTAGGCGAAGAACAATAAAGGAACAGGAAGGTTCTACCAAACAGATGGTAGATGGGTGCATCCAGTTGATATCCAGGTGTAAGCAGAAGATGGATGTTGATTAAAAGCATCTGTAATAGGTTTCCCACACAGGACAGATGCTCAGTATGGTCTCTTTAACCAGAGTTTGTTGAATACCACGACTAACCGGATAGGCTTGCTGGCTAGAAATATTAGGGGTTACAGTTCCAACATACCTGAAGCAGTAGATTTGTGAAGGTTTAACTACTAAACCATCACAAATGGTGCAGCCAAACCCAGACAGTAGCTGTCAGTTCCAACCGATTCCCCAATTAAATCGAGCCAAGCTTCAAAAGAAATCCAGTTATTTATTAGGAGCTTCATGTCGGCACGTTCCAAGTGAAGCCAACTCTGACCTCACTTAATTCACACCCCGACTCTGACCCTGTTCCCCCAAGGTGTGTCATCAGTCACATTCCCCAAGGAAAGCAATTTCAGGGGTTGTAGAGTCCCTCCTTCTGGCCACTGTGGGTATCCGTGGAGATGGCCTTGACATAAAAATGGCTGGAATGTGCTTTTGTCTATGCCTATGCCTCCTGCCTATGGCAACTCAAGAGCAGGTCAGGAATGCTTTGCGAGTTGACACTAACCCTATTACAGTTTCATACAATGTGGGATGCTAGCTTTCATTTCCTCTACCTTCCAAGTTAAAGAAATTTGGGACTTGCAGTTCAAGTCCATCTGAATCTCAAATATAATTTTTGAAGAAGGTTTCCGACAAAACAGTGACTCCTGCTGTTCTTCGGCAAAAGAACCTAATTTCTTTTGCAAGGAAAGAGGGCTTCTGCAAACTAGGTGTAGGAACCAGGTGAATGCTTTTATTTTTATTTCATTGTTAACAGTTCATCACGAGGAGTTGACTTGAGTCCTTTCCATGCTAGATCTTAATACTTGCTTCTTGGTGCAGGAAGTCTTTAAATAACACTGCCTTAAACTGCATAGTCAAGCATTTGGGCAGAGAAATTGGATGGTTCATTTGTTTTCCAACTAAAGGGTTTTTTTTTCCGCAGGAAAAGGAGAAATTTTCCAACCGTTTGTCATAGGCTAGACTCAGACTCAAACTCAAGGCTTGGGAGCTGGAGATGGGCCTTGGGGTGCTTAGATTTGGCCCACAGGGCCACCCTGGAAACAGCAAAGCTCCGTTTTCATAGGCAGAGGGTTGCAGGAGGCTGTTGCAGCCGAAAATGCAGCTTGGGAGCCTGGTTTCGCTGGCAGAGTGCTCAGGCTCTGACGAGTGATGTCAAGCTAGCCACGCCCACCTTGGCCACACCCACCTTGGCCACCCAAGGTCAAACACAATCGGGGTGGATTTGATTTAAATCGAGTTGATTTAAATCACAATTTAAATCATGATTTAAATCACTAGTAAAAAGGCTTGATTTAAATCAACTCGATTCAAATCATAATTTTTAAAGAGCAACGGTCATCTCTGCTACTCCTTTGACCCGCTGTTGACTCACCGATAGTCCCAGTGTTGCAGAATATACAGCCTCATGCTACATAACTAAGCTCCATTTCATGCTGAATAAACTAAATTATTTATGTATCTTAAATAAAAAACTATCTTACGATAGATTTTTACCCTAAAAGTTTTTTTATTAAAATAAATTCGGTAAAAATTTAAAAAATCCGATTTAAATAAAAAAAATCTGATTTTTTTGATTTTTTAAAAAAAATCATTGATTTTTATCCACCCCGAACACAATTCTGATGTGGCCCTCAATGAAATCGAGTTTGACACCCCTGGGATAGACTCTTTCTTAGCCCCAGTGGTAATACTGGACAGAAAAAGCCCAGGGGATAAACTGTCTCCTAATATCTTCCCTGGAGAAGTAATGAAAATCTCAGGAAGCTACAAACTGTTGGAGAGGAGCCAAGAAAAACAGGTCATTCGTCCACAACCCTTCATTGGCCACCTTGTCACTAAATAAATGCAAGGACACCATGTTCCACCGAGGAGGATTTCACCAACATTCTTGGTTTCCTTTGCAATAATTAAATTAAGTTTAGAATGGATGGAAACTAATCAAGGAGAGAAGCAACCTGGAACTAAGGAGAAATTTCCTAACAGTGAAAACAATTCAGTGGAACGGTTTGCCTTCAGAAGTTGTGGGTGCCCCCACACTGGGAGGATTTTAAGAAAAGATTGGACAGCTACTCGTCTGGAATGGTAGGGTCTCCTGCTTGAGCACGGAGCTGGACTAGAAGACCTCTAATGTCCCTTCCAACTCTGTTAGTATATGTCTTCCATTAAGATGACCAATGTTCTCTGATAAAATATCCTCCTGAAAGCTGATATTGCTACAGATCTTTCCCTCCCCTCCCTTCCTCTCCCCTCCCTTCTTTTATCTCCCTTCCCCATTTTTTATCTTTCGTTCCCTTTCCTTTCTCTTCCCTTTCTCTTTCCCTTCCCTTTTTTTATTTTTCCGTCTCCTTTTCCTTTCTCTTCCTCCCTTCCCTTCTCTTTTATCTTCCCTTCCCATTTTCCTTTCTCTTCCCTTCCCTTTTTATCTTCTCTTCCCCTTTTCCTTTCTCTTCCTTTTCTCTTCCCTTCCCTTTTTTTAGTTTTCCGTCTTCTTTCCCTTCCCTTTCTCTTCTCTTTCGCATCCCTTTCTCTTCCCTTCCCTTTTTATCTTCCCTTCCCCTTTTCCTTTCTCTTCCCTTTCTCTTCCCTTCCCTTTTTCTCTTCCCTTCCCCTTTTCCTTTCTCTTCCCTTTCTCTTTTCCTACCCCTTTTTAATTTTTCCTTTCCTTTCTGCTTATCTTTTTCCTTTCCTTCCCTTCCCTTCCCTTCCCTTCCCTTCCCTTCCCTTCCCTTCCCTTCCCTTCCCTTCCCTTCCCTTCTTCACTTATTTATCCCCTTCCCTTTCCTTCATTTCCCTTCCCTCCCCTTGTTTTATCTTTTTCCTTTCCTTTCTTTTCTTTTCCTTTCTTTTCCTTTCCTTTCCTTTCCTTTCCTTTCTCCTTTCCTTTCCTTTCCTTTCCTTTCCTTTCCCTTTCCCTTTCCCTTTCTCTTTCTCTTTCTCTTTCCCTTTCCCTTTCCCTTTCCCTTTCCCTTTCCCTTCCCTTTCCCTTCCCTTCCCTTCCCTTTCCTTCTCTTCCCTTCCCTTCCCTTCCCTTCCCTTCCCTTCCCTTCTTCACCTATTTATCCCCTTCCCTTTCCTTCATTTCCCTCCCCTCCCCTTGTTTTATCTTTTTCCTTCCCTTCCCTTCCCTTCCCTTCCCTTCCCTTCCCTTCCCTTCTTCACCTATTTATCCCCTTCCCTTTCCTTCATTTCCCTTCCCTCCCCTTGTTTTATCTTTTTCCTTTCCTTCTTTCCTTCCCTTCCCTTCCCTTCCCTTCCCTTCCCTTCCCTTCCCTTCCCTTCCCTTCCCTTCCCTTCCCTTCCCTTCCCTTCTTCACCTATTTATCCCCTTCCCTTCATTTCCCTCCCCTCCCCTTGTTTTATCTTTTTCCTTTCCTTCTTCCCTTCCCTTCCCTTCCCTTCCCTTCCCTTCCCTTCCCTTCTTCACCTATTTATCCCCTTCCCTTTCCTTCATTTCCCTTCCCTCCCCTTGTTTTATCTTTTTCCTTTCCTTCTTTCCTTTCCTTCCCTTCCCTTCCCTTCCCTTCCCTTCCCTTCCCTTCCCTTCTTCACCTATTTATCCCCTTCCCTTTCCTTCATTTCCCTTCCCTCCCCTTGTTTTATCTTTTTCCTTTCCTTCTTTCCTTTCCTTTCCTTCCCTTCCCTTCTTCACCTATTTATCCCCTTCCCTTTCCTTCATTTCCCTTCCCTCCCCTTGTTTTATCTTTTTCCTTTCCTTCTTTCCTTTCCTTTCCTTCCCTTCCCTTCCCTTCCCTTCCCTTCCCTTCCCTTCCCTTCCCTTCCCTTCCCTTCCCTTCCCTTCCCTTCTTCGCCTATTTATCCCCTTCCCTTCATTTCCCTCCCCTCCCCTTGTTTTATCTTTTTCCTTTCCTTCTTTCCTTTCCTTCCCTTCCCTTCCCTTCCCTTCCCTTCCCTTCCCTTTCCTTCCCTTTCCTTCTTCGCCTATTTATCCCCTTCCCTTCCCTCCATTTCCCTCCCCTCCCCTTGTTTTATCTTTTTCCTTTCCTTCTTTCCTTTCCTTTCCTTCCCTTCCCTTCCCTTCCCTTCCCTTCCCTTCCCTTCCCTTCCCTTCCCTTCCCTTCCCTTCCCTTCCCTTCTTCGCCTATTTATCCCCTTCCCTTCATTTCCCTCCCCTCCCCTTGTTTTATCTTTTTCCTTTCCTTCTTTCCTTTCCTTCCCTTCCCTTCCCTTCCCTTCCCTTCCCTTCCCTTTCCTTCCCTTTCCTTCTTCGCCTATTTATCCCCTTCCCTTCCCTCCATTTCCCTCCCCTCCCCTTGTTTTATCCCTTTCCTTTCCTTTCCTTTCCTTTCCTTTCCTTTCCTTTCCTTTCCTTTCCTTTCCTTTCCTTTCCTTTCCTTTCCTTTCACCTTCCCTTCCCCTGGTCTCCTTTCTAATTCACGTTCAGGCAGAGGAGAAGGAAAACACCGTCCTCTCTGCCCCTTTTTCTGCTGAGCCTTGGGTGGGTTCGTAGACCGAAGTGCAGGCTGTGTCCAAAGGCAAGCCGGGTGGGGGAGTGGGAGAGGCTAAGAAAAACATCCTGGCCTCAGAAGCAATGAAGGGGATGGGCTGGAGGAAGCAGGCTTCGAGGTAATCTCTTTTCTGGGGGTGTTTATGGTTGTCTTCCGTGCCTCGGCGTCCCTTCACAGGCATTTTGGCTGCAGGGACCAGCTTAGCAATGGGGTGGGAGGAGAGCAAATTAATGCTGTTCCAGCAATGTGCTGATTGGGGAATTCTGGGAATTGAAGGCCACACATCTTCAAATTGCCCAGGTTGAGAAACTGCAGGCCTGGGGTGCTTTCCCTTTTCCCACCTCCCCAAACATCTGCCGTACCTTGAATGCCCTCTCTCCAGTGCATGGTTAAAAAACCGAATGGCACCCTTGAAGAAAGAGTAGAGCTGCAGTTAATGCATGTACAGTATATATCCCCAGGGAGCGCAAAGGTTTAGGAACTTGGAAAGCGGAATTTTATTATTTTGGACCAAAGCACGTCCAAGAAGACGTGGGGAAGAGACCGGCTGCCCGGTCTTGTCCTCCGTTCTTTGGATCGAGAAGAAAAAGGAAGCAGAGGGATGAATCACAGTGCAAGGAAGGATGGCAGGGGAGGAGAAAATCCAGAAAGGGTCCAAGGTTTGGGCTGTGGGGTCTGGCCGAGAACCAAAGGGTGGAAGGATCTTGCCCAGACAGGCCAAGCTTGCAGTAGGAAATCAGACATGTGGAAACAGTTTTCTTGCTGTAAGGTTTTTTTTGTTTTGTTTTTTGTTTTTTTCTGATTTGCGAATTGCCCAGATGAAAAGCCCAGATGGAATCTATGGGTAGCAGAATTTTAAAATAAAGAAGAAGAAGAAAAAAGATCAGTTTTGTAATTGTGATTGATCTGTTGCCCTGGAGGTCTCTATGTGGATTCAGAAGAGGTTCGTCCTTCCTTCCTTCCTTCCTTCCTTCCTTCCTTCCTTCCTTCCTTCCTTCCTTCCTTCCTTTCCTTTCCTTTCCTTTCCTTTCCTTTCCTTTCCTTTCCTTTCCTTTCCTTTCCTTTCCTTTTTCTTTCTTCCTTTGTTCTTCCCTCCCTCCGAACTCCCTCTTTTCCTTCCTTCCTTCCTTCCTTCCTTCCTTCCTTCCTTCCTTCCTTCCTTCCTTCCTCTTCTTTCCCTTCCTTCCTTCTTCCCTCCCCCTTCCCTTTACTTTCCTTCCCTTCCCTTCCCCTTTCTCTCTTTCTCTCCTTCCTCTCTTTCTCTCTCTCTCTTTCCTCTTTCCTTCCTTCCTCTCTTTCCTTTCCTTTCCTCCCTCACTCCCTCTCCCTCTCTCCCACCCTCTTTCCTTCCTTCCTTCCTTCCTTCCTTCCTTCCTTCCTTCCTTCCTTCCTTCCTTCCTTCCTTCCTTTCCTCTTTCCTTCCTGATACTAACAGTAGACTTTGGGTCACACACAACATAAATCATGGATCTTTCTATATTATTTCTATAATACAGTTATATATCTATAATATGCTAAGCTGGGTTTGTTTTTATTTCGGCCTGGATTTTGTTTTATGGATATGGTTTAGTATTGTGTGAAGCCTGGTTGCTGGGCTAGATTGTGGCTGATTGCATTATGTGAACCTAGAAGCCAGTTAATTCAATAAGCACATTAAAAGTGCGAACACAGCTGTTGTTAAGTCTACCCACATTTCATCCTTACTGGAATCCTGTGATGCAGGATCACATGAATCACATGAAGTAAGTTTGGCCAAGAGAGAATTTTACCCAGTAGGATGTATTAAAGAAGGGATTTGATCCTGGCACTCTTAATTTGATTTCCTAACCACGACTGTACCAAACCTAAGCTAAGTTTTCCGAATTGCATTAAGCTGTGATATTATTTGCTTGATTTGGCTTAAGGTGAACCATAGCTTATGACGTAAGTGAATTAAGTGTGCCATCAGCCAACTGTGGTTTATTTAACAAACCCATTTAAAAAGAAACCTTGGCTTAGTTATATGGGAACTCAACCAGAATTAAAAGCCATACTTTTTTTTTTTTTTTTTTTTGGTAATTGTTCACTCTGGTGACATTTTTCTCTCTAGACATCTAGACAGAAAGGTCAAATTAAAAAAGCGAGTTTGGACAATTCCCCAGGAATTGGCAAAAGAATATTGGCTGTGTCCTAAATTGGTCCATATTTTCTTTCATTTTCCAATAAATGGGGGACTACATTCAGTCTTGCAAAGTAAGAACTTTGATGAATGTGATGAAAATATTTTAATTTCATAATATATGGACAGCCTTAACTGTGAAACTGTGACCATCCTAGACCAAACCAAGCCCAAAATTCCTAGAAGCCTGACACTCTTGACAAATTAGCCATCTATAGACACATAGATTTAAACAATGTCTACATCAGTGGTGGGTTGCTCCTGGTTCGCACTGGTTCGCAAGAACCGGTAGTAAAAATTTGTAGTAGTTCCGAGAACCGGTAATAACATTGGCTGGCCACGCCCCCGAACTGGTCCCCGAACTAGTCGCCACTCGCTTACCCCACCCACCTCATCAAAGGCTTTTTCTTTTTCTTTTTTACTTTTAAAAGCATTTTTTCTACAACCTCTTTGGCCGAAAAAATGCTTTTAAAAGTTAAAAAAAAAAAAAAACCTCTGATGATCTTGCGGCTCAGTTGGGAACGTCAGAGGCTTTTCAAAGCATTTTTTCTGCAACCTCTTCAGCCGAAGAGGTGATAAAAAAAATGCTTTGAAAAGCCTCTGACGATCCCAGCTGAGTTGCCTGATCGGCAGAAGCTTTTCAAAGCATTGTTCTCTGCAACCTCTTAAGGTTGTAGAAAAAATGCTTTTAAAAGTTAAAAAAAAAAAAAAAAGTTGGCCACGCCCACCCAGTCACATTATCCCCACCAAGCCACACCCACAAAATAAGCCATGCCCACAGAAAAGTAAAAAAATTTAGAACCCACCCCTGGTCTACATACTATACAAAAGAGACAAGCAACAAGCTAAAAAAGGGACACCAAGACCAAAATACCTCCCCGCCAGCAATCAACACCCAGATGAGCATAGATTAACTCCAAAATTAACATCACACCAACAATCAAGAAGTAAACAAACCCCAATCAAGGAACTGCCAAACAAGCTAACAATAAAAAGCCCAGCCAAACAACCTCCAAGATCACTTTCACCTACACCAGGGGTCCCCAAACTTGGCAGCTTTAAGACTTGTGGACTTCAATTCCCAGAATTCTCCAGCCAGCTATGCTGGCTGGAGAATTCTGGGAGTTGAAGTCCACAAGTCTTAAAGCTGCCAAGTTTGAAGACCTCTGACCTACACTGACAGGACAAGCCCCAAGAATAGGTGTGTCAAACATGATTTCATTGAGGGCCACATCAGGGTTGTGCTTGACCTCAGGGGGCCAGAGGAGTGGGCCTGGCCAGCTCGAGGTCTGTTTTTGACCGCGACGGACTGCTGCAGCTCTCTGCCAATGAAAATGAAGCTCCATTGGCCCGCGGGCCTTGAGTTTGACACCCCTGCCCTAAAATATAAACCGAGAGCAAACCCCACTCCTTACTAGCACTGATGAGGTTACCTAGTTTGGTAATGAAACGTCTGCAAGAAAGCAAGCCAGCTCAGAGAGCACCAAGGATCCCTTAAAATAAGGACTGGTTGCCACTCCAATATCATTGGTCATTGTTGATGTTTACCGGCATGACTTAAGATTTGAACTCAGGGGAAAGTCAGTAATATAAACACCATAATAAGTTGAGCGTTCTTGGTTTAACAACTAGTGTCCAAACATTGCTCTTGCTTGCCTTTGTCCATGGGAAAGGTCAAGAGCCTTCACCTTTCCCATGGAGCCTTGGTGGTGCAGCGGACTAAAGTGCTGTTAAGTAGCACTTAGCTGCCAGCTGCCTGCAATTACTGCGAGTTCAAATCTCACCAGGCTCAAGCTTGACTCAGCCTTCCATCCTTCCGAGGTAGGTAAAATGAGGACCCGGATTGTGGGGGCAATAAGCTGACTTTGTATAAAAAAGAACACCGCTGGGGGGGGGGGGGGGCGAAAGCCCTACTAAGCAGGTATACACAAAAGTATGATGGCTATTGCTTAAAGCATTGTAAGCCGCCCTGAGTCTCCAGAGAAGGGCGGCATATAAATCGAACCAATAAATAAATAAATAAACAAACAAACAAATAAATAAATAAGAGCGCTTCATGTCTGAAGAAGTCTACTGAAAGCTTGTTCATGTGATTGCGATCTCCTATTGCATGTCAGAACCTGTGTAATCTCTGGTTTGGAACAGACAGTGTTCTGAATAACACCAAACATGATGTCTATGGTTATTGAATGTTGTGTTTAAGAGTTATTATTTCTTTTATTTTTCTTACCATGCTGTTTTCTACTGATTGAACTCCTTGGTAGTGTAAGGTATCCTCAAGATATGGGTTTGATGCCAACTACCTGTGTTTCCCCGCAAATAAGACCGGGCCTTATATTATTTTTTGCTCCAAAAGATGCATTAGGGCTTATTTTCTGGTTAGGTCTTATATATTCTATTATTCTATAGACTATTTATTTTTATTTTATTTTATTTATTTTATTAAATTTATATATCGCCCTACTCCCGAAGGACTCAGGGCGGTGAACAGCCAAAAAATAAAACACATAGATTACAAAATTTAAAAGACAGTATAAAACCACATTAAATAATTTGGCCCGGGACAAATTAAAACACCCCCAATGCTTAAGACAAATTTAAAATTTACAATTTAAAGAATTAAAAGAGAAAAGTTAGGCTAGGCTGGCCTGTTGAAATAAAAAAGTCTTGAGGGCGCAGCGGAAGATGCGTAGATCCAGGATCTTCTGTATCTCCGGGGGGAGCTCATTCCAGATAGCAGGTGCTCCCACAGAGAAGGCAGTCCCCCTGGGGGCCGCCAGTCGACACTGTTTGGCCGACGGCACCCGGAGGAGCCCCTCTCTATGAGAGCGTACTGGCCGGTGAGAGGCTACTGGTGGCAGCAGGCGGTCCCGTAAATATCCAGGTCCTAAGCCATGTCAGAACCTGTGTAGAACAGAATTCTTTATTGGCCAAGTGTGATTGGACACGCAAGGAATTTGTCTTGGTGTATACGCGCTCAGTGTACATAAAATAAAAGATACATTATCAAGAATCATAAGGTACAACACTTAATGATAGTGATAGGGAGCAAATAAGCACTCAAATCATATTAGGAAGCAGTCAGTATAAATCATAAGGATACAAGCAACAAGGTTACAGTCATACAGTCATAAGTGAGAGGAGATGGGTGGTGGGAATGATGAGAAGATTAATAGTAGTGCAGACTTAGTAAATAGTTCGATAATGTTGAGGGAATAGTTTGTTTAGCAGAGTGATGGCGTTCAGGAAAAAAACTGTTCTTGTGTCTAGTTGTTCTGGTGTGCAGTGCTCTATAGGGTCGTTTTGAGGGTAGAAGTTGAAAGAATTTATATCCAGGATGCGAGGGGTTTGTAAATATTTTCACAGCCCTCTTTTTGACTCATGCAATATACAGGTCCTCAATGTAAGGCAGGCTGGTAGTCATTGTTTTTTCTGCAGTTCTAATTATCCGTTGAAGTCTGTGTTTGTCTTGTTGGGTTGCAGAGTCAAACCAGACAGTTATAGAGGTGCAGATGACAGATTCAATTTTTTCTCTGTAGAACTGGATCAGCAGCTCCTTGGGGAGTTTGAGCTTCCTGAAGAAGGTGCATCCTTGCCACGAACAAGGAAGAGAAGAAAAAAAAAAAACATATTCTGCAGTGCCTCAGCTCCATACTTCGCCGTTCCCATCTGTTCTTTGTGTCTCAAAGACCCTCGAACAGATTGGGTTGGCTTGGACAACCGCACCCATAAATGGCCTTTCGAGAACTTATGTTCTGCTAGAGTCCAGGCTCACTACAACATTGCCTTAGATAACGTTTGATTTAATGCTTCACCTTCCCTCCGTTTCACCTTCAGCAACACCAGGCCAGTCCGATGCTCCGCTAGCACAGGTTGATAAATGCACCACTGCTTTGGTTAAACACAGGAAGGTTTAATGATTAACCCCCCCCCCCCCCCCCCCCCGCACGTCTTCCTGCTTCTTCTCCCCATCCTCACTCCTACCACGGAGGCTGGGAGCAACAGCTGAAGCTCTGCTGCTGCTTCTTCTTCTTGGTTGTTTTGTTTTGTTTTGTGGGGTGTGCGTCTGTGTGTGCGATCTCGTACCAGATGGGATGGCAAAGTCAAATGCAAATAGGGACCCGCAGATCTTGCCCTGCATTTTTTCCCCCCATGGTTACCTTCTGTTCTTGATGAGCTGGTGAATGCTCAAGGACAGATTAGGGCAGGGCAGAGCCAAACAGATAGAGCAGGCAGCTAAAAATAGGATGCAGATAAAAGAAAAAAAAAAAAACGGTACGGGAGAGGAGGGGTATAAGGTTGAAAGAAGAACCCGCCTAACCTTAGCGTAACTCCTTAGAGCAAGTTTGGACTGAATGGGTTGCCTCTGATGGCCTCTCACTGTGCGGTATAACGAGTAGCGTTTGTGTAGGGCCTGCCCTCCCTCCCGTCTCCCAGCTTCTTATCACGTTGCTAAGAAGCACGCCGAGTCTTGGATTTGTCTCCTAGGTGGAATTTCTCAAATCTACACCTGGCGCCCTTTCCCAAGAGTTCAGAGGTGTTTTAGCTGAATCTCGTCCTTTTTTTTTAATTATTTGTAAGCGAGCTCTCCTGACACGAAGGAAAGAAAGCAGTAGTGGAATTCAGGTTTTTTTACTACCGGTTTTGTGGGTGTGGCATGGTGGGCATGGCTTGGTGGGTGTAGCAGGAGAACGATACTGCAATATCTCCATTCCCACCCCACCCCACTCCAGGGGGAAGGATACTGCAAAATCTCCATTTCCACCCCACTTCAGGGGAAGGATACTGCAAAATCCCCATTCCCTCACTACTCTAGGGGATGGATATTACAAAATCTCCATTCTCACTCCAGGCAGGGAAGGATACTGCAAAATCTCAATTCCTTCCCCACTCCAGGGGAAGGATACTGCAAAATCTCAATTCCCACCCCACTTCAGGAGAAGGATACTGCAAAATCCCCATTCCCTCACCACTTGAGGGGAAGGATTCTGCAAAATCCCCATTCCCTTCCCACTCCAGGGGAAGGATATTACAAAATCTTCATTTCCACCCCACTCCAGGGGGAAGGATACTGCAAAATCTTGATTCCTTCCCCACTCCAGGAGAAGGATACTGCAAAATCTCCATTCCCAGCCCACTCTGGGGCCTGCCAGAGTGGTTTGCTGGTTCTCCGAACTACTCAAAATTCCCGCTACCGGTTCTCCAGAACCTGTCAGAACCTGCTGAATAGCAGCCCTGAAAGAAAGCGAGCTATTCTAGTATGGGCTTCATGAAAGCATTAGTACTCTCAGAGATGAATTAGTGTGAATATTTGTGTAAAAAAAGGCGAAGGGTTTCCTTGTCCAGTCGATTCCGACTCTAGGGGCTGATACTCATCTCCGTTTCCTAGACGAGGGAGCCATCTTTGTCCGAAGACCCTTTCCATGGTCATGTCTCTGGCATAACTGTGTGCCAAGGAGCAAGGAACGCTGTTAACTTCCTAGCAAAGTGGTACCTATTTATCTACTCGCATATGCATGCTTTCGAACCACTACATGAGCAGAAGCTGGGGGAAGAATGGGAGCTCACCCTGTATGCAGTGCCAAGACCATAAAGAACAAAACAAAGAATATCAGAGTTGGGAGGGACCTTGGAGATCTTCTAGTCCAATCCCTCGCTCAAGCAGGAGACCCTATTTGATTTCAAGAGAAATGGTTGTCCAATCTCTTCTTTAAGACATCCAATGATGGAAGTACCTACAACTTCTGAAGGCAATCTGCTCCACTGATTAATTATTCTCACTGTTTCCTTAGTTTTAGGTTGGTTCTCTCTTTGGTTAGTTTCCACCCATTGCTTCTTGTCCTGCCTTCAGGTGCTTCAGAGAATAGGTTGAACCCCCCCCCCTTCTTTGTGGCAGCCCCTGAGATATTGGAACACTGCTATTATGCCACTCCTAGTCCTTTTTCCTCCACTGGATTAGACATACCCAGTTCATGCAACTATTCTTCATATGTTTTAGCCCCCTAAACATCTTTGTTGCTTTGGTTTCTTTTAGCCTGTTTGTGAGTGTGTGTGTTTGTGTTGCTTTGTTTGCGGGAAGAATTGTTCGTGATTAGGACAAGAAAGTTGCCTCCCCCAAAAGAGTCTAGAAAGCTTAGTTAGATGGAGCTCAGTTGCTTCTCTATTCATGTCAAGTTGGGTGTCCACCTGTAGCTTCTTTCTCCACTGCTTTCATTTCAAGATAGATTAAAAGAGTTGGAAGGGACCTTGTAGGTCATCTAGTCCAACCTCCCACCCAAGCAGGAGACCCTGCACTATCCCCGACAAATGGCAGTCAAGTCTCTTCTTGAAAGCTTCCAGTGATGAAGCTCTCACAACTTCCAAAGCAACTTCTGTTCCATTGGTTGATTGTTCTCACTGTCAGAAAATTTCTCCTTATTTCCAGGTTGAATCTCTCCTTGTTCAGTTTCCATCCATTATTCCTTGTCTGGCCTTCGGGTGCTTTGGAAAATAGCTTGAGCCCTTCCTCTCTGTGGCAGCCCCTCAAATATTGGAAGACAACTATCATGTCTCCCCTGGTCCTTCTCTTCACTAGATTAGCCATGCCCAGTTCCTGCAACCGTTTTTCGTATGTTTTGGTCTCCAGTCCCCTAATCATCCTGGTTGCTCTTCTCTGCACTCTTTCTAGACTCTCAACATCTGTTTTATAGTGTGGTGACCAAAACTGGATGCAGTACTCTAAGTGTGGCCTTAGTAAGGCTTTTATAGAGTTTTAATCCTTCCAATTTGGAGGACTTCTTTCAGAGAGCAAAACGGCTTCGTCCTGGCACAAGGATCGGTGGATAGTTAGGAGGGAAGGGGTGGGGGGAGAAAGAAGGATGATGTTGGCAGTTCTGGAGCTGGAAAAAGAGACTTGCAGGATAAACAAGTTCATAAATGATGCAAGTTGGCACCTCCTTCCAAACTTCATAGGGGAAGTGGGAGAGTGACTGAGTAGGAATTGTCTCTCCACGAAAATGTCAACCCAGCTTTCAACTGCTGCTAAAAAAAATATGGAGGAGGAGGAAGAGGAAATTCCAGGGCCTGGGATCATTAGAAAGGGAGATGAAAATAAAATAGTCGGGTTAATGACACCATTGTATGAATGTATGATGTGACTGAATCCTCCATAGACTTGTGAAACAAATTACAGTAGCACTAGCAATAGCATTTAGACTTATATACCGCTTCACAGTGCTTTACAGCCCTCTCTAAGCAGTTTAACAGAGTCAGCCTATTGCCCCCAACAATCTGGCTCCTCATTTTACCCACCTCAGAAGGATGGAAGGCTGAGTCAACCTTGAGCCTGGTGAGATTTGAACTGCCAAATTGCAGGCAGCCGGCAGTCAGCAGAAGTAGCCTGCAGCACTGCACTCTAACCACTGCGCCACCGTGGCTCTTAGATCTGGAAAAGGAACCAAAAAGTTATCCAAAAGAAGGATGCAGGTAGTCTGTGACTGACAACCATTCATTTAGTGACCGTTCAAAGTTACAACAGCACTGAAAAATTCCACAATCCTCACACTTACAACCGTCACAGCACCTCCACGGTCCCATGATCAAAATTCGGGCACTTTGGTAACTGGCATGTATTTAAGATGATTACACATGATCATCATTTGTGACCTTCCCAGCCAGCTTCCAAGTAGCAAAGTCAAGGGTGGGGGGAAGCTGGATTCACATAATGACTGCATGATTCACTTAATGACTGCATGATTCACTTAATGACTGCAGATTAACAATTGCGGTGATTTGCTTAACAATCATGGCACAAAGGTTGAAAACTCAGGCCCGACTCATTTAACAACTGCCTTGCTTAACAATGGAAATTCTGGCCCCCAACTGTGGTTGTAAATCAAGGACTACCTGGGAGAAGGCTACAGCAACTGAATGTTGATTTTTTTTTTTTTAAACCTGAAGCCAAAGAAACACAATACAGGCATATCACCACTCCCTGGGAGTAGAGGAAATTCTCCCTTTCTCACCAGGCGAAGATCTGGGGTCATCCATTAAAATGAAACCAACAAAAATATTTATAGAACAAAGAATAAAACGGAAATTTGCTGCCGTCAGCATGTTCGACAGCTGCAAATTATATGGTTTTAAAAAGGGAAATGGACGCATTTGTGGCATATAGGGGCTGTTAGTGGCTACTAAACTTGACGGGAACACTGGCAGCCAGGCTTGGGGTTTTCCTGCAGGGAAAGAAACTTCTACCCACAATTGAGATCTAGTCAAATGTAGATGAAGGGAACATCCCCTGTAGGCTCGGTGTAACTCTTTAGTAAGTTTTGGCTGTTTGGGTTGCCTCTAGACTTCACTGTGCCACCATATAGCACATAAACCTGGGTTAGATCAGATCAGGGGTGAAATCTAAAATTTGTTACTACCGGTTCTGTGAACGTGACTTGGTGGAGGGAGGGGGGTAATGTGACTTGGTGGGCGTGGCCAACTTTTTTTTTTTTTTTTTACTTTTAAAAGCATTTTTTCTACAAACTTAAGAGGTTGCAGAAAAAAATGCTTTTAGAAGCCTCTGACGATCAGGCAAGTCAGCTGGGATCGCCAGAGGTTTTTATAGGCATTTTTTTTTCTACAGCCTCTTCAGCTGAAGAGGTTTTTCAAAATGCTTTGAAAAGCCTCTGACAATCCCAGCTGAGCCGCGCGATCATCAGAGGCTTTTTTTTTTTTTTACTTTTAAAAGCATTTTTTCGGCCGAAGAGGTTGTAGAAAAAATGCTTTAAAAGTTAAAAAAATAGCCTCTGATGATCGCGCGGCTCAGCTGGGCATGGGGGGGGCAGGTGCAGGGATTTTTGCTAGCGGTTCTCCGAACTACCCGCCACTATCGCTACCGGATCGGATGATCTGGTCCGAACCGGGAGCATTTCACCCCTGAATCAGATGTTTCTCAACCTTGGCAACTCTAAAATGTGAGGTGTAAGAAATGACCAGACTCAACCCGAGGAAGAGGTCAAACGTGTCATCAGTCTCGAGTCCTTTCGCACCCATAAAAGATCTTAAGTCCGGCCCACCTTGAATTCCATTGACTCTTTTATCTACTGCGAATTTGCTTTGACTGTTAGTAATTCAGATTCTTGTAAAGAGCATATGCTTGCAATAAACCTTTATATTCATTTGAACTGCCTGGACTTCCTGATTTTCCCAGGCTTGACGTGTGGGCCACACTTCCCAGAATTCCCTCACCCACCCACTCCCACCCCTAGTAGTCATGTAATTTGCATTTTGGGTGCTAGGTAACTGACCTGCCTTTACAGCTGTTTGCAGTATCTTGTGACATAATTTACAGTGTTTTTGCTTTTTGTTTCTGGCAGAAAAAGAAATGCCCATTGGCTAAAATTGGTTTGTTTAATGACCACCAGCAAAAAAAAAGTGTTTGTGACTCAAGATCATAATTCCGGGCTCAATTGCAGTCATAAGTCAAGGACTAGGTGCAAAGCTAGGGGAGGCTCATTTAGACTTAACAAGATGTTTTTACAATAAGAGTAATCTTGACCTACATACAAGGGGTTGGTTTCACAATCTGGTCTACCTCACAGGGCTGACGTATGGGCAATGACATTCCCTTTCAATCTGTCATCCCCACACAGTTGCCTTTAGCTCCAGCCCGGACAGTAAATTATAGAATAATACAGAGTACTCTGCAATTAAGATCTTTGCTCATTTGGATTTATTTCTGTCATGCTGTTGAATTTAAATATCACATTTGTTGGTAGCTAGAGGACCATATAATCTTATTAGGTGACTGGTTTACTCGAGAACAAGCGAGAAGAATTGAAGGAACCTAGTCCACAAAAATAGACAATATTTTTCTAACTAATCCTGAACTTTCAGAAAGAAGAAACAAGTTTTTGAGCCAGTCTTAAAATGCTCACAAAATAAACATAAGCCACGAACATGTTTGGCTGACTTCTTGCTGTTATTATGAGCAAGTCTAATCTTAGTTTATGTAAATATCTGATTACTGTTTGAAGCCCTTCTTTCTTGAGTCTGAACTGTGTTTGATTCTCTTGCTGGAAATTTTAGTAAATACAAAGAATTTTGGCACAAGCAACTGGCTTGGTCAACTGTTTTAGAATCACAAAGTTTGAAATAAGGTTCATATGTGTATGAAAACCAGGGGTGAAATCCAGCAGGTTCTGACAGGTTCTGGAGAACCGGTAGCGGAAATTTTGAGCAGTTCGGAGAACCGGTAGCAGAAATTTTGAGTAGTTCAGAGAACCGGCAAATAGCACCTCTGACTGGCCCTAGAGTGGGGTGGGAATGGAGATTTTGCAGTATCCTTCCCCTGCCACGCCCACCACGCCACACCACACCCACCAAGCCACGCCCACCGAACCGGTAGTAAAAAAATGTGGATTTCACCACTGATGAAAACACACATACCTATGAAAACATTGAGATTCCTTTACTCCTATTCCTTTACTCCTTCTTGACTGGGTGACAATAGTATTGCCTCCCCTAATAAGGATGTAGGTTCACGATAGCTATTTGAAAAGTAGCTTCTTTCAAGGTTAATTTTCTATCAGCCGGCGTAACTCTGTGGAATAAAAATAGCCTCATCTAAAGCGAGGGTGTTGATCTTTAATGAGCAAATATTAGAAGACCTTGCCATGCTTTCTACCTTGACTGCCTTCACACTTTGCACACATCCGCAAACGTGGTATGTTTGGCATTTCCTATTACAGTGAGCACCTGGGTCTACCTTAGAGGAGAGAGACTAGAACCGTGCCGGCGAACCTATGGCACGCGTGCCGGAAGTGGCATGCAGACCCATTCTCCGGGCATGCGAGCTGTCGCCCGTTGCTCTTCTGCGTTCCAACGCGCCAGCCAGCTGATCTTCACGCACTCCAGAGTGCCAGAAACCGGAAGAGCAGCCGCCTGGTGTACATGCACGCACTGGGAAGATTATCTTCTGGTTTCTGGGGTGCGTATGCACAGCGGGCGGCTGCTCTTCCGGTTTCTGGCACTCCTGAGTGCGTGAAGACCAGCTGGCCGACACGCTGGTATTCGTGCACACATGCGTGAGTACCAGAAACCAGAAGACCAAGTGGCAAGTGTGCGTGTGTGCACCGGAAACCGGAAGATCATTTTCCTGTTGCATGCATGCACACCGGGCAGCTGCTCTTCTGGTTTCTGGAACTCGCGTGTGCGCCACTCCCATTTCAGCACTCAGTGCTGAAAAGGTTCTCCAATAGTGGAGTAGAAGCTACAGGGGTGGTAAATGGGGAAAGGATCCGATTTACTCACTTTTTAGATCACGAGTGCTTAGATCTGGCCCGTGGTGCCTCTGCCAGTGAAACGATTTCAGGAGGCCGTCCAGGGGTGAAATGCTCCCGGTTCGGACCAAATCGGCCAATCCGGTAGCGATGGCGGAAGGTGGTTCGGAGAACCGGTAGCAAAAATCCCTGCCGCCCCCTCACCCATGCCCAATCAATCGCCTGGTTGCCCGCTTGCCACTTCTCTTAAAAATGCTTTTTAAAGGTTAAAAAATGGCTCTGACAATCCCAGCTGAGTTGCAGGATTGTCAGAGCTTTTTTTTTTTTTTAACTTTTAAAAGCATTTTTTTTTTTACAACCTATTCGGCCGAATAGGTTGTAAAAAAAAATGCTTTTAAAAGTAAAAAAAAATTGCGCGCCACAGCTGGTCACCCGCCCCTGTGCGCTGTTCTACTTACCTCATGCTTCCTTTTGGCGGGCACTGTGCGCGCGTGCACCTCACATTTGGTGCGTGGTGTGCACTGCACATGCGCAGCCAGCGAACTGGTAGTAAACCGGTTCAGATTTCACCACTGAGGCTGTCCCAGCTGAAAACAGAACTTGGGAGCTCGTTTTCACTGGCAGAGGGTTGTAGGAGGCCATCCCAGCCAAAAACGGAACTCGGGAGCCTGTTTTCACTGACAGAGTGCTCGGGCCACAGACACCCCCAACACGAGTGACATCAAGCTGGCCATGTCCCCACCACACACACACGCCCCTGAGGTCAAACACAACCCTGATGTGGCCCTCAATAAAATCTACTTTCACACCCCTGTTTTAGATCCTCCCGCAAAATCCACTGCCACTTCCTCCTCCTTGTCCGAGAAGAGATCTAAGATGGCCACGATACTTAATGTGTTGTGTAAACTCGTCTCTCATGATTTATCAACTATGTTTTACAAGTAATAAGTGAGTGAACCAGGCTACCTGTTGGTTTAGTCCATTTCTGTATCGACAAGGAATCCTGGCAGACAATTGGGTCTGGATAGTGTCCAAAAGGATTTTTGTCCTGTCCTATAGCAGAGTTTCATGGGACTCCACAGGAGCTGACTCCTTGACTGTTTTTCACACTTATGACTTTTGCAACCTCCTCATGGTCATGTGATCAAAATTCAGACGCTTGGCAACTGACACATTTATGACGGTTGCAGTGTCCCAGGGTCACATGATTACCTTTTGCGGCCTTCTCACAAGTGATTCACTTAACAACTGTGGTAAAAAAGGTCATAAAATGGGTCAAAATTCATTTAAGAAATGTCTCGCTTAGAAATTTTGGCCTCAATTGTGGTCATAAATCGAGGACTATGTGTACGCAAAGTGTGGGGAAATGGCAAATTGGATCAAACAGTTTAAGTACTATTGTTTGAGGAAAGTATCATAAATGTGCTACAGGTTTGTTTAAACCTGAAACGTGTATTGTCAAAATAATGTCTGCTGAAGGTGTGCAATGAAAATTAACGAATGAGATCTGTTGCTTTGGTTCCAAAATTCTTAGAAAGCAGCACCATTTTAGGGAAATTGCTTTTAATCTGTATAATACAAATCTTCAGATTCTTTGCCTTGAAATCAAATGCAGTTTATTAAGGAAATGTTGTAGGAAAAGTGCATATATTCAGATCATTACGTATACAGTGGATGGATTTTCTCCATGTTGGGACAGGAAGAAATAGCCAAAATCTCTGCTCTAACAGCTGCCTTGAAAAAAAAAATTATTAAAAAAGAAATGCTGGAACGGAACCATATATGCAAATAATTGATTCTGGCGTGAATCAGATTTAAAGTTATCTACAGGTTGTTCATGAATTCTAAATAGCTATGTTAAAATATTAAAAGGAAAACATTTTTGGAACGGAGCCTGAGAATGAATTGTATTTATTTATTTTGGAAAGTGTGCACAGGTAGTCCTCGACTTACGATCACAATTGAGCTCAACACTTCCATTGCTAAACAAGACATTTGTTAAGTGAGTTTTGCCCCATTTTACGATTTTCTTGCCAGAGTTTGTGAAATGAATCCCTGCAGTTAAGTTAGTAACACAATGTGTAAAATGAATCTGACTTCCCCATTGACTTTGTGTGTCAAAAGGTTGGAAAAAATGATCACCTGACCCCAGGACATTGCAGCGGTCATAAAAGTGAGTCAGTTGTTGAGCGTCTAAATTTTGATCACATGACAATTAGATGCAACAATGCCCGTGTGAAAAATGGCCAAAAGTTCCTTTTTTCAGTACCGTTGTAACTCCAAATGGTCACTAAACGAACAATTGGAAGTCAAAGAATACCTGTATTGCTTTTATACCTCTCAAATTATTTTTGTCTCGAAAATAAATTAATGTCATTAATTTTGGGCTGGCTCCCCACTCCCCCAGCTTTTGATGACCATTGAATAGCAATAGCCCTTAGACTTATATACCGCTTCACAGTACTTTTACAGCCCTCTCTAAGCGGTTTACAGAGTCAGCCTATTGCCCCCAACAATCTGGGTCCTCATTTTACTGACCTCGGAAGCACGGAAGGCTGAGTCAACCTTGAGCCTGGTGATATTCGAACTGCCAAATGAATTAAGCCTTAGAAATAAAAAAAGGATTAAAAAAAAAGAAATTATTTGAATTGATGACAATTAGGACACATTAATAGTGCAGGTAGTCCTCAACTTACAACCACAGCTGGGACTGGAGCATCTGTCACTAAGCAATGTGGTTGTTAATTGAGCCAGGCCCGATTTTGCAGCCATTCATGCCATAGCCATTAAGCAACTCACTGCGGTTGTTAAACGAATCCAGCTTCCCCATTCACTTTGCTTGTCCCAATTTTCCTGGGAAAATTGTTACTAGTGATGACATAACTACAAAAAAGATGTTGAGACTCTAGAAAAAGTGCAGAGAAGAGCAACCAGGATGATTAGGGGACTGGAAGCTAATACATACGATGAACAGTTGCAGGAACTGGGCATGGCTAGTCTAGTGAAGAGAAGGACCAGGGGAGACATGATAGCCGTCTTCCAATATTTGAGAGGAGGGGGTCAAGTTGTTTTCCAAAGCACCCGAAGGCCAGACAAGGAATAATAGATGGAAAATGACCAAGGAGAGATTCAACCTAGAAATGAGGAGGAACTTTCTGACAGTGAGAACAATCAACCAATGGAACAGAAGTTGCCTTCAGAAGTTGTGGGAGCTTCATAACTGGAAGCTTCCAAGAAGAGACTGGACTGCCATCTGTTAGAAATGGTATAGGGTCTCCTGCTTGGGTGGGTGGGTGGGGTTGGACCAGATCAGGGGCCTTAAATTGGCCGCCCGCAGGCCAGATGCGTTACGCGCAGTCCACGCTCACCCCAGGTCCATGAATGGAAAAAAAATCACTAAATGTCACATGACAGCAATGTGATGCGGTGAGTTTGACACCTGTGGACTAGATGATCTACAACTCTCCTCCCTCCCTCTTCTTTCTTCTTTCCGTCCTTCCTTCCTTTTTTCCTTCCTCCCTCTCTCCCTCCCTCTTCTTCTTTCCTTCCTTCTTCCTCCCTCCCTCCCTCCTTCCTTCCTCCCCTTCCCCTTCCCCTTCTCCCTCCCTCCCTCCCTCCCTCCCTCCCTTCCTTCCTTCCTTCCTTCCATAGGACTAGAGGTGACATGATATTATTCCAGTATTTGAGGGGCTGCCACAAAGAAGGGTGGGCGGGGGTCAATTTATTTTCCAAAGCACCAGAAGGCAACACAAGAAACAATGAATGGAAACTAATCAAGGAGAGAAACAACCTGGAATTAAGGAGAAACTTCCTAACAGTGAGGACAATTAACCAGTGGAATAACTTTGCCTTCAGAAGTTATGGGTGCTCCAACACTGGAGGCTTTTAAGAAGAGACTGAATGGTCACTTGTCTGAAATGGTATAGGGATTCCTGCTTGAACAGGGGGTTGGACTACATGGCCTACAGTACAAGGTCCCTTCCAACTCTGGTAATCTGTAATCTGTAACTCTGGGATGCTGCAACCATCAGAAATATATGCCAATTGCCAAGTGCACAAATTTTGATTACTTGACTGGAGGGACGCGGCAATGGTTTCATGTGTTAGAACCAGTCTTCGTTACTTTTTCAGTGCTGTTGTAACTTTGTACAGTTGTTAAATGGATAGTCATAATTTGAGGATTAACTGTAGCTGTGCTTTCTAGAAAGATACCAGACTAACAGAGTTGGAAGGGATCTTGGAGGACTTCTGGATCAATCTCCTGCTCAAGCAGGAAAGCCTTTAACAGTTCAAAAAAATGGACTGTCCAATCTCTTCTTCAAAACCTCCAACGATGGAAAATACCCACAACTTCTGGAGGCAAGTTGTTCCACTGATAAATTGTTCTCACTGTCAGGAAATTTCTCCTTAGTTGTGGTTTGGTTCTCTCCTTCCGTCCATTGCTTCTTGTCCTATCCTTAGGTGCTTTGGAGAACAGGTTGACCCTTTCTTTATACTGTAACTGCTATTCTAATAGCAAATCCTTCATCAAAGTTATTGCATTACGTTCTTGATTAAATTATCTTTCCATTGATATATAATTTTATGGTACTACTCCCCCCCACCCCAAAAAAAGGGGTGTTATTAGCTAATTTTCCCAAAAGGTTTCCACAATTTTGGCCACTACTGTAAAAATCCCATCCTCAGCATTCTGACGGGCGGGAAACAATTGCACAGAACAGAGTTCAATTCCCAAGTGGGTCACCTTAGGAATCTATTGTGTGACCGAATGCTCTCCAGCAAGGAGAACTGCATGCCTCTGAGTGTGTGTAGGTGGAAAGTGAGATGGGCTCGATCTATAAATAATTCATGTGTGTTATTAGCACAGCGGTGCTGTAACAACTTGGAAGATTATCTCCGTGCTTCCGATCATTGTCCAGCTGGGAAGGGTAGCTGATGTTTCCAAATGACTTTATTAAGGTTGAAAGAAATGAGTACCCGGTGTATATAAGCAAGATCTTATTTACTGTAAAGTAGATCTCTTTTTCTCTTAGGGGGCCTGAAAGGTAGGTCAATATTTCCATTCTCGGTTGATAAAACGGAGGGCTGTTTTATAAGATAGATCTTTCCATTCATCTGGAACAGCAGAGGCTTAGAAATAGCTGTTCTTTAAATACCTCAATGTAAACATATGTGAAGTGGCACATTTGAAGAACTCCTTCTTAAGATACTTGTAAATTCAGGATGCCCCTGCTGGACCATTGGAATAAGTAAAAACAATTGCTTGACGTAGAATGTTTTTGTTCCAATGCCGTGTTTCCACGAAAATAAGACCCTGTCTTATATTTTTTTGAACCCTGAAATACGGGCTTGGCCTTATTTTCGGGGAGGTCTTATTATTTTGGGGTTCCTCTTGCCATCTTATCTGATTTCCAGCCCTGTCTCCATAACCCTGAAATGGCGGGGACCGGCTGCGTGTGCGTTTAAATATTATTTTCAGGGAGGGCTTATTTTCGGGGGGGCTTATTTTAGCGCATGTCCTCAAAAGACTGATTGGTCTTATTATCCGGGGAGGTCTTATTTTCAGGGAAACAGAGTAGTTCTACAGGTGGACTCTTTTTGCAAAAGGAAAGCTACAAACAATCTTATTTTGGATTTAGAAGGAACTGGTTTGCTTTTGGGCACCAGAGATTGGTTTGTGGAGCGAGATTTTTCCGCAGATCGGTGGTAGCCTGGTTTCACATGCTGCCCGCATCCCACGGAGGGGGCTTCGCTTGTTTGCGTGTCCCGGTTTCTGGCATGCCGTGGTCCAGTGCTGGTTCACAGACTGGGGCAGGGGTGAAATGCTCCTGGTTCGGACCGGATCATCTGATCTGCTAGCGATGGAGGCAGGTGGTTCGGAAAACCGGTAGCAAAAATCCCTGCCCCCCCACACCCAGCTGAGCCACACAATCATCAGAGGTTTTTTTTTTACTTTTAAAAGCATTTTTTCTAGAACTTCTTCGGCCAGAAAAATGCTTTTAAAAGTTTAAAAAAAAGCCTCTGATGATCGCTGGGATCCTTGAAGGCTTTTAAAAGAAAAAAACCCTTTTTTTCTTTTAAATGCCTCTGACGATCCAAGCTGAGTTGCCTGATCAGCAGAGGCATTTAAAAGAAAAAAAGTCTCTGCCAATCAGGCAACTCAGCTGGTATCGTCAGAGCCTTTTGAAAGCATTTTTTTTACAACCTCTTCGCCGAAGAGGTTGTAGGAAAAATGGTTTTAAAAGTTTTTTTTAAAAAATTGGCCACGCCCACCCAGGCACATTACCCCACCCCCACCCCCACCAAGCTACACCCACAGAACTGGTAGTAATAAATTTTAGATTTCACCACTGGACCGGGGGTTGGGGGAACGCCTCTTCTAGTTAATATGGTACCCGTAGAATTGCTAGATTGGAAAAAACAGGCATTTCAGCAAATGCTTGTTTCTGAAATAATTGTGTTCAGGATTTATAACTGAAGAGGAGGGGAAAAGGAGATGGCTTGAAGTGTGGAAATTTAAAGTAAGTTGGGAGGGGTGAAAAGCACACAAAAAGAGTTCAATTCAAAACTTTATTGTCAGTGCACAACATGTGAGATTGGTTGAGCTCCCTCAGTGTACACCCCACCCCCCTCAACACAGTACAACTCACAGTGAAGACAGAAAATCCCTAACCCAAAGTTGAGGAGTGTGTGGGAATTTATTCAGTGAACAGTTGGGAGGAAAAAACAAGGGTAGAGGGGATTAGTTGGGTGGACGTGAATTATTTGCTTTAATGAGATTCGTTCCAGCGAAGCTGTTTTCATTGCACCACAAATACACACTCTGTTGTTAACCCCAAATAATTGCCGATGAACTCAGAGCTTAAAGAGTTGAAACACCTACACCTACCCTCAGTGGAGAGTGGAGTAAACTTAAGATAGCCTCTCTTTTTTCCCCCTCCTCCTTGTTCCTGCACCTGCACGAACAGCTGCTTCAGCTGAAATGCTTGGGCGGACCAGCAATTAACAAGCTTTGGCAAGATCCCAGATCCCACTGAGTCTCTCAGCCCACGGGGCTACCGTGGGCTGCTGTCTACCCTGAACTCGCAGGCCGGGAAAGGAACGATGAAAGGAGCACGGAATTCCTCCTTCAGTTTAACCTTCTCGTGCATCCTGCCAGCGGGTGGCAAATTAGGAAGGAAAATAGAAAATCATCGTAGGCTGGTTTTAAATCATCAGGATTTAGGAGGCAGCCTTGAGATTTCTTCGATAAAAAAAAAACCCCAAAGCAGTGGTGAAATCCAATTTTTTTACTACCGGTTCTGTGAGCGTGACTTGGGCGTGGTGTGGCTTGGTGGGCGTGGCTTGGTGGGCATGGCAGGGGAAGGATACTGCAAAATCCCCATTCCCTCCCCACTCCTGGGGGAAGGATATTGCAAAATCCCCATTCTGGGGACAGTCAGAGGTGGTATCTGCGGTTCTCTGAACTGCTCAAAATTTCCGTTACAGGTTCTCCCGAACCTGTCAGAACCTGCTGGATTTCATCCCTGCCCCAAAGGATTCAATAAAAACAAACAAACAAAGAATGTTAAAGAATTGGCTGATCACTCCAGGAAGTGGAGTTAGAGGGTGAGTGATTCGGCTGACAGCCCAAATCCAGACCGCATTATATAGATAGTCCTCAATTTACAACCGTTCATTTAACAACCGTTTGAAGTTACGAAGTGGCTGTAGAAGTAATGAGCGGTCTTCATGCTTACACCATAGTCACGAGATCAAAATTCTGGTGCTTGACAGCCAGATGTGTTTACAATGGTTGCGGTGGCCCAGGATCCTGTGATTGTCGTTTGCGACCTTCTTGGGGGTTTTTCCAACAAGCAAAGTGAGTGGGGGAAGCCAGATTTGCTTAACATCTTTAGCAAACAAGTCATAAAATTGGGCACAGCTCACTTATTAACCGCATCACTTAGTGACAGATGTTCCATCCAGCGATGGGCTTCAAAAATTTTAGGAAGGGGTTCTCTGCCTGGTGGCTGGATGGGCGTGGC
Source organism: Arizona elegans (assembly GCA_022577455.1). Classification (NCBI taxonomy): domain Eukaryota; kingdom Metazoa; phylum Chordata; class Lepidosauria; order Squamata; family Colubridae; genus Arizona; species Arizona elegans. The sequence goes on from JAKOOJ010000050.1 coordinate 1,710,107, forward strand.
CATCGTGGACGTGGCATAGTCGGCCTCCTGCACCATGGTGGGGGGAGGGGCGTTTTTGCCCTTCCCGGGCCCCGGAGATTTTCTTCAAGCCTCTGGGAGGGCAAAAAAAGTGGGTGGGTGGGTTGGACGAAGACCTCCGAGGCAGGGTTGGGCTTCAAAAATTTAAGAAGGGGTTCTCTGTCTGGTTGCTGGGTGGGTGTGGCCATGGTGGCCGTGGCCTAGTCGACCTCCTGCACCACAGCACCGGGAGGGTGGTGGTGACTTTTTGCCTTCCCCTGGCTCTGGAGGTTTTCCTTGAGCCTCTGGGTTCCGGAAGTTGGCAAATGGGCCGTTTCCGGCCTCCAGAGGGCCTCTAGGGGGGTGGGGAAGACCGTTTTCACCCTCCCCAGGCTTCTAGAGAGGCTCTGGAGCCTTGCGAGAGCAAAAAAACGGGCCTTCCCCATCCCCCCAGGTCCCCTGGAGGCAGGAAACAGCCTGTTTCCCTACTTCTGGGTGGCCCAGAAGGCCCGAAAATCAGCTGAGCTCACGTGTCCACCAATATGGCTCTGCGTGCCACCTGTGGCACGCGTGCCATAGGTTCGCCATCACGGCCAGGGTGGATAAAAATCAATGATTTTTTTAAAAAAATCAAAAAAATCAGATTTTTTTTATTTAAATCGGATTTTTTTTATTTAAATCAGATTTTTTTTATTTTTATTGAATTTATTTTAATAAAAACCTTTGGGGGTAAAAATCTATCGTAAGATAGTTTTTTATTTAAGATACATAAATAATTTAGTTTATTCAGCATGAAATGGAGCTTAGTTCTGTAGCAGGAGGCTGTATATTCTGCAACACTGGGACTATCGGTGAGTCAACAGCGGGTCAAAGGAGTAGCAGAGATGACCGTTGCTCTTTAAAAATTATGATTTAAATTGAGTTGATTTAAATCAAGCCTTTTTACTAGTGATTTCAATCACGATTTAAATCGTGATTTAAATCAACTCGATTTAAATCAAATCCACCCTGATCACGGCCCTATAACATTTCAGAGCAATGATTGCCCAATCTCTTCTTAAAAACCTCCAGGGTGAGGAACAAAAGGTCTCTGGCAACCATCGTCACTCCAGCCGCTCCATTGTGGGGGAAAATAGAACGTTTGCTCCATAAAATTCAGGTTGTGTACCTTTGGAAAGACTCATATCTCATTCAACCCTGCAAACCTCACACACAGAATATTTGGACCAGCTCCATCCAGCTGTGAATCACTTTACAGGGGAGTGGGGAACTTTTATTATTATTTCTTTGCATCTCACACTGTTCTCATAAATCTGGGAGTGGGGGGAGGAGGGGGCTGTCCCGTAGGCATGCAGCCAGCTGCCGAAGGGAGGATCTCTGCACAATGGCTGTTGGGGAGGGGAAAATTTCTACTGTGCCTTTACAAGCCTGTCCTGGATGGCATTCACTGGACGCTGCCCAGGTTTTGGTTCTACCTTATCTGGCATAGGGGTTACTCTGAACTTTTTGCTGATTAATATACCCGGACACTCCTTAGAAACCCAGGAGCCGGAGTAGCTGCTGATAGTGAAATGGGTGTGGGATTTTCAGGGAAAGATGGGAGGGGAGGAGGACATTCAGAAACCCAAGTCTTTCAAAACATTCTTGGTGCCCCGGCGTATGTCTATCCAAGCATGTTCAACCTCTGCAATTAATGTCAAACCTCACCCAATTCGTTGGCACGAGGGAAACTTCATTAGTCATAACTGAACGGGCTGCTGCTGATATGTCAAGAGAATGGCTTCTGCGAATAGAATAGAATAAGGGACCTTGGAGGTCTTCTAGTCCAACCCAGTGGTGAAATCCAATTTTTTTTACTATCGGTTCTGTGGGCGTGGCTTGGTGGGCATGGTGTGGCTTGGTGGATGTGGCTTGGTGGGTGTGGCAGGGGAAGGATACTGCAAAATCTCTATTCCCTCCCCAATCTAGGGGAAGGATACTGCAAAATCCCCATTCCCTCCCCACTGCAGGAGAAGCATACTGCAAAATCCCCATTCCCTCCCCACTCTGGGACCAGCCAGAGGTGGTATTTGCCAGTTCTCTGAACTACTCAAAATTTCCGCTACCAGTTCTCTGAACTGCTCAAAATTTCCACTACCGGTTCTCCAGAACCTGTCAGAACCTGCTGGATTTCACCCCTGGTGCAACTCCCTGCTTAGGCAGGAAACCCTACACCACTTCAGAGAAATGGTTATCCAAAATCCTCCTTAAAACTTCCAATGTTGGAGCATTCACAACTTCTGGAGGCAAATTGTCCCGCTTCTGTTCCGATCCCTCATATGGAGGGTAGTCCTTGAGTTACGACCACAATTGAGCCCAAAGTTTCTGTTGGCTAGGTGAGATAGTGGTTAAGCGAACCTTGCCCCATGTTAACGACCTTTCTTGTCACTGTTGTTAAGTGAATCAGTGTAGCTATGTTAAGTTAGTAACAAGGTTGTGAAGTGAATCTGGCTTCCCCATTGACTTTGCTCATCCAGAGGTCGCAAAAGCGGGATGAGGTGACATAAATGTGAGTCAGTTGTCAAGCATCCAAATGTAAATCATGTGATCATGGGGGATGCTACAACAGTCATAAGTGTGAAAAATGGTCATAAGTCACTTTTTTCAGTGCCATCGTAACATCGAACTGTCGCTAAATGAACTGTTGTAAATCAAGGACTACCTGTATGTGCTTTGGAAGTGTCTCTTCTAAGGCCTTGAAGAGCTTAAATTGTAACCCTAACAATCATTTCAGAGGCCCCCGTTTTGATTCTTACTTCCCTCTTAGAAGCCCTGAAAATCACAGCTGAATTTTTAACATTGGTATCTGATGAGGTTTGTCAGGTGGGATTCAGCCGGTTCGGGCCTTCCAGGAGTCCCCATGCACCCCATTCTGGCTCCCAGGTAAGTGCAGGGAGGCCTCCTAGGCCGAAAATGGGGTGGGGGTGTGTGGTGCATCCCCCCTTCCCCGTGGCCTGTTTTCACTCACTTAAGATTGCAGGGAGGCCTCCTAGGCCCAAAATGGGGTGGGGGTGTGGTGAGCCCCCCGGCGGCCCGTTTTCGCTCCCAGGAGGCTGCAGGGAGGCCTCCTAGGCCCAAAACGGGGTGCGGGGTTGGGAGTGGCATGGGGCTGTGTGGTGTGGGGTTGGTGGAGTATGAAACGCACGCTCACCGAACCAGTTATTAAACTGGTTACATCCCATCACTTGGTTCTCTGGTCCATAAATGAAGAATTGAGGCCCTCATGCAGATGACGGGCCAAGGGGAACTTGTTCTGGGTCTGAAACATCCTCATCAGTTTTGTAAAATAATAAAGATCAAGATAAGGGACACTTGTATTTCAGATGGAGAAACTGAATGGTAAAATAGCTTGCTGAATCCTGTGTGAAAAGTTTATCTCACAGATGCAGGAGAAATTGTACTACCGTACTTCAATCTAGAGGTGGCCGATCCGGTTCGATTTCAAAACAGCAAACACCAGGTCCCTGCAAATAGAACAGTGTTTCTCAACTGTTGTTCAACTCATTTTATCCACCTCTCAACCGAGGTGGGTAAAACGAGGACCTAGATTGTTGGCGGCAATAGGTTGACTCTGTAAACCGCTTAGAGAGGACTGTAAAGCATTGTGAAGCGGTATATAAGTCTAAATGCTATTGCTACTTACTTAACAACTGTGTTACTAAGTTAACAATCGCAGTGATAGACTTAACAACTGTGGCAAGAAAGGTTGTAAAATCAGGCAAAACAAATGTCTCACTTCACAACAGAAATTTTGAGCTTCATTGTCGACGTAAGTCAAGGACTACCTGTATTGGAATTTTACTTTGGCAAAGATTTCTTTAAAATAATAAAAACTTCGCCATCCAGCGTTGATTCTAACCATTCTATCACAAGAACTCAACTGCTAGACTTAAGAATTTGGAGCAACAAAAGCACAGCTTCTTACCAGAGTCTTTTCAAAAAAAAGAATTGTGCGTCGTTTCTCATTTAATTTTATCATGCATCTGTTTACCAAACAGGCTTTTGAGAGTTATGAAAGTTTTTGACAGCGGCAGTAGGTTCCAGATTTAAGTTTTCAAAATGCTGATTTTAAATTATGATGCTATCTAATTGACTCTTTTCTAGGAACTGAACTCAGTTCTTGGTTGATCATTTATATATATATTTATCACTATTTCTGTATTACAGGTAGTCCTCATCTTACGACCGCAATTGCGCCCAAAATTTCTGTTGCTAAGCAAGGCAGTTGTTTCGTACGTTTTGCTTCATTTTACAACCGTTCTTGCCACAGTTATTATGTGAATCACTGAAGTTGTTAAGTTAGTAAAAACGTTGCTGAGTAAATCTGGCTTCCTCATTGACTTTGCTTCGTCGCAAAAGCTGATTGCATGATCCCGGGGACACTGCAACTGTCAGAAATACATGCTAGTTGCCAAGCGTCTTCATTTTTGATCATGTGACCATGGGGATGCTACAACAGGTGTAAGTGTGAAAAACAGTCATAAATCACTTTTTTCAGTGTCTTTTTTAACTTTGAATGGTTGCTAGATATATGGTTGTAAGTCAAGGACTTTATTTCACTTTATTTTTATTTCCTGCATTTTGTTACCGATGTTATAATTCCTAATGTTATGGTTGTTGATGGTGTACCGCTTGGTTTCTAATGGCCGGTATTTCAGGTCTAGCCGTAAGAATTACAACAGCCATATCTGGGTTGTAAAACTTGGATGATTGCTAGATTGGTGGTTCTGTGCGTCTTCTGTGGCCACTTAGTCATCATTCGGATTTGTGCATCCCAAATAGATCATATTGTTCTAACTAGCACTGGCACGGATTATGTTACCTACTTAAGGTAACAAACAGTGGTGGGTTCCTCCCGGTTCGGTCCGGTTCGGCCGATCTGGTAGCGGTGACGATATGATGTCACCGAACCGGTTCTCCCCCCTCCCCGCCCTCCCTCCCCACCCACGTTATTCTTACCTTTTATTTGGTCCCACCCCCAATCTATTGCTGCCTCCTGAGTCCCAGCTGATGACTAGAGGGGAAAAAACTGTTTAAACTCTTGCCGTGGGGCTTCAAAAGGCTGCCCTACAGCTGATCAGTGTTAAAAGCAAACAAATGAGTCAGGTCGTAAGTGCAAGGACTGGTCGTAAGTGCGAGGACCTTCCAGAAATGACTCTGACCAGCTAGCCATGCCCACCTAGTCACATGACCTCCAAGCCACACCCACAAAATAAGTCACGCCCACAGAACCGGTAGTAAAAAAAATTAGAACCCACCCCTGGTAACGAAACATTTGCAAGAAAACAACCAAGCTCAGAGAGCACCAAGGACCCACAGTCCTCCTCCTCCTCCTTGTCTTCCTCCCCCCCTTCCTCCTCCTCCCAAAACGCACTCTCTTCTCAACCCTGATGATGTTACCTAGTTGGGGTATTGTCTGCAAGAAGACAAGCAAGCTCAGAGAGCACCAAGGGCCCACAATCCTCCTCCTCCTCCTTGTCTTCCTCCTCCTTGTCTTCCTCCTCCTCCTCCCAAACCCCACTCTCTTCTCAGCACTGATGATGTTACCTAGTTAGGGTAATGAAATGTTTGCAAGAAAACAAGTAAGCTGAGAGTGGTTAAGACACTGAGCTTGTCGATCAGAAAGGCCGGCCGTTCGGCGGTTCGAATCCCTAGTACAGGTCTCGTGCGTGAGGAGGGGGTTCGACTAGATGACCTCCAAGGTCCTTTCCAACTCTGTCACTGTTACTGATGTTGTTGAATACACAAAAATCCACCTGGAAATTGTAAATGGTTTCCATATAAGGGCAAAAGAGGCACTGAACCTTTCTCTAAACCAATATATTGGTTTAAGACGCAGAGCAGGAAGTTGACCTGGAAATATGATTCTAAGATAGGATCCCTTCCAAAGTTCAATCTAAAGTGTTATATAGGTAGACCTCAACTTACGGCTGCAAATGAGCCCAAACTTTCCACTGCTAAGCAAGATAATTGAGGTTTGCTCCACTTTACGACCGTTCTTGCTACAATTGTTAAGTGAATCACAGCAGCCGTTAAATTGGTGACATGGTCCTTATGTGAATCCCCATTGCTGTTGCTTGTCAGACTGTCGCAAAAGATGATCACATGGGACTGGGACACTGCAGCCGTCATAAATACGAAGCGTCTGAAGTTTGCTCATGGGGATGCTGCAATGGTGGTGTGAAAAACACCCATGTCACTTTTTTCAGTGCCGTTGTAACTTTGAATGGTCATTAAACGAACTGTTGTAAGTCGAGGACTATCTGTACCGTACTTCTGAATTTCTCACAAAGCCAGCTGACCTGCAATCGAAGCCCTTGGACTAAATAAGAAGGCACTTGCCTTCAGAGGTGGTGGCACTGGTTTAAAATTTGTCCCTCGGTGCTGATACAAATAAACAATAAAATCCAAACTCTACCAGGTCAAAGTGGGTAAAGTTCGGCCTCTCCCTGTGGGTTTCTTGCAAAAGAAATCATTTAAAGGTGTGATCCACTCTTTGATACACATCAGCCTAGTTAACACCCTTCATCTCACTGGGTGGTTAGAACCACAAAGTAGCCAAACACATTTTTAGCCTGGCGCGGTGTGCAAATCAAATCTCTGTGCTTAGGACTGAATCCTGACACCTGATTAATTGAGTCAACTGTGATCCAATCAACAACCAGCGAACATTTCTGTGAATAGTTCTACTCCCTTGCAAATGATCGGGCACAGTGATTAGAAAAGTGGGGCTAACACGCCAAACCCTCACTTAGCTGGAATTACTTCAAAACGATGGCTTGATGTAGGGCCCGGCTACTCCATGAAACCATAATTCGTTTTACTGGTAGTCCTTGTCTTAACGACCACAATTGAGACCAAAATTTCTGTTGCCGAGCAAGGCAGTGAATTGTTAAGTGAATTTTGCCCCGTTTTACAACCTTTTTTTTTTTTGCTACAGTTGTTAAGTGAAATATGTAATCGTTAAGCTAATTTGGCTTCTCCCACTGACTTTGCTTGTTGGAAGCCAGCTGGGAAGGTTACATATGAGGCAGTGGTGAAATTCAAATTTTATTACTACCGGTTCTGTAGGCGTGGCTTGGTGGGTGTGGCTTGGTGGGCGTGGCAGGGGAAGGATATTGCAAAATCCCCATTCCCTCCCCACTCCTGGGGGAAGGATATTGCAAAATCTCCATTCCTACCCCACTCTGGGGCCAGCCAGAGGTGGTATTTGCCGGTTCTCCGAACTACTCAAAATTTCCGCTACCAGTTCGTCAGAACCTGCTGAATTTCACCCCTGATATGAAGGTCTCGTGACCCCAGGGCAGTGTAGCGGTCGTAAATACATGCCAGTTTCCAAGTGCCCAAATTTTGATCACGTGACCAAGGGGATGCTGCAACGGTCATGCGAGAAATGGTCATCAATCACTTTTTCCGGTGCTGTTGTGACTTCAAACGCTTGCTAAATGAATGGTCGTAAGTCAAGGACTATCTGAGCCATGGTGCTGCAGTGGTTAGAATGCAGTACTGCAGGCTAATTCTGCCAACCATTCGGCAGTTCGAATCTCACCAGGCTGAAGGTTGACTCAGCCTTCCATGCTTCCGAGGTGGGTAAAATGAGGACCCAGATTGTTGGGGGCAGGAGGCTGACTCTGTAAACCGCTTAGAGAAGGCTGTAAGCACTATGAAGTGGTATGTAAGTTTAAGTGCTATTGCGAAGGGATTTTTTTTTTTAAATTTGATTTATATGCCGCCCTTCTCCGGAGACTCAGGGCGGCTTACAATGCGCTAAGCAATAGCCTTCATCCTTTTGTATATTTATACAAAGTCAGCTTATTGCCCCCACAACTGGGTCCTCAATTTACCTACCTTAGAAAGGATGGAAGGCTGAGTCAACCTTGAGCCTTGACGAGATTCGAACCTGCAGTAATTGCAGGCAGCTGGTCTTAATAACAGGGTGCTTAGACCACTGTACTACCAAGGCTCTTAGGGATTGAGGGAGGGAGGGAGGGAGGGAAGAAGGGAAGGAAGGAAGGAAGGAAGGAAGGAAGGAAGGAAGGAAGGAAGGATGGAAGGATGGATGGATGGATCCGGGGTGGTGCAGTGGTTAGAATGCAGTATTGCAGGCTAACTCACTGCTCACTGCCAGGGGTTCAATCCTGACAGTGCTCAAGGTTGACTCAGCCTTCCATCCTTCCGAAGTGGGTAAAATGAGGACCCAGATTGTTGGGGGCCATAGGCTGACTCTTAGAGAAGGTTGTAAAAGCACTGTAAAGCGATATATAAGTCTTAAGTGCTATTGCTACCTGTAAACCACTTGTTGACCAACCCATCGTGACCTCCTGATCCCCCTTCTTATTTTTTTGTATCCTTAGCTGCACTTCAGCGAGAAATATGTATGATTGCTGCAAATAGGTAGATCTCCCACTATTCTGAGGCAGGGAACATAAGAAAACGATAATGGCTACCTTGGTGTACCGCTCTCAACTTTATTATTGAGCTTAATCCATTTCCTGGTTTTGCACAATATCCTGAATCATGCAGGTTAAGCAAACACTCAGCCAAACAAATTGCTACCCCCGAATAATCAGGATAAAACTAACCAAGCTTAGCACATTGTACAAATGCAGGAGTTGATTAAGCATTTAACTGTCCCAATTAAGCATGTTGTGACAGCAGAGCCCATATTAACAAAGACAGAACTGTAATTCTGCCCAAGTTCCATCACTTGATGGGTTGGACATGACTTCACAACTAACAACAACAACAATTCCCAGTTTTCTGCAAAATTGTCGTAAGCCTTGGTAGTACAGTGGTCTAAAGCACCCTGTTATTAAGACCAGCTGCCTGCAATTACTGTAAGTTTGAATCACGCCAGGCTCAAGGTTGACTCAGCCTTCCATCCTTTCTAAGGTAGGTAAATTGAGGACCCAGTTGTGGGGGCAATAAGCTAACTTTGTATAAAAATATACAAAAGTATGAAGGCTATTGCTTAACGCATTGTAAGCCGCCCTGAGTCTCCGGAGAAGGGCGCCATATAAATCAATTTTTTTTTAAAAAAAAAAAATGTGTTCAGGACAGTCCAAATAGCCCTAAGTGCAGCCATATTTTCAAGTGCCTGAAGTTCACCCTTGTCATCACAAAAGGGGCTGGGCTGACTCAACTTTGAATCCTGGTCATAAAACCTCTTTTTCGGGCCAATTACAGGTAGTCCTCGACTTAACAGTTCATTCAGTGACCATTCAAAGTTACAACCAGCACCGAAAAAAAGGGACTTAACGACCGTTTTTCACACTTACAACCATTACAACATCCCCATGGTCACCCGTTCAAAATTTAGATGCTTGGCAACTGGTTCACATTTATGACCGCCGCAGTGTCCCGGGGTCAGGTGATCCCCTTTTGCGACCTTCTGACAAGCAAAGTCAGTCAGATTCACTTAGCAACTGCCGCGGTTCACTTAACCACCGTGGCAAGAGAAGCCGTAAAACAGAGCAAAATTCACTTAACAAATGTCCCACTTAACAACAAAAATCCTGGGCTCAATTGTGGCCGTAAGTAGAGGACTACATCTATGTGGATAAATGATAGTTTGTAGTGCTGACAAAGTTTTTTTTTTTTTTTTTTTCAAACTTTCCAATATTTACAGTCTGGGGCATGGTATCCAGAGCAACAATCCTTTAAATTTTTAAAACAAAACTGCCCAAGTGCAATACCCCAGTGTAAGAAGTTAGCACCCACCCCTTTCCTAGAAGAATGAAATATTTTAGGAAATATTAAAAAGGCAGAATATTATGTTTCCCTGGATGAGAAATGGAGAAGCATGTTTTAAAGATGAAGCAGCTCCCATCTTCCTGCCCCCACCCTTTGTCAATGGGCCAGAGGCAGAAACTCAATCTTTGTCAATGGACCATCATCTGCAACACAATAGGACCCATCTAGCAACAGAAACTAACACAATAGGACCCATCTAGCAACAGAAACTCACCACATGGCACCTGGGAAGATTTCATCAGCCAGCAAGGCTAGCTAAGACCCCCACCCCCTGGGAGTCTGACAACCAATCAGGATACTCTTTCTGGGCCCCAGGAAGTTCAAAACCAGAGAGGGCATAAAACCCCTTTTTGGCCCCTTTTCTGTTCAAGAACTCAAACCATGTGATCCTGTCCACCATTAAACCATTTTTCAAGCAGTCTCCATGTTTCCAGTGTCTTTTTCCCCACTTGGAGCTGAACCCAGAAGGATATTTCTTCTTGCACCAGGATTGTGATGGATTCAAGCCAGTGGTGAAATTCAAATTTTTTTATTACCGGATCTGTGGGCGTGGCTTGGTGGGTGTGGTATGGCTTGGTGGGTGTGGCAAGAGAAGGATGCTGCAAAATCTCCATTCCCACCCCAAACGGGGGCCAGACAGAGGTGGTTATTTGCCTGTTCTCCGAACTACTCAAAATTTCCGCTACCGGTTCTCCAGAACCTGTCAGAACCTGCTGAATTTCACCCCTGCCCTGAAGGCTTTTAAGAAGAGATTGGACAATCATAACAACAAAGCAGGAATTGTGATGTTTATGCTGCCGGTAGAGAGCCTTTTTGTACGTGGGTTGTGATGTGGCACACACAAATATGTTAAGGGAGTAGTCTTTCCATTATGTGGCATGTCTGCTCCCTTGTCCCGTCTTGCTCCCTTGCAGACTTGTGTCAAAATTCTACAGCTATTTTTCCCCCCAGGATTTCTGCCAAGGTGGGTTGAGTTCATTAATGAAGACAGGCCGTACTCCCATTGGTGGTTTGTCATGTCACTGCCATGCCGTGCCACCCTAGTCTTCCTTCCCTGACACACCATGGCCTTCGCTTCTTCCCTACCCTTGTGAAACTGCCTGAAGTCATTCTTAAGTTAGACTTGAGTAAAAAGCATGCTTCCTCCTTTCTTTAAGCTTAAATGGGCCATCACGATGTGCAATGCCTGTCACAGTTTACCTGGGAGGTAAGGTGAGGAAACCTGTTGTGGGTATGACCGCAGAAGTGTTTGGGGAGTGTTGAGAGCATCCTTTCCCTTATAATCTTATTAGCCAACGTCTGCTGTAGGTGTTTGTTTTCTCCATTAGCACTTTGGTTTCTAAATTCCTTTCATATTTGTCACCTCCCTAACTCCAGATCTCCACTGTTTTATTTGGAGAAGTTTTGGGGAAAGTGGTTAGGAGAAGGATTGCAGGATCCAAACTGGGTCGGGCACCAGCACCAAAGGTTTAATCTTCCGAGCTTTTGGACTTGTTCTGGAGACCACCCTGAAGGCCACATTCTGGTGAGAGAGAAGATGGGCTCCAGTGGTGGGTTCCTCCCGGTTCGGTCCGGTTCGGCCAAGCCGGTAGCGGTGGTGATATGACGTCACCGAACCGGTTCTCCCTCCCCCGCCCTCCCACCCCCCCATCCACCCACGTTATTCTTACCTTTTATTTGGTCCCACCCCCAATCTATTGCTGCCTTCTGAGTCCCAGCTGATGACTAGAGGGAAAAAAAACTGTTTAAACTCTTGCCGCGGGGCTTCAAAGGACCGTCCTACAGCTGATCAGTGTTAAAAGAAAACAAATGAGTCGGGTCGTAAGTGCGAGGACTGGTCGTACGTGTGAGGACCTTCCAGAAATGACTCTGACCAGCTAGCCACGCCCACGCCCAGTCACATGACCTTCAAGCCACACCCACAAAATAAGCCACGCCCACAGAACCAGTAGTAAAAAAAATTTAGAACCCACCCCTGGTGGGCTCCAACACTAGTCCGAAAGACTAAACCTCCGGTTCCTTTTGTCTGGATGTTGAACCAACATTCGCCTATTTCCACTCACTCATTACATTTATTCAAATAATTGTTGAGCCGGTTTTGTGAAACCAGATCTGATTTTTCTCTCCCTCCCAGAAAATAAAAGCCAAGTTCTTTAGAGCAGGGGTGTCCATCCACGACAACTTCAAGACTTCTGGACTTCAATTCCCAGAATTCCCCAGCCAGCTCTGGGGGAATTCTGGGAGTTGAAGTCCACAAATCTTAAAATTTCCAAGGTTGGAGGTCCCCTGCATTAGAGCATCGAAATCCCTCCTTGCCACAACCCATTTGTGCTGATTCGCCTCCCCTGGTTTATTATATGATGTTGTTGCTACAATTCCAGCAGTCCACTCATCAATTTATAAGGCAGACTCCAGATTTCTTAGTGGTTTGGTTGCAGCCGGTGGACAGCAAGGACAAAACCACCATGGCCATGGAATAATAGCATTGGGTTAAGATTTTAGATTGATTTTAAATCTCTCTCTGTCTCCAGCCCTTTGCCTGTTAGCAAAGTGAGCCAAAATAGGGGATTCTTTAAGAAGAAGAAAACAAACAACCCAACAAACTGGTGGGAAGAACCGAGCATCCAAATATTGCCGAGTACCAGCATACAGTCAAGCCGTTTTGTCGGTACAGGTGGACAGCAGGGCCGGGTGCCAAATTCTTTGGGTTTAAAGGAAGTAGTGGGAGGGAAACTTGCGAACCGCTCCTAGAAGGGTTTAACTTTCCTCTAGCAAATGAGAAGGAGAAGCTACAACATTCTGTTCCAAGCACTCCGGCGAGAATGTTTTTTTGGCAGAGGTGTTATTAAAACCAAGCAGCACGTTTCATGGTTGCCAGCACCAGAGGAAAAAGGAAAAGAAGAATTAGTCAGGTAGGATGATCAGCCTCGGTTCTTCCTGGGTCTGCTGTGTTTTTTTTTCCCTGAAAGCGGCTTATTATTTTTCAGAGCTTCCCAGTTTATTTAATCAGGCGGAAGAATCCTGCCTTCTCAAAGCAGAGTTAATGTGGTTAATTAAGAAAAAATAATGTTTCCACCCTGCTTGGAGAGCTGCAGCTTGTTTTAGGGGTCCCCCTCCCTTTCCTTTTACAGTTTATTACCTTCTGTGTGTTTTATTAGTCGCTGTTTGAAGGAGAAGCTTTCCTTTCTGTTTGTTTGTTGTTTTTTTAAAAAGCAAAGTCCCCGGAATCTTCCTGAAATGTTGGAATTTGGAATGAAAAATTTTCTCTTCCACGTCTCACTTGTTGCACAGGTTTTTACTCAGCCGTACTGGAGATTTTATTTTTATTTGCTGGCGGAAGCGTGGCATTGAAATGTCATGGATTGCCATCAGCTGATGATTGGGGGCAGATTTGATGGTCTGTATGCGCCAGCTGTGCTTAAGAAGAAGGTGTAGTGTCCTGATTTTATTTCGTGAGATTGGGGAAGGGATAGATCTGCTGAAGACTTCACCTTGTTTGCAAATTTATGAATCACGTTTTTCTTAGAATGCAATCCCGTTTTAGCTTCAGTTTCATTCCCCCAAAAAGGTGCTTTTTTTTTCAAGAGGCAACTGGACTGCCTTTGTTTTTCCTTGGAGACCTTTCGCTTCTCATCCAAGATCCTTTTTTCAATCCTGTCTTCTATCAGAACTGAAGAAGCTTCTTGGATGAGAAGCGAAACATCTGCAAGGAAAAACAAAGGAAGTCAAGTTGCCACTTGAAAAAAAAAAAATCTTTGGGACAACCATGACCTGGAGAATCCCCATAGACGCTTCAGTTCCACCGTTGCTAAAAGTGGTGGATTCCCTGGTGCTTAAGAGGTATGTCATAATTTGCAGATGCTATTTGGAACTAGGAAAACTTGGATTTTTGTGGCTTTCTTTGTGCATTGGATCCTAAAGAAACACAGACAGAGAGACTGGATTTTTTTCCCCTTGTCGTAATGATTCCCCTGCCTACTCATACCGAAGCCCCTTTGAATTCAGTGGCTGTTGTGTCCAGGTGGATGAATTTGGCACCTTCGGACTGTTGTTTTGAAAAGGTGTAGCCATTCAATAGAGCATTTTTGGCAAGAGAAGTATGGCTGTCTAATGGGATATGATGACTGTAGCTGTAACCGTGATCCCTGGAAATCTTTAGAACTATATTCTAAATGCATCCGGAAGGTCCTATATTGTGGAGGCCGAATTAAATGCCCCCAACCCACCCACCCATATTGCTGAGATATCATTATAAGGTTAAAGTGAACCATTTTCACTCTCTTTGGTACAGTTTCAAGAAAGGTTCTCCAAATGAATGGCCATTCAGGAGATAACTGTATGTGTTCAGTTTTCCTGCTTTTGTAAAGAACATATGTCGACTGGCGACCCCCAGGGGGAGAGCCTTCTCTGTGGGGGCACCTGCCCTCTGGAACGAGCTGCCCCTGGAGATTCGTCGGATTCCCGACCTTCGTACCTTTCACCGCACCCTTAAAACACTATTATTCCATCAAGCAGGGCTGGCCTAAAATATTATTTTAATGGGTTATTTTATTTTAGATTATTGACCAAACTATTTAATAATTTTAAATTGTTTTTAACTTTTATATTATTGGTTTTTTATCTTGGCTGTATACCGCCCTGAGTCCTTCGGGAGAAGGGTGGTATAAAAATTAAATAAATAAATAAATAAATAAATAAATAAATAAATAAATAAATAAATAAATAAATATCCATGATCATAGTCTATTAAGAACTGTATTGTAATGGAACACAGGTTAGTTAAATCTGAGATTTACCACTGGGTTGTGGATTGCTTTCTCAGTCATGCCAAAATTAGAATGCTAAAATTATTGTTGTTCTTATTTTGTTGGTAGACACTTGGGAACCCCAAAGAACATCTGTTTTATGATGGTCTGTTGGCTGGCATGTTAATTTTTTCCTTATTTGTCATATTTATTTTTTGTGCCACCCATTTTTTTTTTTTTAATTTTTGTTCAAGGACCACAGAATGTTGTCCGTGAGATTTTTATTTTAGGCCATATGAAATTCAGTACTGCAGGTTTTCTTAAAATTGCTTAAAATTTTAGTGACGTTTTGGCTATTGAAAGAGCCTCTAAATTTCTCTTCAAGCAAAATGCAAAAATTGTGTTGCTACAGCCTGTGGAAAATAGGACTATTTTGGATGTTTGCTACTTTTATCAGATGTCCCTATAGTTTTCCTTAAAATTCTTTTCTTCCTTCACATAAGGAGTATCTGAGGTTTTTTTTTTTCCTTGATTGTTGTGTTTTGCAAAACTTTAGTAGCAATTCTAGATAATCCACTTTCACAACAGAAAGAAAAAGGAAAGGCAGAAGTTTATAGAGTTGATTATTTTTAAGGGCTATGATTATTCCTTTTTTTAAATTATGTGAATAAGGAAATTAGGTTATTCCCAAAAGCTTTTCTGTCTGGGCAAAGAGTATTCAATTTAAATATATTTTAAAAAGCGGAAACAATTGTATAACAGCATAAACAACGATATGTGTTTGGTTTTTGATGGAATTGTGCTCTTTGTGAAGGTGTAAAGCCGAAATGTATAGATATTTTCTGGCAAAACCTTATTGTGCAAAATGTAGACTACCCTATACTTTCAAAACATATTTTCTATATTTAGATGTTTGAAAAAATTGCTAACATTCTATCACTGTCCCTTAAAATGTTTGTAAATATTTTGAAGTTTTATGTATGTTAACAGAATCAAACTGTTAAAATATTTAAGCATGAAAGCTGTTCGTTCAATAGCTGAATAGCCAGCCATATGTGCACTTTTTCTTCTATTAGAAGTTGCTGGAAAGTGGAATAAAGTGATAATTGGTGTAGTTTGGTCTAGTGGTTAATGCACCAGGTAAAAAAAGGCTGAGACTGAGAGTTGTAGTCTCACTTTAGGCACAAAAGCCGGCTAGGTGGCTTTGGGATAGTCACTCTCTCTCACAGCAAATCACCTCACAAGGTTGTTGTTGTTGGAAAAAGAGCAGGAGAGAGGTGTGTTGGACATGTTCTCCATCTTGAATTATTTGTAAAAAAAAAAAAAAAAAAAAAGCAGGATATAAATAAGTAAAATAATATTATGGCTAGAATGGATTCATTGTGAATTTTGGATTTGAAATCTCCTGCTCTGAACTTAGTACATGTAGTCCTCAATGTATGACCATTGGGGCTAGAATGTCTGTTGCTAGGCAAGATAGTTGTTAAGTGAGTTGTGCACAATTTTGCGACCTTTTTTTTTTTTTGCCATCACATGGTCATTAATGGAATCTGGCTTCCCTCACTGACTTTGCTTCTTGGGTGCTGGGAAGGCTGAAAATGACAAAGTCATAAGTCCAGGATGCTCAAACTGTTTAATTATTATTAAAGATTTTTTTATTTTTTTATTTTATTGAAAGGTTTTAAATTTTTTTACAAACATTTCCCCTTCCCCCTCCCTACTCCCCTTCCAACCCTCCCCTTCCCCTCCCCCCCCCCACTTCCCAGAGCAAAATACAGGGTATAACATTTGACAATCATAAGCTAACATAAGCTAATTATCAATAGTCTCCTATCCCCCTCTTGAACTTTTAACTCCCCTTTTACTAAACTAATTATTAAAGATTTTTAATGTGTTCCAGTGTGTCCATAGTAAAAAATGACAACAAAAGTTTTTCTTTCTTTCTTCCTTTCTTTCTTTCTTTCTTCCTTTCTTTCTTCCTTTCTTTCTTTCTTTCTTTCTTTCTTTCTTTCTTCCTTCCTTCCTTCCTTCCTTCCTTCCTTTTATCTATCTATCTATCTATCTATCTATCTATCTATCTATCTATCTATCTATCATCTGTTGTAAATACAAGGCACTTGCCAAGCTGTCCATGTTTTGGTCATATGACTGTGGAAATGCTGTGATCTTCGTAAATGCAAGGACATTTTCAGTGCTGTGTAAATTTGAAAGGTCATTAAATGAATGGTTGTAAGTCAAGGACTACCTGTAGTCGTAATATAACACTTAACGACTGTTGCAGCATCCCCATGGTCACGTGATCAAACTTTGGACGCTGGGCAACTGGTCCATATTTATGACGGTTGCCGATTCCCAAGATCCTGCGACCTTCTGATAAGCAAAGTCAGTGGGGAATCCAGATTCACTTAACAACCTTCTTACTAACTTAACTGCAGTGATTCACTTAACCACTGTAGCAAGAAAGGTCGTATAATGGGGCAAAATTCATGTAACAACTGTCTTGCTTAGCAACAGAAATTTTGGGCTCAATTGTTGGTTGTAAGTAGAGGGCTACTACCTCTACTGTATTTCCATTCTGGCCTCTTGTAGTATCTCATCCTTCTACCTTGTGTTCATGCTTGACTAAAAACCAGCATTTTCTTTCCTCACAAAGACCCACATTTTGGCTATGAATTTACCACCGAATTATCTCACGCTTTAAAACCTGGTGATCTTACCTTGAGCTGGAAGTTGAATTTATTCCTGGAAATGCAAAACCTTCCAAGAAGATTTGTCTTTTTTCAAGGTTAGAAGAGCCTTGATGGCGCAGCGGACTAAACTGCTGCTAAAGTAGCACTTAGCTGCCTGCAATTACTGCAAGTTCAAATCTCACCAGGCTCAAGGTTGACTCAGCCTTCCATCCTTTCGACGTAGGTAAAATGAGGACCCGGTTTGTGAGGGCAATAAGCTGACTTTGTATAAAATAGAACATGCTGGGGGGGGGGGGGCAAAAAGCCCTACTAAGCAGGTATATACAAAAGTATGAAGGCTATTGCTTAATGCATTGTAAGTCGCCCTGAGTCTCTGGAGAAGGGCAGCATATAAATTGAACTAATAAATAAATAAATAAAATAAATGAATAAAATCTCCAGTTGAGAGCTCAGACTTTTGAGTACTTTTGCTCCCCTGCCACACGTTCTTTAACAAGTGGGATTCATCAGGAGTTCACACTTGGCAAAAATTGTGCATTGTTGCTCCAAATCAGCTTTGTGTCAACCAGGCGTACCTCATCTTCTGTTTTGGCTAATGCTCCTAGCTCAGCACTTAAATGTTACCCAATCTGTTGGACAAGAAGGGAGGGAGGGAGGGAGGGAGGGAGGGAGGGAGGAAGGAAGGAAGGAAGGAAGGAAGGAAGGAAGGAAGGAAGGAAGGAAGGAGCAATTTTCAAAATGCATCCATTTGAAAATTGCTCCTCCCTCCCTCCCTCCCTCCCTCCCTCCCTCCCTCCCTCCCTCCCTTCTTTCTTTCTTTCTTTCTTTCTTTCTTTCTTTCTTTCTTTCTTTCTTTCTTTCTCCCACCTATATTACTTTTACAAATAACTGCAGGTGGCACACATATCCTACATACCAATAAAGGAGGATACTTAGACTAGAATAACAGAGTTGGAAGGGAACTTGGAGGTCTTCTAGTCCAACCCCCTGCCCAGGCAGGAAACCCTACACCACTTCAGACAAATGGTTCTCCAACATCTTCTTAAAAATGTCCAGTGTTGGAGCATTCACAACTTCTGCAGGCAAGTTGTTCCACTGATGAATTGTTCTAACTGTCAGGAAATTTCTCCTTAGTTCTAGGAGAACTAGAATTTGTAGCTCAGGTTTGAAATGAGGGGTCCTTGGTGCTTTCTCTGTGCTGCTGATGTTACCTAGTTTGGGTGGTGAAACATTTGCAAGAAAACCAAGCTCAGAGAGCATCAAGGACCCCTCATATCCAACATACCTTCCTCCTCCTATTTTCCCCAAAACAACAACAATCCTTTGAGGTGAGTTTGGCTGAGAGAGAGTGGCTGGTCCAAGGTCACCCAGCTAGCTTTCATTCCCTTCCATGGGACCGGAATTCACAGTCTCCTAGTGATTGGCCCAAAGCCACCAGACTGGTTTTCATGCCCAAGGCGGGACTAGAACTCACATTATCCAGGTAACTGGCCCGAGGTGACCCAGCTGGTTTCCAGGGCTAACGTGGGACTAGAATTCATGGTTCCGTATTTTCTAGATTGGTCCCTTAACCACGAGACCAAACTCGCTCTCTTGAACTAGAACTTCATGTTTATCTATTCCAGTGTTTCTCAACCTTGGCCCCTGGACGATGTGTGGACTTCAACTCCCAGAATTCCCCAGCCAGCAGAGCTGGGGAATTCTGGGAGTTGAAGTCCACACATCGTCCAGCGGCCAAGGTTGAGAAACACTGATTTAGTCCAGTGAAATGGTAATGCAGAATTGCTTGATTTGAATAGTTTATGGGGGATTCTGTGATTTTGCAAGATGGACTTTTTTTTTCTTTTGCAATAAAGTGTATTCTTTCGTTGCAAGCATGTTTTATTACTGCTGATGAAAATAAAAGCATGCAATCTCTTCGTTTTTGTTAAGGACCCATCTCAATTACCGCAGAGCCTTTGAAGAACCTTTTTTTTTTGCAGTAAAAATGGTGCACTGGAATAATTAATCACAGCTCCACGTACAGCAGTCTTAATCACAAATTCAAACTGCACTTCCTTCTGGGATTAATTAATCCAGATTTATCTAGCTTCATTTCTTGTAGTTTGGCTTTTACACGATTTCGCCTAGAATTCCGATTCTTAATTTTATTTTTATAGAAGAGCCTGATGATATCGTGCTGCCATAAAGGCTTTTTTTTTGGTTGTTGCTGTCGTTATTTCCCCAACTTTTCTAGATTTCAGAATTCAATTCAAACCCAGCCTATTGATGCTGTTGGAAGAAATATCCATCTGGTTCAGTTCCAAGCGGGGAGGAAGACATTGGAAACATGGAGGCTGATTGGAAAGATGGTTTATTGATGATCAGGTCCACATGGGTTTGAAGCAGGGGTGAAATCCAGCAGGTTCTAACAGGTTCTGGAGAACCAGTAGTGGAAATTTTGAGTGGTTTGGAGAACTGGCAAATACCACCTCTGGCTGGCCCCAGAGTGGGGTGGGAATGGAGATTTTGCAATATCCTTCTCCCAGAAGGGGAGGGAATTGAGATTTTGCAGTATCCTTCCCCTGGAGTGGGGTGGGAATGGAGATTTTGCAGTATCCTTCCCTTGCCACACCCACCAAGCCATGCCCACAGAACCGGTAGGGAAGAATTTTTGATTTCACCCCTGGTTTGAGGTCCTGGGCATCTGACCACATGGAGTTGAGAGTGAGGGTTATTTATACCCTCTCTTGGACCTTGCCCTTGAGCTTCCTGTTCCTGTGGAAGAAGTGTATTCTATTGGCTGTAGTCAGATTCCCATGGGGCCATGTAGAGTCATGTTTGTCTGAATCCAGTTTGGTTGAAGCTTGGGCTGATTGTAATGTCCCCAGGTGATTTTAGTCTTCTGCTAAATGGTCCTATTATGTCCTGAAGGGCCATGTCTTAATCCCATCATTTGAAGGTCCTTCGTCTTGTAGATAGGCTGGCCCAGTCCTGCTGGGGCTATTAAGGAATGTGGGGCTGCTTTCCAAGAACATGTTTCTCCTTTAGGGAAATATAATATTCTGCCTTTTTAATATTTCTCAAAATATTCTTCTAGGAGAGGCGTGCCTGCTAACTTTCTACAATGCAAACTAAAGACTGTAATACTATTATGGTTTTAAAGAGATTCTACATCTTTAGTTAGAAACTTCCTCCCAGGGTCATAGCTTTCTATAGTTTCTTATTGGCCGTGAACTAATCTGGTCTATAAGAATATTCTCTTAAATTAGTCTTTCGCTTTAATTACTGTTTATCAAACATTAACTGTCTTTCTTTACTTTTTAATTGTGAGATAGCAGTAAAAAGGACATGACTAAAAGGAAGACGGTAGTTAATGTCCCTTCCAAGGCTTGGAAAGGACTGAAGTGATTAATTGGGCTATTCTGCAGCAAGTAATGCTGAAGCCATGCTGAGCACAAAGCAGTTAGCAAGAGACATTAGAAAGGAAAAAAAAATTAATTGAAATTGCTGGAAAGCTTTGTTGAGTGGGACCTACTTTTTATGATGATGATTATTTAAAACAAAACTACTGAAGTGTGTGTGTGTGAGAGAGAGAGATGGGGGGGAGGGAGAGAGAGTTTTAGCGAAGTGTAAATATTTTGGGAATTTTGTGGGACAAAATTACTGTATTATGGAGCAACTCCCTGAGTATGGGTGATTTTTTAAAAAAGTTTTGTTATTCAGTGCTAGTGATTTCCTCTGGAAGGTGCCACCTATCTATCAACTTTGAGGTTAAATGTTCAAATAACCTCTTGAACAAAGCATATTGTGATGTCAGAAAAAAAACCTGACAGCTTTATTATTTTATTTTATTTTATTTTATTTTATTTTATTTTATTTTATTTTATTTTATTTTATTTTATTTTATTTTATTTTATTTTATTTTATTTTATTTTATTTTATTTTATTTTATTTTATTTTATTTTATTATTTTATTTTATTTATTATTTATTTTACTTTTTCCTGCTTTTATTATTTCTATAAAGAGTGCAAGGCAGTGAACATATCCAACATACCTTCCTTCTCCTTGTCTTTTTTCCACAACAACAACCCTGTGAAGTTGGTTAGGCTGAGAGATAGTGATTGGCCCAAAGTCACCCACCTCGTTTTCATGCTTAAGGTGGGACTAGAACTGACAGTCTCCTGGCGATTGGCCCAAAGTCACCCACCTCCTTTTCATGCTTAAGGTGGGACTAGAACTGACAGTCTCCTGGCGATTGGCCCAAAGTCACCCACCTCGTTTTCATGCTTAAGGTGGGACTAGAACTGACAGTCTCCTGGCGATTGGCCCAAAGTCACCCACCTCCTTTTCATGCTTAAGGTGGTACTAGAACTCACAGTCTCCTGGCAATTGGCCCAAAGTCACCCACCTCGTTTTCATGCTTAAAGTGGGACTAGAACTCACAGTCTCCTAGTGATTGGCCCAAATTCACCCACCTCGTTTTCATGCTTAAGGTGGGACTAGAACTCACAGTCTCCTAGTGATTGGCCCAAATTCACCCACCTCGTTTTCATGCTTAAGGTGGGACTAGAACTCACAGTCTCCTAGTGATTGGCCCAAATTCACCCACCTCGTTTTCATGCTTAAGGTGGGACTAGAACTCGCAGTCTCCTGGCGATTGGCCCAAAGTCACCCACCTCATTTTCATGCTTAAGGTGGGATTAGAACTCACAGTCTCCTAGTGATTGGCCCAAATTCACCCACCTCGTTTTCATGCTTAAGGTGGGACTAGAACTCACAGTCTCCTGGCGATTGGCCCAAAGTCACCCACCATTTTCTTACCTAAGTCAGGACTAGAACTCACAGTCTCTGGCTTTCTAAACTGGGACTTTAACCACTAGACCAACCCGGCTCTCATCCCCCCCCCCCGCCCCAGAATGCCACTTGCTGAGTTCATAACCCAACCTTATTCTGAAGGTCTTTTGATGGACTTCATTTGGCAGACAGCCAAACTATGAGAAGATGGGTTGAGAGGAAGCATGTTCCATCTATCTCTCCGAAGGCCATCGTGCTTCTCCTTTGACCCGCGATGAATTCAGCGGTGATGGGAGAACATTTTCTCAGTACTAAGGAAAACCCAGATGTGTTTCTCCATGGGCCACTAAGCTTAGATGAGTTTCGTGGTCTTGAACCTTGGGTGCTCTCTGGGGGTAAGACCCACAACTCGCAAAATTGTACCCCCCCCCCAAAAAAAGCTGGGAGATTCTGGGAACTGAAGGTGCCCAGGTTAAAGAAAGTTGGCTTGTTCAGTAAACCTGGATTGAGTTAATCTGTGGCTTCCTGCTCTTGAGGCGACGAAGGGCTGACTCTTGAGGTCACTTCCAGCTGCATATGCAAATTAGCTGATCACCCGTGAAGGTAAATTGTCTCAGCTTCCATTAAATCTCTGTGTTGGCGAACGAATCCACTGAACTGTGAACCGTCTTTCAGAGAGAAGCTTTTGAGACACTTTGCTTTGGGGATATTCTGAGGGGAAACGATTCAGCTCCTGTCTCACATACTGGTACATCTTTTAATGTCGCCGCCTAATTTGGCATGATAATAGCACAGGACGCTAAACCGTTTGTAGGCTGGTCAAGCTGACCTTGGGCTAGAACCCAAACATGTCAAACAGACTGAAACCATTAATGTACAGCTCCGTGGGTGTAATTATAGGGGGGGGGGGAAGAAATGTCCCCTCCCAGATTTCAGAGCGGGTGTGGGGTTATAATTAGTTTCCTTCCCCCTCCTACATCTTTTTACTCCACGGTTCCTGTAAATGCAAAGGCCAGGAAGGAGGACAGGTTCACCTCTCCCTCCCTATTCACGGTCTTAAAAGAAATATCTATCTCTGATTGCAGATATGTCTTGGTTGTGCCAAAAATTGTCCACTATTGTGGCTGCACAGGTAGGCTGCATTCCCACCCACCCAGCCCTATTAATTTGGCTGGAGGACCTGCTTTAAGAGAGTCCCCTATGGGGAGAAGGGAACTAATTTGATGAAATTCTCATGGGTTGAGTTTGGCGTTCTTGCTTTTTATTTATTTTATTTATTTTTATTAGATTTATATGCCGCCCTTCTCCGGAGACTCAGGGCAGCTTATAATGCGTTAAGCCAGTGTTTCTCAACCTTGGTAGCTTGAAGATGGGTGGACTTCAACTCCCAGAATCCCCCAGCCAGCAGCGCTGGCTGGGGGATTCTGGGAGTTGAAGTCCACCCATCTTCAAGCTTCCAAGGTTGAGAAACACTGCGTTAAGCAATAGCCTTCGTACTTTTGTATATTTTATACAAAGTCAGCTCATTGCCCCCACAACTGGGTCCTCAATTTACCTACCTTAGAAAGGATGGAAGGCTGAGTCAACCTTGAGCCTGGCAAGATTCGAACTTACTAATTGCAGACAGCTGAATGTTAATAACAGGCTTTCAGTCTGTTGAGCTATCCAGGCTCCTGTTATATGGTAGTCCTCAACTTACGGCTGTAATTGAAGCGTGCAATAATGGTATCGATCAAATCTGTACTCAGTCGTAGTCCCGCATGGGCAATTATGTTGGTTAATTGTGATAATCACAACTAGACTAGACCAGGGGTGAAATCTGAAATTTGTTACTACCGGTTCTGTGGGCGTGGCTTGGTGGGAGGGTGGGTAATGTGACTGGGTGGGCGTGGCCACTTTTTTTAAAAAAAAACTTTTAAAAGCATTTGTTCTACAACCTCTTCAGCCGAAGAGGTTGCAGAAAAAAAAATGCTTTTATTTATTTATTATTTATTTATTTAATTACATTTCTATACCGCCCTTCTCCCGAAGGACTCAGGCCGGTGTACAGCCATATTAAAACAAACCCATCACAAAAATTAAAAACCGTTAAAATAATTAAAGCAATTTGGCTGTTTTTTAAAACCCTTAACTAAAACCCCTTTAAAACCAATTTAAAACCCATTAACATTAATTTATTCGGTCAGGCCGGCTTGATTGAACAATAGAGTCTTCAGAGCACGACGGAAGGCGCGGAGGTCGGGGATCCTTCTTATATCCGGGGGCAGCTCATTCCATAGGGCAGGAGCCCCCACAGAGAAGGCTCTCCCCCTGGGGGTCGCCAGCCAACATTGCTTGGCCGACGGCATCCTGAGGAGGCCCTCTCTGTGAGAGCGTATCGGACGGTGGGAGGCATTCGGTGGTAGAAGGCGGTCCTGTAGGTATCCCGGTCCTAAGCTTTTAAAAGCCTCTGACTATCAGGCAACTCAGCTGGGATCGTCAGAAGCTTTTAAAGGCATTTGTTTTTCCTACAACCTCTTTGGCCGAAGAGGTTGTAGAAAAAATGCTTTTGAAAGCCTCTGACAATCCCAGCTGAGCCACGCGATCATCAGAGGCTTTTTTTTTAACATTTAAAAGCATTTTTTCGGCCGAAGAGATTGTAGAAGAAATGCTTTTAAAAGTAAAAAAAAAACCAGCCTCTGATGATCGTGCGGCTCAGCTGGGCATGTGAGGTGGGGGAGGGATTTTTGCTACCAGTTCTCCGAAACACCCGCCGCCATCGCTACCGGATCAGGTGATCCGGTCCGAACCGGGAACATTTCACCCTTGGACTAGACGCATTTTATACCTTTTTGGCAGCGTTTGTGAAGTGAATAGCACTAGCAATAGCACTTATATATTGCTTTATAGTACTTTACAGCCCTCTCTAAGTGGTTTGCAGAGTCAGCATATTGCCCTCAACAATCTGGGTCCTCATTTTACTGACCTCAGAAGGATGGAAAGCTGAGTCAACCTTGAGCCAGTCAGGATCGAACTCCTGGCCGTGGACAGAGTCAGCCTGCAATACTGCAGTCTAACCGCCGCGCCACTCATGTCCCTTGATGAATGCTACGGTCGTTAAGCGAAACTATCGTTCATTGTGGGCATTTCCCCCCCCCCCCCAGAAACCAGAAACAAATGCCGGTTTCAAAAAAAGAAAGAAAAAAAGGGAAATAAACAAATAAACAAAGAGAGAGGAAGGAAGGAAGGAAGGAAGTGCAGTCTTGTGACCACAAGGGGGTTGACAGCCATCAGAACTGAAACTGAGTCATAAGTACCTTTGGGGGGGATTCAGTTGTAACTATGAACAGTCACTAAGTGACCAGTCGTAAGTCAAGGACCACATGGATACTAAACATGTGGTCCCAACCCTCTGCAGCTTCCCCAGTTCCTTCTGTTTCCATTTTGAGATGTTTATCATGCAAGCATGTTCACACACATCCCTTGGGTATATCATCAGAGTAAGAAAAGCAAACTCTTGACTAGGATAATGGCACTTTCATTCATGCTTGTCCACCCAATTTCTGTGCCCACAAATGTAATGGAAACTTCTTTGGAGCTCCACAAAGGGCTCGCTTTGAGTGAGGGACTCCGCTGCCTCACCCAGAGGAGAGGGCCTGGCCAATCTCGGGCTCAAAAATGTTAAGCAACAACTAACCCAGGATGGCAGATCTCCAGGACTCCTAGGGCAGTAGGCTAGACCGCAAAGTTGACGACACTTTGGGAGAAAACAAGAGCTAAGAAAGTTTGTATGGTTGCTATGAAAATGACATGAACAAATCCATGAGGTGTTTGGGAGACCAGCTCAATTCAAGGAAGACTTTTCCTTCATTTCAAGTCATTCTGACTATGTGTCAGAATGGTCAAACAAGTGGCAACTTCAAATCTCAAGCAACAAATGTTCTGTCTTACACATTGGCAAAAAAAAAATCAGAACATAAAATACAAGCTGGATGGACACGACCTTGTAGACGATCCTCACTCTGTCAAGGACCTTGGAGTACTCATCTCTAATGATCTAAGTGCCAGAGCCCACTGTCACAAGATTGCCAAAAAGGCATTAAGAATTGTTAATCTAATCTTGCATAGCTTCTTCTCTGATAATATTGTACTGCTAACTAGAGCATACAAAACATTTGCTAGACCAATTCTCGAACACACCTCATCTGTCTGGAACTGCACTGCATATCGGACATTAATACAATTGAACGAGTCCAGAAGTATTTCACGAGAAAAGTCCTCCACTGCTCTGCTCGCAACAGAGTCCCTTGGGAGTTGGGCGGCAAAGAAATGCGAAAAATTAAATTAAATTAAACAGAATACCTTATTGAAATTTTGGGCTTAGACAACTTAGAACTTCACCGCCTTCGGTCTGACCTAAACGTAGTACATACAATTATCTGCTACAATGTCCTACCTGTCAATGACTACTTCAGCTTCAACCACAACAATACAATAGATACAAACTTAAGGTAAACCGCTCCAAACTCGATTGCAGAAAATATGACTTCAGCAACAGAGTGGTCAATGCCTGAAATGCACTACCTGACTCTGTGGTTTCTTCCCCAAGCCCCCAAAATTTTAACCTAAGACTGTCTACTGTTGACGTCACCCCATTCCTAAGAGGTCTGTAAGGGGTGTGCATAAGTGCACCAGCGTGCCTACCGTCCCTGTCCTAATGTCCTCTTTTATTCGTATCCATGTATTCATAATCATATTTATACTTATATCTGTTATCTAATACATGCTTGACAAATAAATAAAACAAATAAAATAAAAATAAATAGAAGCCAGTACTTATAGGTTAAAGAGGAGCAGGGTTTCCCATTTTTCTTTCTAGAAGACCTCCAAGGTCTCCTCCAGCTATTCTGTTATGTTCCATTTTGTTCCATTCCATTCTGATCCAACCCAACCCAACCCAACCCAACCCAACCCAACCTAACCTAATCTAATCTAATCTAATCTAATCTAATCTAATCTAATCTGGTGTGGTGGGAAAACCCTGCCAATGAGTCTGAACCAGATTGCATAGGAAAAAAATCCTGGAAAATGTCCTCAGTGCATCTCTAGAAAAAAGTCAACCAAGCCGCAGCTCAGAATGTTGCTGTTTGATCCATTCTAATCCTTATGTTAGGATCATGATATCAAGAGTGAAGGTTGTTCAAATGAATACAGGGTTATTGCATGCTAAAGCTCTCCTCAAGAATCTGAACTACTAACCATCAAAGCAAATTGGTGGTAGATTCAGTGGAACTCAAGATCAGCTGGACAATGGAATGGAATGGAATAGAATAGGTTGCAAGGGACCTTGGAGGTATTCTCGTCCAACTGCATGCTCAAGCAGGAATTCCTATACCATTTCAAACAGATGGCTGTCCAATCTCTTCCTAAAAGCTTCCAGTATTGGAGCATTCACAACTTCTGGAGGCAAGTTGTACCACTGATTAATTGTTCTTACTGTCAGCAAATCTCTCTTTAGTTGTAGGTTGCTTCTCTCCTTGGTTAGTTTCCATCCATTGCTTCTTGTCCTGCCCTCAGGTGCTTTGGAGAATAGCTAGACTCCCTCTTCTTTGTGGCAACCTTAGATGTGTTGTGGGTGCAAAGGGACTGGAGATTGAAGACATGCGTGACCCTTCGCTTGGGCTCAGCCTGGCCATCTTCTGCACCTTCCTCTGTCCTACCCTACTAGTCACATGACCCACCCTATGGAGCCCATGGAACCCATCCTGTGCTTCTCAAGGTGCATGTACACAGAAACATGCAAACCCAGATGCAACACTAGGAGACCAGAAACGTAAACAGAAGCAACGCCTTATTCTGTTGCACAGAAGAAAACTCAGCCAACTCCTACGATCCCTGTTGGAATGGAAAGAATTCCTTAAGGCAGCCATGCATCTAATCATGCTTTCCAATCCAACTTCATGTTGGAAAGAAATTATGTAAAGGGCTGGAGACCCTATTTTAAAAGGTTTATGCAAACAAAACAGAAAGGGACCAAACTAGCTGACAGAAGAAAGATTGACATGGAATAATGGGCTGTATTCGGCATGGGGTTACGGAGAAGAAAATTCCAGGAAAAAATACCTCTCCAGTACTATTTTATGGGAGAGGCAGGTAGGCGGCTTGAATGTTGTTGACTGCTCCATTGTAATCTAGTCCACTGTTCTTCTGGTGTGCTGCTAAGAATTCCAGGATTCTTGATATGTGTTTCTTGTTTTTTGTTTAAATGCATATCTTAAAAATTGGGGATGTGGTATTCCGGTTGTTTGCCTCCAAAGAAGAAAGGGGTAACTCAAATTTCAGTGGTACAATTTCAGGAAACCTAGGGCAGTGGAGGAGTTTATTCCCCCACTCCTGCCTGCTGTCTGTCTGTCCATCCGTCCACCCACCCATCCATCCATCCATCCATCCATCCACCTATCTATCTATCTAATTTGCCACTCATCTCATAATGAAATTACTCTGGCCAGTTTAGAGCATAAAACATTAAAAATCCTAACATTTAAATATCTCTTAAAACAATAAAAGTAGAAATCCCAATCCAGATAAAATCATATTTAAAAGATGAGGAGGGAGAAAGCAAATAGCCTGCTTTACTTTCATTTTCGTTTTCAGCAGAGCTTGATTAGCACAAGAAAAAAAAAAATTGCTCCCAGCAATTTACCTCCTTGCAGCAAGCAGCAGAGGCCCGCGCAGCAATAGACAATGGCAATCCCTGCAGCCTGAAACATCTGAGAGTCAGGAGGCCGATCCGACAGACAACCGACTTGTGCTAATTAGGCTGTGCTGAAGCTGTAATGGGGCTGTTTCTTCTTGCTGCTTGCTGCAAGGAGGTAAATTGCTGGGAGGCAGAGGCCCTAGGGTGGGGGCCAGTGGGTGGGCGGGGCTACATTCGGTTAACTCACTTAACAAATGTCTTGCTTAGCAACAAAAATGTTGGGGTTAATTGTGGTCATAAGCCGAGGACAACCTGCACCCAACAACATTGGCACAGGTTGGTTTAACACAGGGGTCTCCAACCTTGGCAACTTTAAGACTGGAGGACTTCAATTCCCAGAATTCCCCAGCCAGCTTTGCTTTGCTGGCTGGGGAATTCTGGAAGTTGAAGTCCTCCAGGCTTAAAGTTGTCAAGGTTGAAGACCCCTGGTTAGCAAAGCAACACTGTCCCAGAATCCTTTGCCGTAGATGCAGAGTCCTTTCTAGAGACTTCCAAGCTTAATCCAGGTCAGTGAAAGATCCAGCAAATGCATTGTGTTAGTTTTAAGCTCAGGATGTTTTTGTGTGTTTGTGTCATAATGTATTAGGGACCAATCCATTTGGTTAATTTATGAACTGGTGAATTGTGTGAACCCAGAAACATTTGACCTAAATACAAAGAGGTCTCCAAACCTCTGTGTGAAATTATTTTTAGTACCAGGCTTTTACTGAAATTATATGTAGGGAAAGTTCTGCAGTATGGCATGTCTTCCTGCTTGCAAATTTGCCACACAAGTACACGTTTCAGATCTTGGATGAAACACCCACAGAGCAAAACAGAGGCGGAGATACAGCATCCAAAAGAGTTTTTAAGGCATGAAACCGTTTCAGCAAAGTCTTGGAGAATTGTCTGCTTTCAAAACCAGATTTCTTTTCCCTAATTCCAACTCTTTAGGGGAACTAAAGTCTTAAAAATATAATCTTCTTGTTCAAAACTTGCATAATGACTGAAACAGATGAGAATTCAATAAGGGGTTGAAGGGATTTCTGGAAGCGTTAAGAAGGAGAGGAGATATTTATTAATATTTGTTGAAGAGAAGGTTGGAAGTGATTGTATTTCATAATTTTAGTCTTCCTTCCTCCCTCCCTCCCTCCTTCCTTTTCCCCTTCTTCATTCAACTTTCCCTCCCTGATCTTCCTTCCTTCCTTCCTTCCTTCCTTCCTTCCTCCTTCCCTCCCTCCCTCCCTCCCTCCTTCTTCTCTTCTTCATTCACCTTTCCCTCCTTCATCTTCCTTACTTCCTCCCTCCCTCCATTCGTCCCCATATTTCTTTCCTTCCTTCCTTCCTTCCTTCCTTCCTTCCTTCCTTCCTTCCTTCCTTCCTTCCTTCCTTCCCTTTTTCTGTATATTTTCTTTTTTACTTCGTATAAAATAAATAAATCAAAAGCCTTGCATTCTTCCTTCCTTTGAACAAATTCTTCCAGCACAATAGATATGAGCTCTTGACACGTTCTTGATAGGTCCTTGATTGGCTTGAGATATTGAAGGTTCATTCACAGATACTGTACATCTACCATTGTAGGAATGATTGTGCTAGGAGTCCCTTATTTGTCAAGCCCTAGCATCAGGCCAGATCTCATCAAGGTGGTTTCCAGAATCTTTGTTTCAGCTGCTGCTGTTTGATAGATTTGGCTGAACTCGACTCAGTTGGATCTGGAATGGTATCCATTAGTGACTTGGATGAAGTGATGGAACAAATGTTTATCACATGTGCTGATAACACAAAACTAGATGGAATGCTTTAGCAGACAGAAAACAAATTCAAAATTATCCAGATAGGATAGAAAAATGGACTGAAAATAAAAGGATTAAATTAATAGGAACTACTAATGCAAACTTCTTCATTTAAGGAAAACTAAGATGTTTATGTATGGAACAGCAGATACTAAATTGTAGTTGAACATATGCTTGAACACGAGTGATCCAATTGCTAAAAAGACTTGCAATTTTAGAGATAAAAACTTTTATATACTGAATTTTTGGTGGACAATGGATGAAATTTGCATTGGACTGTCATTTCCGAAATAATCTATTGTTTCTGAACATATTTCTCAACAATTGACAAATTCACTTAGGTTGCTTCATTGGTAAAATGATGTAATTGATTATTTTATACCATTTATCTCAATTTACCCTACCCACAAATTACATAAACCATCTTTCTTCTCCAAAATAGTACATTAAATCTAAATTGAATGATTACATTCCTGTAATTTCCAAATTATAGGCAATAATAATTCTGTCTCCTTTTACGTGGATCATATAAGGTCAATCTGAAATAAAATGTAGGAGAAGAGCAGACAGAGATGGGAGGTGAAATTAAGTATGTCATTAGCTTAGAGTCGTTGCATTCCCACATGCTCTCCCAAGTCCAATCCCTCCTGAATTCCTTTGACACTTATCTGGTGCCAATTTAGTGTTGAATGGTTGTTAACCAGATTCTTGTGTGTAGGCTTGAATAAACCTCCTATGCTACAACTTTACATATTTTCCTGATTCTTTGTGTCTGACATACACAAGAATCAGGTCAACTGAAGTTCAGCACTAAATTGGCGTCGGATAAGAGTCAACAGACTTGAAAAGGGGTTGGGCTTGGAATGCATGTAGAAACACAATGACTCTAAGCTGATGACACACTTAACTCCACCCTCTAAATCTGCCTGTTCTTCTCCTACATAAAGTGAACTAGTATTGTAAATACCTTTGGATACCAGATTTTAAGAAAGGTTCAGAGAAGGTAGAAGCAGATGCAGAGAATGGCAAACAGGTAATAGGAGATAGAACAATTAGGAGAAAAGACAAATGGAATGTATTTACGGTAGATCGAAGAAAATGTGAAGGGATACTGCCACATTGTCCAAGTGCCTGAAAGCAGATCCCATCACAGGACAAAGACTTGTCCACTCTTGCTCCAGAAGTGCAGGATAAACTTTTTGAGTGGAGGAACACAGATTCCAGTGGAAAGTTAGAAGAATCTTCAGCTCCAAGAGCCTTTGGATCATGGAACCAGTGGCAAAGAGAATTGGTGGGTTCAAAAAAAGCCTACACAGCCACCTGTGTGAGATAATGTAATTAGGATTTCTGCAAAGAGCAGGAGTTGGACTTCATGGCCTGAAGGGTATTTTCCAGTTCTACCAGTATGATTTTGTGTTTAGAAGAGTGCAGTTGCAGATATTGGAGCACTGGCATAAAACAGGGCAGTGCCTTCATATGGTTCCTTGCATATTGTGCTGGATGTGTACAATAGGATTTGTGGTCCAGAGCACTGAAAGCATCAGACTGGGGAGGCATTTTTGTAGAATCCTCCTAAGAAAGCTGATGCCATATTAGATCTGTTTGTCTATCCTTTCTCTTTCTCTCCATCTCTCCATCTCTCTCTCTCTCTCTCTCTCTCTCTCTCCCTCTCTCTCTCTTGTTTGTCCATCCATCCATCCATATCTATCCATTTGTCCATCCATCCATCCATCCTTATCTATTCATTTGTCCATCCATCCATCCATCCTTATCTATCCATTTGTCCATCCATCCATATCTATCTAGCCATTTGTCCATCCATCCATATCTATCCATTTGTCCACCCACCGACCCGTCCACCCACCTATCTATCTATCTATCTATCTATCTATCTATCTATCTATCTATCATCTACCTACCTGCCTGCCTGCCTGCCTGCCTATCTATTATATCTGTCTGTCTGTCTGTCTGTCTGTCTGTCTGTCTGTCTGTCTGTCTGTCTGTCTGTCTATCTATCTATCTATCTATCTATCTATCTATCTATCTATCTATCTATCTATCTGAATCTTCAACAAAGTGAATTTAAGGCACACATTTTTAACCCAGAATCTATTCTTGAGCAGACTTCAGGAACAGTCATGCAAAGTAGAGAGTCTCATGTTTTATAAACCTGTTTGTGCCATTTTACCCACTGCTTGTTCAAGTGCCATCTGCTCTTTTGGGATCCATCTGTTTCCTCTGTGGATGTTTAGCTTTTTCTGTAAGATAGTTTTGGGTGATGTGGAACTTGGGATTTGGGATGCCCTTCGTACCTTATTCTTCTCCCCAGACATTGTATATATCTAGAGGCGTCAGCGCTAGGTGAAACCTGTTTGGGCTTGGAAGTAAAGCAGGGTTTGGTCTGGTCAATATTTGGATGAGGGACCTCCAGAGAAAATGCCAGATTTGTAGAGAAGAATGTGGCAGTGTCAACCCACGTCTGCATTGTTTCCAAGAAAATTGCATGGTGCATCATATAGAGCAGGGGTGTCATACTCAGTTTCATTGAGCGCCTCATCAGGACTGTTTACCTCGGGGGGGGGCCAAGGGGGCACGGTCAACTGGGTAGGTTTGGCCAGTGATGTCATTCACTGGGTGTGGCCAACTGGGTGGGTGTGGCCAGCTTGATGCCACTCCCCAAACTGCTGGCCCAATGTTTCCTCTTCGCATTGGGTAGACCGGGCCGAAGTGACGCAAAGCCGGCCCCTTACATTTTCCAGGACGGCCCCATGGGCCGGATCTAACTGGATGCGGCCCACAGGCCTTGAGTTTGATGCCCCAATGTAGAGAGTCAAGCTTGATTCTAAGGTATCTTTATTCTGAATTTACTTAATGTATAACATTTCCTCCTCAGTGGAACACAAGAGGGGCTTATGCAATATGTTCTTTGGTGTCCTCTCTCTTATGGTAAAGAATTTCCTTGGTCTGAGCTGGTGGTAATACTCAAAAGCAACTAAGAAATGCCAATTTTAGCTACTCAAAGGGCCAAAGATCACCCACCATAATAATCTTCAGGTTCACTGATACAAATTAAAATGGAGATTCATGTCTGCTGTGCTGTGGCATGCTGGGAAAATAGGGATTGTAGAGTAGGGTAGGGTAGGGTAGAGTAGAATTAGAATTAGAATTATTAGAATAGAATAGAATAGAATAGAATAGAATAGAATAGAATAGAATAGAATAGAATAGAATAGAATAGAATAGAATTTTTTTTATTGGCCAAGTGTGATTGGACACACAAGGAATTTGTCTTGGTGCATATCCTTTCAGTGTACCTAAAAGAAAAGATTTTAGTAGATGTTGATAGCACTTGTGTGGCACGACTTGGATTGACTAAAGGATGATTTTCTTACAGAATTGCAGAATAACAGGGTGGGAAGGGACCTTGGAGGTCTTCTAGTCCAGCCCCCTGTTCAAGCAGGAGACTTAATCCTGTTAATCTATTGCATTTCCAGGCGCAAACCACATTTCTCCTGTTCCGCAAAGCTCCTTCTGTCTTTACGGTATTTTGTATCAGTTTACTGTGTTTTATTTGAATTCAGTCATTAATTAAATTTAATTCATTACACACATAGACAGCAGCCTCTTCTAAAGTTTATCTTTATAAAGTAAATTGGTGTAACAGACAGTGATCCAGTGAGCTTCCACACAAGTGGTGGACTTGAACCCAGAGCTCCTCAGTCCTGGTGCAACATCATGTTGTCTGGACTTCAACTCAGCATGGCTGACTAGGGTATTCTGGGAGTTGAAGTCCAGCTATCTTAAAAGTTACCAAGGTTGAGAAACAATGCTTTAGCCACTTCACTCAGCACTGCAAGATCATTGGAGGGCTATATGGTTACATACTGCAACTGTGGTATGGTTCCGTAGAAAAACCAATTTTGCCTTAGCCTAATTTATTCTTAAAACAGTTTGCTGTCTGGAATCATGAACATGTGCAGAATTTCTTAAGATTTCTGAGACGGCCTTTATCTAAATCATTGTGTGCTTCTTACTAAGCCTGTCCTGAAAACTAGTAGGAATGGAATGGAATGGAATGGAATGGAATGGAATGGAATGGAATGGAATGGAATGGAATAGAATAGAATAGAATAGAATAGAATAGAATAGAATAGAATCTTTATTGTCACTTTAAATGTACCCTAATCTGTATACATTATAATGAAATTTCATTACATTTAGCTCTCAAAAGATAACTACTATGCATATACCCACATACACACACATACATGACACAAAGAAATATCACAGTGTAGTTTGGATGTGTACCGGTGGTGGGTTTCAAAATTTTTTACTACTGGTTCTGTGGGTGTGGCTTGGTGGGCGTGGCATGGCTTGGTGGGAAGGATACTGTAAAATCTCCATTCCTCCCCAATCCAGGCGAAGGTTACTGCAAAATCCCCATTTCCTCCCGATCAGCTGGGACTCAGGAGGTAGAGAATAGATGGGGGTGGGCCCAGTCAGAATTTTTACTACCGGTTCTCTGAACTACTCAAAATTTCTGCTTCTGGTTTTCCAGAACTGGTCAGAACCTGCTGAAACCCACCTCTGATGTGTACATATACATGGCGAGAAAAAAGAACCCTGCGAAATTACAAGACAGATGGCATAAGGAACAAAGTTGTTACAAAATCTGGTAGTCCTGCTAGAAATACTCCGAAACCTCCTCCCAGAGGGGAGCAACAGAAACAGACCATAAAGTGGGTGTGTGGGGGTCTCTAACAATACTTTGAGCTCTAAGCACATAGCGCTTATAAGCAGTATCCTGGATACCAGGAAGTGAGCTTCCTATGATCTTCTCAGCTGTCCTTACCACTCTCTGTATGGACTTTCTATCAGAGGCACTGCTGCCACCAAACCAAACAGTGATGCAGTTGACTTCAGGTGTGGTCTGAAGAAGTATAGAGAGCTAAGTTTAGTAAAGAAAGAATGTAAGTAAGCAAGGAAATTGTGACATCAACCATCACTAGTTGCTTTTTCTGCTGCTTTTTTTAATAAAAGGGCTGTAAATACAGGTTTGGATAAAGGTAGGGAACACTTTTAGTCCACTGGGAACATTTAGAAGTCATGTCTCTGAGCATCCTTTCGTTTCCACCAGCTCTGATTTGAAGGTTTGAGTGAAACTGACAGAGTTCCAGTTTGACAGTGATTGGATTGATTTACCTTTTCAGGTCAAATCTACAAATCAAGTCAGGGACTCGTGAAACAATTTGGCCATTTGATAAACCTTTTTCTCCTGCACACACACACATATTTGTGGAATCGAGTCAAATCTTCAAACTGATTTGATTCCACAAAATTTGGTTGGGTTCTGTTTCATTCCATTTTCTCATCCAATGATCCAGCAGCTGAAACACCCTTTGAATCCCATTCCAAATTTGGATTGAACTAAATGATTTTTTTTAAAAAAATTGGATTGTAGATGATGATGATGATGATGATGATGATGATGATGATGAATTCCTATATAGGTAATTGTTTCTATAAATGGCAGTTGATCAAATGTAATGGGAGAAATTGATCTCGGAGCAACATATTTATTTATTTATTTATTTATTAGTTCAATTTATATGCTGCCCTTCTCCGGAGACTCAGGGCGGCTCACAATGCATTTATACCAGTAGCCTTCATTCTTTTGTATATACCTGCTTATTAGGGCTTTTGGCCCCCCCATAAGCGGTGTTTCTACAAAGTCAGCTTATTGCCCCCACAATCCGGGTCCTCAATTTACCTACCTCGGAAGGATGGAAGGCTGAGTCAACCTTGAACCTGGTGAGATTTGAACTCGCACTAATTGCAGGCAGCTGGCAGCTAAGTGCTACATAACAGCACTTAGTCCGCTGCACCACCAAGGCTCTAATAATCATGCTAGGAAATCGATGTCTCTAACTTTATCAATAGTATTTAATCAAATGGCATGATAATACGGTATGTTATATGGGTATGTTATAGAGAAATGATGGTAATTTTACCAAGTACCATAGAAGAGAAGTAGTTTGAGAGTTGAACAGTGGTTCCTTGGTGCTCTCTGAATTTCATTGTTTTCTTGCAGACGTCTCATTAGCAGACTAAGTAACATCATCAGTGCACTGAAGAAAGCAACCAAGCAGAGAGCATCAAGGGATTTGCATTGTACTAAGTCGTGGCCATGTGGCTGATAATGATATACAGGTCAATCTTCTTCCACTTCTCTGATGTAGGGCCCTTTTGGAGACATTGGTGTCCCTGCAATAGAAGTCTTCTGTTTTCTGCTCATGATGTCTGTGAATTTTGGTAATTGTAATCCAATATTTATTTATTTATTGGTTCGATTTATATGCCGCCCTTTTCCAGAGACTCAGGGAGGCTTACAATGCGTTAAGCAATAGCCTTCATACTTTTGTATATACCTGCTTAGTAGGGCTTTCGGACCCCCCCTAAGTAGTGTTCTTTTTTATACAAAGTCAGCTTATTTCCCCCACAAACCGGGTCCTCATTTTACCTCCCTCAAAAGGATGGAAGGCTGAGTCAACCTTGAGCCTGGTGAGATTTGAACTTGCAGTAATTGCAGGCAGCTGGTGTTACTTAACAGTGCTTTAGTCTGCTGCGCCACCAAGGCTCTTCAATACAATACATGTAGAGGGCCACCAGATCAAAGAAGGGTTGGGATTGTCTTTCCATAAGAAATGTTACTGACTTTCTAGCCCCTTTCTCCCTTGCACAAGGACACACTTCTAAACCTTCCATTTGTGCAGCATTTATTCAATCTGATGTTCTCCAGATATGTCTGCGCATCCCCAAATTCTTAATTTCGGGGGCAAGGTGAACAGAATAAAATAGAATAGAATAGAATTTTTATTGGCTAAGTGTGATTGGACACACAAGGAATTTGTCTTGGTGCATACGCTCTCAGTGTACATAAAAGAAAAGATACGTTCATCAAGAATCATAAGGTACAACACTTAATGATAGTCATAGAGTACAAATTCAGGAAACAATATCAATATAAATTGTAAGGATACCAGCAACAAGGTTACAGTCATACAGTCATAAGTGGGAGAAGATGGATGATAGGAACGATGAGAAGATTAATAGTAGTACAGACTTAATAAATAGTTTGACAGTGTTGAGGGAATTATTTGTTTAGCAGAGTGATGGTGTTCAGGGAAAAACTGTTCTTGTGTCTAGTTGTTCTGGTGTGCAGTGCTCTATAGCATCCTTTTGAGGGTAGGAGTTGAAAGAATTTATGTCCAGGATGCCAGGAGGTCTGTAAATATTTTTACAGCCCTCTTTTTGACTCGTGCAGTATACAGGTCCTCAATGGAAGGCAGGTTGGTAGCAATTATTTTTTCTGCAGTTCTAATTATCCTCTGAAGTCTGTGTCAGTCTTGTTGGGTTGCAGAACCAAACCAGACAGTTATAGAGGTGCAGATGACAGACTGCAGTGGCATCTCTATTACCATTTTACTGATCAAGACCTACATTTCAGAATCGCTCGTGGTGTGCGAGAATCATGGATTGCAAATTGTTTTTTCAAGGTTCCATATACAAGACAAAGCCTATGGAATAAAAGGAGATTTCAGCCCTATTTCAGATTTCAAGAGCTGTCAATTTAATACAGGTGGTCCTTGACTTACGACCACAATTGAGACCTGAATGTCTGTCGCTGTCAGGAACAAAGAATCAGGACCATATGTTAAGTCACAGCTTAGGACCAGGGTACTTATGAGACCGCCTTCTGCCACCAGTAGCCTCTCACCAACCAGTACGCTCCCATAGAGAGGGGCTCCTCAGGGTGCCGTTGGCCAAACAGTGTTGACTGGCGGCCCCCAGGAGGAGAGCCTTCTCTGTGGGGGCACCTGCCATCTGGAATGAGCTCCCCCCGGAGATACGGAGGATCCCAGATTTACGCACTTTCCGCTGCGCCCTCAAAACATTTTTATTCCAGCAGGCTGGTCTGGCTTGACTCTCCCTTTTAATTTGCTTTTAAGTTTTATATAAATTGGGTGTTTTTAAATTCGTTTTTTGGGCCAAAATTATTTAATGTACTTTTAAATGGTTTTTAACTTTTGTATGATATATTTTTATCTTGTGGCTGTTCACCGCCTTGAGTCCTTCAGGAGTAGAGTGGTATAAAAATAAAATAATAAAATAAAATAAAATAAAATAAAATAAAATAAAATAAAATAAAATAAAATAAAATAAAATAATAAAATAAAATAAAATAAAATAAAATAAAATAAAATAAAATAAAATAAAATAAAATAAAATAAAATAAAATAAAATAAAATAATAAAATAAAATAAAATAAAATAAAATAAAATAAAATAAAATAAAGTTCCAGTTAAGCTGATTTATTGCTGATGCCTATACAGAAGTCAGCCCTAAACTGGTACTAGATAAGAATGAATGGAATTCAAGTGGAATTGGACTTGGACGACTTGTGGGAATGTAAGGATTGCAGACTGATTCCTGTCTTGACTCCAACCCAGACTCAGCCTCTTCTTCTACAGTTGCTAAGCAAGGTGTTAATAGCAATAGCATTCAGTCTTACAGCCCTCTCTAAGCGGTTTACAGAGTCAGCCTCTTGCCCCCAACAATCTGGGTCCTCATTTTACTGACCTCGGAAGGATGGAAGGCTGAGTCAACCTTGAGCCGGTGAGAATCAAACTGCCAAATTGCT
Source organism: Arizona elegans (assembly GCA_022577455.1). NCBI lineage: Eukaryota > Metazoa > Chordata > Lepidosauria > Squamata > Colubridae > Arizona > Arizona elegans. The sequence continues at coordinate 1,749,317 of JAKOOJ010000050.1, forward strand.
TTGAGACATTAAGTGAGACACATCCAGTTTTATAAACCTTTTTTTTTTTTTTGCGGTGGTTGCTAATCAAATTGCAGGATCCCTGGGATCTCACGATTCCAGCCATCTTTGACTGGAATGAATGAGAACAATTACATAAACCACTGGTGTCCTTCAACCTTGTGCTGAATCTATATATATAAAAGCCAAATACCACTCACTCATCACGAAATCTCCAGAACGGTAAAGCCTACAAACTTGAAATTTGGCACGTATGTTCCTTTTGGCTTCTAGGTGCTCGCTAAGAAAGGATTTTTCTAAATGACCATCAGATCATTAGTATTTCATATACAGTATTATATTAACATACTCTGATGCTAAGGAGCGAGACATTCTACTCCCCACCCCCGAAAAGAACTCTGTCCCAACTGCCAGTTGCCTTATATTAACATGCTCTTATGCTACCCCTTCGTTAAACCGGGCATGGGCATGGCCAGCATGTGACTCAATCAGCCTGCAGGCTGGGACATTCTACTCCCCCTCCCACTCTGTTCCAACTGCCAGTTGCCTTATTCTACATTAAATTTCAGGCTTTAAGTGTCAATTTATCACGCCTGGTCACTTACAGTAGTTTCATAGTGAAGCATGGGTGTCCAGCTAGCTAGTGTCCAGCTAGTATATCTATTGGCAAATCTGCCCAGGAACATCAACTTCTGATGCCGGATCTTTTCCAAGTCAGGCTCATCTGAGGCCACCAGATCAGATTGCACACGGTTTTCCCGCCCAGGGTCACCAGCAATGAGTTTTGCACTCCTCTTTCTAAATATAAAGATTAGTGGAGGCCCTTGTCTCGGATCTGTTCTGTGTTTACGGTAATTATACAGGTGTATAATTGTCTAGAACTGTTTTGTTTGCCGTGTTCCTATTCAGCTACACGACTCTACAGGTTTGGTCAGTCCGATAGCTGTATGGTTTATTTTCTTTTGGCTGACAGCCCTAAAAGATGAATAGAGGGAGGTGATCAGAGACTGGGGTTGAATTTATTTTTACTCCCTTTTCTCTTCTCTGGAGAGACTCTTGGCATATTATTCAGAGTTCTTTCTCTTACATTCTTCTCTCCTCTTGATTGCTGGGCTTTCTTGAACAGGGTGCCAAAGCTGCCCACGCAGAGTATCTAAAAATCCTAAACAAAAGGAGCTATACAAACTTGGGTTTTATTTATTTTTTTTAAAAACAGGAGAAAACGGAAATTATTTATTTAAACCATTGCTCCGATTTTGGCTGACGTCTACCAAACATTGATATTTGTTGCAAGGAACTTTTCCTGAGCAGAATCTTTGATGAGGTTGCATAAATAGAAAAATAAAGCCTCTGTCTCTAATAGACGCACAGACAAACACACGCATGCATTCCGACACATGGATGGGTGGGCATATTTTGCTAGAGTAGAATTTAAGAAGAGACTGGACAGCCACTTGCCTGAAATTGTACAGGGCAGTAATGGTCAACCTTTTCCGCATTGAAGGTCACACGGAAACGTGTGTGTGTGTGCGCTTGTCGGAGCCACGCTCCAGACAAGCCTAACTTCTGGGTCCTAGCACGCATGTGCATCCAACAATCAGCTGATCGGCGTTCATGCGCACGCCAGTTTTCAGTACTGCCGTGCACACGAGGGACAACTGATCATCGTGCTTGCACTGGCCAGTTTTCACCACTGCCGCACGCATAAAGGGATCACGGTCCGGAAAAGCTGAACCTCCGGGTTCTGGCGGTCATGCGCACCCAACAATCAGCTGAGCGGTGCTCATGCGTACACCAGTTTTCAGCAGTGTCACATGCACAAAGGACAACTGATTGTCGCATTCGCATGCGCTCCAGAAACCCAGAAGACAAACAGGCAAGGCCGCGTGTGCCGGGCGACACGGCTTCACGTGCTACTTTGGGCACGCGTGCCATAGGTTCGCCATCATGGGTATAGGGTCTCCTGCCAGAGCAGGGGACTGGACTAGAACACCTCCAAGGTCTTCTATTCCTTTCCTATTCCTATTCCCATTCCATTCCATTCCATTCCATTCCATTCCATTCCATTTATTCTATTCTATTTCATTCCATTCCATTCCATTCATTCCATTCCATTCCATTCTATTGTATTCTCAGTGATATTGTATATAAACTTAATTCTTAAAAAACATTAAAATGAACATGTTATTTGAACAGTGCATTTTCCAGGCATGATGGTCCGATGAATCACACTGATGGTAAACAAAATCCTAGATTAAAAAGAAATTAGGGAACATCTATCAGTACTTTTGCAATCTTAAAGAGAGATGCAAAACATCATTCAATGTTTTTCGCAGAAAGACGTTCATATAAATCACCCAGCTGAAAGACCTGAAACTCATTCCTAAGAGGCCGACCTACCTATATAGCAGGTGCTTTGTTTTTAATACTACTTGCGATTTTTTTTCCCCTGATGACTTCACCACGGTGTCATTCCTAAAAATTGGCAGGTTACTCCAGTTCAGCTGGCTCTCAAATACAAGTAGTTCTCACTTAACGATGATAATTAGGAAAGGAATTTCCATCAATAAGCAAATGTGTGTGATATCACATGACTGTCCCACCTAGAGACAACAGTTCTGTCTATATGCATTGTAAAGATCGTTTGGAGATGGGAGATACTTCCAATGTAATCTATCAGATCCCCTTCATGGATTGCCTCTGTGACTCTGTAGACAAATGGTTAGGAAGTGAACCATCAGACTGCAAGAACACAAGAGAGCAGTCAGATGAGGAGATCTGAACTCATTGGTAGCCTCACATTGGGGACACATTTAATTTCGCAGCTACTAAGATTGTTGGCCGAGCAGGTACAAAGATAGCCAGGGAAATGATTGAAGCATGGGAAAGGAGCTCAGTTAACAGGAGTGCTGAATAACCACTAACTTATCAAATATGTAGGAGCCAAGGGCTTGGCAGCACAAGGAAACGTCAGCCAATCGCCAGCCATCAACACACCAATCAGCCAATAGGAAGGCACCACATAAATACGACTCACAGAACAGCCCAAAGCACTTCCAAGTATTGGAAGTAGAGACAAATTCCGTGAAAATGGACTCCATCATGAGTCCGAAAGCTCAGAAGAGTAAATCTCTGGTCCCGATGACAGACCCAAATTCGATCTGGTATCATTATCTTGGGACACGTACATTTGCCTTCATTTGTGAGTTCTGTCTGTCTCCAGTCATCATCATTAAGCGAATCACAGTGAGTCCTTAGGCAAGGCTCTTGTGACTCTGACTTTCGACTTCCTGCTGGCTTCCCCATTGATTTTGGTTGTGGAAAGCTGGCGGGGAATGCCACAAATCGCGTGATGAACTGGAACTTTTGAGAACCGATCATCATGACTCCTCTTCAGTGTCATCCCAAGTTCAAATGAATGGTCGTTAATCGAGGACTATCTCTATTCTGAAGCACTGGGAACTGAACCTAGCTAACCACCCACTGTTGCAGTTTATACTCAAAAGGAATGTGTTCCTTAAAGTTCCTTGGCAATTTTAACATGCTGGCTGGGGAATTCTAGGAGTTGAAGTCCACGAGCCTTAAAGTTGCCAAGTTTTGGAGACCCCAAAGCAGTGGTGGGTTGCCCCTGGTTTGCACTGTTTCTATAGAACCGGTAGTAAAACTGGCGGGAGGCTCCGCCCACTGACCCCAACATCATCAAAATGCTTCTGCGCTTGCACAGAAGAGCGCGCGACCCCACTGCGAACCGGTAGTAAAAGTAAGTAGAACCCACCCCTGCCCCAAAGGTCCAGAGGCAACTGGACTTTGTGGTTTTTCTTTGAAGACGCTTCTCATCCAAGAAGCTCTGATTCTTCAGCTCTGAAAAAGCACCTTTTGGACAACCACAACCTGGATGATTGGGTATCTCCATAGACAAGTGTTGGAGCTCCCTGCTTTACATGTGCAAATGCGTAGCGATCTCGGTTGGAGCTATTTTGAAGACCTGTACAGGGGTGAAATCTAAAAATTTTCACTACCGGTTCTGTGGGCGTGGCTTAATTAGTGGGCGTGGCTTGGTGGTAAGGTGACTGGGAGGGCGTGGCTTGTTGGTCAGGTGGGCGTGGACAGGTCGATGTCACTTCTTTGCCCTTTTTTAACCTACAAAACAAACACAACACAACTGGTTCACCCACAATGTAAAAACAGCTGTGCCAGACCCAAAATGGCCCCTGCAACAAGCAGGAACCTCACACAGCCACAAAAAATCCAAAAAACCAACTTTCACACTTTACACACACAAAATTCCACATACAGCTTTGTGAGATTTTGTATGTTTGTGTAGTTGGAGTGAAACCCTACAGAAACACACAAAATCTCAGAAACCTGCACAAATATTATTTTATTTTATTTTATTTTATTTTTTATATAAAAGCAGCTAAATTTAAAACTTCCTAAACTTTAAATGGCTAGGTCTAAAAAAAGAACAACTAAAAAAAACCTCCCAATTAACTATTTTTTTTAAAGCTCCCAAAGGGGGAAAAAACTTACCGGGACAAGGCAGGCAGGCAGATAGAGCTGCTCACCCAATGAGCTTGATTGCAGGCAGGGAGATTCAGTTGCTTGCTGATGCAATGGATTGCAGGGATTACAGCAAACGAAGCAAAGCAGGTGTTGTGACCAGCAGCTAAGGTAAGCAAGCTGGAGGGGGGAAGGGATTTTTGCTATCGGTTCTCCGAACTGCCCACCGCTATCGCTACCTACTCGCCCGAGCCGGTCCGAACCGGGAGCATTTGACCCCTGCACCTGTAGCTTTCTAGCGAATTAAACGGCATTGGATCCATTTTGGGGGTGGGGGGGAAGCCCTGCAGCCGTTGCAAATTCAGCCCCCTGAAATTTCCCCAAGATTCTGTCTGAATCTCTCTCTCTCTCCCTCCCCTCTGCTGTCATTGCACCATGATTAATTGCAGCAAAACTGTTACACGAAGTTTGTGCCCACTCAGGACATGCAGAGTCTGCAAGATTTCCCTCGGAAGCGGCGGCCGTCTCATCCGCTGTTGCCCCTGGCGAAAATCAATAGGCATTTAGCGGTGTTTATTTGGCCTAGTTTATTTCTGCTTTCCTGAAAAGAAATGTCCACGTGAGCTCCTCTCAAATCTTCTGTACACCCACACCTTATTGGGGGAGAGGATTTATTTGAGCCAAGCAATATATCATTATTGTGGTTTGTCGCACAAAGTCTGGGATGTTATGTGGCAGGCGCTTGTCCGTTTGAATTCCAAAGTCATTTCGTTTTCTATTACTTTGTCTTATTATCCGGTCCCAACAGTTCTTGCTTGCAGGCCAACGGTATTTCTTCAAGATACTCCAGTGCTCCCTTGTTGCTACTTTGTCATGCTGTTGTTGAGGTCAGTTTGGGCAGTTTTCTTGCAGCAGCTAAATAGGTGGCCCGACTGTTTCTTCAGCTCTTTTGCAGGGGTGGTATTTGCTGTCTTTTACTGTCCTCTCAATTCTAACTTCATTTCCATTTGTTCCACCCTCATCTATGTTCCTTGATATCACCACCTTTAAAGCGCTCCATGGCATGGGACCTGGGTATTTGCGGGACCGCCTTCTGCCGCTGATAGCCTCCCACCGACCAGTACGCTCCCACAGAGAGGGACTTCTCAGGGTGCCATCAGCCAGGCAATGTCGGCTGGCGACCCCCAGGGGGAGGGCCTTCTCTGTGGCAGCTCCTGCCCTCTGGAACGATTTGCCCCCAGAGATACGAAGGATATCGGATCTCCGGGTTTTTCGCCGTGCCCTAAAGACTTTTCTTTTCCATCAAGCAGGGCTGGCGTGAACCACCCCCCTTTTTTAGTCTTTTTCAGCTTTTTAAATTGTCAAATGGGTTTTAGTTTTCAATGTTTTAAATTTTGGGGCCACAGTTATTTAATTCTTTTAATAATTTTAAATTTTGTATTGATATGTGTTTTAGTTCTGGTTGTGCACCGCCCTGAGTCCACTAGGAGAAGGGCGGGATATAAATTGAATAAATAAATAAATTAATCATTTGGGGGGGGGAGAAACCTCCCTCTTGATACAGGTAGTCCTCGATTTAACAACCGTTCATTTAGTGACCGTTCGAAGTTACAATGGCACTGAAAAATGTGACTTATGACCATTGGATGGAAACTAATCAAGGAGAGAAGCAATCTGGAGTTAAGGAGATATTTCCTGACAGTTAGAACAATTAATCAGTGGAACAACTTGCCTCCAGAAGTTGTAAATTTCTCCAACACTGGAGGTTTTTAAGAAGAGATTGGACAACCATTTGTCTGAAATGGTATAGGGTTTCCTGCCTGAGCAGAGGGTTGGACTAGAAGACCTCCAAGGTCCCTTCTGGGGCACAACTCATTTAACAAATTTCTCACTTAGCAACATGAATTCAGGGCTCGGTTGTGGTCGTAAGTCGAGGACTACCTGTACTGTTGAAAATCATATTGTATTACAGTTGAATTTATGCGGATGGTTTTAAATGTTTTCGTTGTATGGGTATACTGTGTATACACGTAAAATGACAATAAAGTTATTATTACTATTATAAAGCATGTCCTATATCATAGTACAAAAAGAAATCTGATGCTTCCACTTGATGCAAAGGCTATGCATTCATTCAACTGTAGTAAAAGTTTAATATTTTATTTTAAAAGAGCACAACTTGAATTAACAGGTACACAAGTCTTTTTTTTTATCTGATATTATTCTGTTTCTGCAGAAAAACACATTGAACAACCCCTTCTGCAGCTGTTGAAATTCACACAAAAACCCCTCAATGTGCTTTTTAAGATATAAGGTATATATAGAGAGAAACAAAGAGAGAATGATATAGAAGTATACATATATTCACGTATACCGGCAGTCCTCGACTTACAACAGTTTGTTTAGTGACCGTTCAAAGTTACAACAGCACAGAAAAAAGTAACTTATGTCCATTTTTCACACTTATGACCGTTGCAGCATCCCCATCGTCACGTGGTTTATATTTGGATGCTTGACAGCTGACTCACATTTATGACGGTTGCAGGGTCCCGGGATCACGTGATCCCTTTTTGCGACCTCCTGACAAACAAAGTCCATGGGGAAACCAGATTCACTTAACAACCAGGTTACTAGCTTAACAAGTGCAGTGATTCACTTAACAAATATAGCAAGAAGAGTCGTAAAATAGGGCAAAACTCACTTAATAAATTTCTCACTAAGCTACATACATTTTGGGCTCCATTGTGGTCATAAGTTGAGGAGTACCTGTGCACATATCCTTCTGCTTTGCTGGATAATTGACACCTCACCCTTCACATTTGCAGAGACTGGGGATGAGAAAATACATATAATTTTTCTTTCATAGCAAGTCTAGTATTTCCACACCTACCCATATCAGAAAAACCTTTCGTGCATTCATCCCTGATCAGAAACACTTTCATTGCTTGTATGTTTTAAAGAAAAAAAATATTCCTTGCAAACGACATCAACAGTACAGGTAATCCTCAGTTTACGACCACAATGGAGCCCAAAATTTATGTTGCTGAGCGAGACAGTGGTTGAGTGAATTTTGACCCATTTTACGGCCTTCCTTGCCACAGTCGTTAAGTGTAATCACTTAACGACTGTGAGTTGAGTAAGTTAACTCACAGTCGTTAGTGCTGTGAGTGCTTACTCAACGGCCAGTTGAGTAAGTTAGTAACATGGTTGTTAAGTGAATCTGGCTTCCCCATTGACTGCTTGTGAGGTCACAAAAGGGGATCACGTGACCCTGGGACACTGCAATGGTCATAAATACAAGTCAATTGCCAAGCATCAGTTTTTTTCAGTGCTGTTGCAACCTTGAACCATCACTAAACTGTTGTAAGTCAAGGACTACCTGTACAGTTATAGCAAAGAAGCCTGGTGGCACAGCAGACTAAACTACTGTTAAAAGTAGCACTTAGCTGCCAGCTGCCTGCAATTACTGCGAGTTCAATTCTCACCAGGCTCAAGGTTGACTCAGCCTTCCATCCTTCCGAGGTAGGTAAAATGAGGACCCGGTTTGTGGGGGCAATAAGTTGACTTTGTATAAAATAGAACACCGCTGGGGGGGGGGGGCAAAAATGCCCTACTAAGCAGGTATAAACAAAAGTATGAAGGCTATTGCTTAACGCATTGTAAGCCGCCCTGAGTCTCCGGAGAAGGGCGGCATATAAATCAAACTAATAAATAAAGGGGCTTCCCCATTTTCTTCTGCTTTGGGTCAGAGGTTCTGGCTCTCTCCTCTATCTTCTGCCCTTAACCTCTTTAGCTGTTGGTCTTGCTCTTGGAGTTGTTAAGTGAATCACTGCAGTGAAGTAAGCTAGTAATAACGGTCGTTAAGCGAATCCATCCTCCCCATTAACTTTGTTTGTCAGAAGGTCACCCAAGGGGACACTGCAACCGTCATAAATATGAACCAGTTGCCAAGCTTCCAAATTTTGACCCTGGGACCATGAAGATGCTGCAATAATAGTATGTGGGAAAAATGGTCATAAACGTGGGGGGGGGCTGCTGGGGGTTCACAGGGTTTCGGGAGAACCTCTAGCTAAGATTTTCTGCAGTTCGGAGAACTCCCAAATCCCCCTCCTGGCTGGCCCCGCCCTGCCTCTCCCAGGAATCCCCATGCGGCCTGTTTTGGATGCAGGTAAGTGCAGAGCGTGCGTTGAGGCTCGGGGAGGGCGAAAAATGGACCTACTGGAAGTTCAGGAAACAGGCCCATTCCTGGCCTCCAGAGAGCCTCCAGAGCCTGGGGAGGATGTTTTTGCCCTCCCAGATGCTCGAGGAAAGCCACCAGAGCCCAGGGAGGGCAAACCCCCCCCCCGTGTTGCAGGAGGCCGACTAGGCCGTGCCCACCATGCCCATGCCCACCCAGCAACCGGGCAGAGAACCCCTTGCTAAAATTTTTGAAGCCCACCCCTCTGGAACGACCTACCCCCAGAGATACGCACGATACCAGACCTCTGGACTTTTCGTCGGGCCCTGAAAACACATCTTTTTCACCTAGCCGGGCTGGCTTGATCCCATCCCCTCGGTTTTAATTTGAAATTGGTTTTAATTCAGGTTGTTTTAAATGGATAGCCAAAATTATTTAATGTTTTTAAACTGCTTTTAAATTTTATATGTTATGTTTTACCACGGCTGTTCACCGCCCTGAGTCCTGTTGGAGAAGGGCGGTATACAAATTAAATAAATTAATTAAATAAATAAATAAATAAATAAATAAGTCACTTTTTTCAGTGCGTTAGAACTTCGAATGTTCATTAATCAAACTGTTGTAACTTGAGGACTATCTGTACAGTTGTAGCCAAGGGGCTGCCCTAATTTTTTATCTGCTTTGGGTCAGAGGTCTTGCTGCCTTCTGCCCTTAGCCTCTTCAGCTACTGGTCCTGCTGCGTTTGGAACCTCTACTCAATCTACATTTGCGATAGAAAAACTCTGATTAATTTCTGCCTGACGACCGGCTCTTATCCTGGTTTCAGAGTAATTGTTTTCCGCCTCTGCGGTCTCTGCTCCTTACATTTCACTGCATATTTATTAGGCTCTCTGCCGAGGCCATCTCCGGCTGCATTAAACCAATTTACTGTAGCTTTGAAACGCCTGACCTTCGCTCTGCCGGCTCCATCTTTCTAAACTGGCCCCCACCCCGGGCCTGCCAAGGATTCTTGTTCTGCTGAATCCTGCTTGGGTTGGCAAAGAAATCAATTATTTCTCCTTAATCACTGAAGGTCATTTCTGTGCCAATAGACTGGCCTATTAGTCTGCCCTCTTCTTTTCCTGGCAACTCCCCAATCTTAAAATAAAACACGTCAATAGCAATAACACTTAGTCTTATATACCGCTTCACAGTGCTTTCCAGCCCTGCCTAAGCGGTTTACAGAGTCAGCCTATTGTCCCCAACAATCTGGGTCCTCATTTTACCCACCTCGGAAGGATGGGAGGCTGAGTCAACCTTGAGCCTGGTGAGATTCGATCTGCCAAATTGCAGGCGGCTGGCAGTAAGCAGAAGTAGCCTGCAGTACTGCACTCTAACCACTGGGCCACCATGGCTCATTAATGCAGAGATGCTGGAGTCCAGTTGGACACGCCTGCTTCTAAAAGGCTGCTGAGCCAATAGGAGGATCTTGGGGAGGGAAAGGACATTCTCCAAATGGAGATTTATGACCTTTGAACTGCCCGACCACCATTAAGGAAGTTTGATTGGGTTAAGGCCTGTGATGGGAAGAAGTCAGGTAGCCAACCCTTGTCCAGCTTCTCCCATTGACTTTGCTTGTTGGAAGGTGCCTCAGGAGGTGCCCCAAATCAGGGGTGGATTCTACTTACCTTTACTACCAGTTTGCAACGGGATTGTGCACCAAGCTTCTGCACATGCGCAGATCGCCTATGATGACATCTGAGGTGGTGGGCGGAGCCTCCCACCGGTTTTACTACTGGTTCTTGCGAACCGGTCCGAACCGGGGGCAACCCACCACTGTCCCAAATGATCACATGACATGACCCAAATAGATTCTTCGATTGTTGTACATACATATATGTAAAAAAAGATGTTGCCATGATGCAAAAAAGATGTTGAAACTCTAGAAAGAGTGAAGAGAAGAGCAACCAAGGTGATTAGGGGACTGGAGGCTAAAACATATAAAGAGCGGTTGCTGGAATTGAGTATTTCTAGTTTAATGGAAAGAAGGACTAGGGGTGACATGATAGCAGTGTTCCAATATCTCAGGGGCTGCCACAGAGAAGAGGGAGTCAAGCGATTCTCCAAAGCACCTGAGGGCAGGACAAGAAGCAATGGATGGGAACTAATGAAGGAGAGAAGCAACCTAGAACTAAGGAGAAATTTCCTGACAGTGAGAACAATCAGTCAATGAAACAACTTGCTTCCAGAAGTTGTGGGTGCTCACACACTAGAGGTTTTTAAGAAGAGATTGGACAACCATTTGTCTGAAAAGATATAGGATTTCCTGCCTAAGCAGGGAGTTGGACCTGAAGACCTCTAAGATCCTTCCAACTCTGCTATTCCATTCCATACCATTCTAAATGTATGTACATACCATATGTATATATGTATACATGTATGTTTTGTCCTGTCCTCTGTCTGGTCCTTAACAGATTAACAGAGTTGGAAGGGACCTTATACTGTAGATCATCTAGTCCAACCCCCCGCCCAAGAAGGAGACCCTACATCATTTTTGACAGATGGTAGTCCAATCTCTTCTTGAAACCCTCCAGTGATGAAGCTCCCACAATCTCCGAAGGCAACTTCTGTTTCATGGGTTGATTGCTCTCCTTGGTCAGAAAAATTCTCCTTATTTCCAGGCTGAATCTCTCCTTGATCAGTTTCTATCCATTATTCATTGTCTGGCCTTCGAAAATAGCTTGACCTCACCTCTTCTCTTCTCTTCTCTTCTCTTCTCTTCTCTTCTCTTCTCTTCTCTTCTCTTCTCTTCTCTTCTCTTCTCTTCTCTTCTCTCCTCTCCTCTCCTCTCCTCTCCTCTCCTCTCCTCTCCTCTCCTCTCCTCTCCTCTCCTCTCCTCTATTCTACTTTCCTCTCCTCTCCTCTCCTCTCCTCTCCTCTACTCTACTCTACTCTACTCTACTCTACTCTACTCCCCTAACTTTTCACTGATTGTAAGTTCAGGACTATCTATAGAAACAAAAATAAAGTAACAACTGCAGAGTCCTTGGTGCTCTTTTATGCTTGGTTGTTTGCAAATATTTCATTACTCGACTAAGTAACATCATCGGTGCTAAGGAGTATGGTTTTTTTTTTTTTAAGAAAGCTAGCATCTTAGACAGAAGGGTTGAAATTTGGCCATTCCTGATAGCCTGCTTTTCTTTAAGCTGGATGAGGATAATTTAATAGAAAAACATTGAACAATATGCGGTTTATACTTGCCATCCACTGGGGTAGACAGCACAATCCACATATGGATTTCCCATCTGGGTAGTAGCTAAGCCTTACCTGAATGGGTAAATTCTTTCCACAGAAAACTAGTCTCCTTAAGTCAATATTGGGAAATGGCTGTTTTCCTTCAGCCAAAGTGTGATGATTTAAATTTATGATGTCATCTTCATGCACCTTAGATTGTCATGCGAAAGGGAACTTAGCCCTTACTGTGGAAACAGGTTTATATTGTATAATTCAACCGTATCAATTTTAGCGGCCTCCACCTGCTTTTTAGATCTGCAGTTCGGTCTATCCAGTCGCCCCCTCAAAACACCTCTGATTCAGTGCTGTGTTGTCCTACACAATCTCTTAAATTCCCCAAGGAAAAGGAACATATCTTTGTGGGTCCTTGTTTGGAAAAAGAAATGGCTATTCTGAAACATAATAATGCTGAACATTTCTGTTGCACTCTCAATAATTCTGAGCAGTTGTAGAAGCAAATATATATATATATATTGGGCCAAAATTCATATGTGGTTGGAGAAGATAACATGACAACATATTGATCTCAAACCTGAATTATTCTTGTTGGGGATTTTACCAGAAACTTATAGTAAAGAAAATGTATGTTTGATTATTCATGTAAATAACTGCGGCTAGAATTGTATTTGCACAAAATTGGAAAAGTGAAGAGATCCCTACAATGTGATTAAGAAAATATTAGAATGTGCAGAAATGAATAGATTAACACTTGCAGTTAAAGGAAAGGAAGAATTGGACTATTATAATATATGGGAGTTATTTTATCAATGGTTAAAGAATAAATATTCAGGAGCCTGGATAGCTCAACAGACAGAACACTGTAATTTAACACCAGCTGTCTGCAATTAAAGTAAGATCGAATCTCGCCAGGCTCAAGGTTGTCTTCCATCCTTTCTAAGGTAGGTAAATTGAGGACCCAGTTTGTGGGGGCAATAAGCTGACTTTGTATAAAAATATACAAAAGTATGAAGGCTATTGCTTAACGCACTGTAAGCCACCCTGAGTCTCCGGAGAAGGGCGGCCTATAAATCAAATTTTAAAAATATATATATGAAAACTAGAAATAATAGCAGAGGAGTGAAATATCAAAAATGTATTAGAAAGTTAAATAAGCTAAGAAGAGAAATGTTACAATAGTAGATGTTATGCATTAGTATTAATTCAAAAATAGATAAATAATGAACATGCTTGATTTTTAATGGTTAAATCAATGTTAATGGTTATTGCACAAAAACTTTGTACCCAGACGACACACTGTTTAATGAAAGATGAAATGTTTGTATTAAAAGAAAATATTTTCTTTAAAAAAAAACAATTTTGAGCAGTTCAAGCAGGTAAGAGGCCATTGTGAGGCCATTAATACCTGCCGAGGAGTCTTCGGAGACCCTTGTTTTGCATTTAAACAACCAGTTTGGTATAGTGGTTAAGCTGCTGGCCTAGAAACCAGGAAACTGGGAGTTTTAGTTCTGCCTTAGCCAGCTGGGTGACTTTGGGCCAGTCGCTCTCTCTCAGTCTGACCCACCTCACAGGGTTATTATTGAGGGGAAAATAGGATGAGGTAGGAGTATTAAGTATGCTCGTTGCCTTGAGTCACTTACAAAATACAGGTAATCTTCGACGTACGACCACAATTGAGCCCAAAATTTCCGTTGCTAAGCGAGACCATTGTTAAGTGAGTTTTGCCCCATTTTACGGCCTTTCTGGCCACAGTTGTTGAAGTGAAACACTGCAGTTGTTAAGTTAGTAACACGGTTGTTAAGTGAATCTGGCTTCCCCATTGACTTTGCTTGTTAGAAGGTCGCCAAATTTTGGTCGCCATGATGATGAGGATGCTGCAATAGTCATAAATGTGAAAAATGGCCAGGTTGCTTCTCTCCTTGATTAGTTTCCATCCAATGGTCATAAGTCACTTTTTTTCAGTGCCCTTGTAACTTTGGATGGTCACTAAACGAATGCTTGTAAGTCGAGGACGATTTGTAAAGAACAAAAATCAAATCAATAAATATTTACGGCCATTTGCTGCCCTGTTTGTAACATAGGTTGAAATTGGGAGCTTTCTGTTGCAAATGAGCCCCTCATACAGCAAAAAGTGGCTTGCTGAAATTGACCAAAGGATTCCCGGAAAAGATCTGGTTTAGGTATTTCCAGGGGCTTCCAGCCACAGCTGCCCAGAGCGGTAGAAATAAACTGCAAACTATTGTCTTTCCTACTGTTGGAAGGATAATCCATCTGGTTCAGTTCCAAGCCGGGAGAAGGATACTGGAAATAACATGGAGGCTGATTGGAAAGAAAGACTGTTTATTGGTGAACAAAACCACCAGTTCTGTTTGTGGTCCTGGGGCAGCTGACCAACCAACTGGGTGAGTGGAAGCGTTCTTGTACGGTTCTGTAACTTGGAAGTTTGGGATTTGTGCAATATGGGCTTTGTGTTCTGAAAGGGTATTGGGTAATTCCCATTGTGGGTGATGGCTATGACCTGTGTTAGATTTTGCTTTTGTTAGCTGTTGAAATTGCTGTAAGGGGTTTCGAAATATCCTGTCTTGAATGGGCTTGTGCCGGCAGTATGTGCTTTGCTTATGAATGGAGCCATCTAGATAGTTGGCTTCTTCTTTCAATAAGCAGATCACCTATGATGATGTCCGGGTCAGTGGGCGGAGCCTCCCACCGGTTTTACTACTGGTTCTTGCGAACCAGTCTGAACTGGGGGCAACCCACCACTGTCACTAGCTGAACTCGGACCATGGTGTACTTAAATCTGGGCCACGGGGCCAGCCTGGAAATAGCAAAGGACCGGCACACAATGCCTCTGGCAGCCAAAGCAGGGCACAGGGAACCTCACACGCACACTCCCCCCCCCCACACCCCCCGTGAGCCCTGTTTTGGCCAGCAAAGTGCTGCAGGAGGTGTCCATCCCATTCCCGTCACCCCCTGGCCGGCCCACGGAGAATTACAATGCTGATCCGGCCCTCAAAGAAATCCAGTTTGACATTTCTGGTATAGAGTCTCCTGCTTGACCAAGGGTTAGATTAGAAGACCTCTAAAACCCCTTCCAACTCTTATTCCGTTAATGTGTTGAGAGTTGGGCAATCCTGATAGTGGATGGGCATAAGGATTCTTCCTCCTTCTCCTCCTCTTCCTCCCCTTCTCCTTCCCCTCTTCCTTCTCCTTCTCCTCTTCCTTCTTCTCCTTCTCCTCCTTCTCTTCTTCCTCCCCTTCCTCTTCCTCCTCCTCCTCTTCATCTTCTTCCTCCTCTTCCTCCTCCACCCCTTCCCCATCCTCCTCCGCTTTCCCTTCCCCCTTCTCCTCCTCCTCCTGCTCTCCACCCAATGCTCCATTCAATGGATGCAGTGCAGCCCAGATTGTCTTCATATGCAAGGGGGATTCAGCAGTTCTGATCCTCCCACTAAGAAATTGTCTGATCTAATATAATCACTGCTGTTCCCTGAATGGAGTAGAGGATTTAGTGTCCTGTTTGGCTGTGTTCGGGCAGGAGGCTGGGAGATAAAACAACTTTCAGGGTCTTGAAAACATATTTAAAAGATTATAACATCTCACATAGGAGGAAGGATATTTGGGCTACCCTGTTAGAGTTGCAGAAGCCAACGAAAGTATATATTGGGAATGGTAGATAAAATTATCCTATACAGGCAGTCCTTGACTTATAACCATCCGTTTAGATATGGTTTGAACTTACAATGGCAGTGAAAAAAGTGACTTACAAGTACTTGCATTTATGACCATCACAGCATCCCACTGGGGAATGCGGAAAGTTGGACTCGCTTAACAGCCCCATGATTCACTTAACAACCACAGTGATTTGCTTAACAACCATGAGTACAGCAGGGACCTCGTAACTGGAGGTCCAGTTCAGCTGTCCAGGCGATCACGTCTGGTGTTTCTTCGTTGTAGATCTTCTAAAGAACCAGAGAACGCACCTTGTGGACAATCTTGTACAATATGCTTAACAGTTTGCGAATCAGCACCACAATTGCAATGAGGAGGATCTTTTGCCTTCAGAAGTTGTGGGAGCTTCATCACTGGAAGCTTTCAGGAAGAGACTGGACTGCCATTTGTCAAAAATGGTGTAGGACAGGGGTGAAATGCTCCCAGTTTGGTCCGGTTTGCCCAAACTGGTAGTAAAAAAGACTACTGGTTCGCCAAACCGGTAGTAAAAAAGGCTACTGGTTTGCCGAACCGGTAGTAAAAAATGTTTTAAAAAAAGTTTCGATGATCAGCTAAGCAACGCATGATCGTCGGAACTTTTTTTTTTTTAGTTTTTTAGCATTTTTTTACTACTGGTACGGGATCACTTGTGACCTTCCTATGAAGCTTCCAACGCGCAAAATGAACGCGGAAATCCAGATGCGCTTAACAACTGCATGATTCACTTAACGACTAGCGATTTGCATAACAACTGTGGCAAAAAATGTCATAAAATTGAGCACGACTCACTTAACAACCTCGTTGCTTAGCAACATAAATTCTGGTCTCAATTGCGGTATTCATTCATTCATTCATTCATTTATTTATTTATTTATTTATTTATTTATTTATTTATTTATTGGTTTGATTTATATGCCACCCTTCTCCCGAGACTCAGGGCGGCTTACAATGTGTTAAGCAATAGCCGTCATACTTTTGTATATACCTGCTTAGTAGGGCTTTCGTCCCCCACCCCTCCCAAGCGGTGTTCTTTTTTATATACAAAGTCAGCTTATTGCCCCCACAAACCGGATCCTCATTTTACCTACCTCGGAAGGATGGAAGGCTGAGTCAACCTTGAGCCTGGTGAGATTTGAACTCGCAGTAATTGCAGGCAGCTGGCAGCTAAGTGCTACTTAACAGCACTTTAATCTGCTGCACCACCAAGGCTCCTTAACTTGAGGACTCCCTGGATTGACTAACGTCAACCGTTAATACCTTCCTTTTTACGAGGGGTCAGATTGTTAAATAAGATTTGTTTTTCATTAAGCAATAATTGACACTAGCCTGGTTTTGTTTATGGACTAGCAGTTTTAAGGTGTTTATCATTTGTGTGCTTTTGCCGCCTTCAGCATCCGTTTTCTTTGACGCTTTTAACTTGTTTACATTATGTAAACAGTCTTGATCTTTTGTTGAAAAGGAAAAGCAGGAAAAAAATATTGTAAAACGTTACACAGGATGCCATTCTTCATGCTAAATACTTCTGGTCTTTCCAACTTGAGCCAACATCTAGTCAACGGTATTGAAAGTAAACGAGTAAAATTTAGGAAGTAAACCAGGAGCTGATTTCAATCACATTTCTTGATTGCTCTTTTTAAATAAAATTAGTCCGTAAAAGATGTATGTCAGCTGTGCTGCCATCGGAATTGGAGAAGAATGAATAAAAACCAATTTCTTTCCCAGAGTTTTAAAAATGATCCAGTTTGAGAAGCTGATCATTTGATTCTTTTATTAATTTGTTAGTTTACAGGTGGGTTTAACACTAGGTTTTCTTATTTTATGAGGAAAAGTCCATTATGAGCCAACAGAGCACTAAAATGCAAGGTATAAATTAAATTTAAAAAGAGATGCCAATCATTAGTATTACTCTCTATCAATGGCCCTAATATTAAACCAACCAGTTAATCTGTAAAGATGATAAAAAAATTGAATGTCTTGACTTTTTGGACCAAAAAAAAAGTGGTCAAAAAATGGTCCTTTATGGAGTGCTGGTGGCTCAGTAGCTAAGACGCTGAGCTTGTCGCTCGAAAGATAGGCAGTTCAGCAGTTCGAATCCCTAGTGCCGCGTAACGGGGTGAGCTCCCGTTCCTTGTCCCAGCTTCTGCCAACCTAGCAGTTCGAAAGCACGTAAAAAATGCAAGTAGAAAAATAGGGACCACCTTTAGTGGGAAGGTAACAGCGTTCCATGCGCCTTTGGCATTTAGTCATGCCGGCCACATGACCACGGAGACATCTTCGGATAGCGCTGGCTCTTCGGCTTTGAAATGGAGATGAACACCGCTCCCTAGAGTCGGGAAGGACTTGCACGTATGTGCGAGGGGAACCTTTACCTTTACCATAGAGAGATGGGGATTTTATATCTCCACATCTGAGACAGGCAGATAGGACTCTCTTCATGGGTAGAAGTGCGAGCCATTCATAAAATTGCATTCCCCCCCCCACTTATTTTAAATTAAAAGGAACTTGGAAAGGCTGTGCTCATTAAAAGGACTTTCCACTTAAATGTTCTGAATAAGAGCCAAGGCTCAGTCTTAATTGGCGATGCTGAATATTGATTTTATTAGCTATAGCTAAAGAAGAAAATAAAAGAGTTTGAAGTTCTGAGCCTCTTCGAAATTCAGGAAGGTGAGAGAAAGAACGTTAGACTGTAAAAATAAAATAAAGGCTTCCAGTACATGCGAAGCTATTAAGGTCCATCCTTGCATCAATCAGTTATAATTGGTTCTCAATTTAGGACCACAATTGGAACTGGAATTTATGTTGGTTATTATCCCATGATAATAAGCCCAATTGGGCTTTTGAGCCCATGTGCTAAAATAAGCCCTATCCCTCTGAAAATAAGCCCTCCCCAAAAATATTTAAATGCATGCGCAGCCGGTCCTCACCATT
This sequence comes from Arizona elegans, assembly GCA_022577455.1. Taxonomy (NCBI): domain Eukaryota; kingdom Metazoa; phylum Chordata; class Lepidosauria; order Squamata; family Colubridae; genus Arizona; species Arizona elegans. The sequence continues at coordinate 1,767,858 of JAKOOJ010000050.1, forward strand.
TCCTCTGGTTAGGTTAGGGAGGCAGAGCTGGAAATCAGGTAAGAGGAGCCCCATCTTGCTCCACGCGCCCCAAAATAATAAGACCTCCCTGGAAATTAGACCAAGCACTTATTTCAGGGTTCAAAAAAAAAATAAGATAGGGTCTTATTTTCAGGAAAACACAGTAGTGGCATCACACTTGATTTTATTATCTTTTTTTATACTGCGGTTGTTAAGTGAATCAGGTAGTCATTAAGCAAATTTGGCTTCCCCCCTTGATTTTGCTTGTTGGAAGTTGGGTGGGAAGGTCAGAAAGGGTGATCATATGACCCCAGGGCATCTCATCTGGCATAAATACATGCCAGTTGCCAAGCACCCAAATTTTGATCATCTGACTGTGAGGATGCTGAGACGGTTGTAAGGGCAAAAGGATTGGTTGTATAAGTCACATTTTTGTAATTGCATTGGTCGCTAAATGAATGGTTATAAGTTGAGGATTGCCTGTAATAACTAGCTCTTTGAGATAAAACTATTTCTTCCCGTATCGCTCTACACCTTGACTCACTTGCTTGAGTCATCTAAAGCTGCTCCCTCGCCATCTTAGCGCATTGCACCAAGTTTACTCCTGATTTTCTCTTTCTCACCTGCCAGAATCTTATCAGCATCTCCCATGCATTGATATTTCTGCTCTGGCATGGGCTGATTCACAAAGACGAGCTTTATAATTACATTAATTATATTTTATAAGGCTGCCCAATTCCACCACCATCCTTAAGGGCAGAACAGCTCAATCTGGAGATAAATCCCTCCACCAAAAACAGTCATGAAACACAGTTCCAAGACTGATATGGATGAACAGGTTACACCCTGAACTGGAAATCATAAGACTTACTTATCAGATCAGGGAAAGTTACTCCCTGGGTAAGAGTTCAAACCAGGTGAGTATTTCTCAACCTGGGCAACTTTAAGATGTGTGGACTTCAACTCCCAGAATTCTCCAGCCAGCAGCAAGAGTTGAAGTCAAGATTGGGAAACACTGGTCCAGACAAATGGAGGGAATTTTTTCAAGCCATCTGATTCTTAACCTGAAAAACTGTAATATATATACCCTGTGGCCATTTCCATGTGGTGGTTCCAAACCAAGCAGAAATCAGCTGAATCAGCAAAAGTTGTTTCTGCTAAGGTGTTACCTGATACGGAGTCATGGTCCGTTTCGTTCAAGATGCTATATCTTGCTTGGAGTAGCAGCTCACCCTTGGGTGGTAGCAGAAATTTATTTTTAAAAATAATTTAAAAAATGATGTTGAGACTCTAGAAAGAGCGCGGAGAAGAGCAACAAAGATGATTAGGGGGCTGGAGGCTAAAACATATAAAGAACGGTTGTAGGAATTGGTGTTGTGGCCCGTCAGCAGCCTGTGCGAATTGTAGCTGATTCTGACAGCGAGGAGGCTGGTGTGGTGCTGTGCCAGTAGCCTGTGCAGCTGGTACTCGAGTCAGACAGTCAGGAGGCTGGAGAAGATGTGGTGCCAGAGGCGGGGATTCAGTCAGGGCCTTCAGAACCTCCAGAAGCTCCCTTAAGTGAAGAGGACGAAGGAGGAGGAGCCTCTTCTCGATGCATGGGCGCGCAGAGCTGCCAAAAGGCAGGAGTGGCTCCTCAGGAGGAGGTCTCCTCGAGAGTAAGGCTTGGGGATAATTGGCCATTCCCTTAGCCTATTTAAGGAGGAATGCCGACTGAAGCAATTTGTAGGGAACAACTTTAGTTCATTCTCCTTCAGGTCTGGATTCTCTGCAAATTGCTTCTGGGCTTTCTGCCAACCTTAATAAGATTGTGATTACTTTATCTTTGGTTTCTTGTAGGCTGTTAAGAAAGTTTCTTAACAGCCTTTGTTTGACAAGGCTAAGTTATTTTAGTAAATTTAAGTTTTGTACAGACTTTATGTGTACTGTGTTGTTTGGGGTCCGTAACTGGGGCAGAACAATTGGGTATGTCTGTTTTAATTAAAAGAAGGGCTGGGGGGTGACATGATCAGCAGTCTTAGATATCTTAGGAGTTGCCACAAAGAAGAGGGAGTCAAGCTATTCTCCAAAGCACCTGAGGATAGGACAAGAAGCAATGGATGGAAATTAATCAAGGAGAGATCCAATCTAGAACTAAGGAGAAATTTCAATTAGACAGTTAGAACAATCAATCAGCGGAACAACTTTCCTTCAGAGGTTTGGCTGCTCCATCATTGGAGGCTTTTAAAAAGAGACTGGAAGGCCACTTATCTGTAATAGGGTCTCCTCCTCAACTGCAATGATTCACTTAACAAATGGAGCAAGAAAAGTCATAAAACGGGGCAAAAGTTAATTTAGCAACATAAATTTTGGCTCAGTTGTGGCCATAAATCAAGGATTACCTATATACTCTCACTTTACCCTACTTCCTATGATTTAAGTAGTGAGATCTCTGGTGGGCTTCACAGATAAAGCGTCTCAACTAAACTGGATCTCAGTTTCATTCCTTGTCAGTTTTAGAATCTTGATAGGAAACAAAACTGCTGAGTTTGATTTTTCTCTATTTTCACAGCATGCCCTAAACTATCACCTTTCCCTCATCCTGGCTCCATCGAGCTATTACTCCCCACTTCTACTAGACACTCATAGGGGGCCCTGTGTAGCAACCTACAACTGGTGTTGCAGGTGTTGGAGCGGGGGTGGGGGGTAGACCACTGCAAAATTACAGTTTTACGTCTCCATCACGACTAAAAGGGGAATACTGTATATATATTCATAAAGAATGAGGTTTTGATTGCCAGAGTGTTCTCCCTTTAATCCAGCTGCTCAGACGTTTTGCAAAATTGTTGAATGCACACAGCAGAAGCTGAAAACGAGGATGGGGAGACCAGTGAAGCGCTCTCTACATCAGGGGTCTCAAACTCAAGGCCCACGGGGTGCTTAGATCTGGCCTGCGGGGCTGCCCTGGAAACAGCGAAGGACCGGCCTGCGGTGCCTCTTCCAGTGAAAATGGAGCTCGGGAGGGCTGCGTGCTCCGGTTTTGTTGGCAGAGGGTTGCAAGGAGACCGTCGCAGCCGAAAATGGAGATCGGGAGTCAGTTTTTGCAGGCAAACCACAGGCCACCACAGGTGCCCCCGACACGAGTGACGTTAAGCTGGTCACGCCCACCCCGGCTCCCCGAGGTCAAAACACAACCTTGATGCGCAGAGGTGGGATTCAGCCGGTTCTGTCCGGTTTGGGTGAACTGGTAATGGCGACCGCGGGAGGCTCCGCCCACCCCCCAGACGTAATGCGTGAGCGCAGCACATGCGTGGAAGGCTTTGCGCGCACCCTCACATTTGCGAACCGGTAGGGAATGTAAGTGAATCCCACCTCTGTGGGATGCGGCCCTCAATGAAATCGAGTTTGACACCCCTGCTCTACATGGATGGAGGCGGCTGTGGGTTTTTATTATTCTGGGACTGATTGTAGTTCAGGAAGCTTTTGTGTCCTACTGTTAATTGGCTATCTAAAGGAAGCTCTGATTGGTCTTCTGTTCCTGCATACAGCAATTCAACCATCTTGATTTGGAACAGGTGACAAAGTTAAAACAGCCAACTTTAATTCGCTTCGAAGTAATGGTGAAATGCTCCCAGATGGGACCGGATTGCCCTGTTCTGTAGCGATTTTGACCGGTGGTTCGATGATCTGGTAGTGATGGTAGAGCAAAGCTCCACCCGCCTATCCAGGTGTCGTTACTTCTTGGTTTTAACAAGGAAGTAATGTGTTTTTTACCTTCTGCACATGCACTGAAGGTCTGCTTGCGCGGCACGTGCACTTCCGAACGAGTAAGGAAGGTATGTAGATTTCACCCCTGCTTCGAAAGGCTTAAGCTTGGAGTCGATACCGAGTAGAAATGCCTTAATATATATATTCTATTAGCACCTTTTAGCAAGGGTGTCCATATTATAGATTTCGCAAGTCTAAAACGAGAAGGTGCAGGCAGTCCCCGATTTACAACCATAATTGAACCTGGAATTGTGGCCATCAGTCATTGTGGACGTTAAGTAGGTCACCTTTATGCTATTCTTTTTTTTCTTGGCGTTCATTAAGCAAATGTTGAGGTCTTTAAGCGAATCTGTGATACCAATAGGCTTTTTTTTTTTTTTTTTTTGCTGGAAACCGGAAGTAAACGCCAGAAACTGGTAAAAAGCATGAGAAATCATGGTCACAGTGATAGTGCAGATGGACGTAAAGATGAACTGGTTGCCATGCCATGCACCAAAAATGAAATTGTGATGGCGGGGGAGGGGGAGGGGGTTGTGTGTACAGCTGTTACATTTGGGTCATAAAGTACATTTTTGTGGGGAGAGTCTCTCATAACTTCAAACGGTCAGTAAGTGAATGGTGGTAAATATAGGATTACCTTTACTTTGCAAAGAGGCCTGGTGGTGCAATGGTTAAAAAGAGGTACAGGTAGTCCTCGACTTACAACTTTTGCTTAGTGACCATTCAAAGTTACAATATAAATGGGGACCTATCACCAGTGGTGGGATTCAAATAATTTAACAACTGGTTCTCTACCCTAATGACCAGCTGGGTAGGCACGGTGGTCATGTGACCGTATGGGCACGGCCAACTCAACGTCATTCAGGTCAATGGGCGCTTCGCCTTAGCTGTTACAATGTAATAAGGGCTAACCAAAGAGGCAGTTTCTGTAAGCACGGCAATAAAAATTAGGCTAGAAACACCACCAGAATGTTTCTTTCCTGACTTCCTTACAGGATTAGCCCTGTAAAGTGGGAAAAAACAAAATAAGATTTCTTCCAACAACCGGTTCTCTGAACTGCTTAGAAAGTTAACAACCGGTTCTCCTGAATAGGTGTGAACTGGTTGAATCCCATCACTGCCTATGACTATTTTTCACACTTATGACATTGTAGCATCCCCATGGTCACGTGATTTACATACGGATGCTCGATAACTGACTCACATTTATGACGGTTGCCGTGTCCCAGGTTCATGCGATCACTTGTTGCGACCTTCTGACAAGGAAAGTCAATAGGAAAACCAGATTCACTTAACAACTGTTTTACTAGTTTAACAACTGCAGTGATTCAGTGTAGTGAACACATGTTGCAAGAAAGGTCGTAAAATGGGGCAAATTTCACTTAACAAATACCTCACTTAGCAACATAAATGTTGGGCTCAATCGTGGTCGTAAGTTGAGGACTATCTGTATTGCAGGCTAAACTCTGCCCATAGCCAGGAGTTCAATCCTGACCGGCTCAAAGTTGGCTCAATCCTTCTGAGGTTGGTAAAATGAGAACTTGGATTATTGGGGCAATATCAGGAGTGAAATGCTCCCGGTTCAGACCGGATCGCCCGATCCGGTAGCGATGGAGGCGAGTGGTTCGGAGAACCGGTAGCAAAAATCCCTGCCCCCCCCATGCCCAGCTGAGCCACACAATCATCAGAGGCTTTTTTTAAAATTATTTTTAAAAGCATTTCTTCCACAACCTCTTTGGCCAAAAAATGCTTTTGAAAGTAAAAAAAAAAAGCCTCTGATGATCACGCAGCTCAGCTGGGATCAAACCCTTTTTTTCTTTTAAATGCCTCTGACGATCAGGCAACTCAGCTGCGATCGTCAGAGCCTTTTGAAAGCATTTTTTTACAACCCCTACAAGGTTGTAGAAAAAATGGTTTTAAAAGTTAAAAAAAAAAATTGGTCACGCCCACCAAGTCACATTACACACACACCCCCGCCACCAAGCCACGCCCATAGAACCAGTAGTAAAAAAATTTAGATTTCACCACTGGACAATATGCTGGCTTTGTTAACTATTTAGAGAGGGCTGTAAAGCACTATGAAACGGTATATAAGTCTAAGTGCTATTGCTATTGGACGCTTCCTTTTTCCCCCCCCTCTTTATGCCTTATTTAATCTGCCAGTTTGGCTCTTCTCTTTCTTCAGATTGTGAATACAGCCAGCATGGGTTCACGCAGACCCTTAAAATGCATCCTTCACCACTTGACAATTTATTCCACCTGCCCTCGGGCTGCCTTCTGAGATTTTACGGATCATTATCCTCGTTTTGAGCCCGTTTTCTCATCCGTAAAAACTCTGTGCACCTTTATGATATATATATTTAAACAGTCCGGGCTCGCACGAAGCTACGTTTTGCGTTCAGTTTCCTTGCTCCCGTCAAACAAAGCAGTGTGCACCAGCCTGGGCATCGGTGCCAACTCTCGGTGGCATCATAAGTAATTCCACAGCCCTCCAAAATCAAAATTTACAACACTGCCCTTGTTATGTATTCAGGAGAATTCTCGTTTGACATGTCAGAAGCGATCCACGAAGATGAATTGCAGGGCTTCCCGCCTTCTCAGTTGTGTGTCTGTGTGTGAGAGTTTTCCTTTCCTTTCCCTGCCCAAATTAAGCTCCGTGTATTCAACTGAGCCTGGAGTTTAAGTTTCACTGGCATAGAAATTATCCTTTTTCAGGGAGGATCAGAACAAGCCACCTGGTGCTTGTATATGCTCTAGTTTCATATTTTCAGTACAACGTGTACAGAAATAAAAGCAGGGGGGAAAAATAGCATCCAGAGTCTTTGGCCTGAAATAAATCCAGGTGGCGTTATATGCCGGAAACTTGCTTTGGGGTTATGTTTGAAATCTATTTGTATTTAAGCAGGCTGTATATACTCATCAGTAAATGGGTTTTACAGGCCTCGAGGGAGATACAGGACTTACACAATTATCTATAGGTCTATAAAATAGTGTTAGCTTGACAAATTGTTCTGCGCTCAGCTGCTGAACCAAAAACTTACCTTAAGGGCTGTGTGTCCCATTCTGTTCTTTCGAGATACGGAATTTTAAGCCTTTCCCATCAAGATTTTTTCAAAATGTTATTTTATACTTGGTTTGCAAATTATCCTGGCTGGTCCTACAGCAGTGTTTTACGATGTATTGATGCTTTCCGCAAGTCTTTTCCCCCAGATTCACAAAGAGCCTTTCATGGGGATAAAATGAGAAAGGAGACAATCAATTCAGTCTTACAAGATTCTGTTGCTTTATCTTTACAATATAAATAATATCGGACCATATGACTTTTGACTTCCTAGCCTGGTCTGTCTTGAAAGGTTACAAACATCCAACTAGTTTGAAAGGGTTTGTGCTGGGGTGAAATTTACTTACCTTCCCTACCGGTTCGTGCGCGTGCCGTCCCTCAGCACATGCGCAAGCCAGTGGTGGGTTGCCACCGATTCGGACCGGTTCACAAGAACCAGTAGTAAACCAGTGGGAGGCCCCACCCACCACCCCAGATGTCATCATCAGCGATCTGCACATGCTTAGAAGCAAGGCTCGTGTGCGCGCGATCCTGTTGCGAACCAATACTAAAGGTAAGTAAAAACCACCCCTGGCGCAAACCCTTCTGCGCATGTGCAGAGGGTAAAAAACAGGTTACTTCCTGGTTAAAACCAGGAAGTAATGATGACCAGGTGGGTGGGCGGAGCCTCAAGCTGCCATCGCTTCCTGTTCTCTGAACCACCGGGCGTCATCGCTACTGGTTCGGCTGAGCCGGTCCAAACTGGGAGCATTTCATCCTTGGTTTGTGCTGTGCTTATAGCACTCTGGTAGTGATGCTGTAAAAATAAAAAATTATCCTGTCCAGTCGTGTCTGATTCTAGGGCAGGGGTATCAAACTCAAGGCCCGTGGGCCACATCTGGCCCACATCTGGCCCACGGGATGCTTAGATCTGGCCCACAGGGCTGCCGTGGAAACAGCAAAAGACCGGCCCGTGATGCCTCTGCCAGTGAAAACGGAGCTCACGAGTGTGCGGCCCTCCCGAGCTTCATTTTTGCTGGCAGAGGATTGTAGGAGGCCATTGCAGCCGTTTTCTCTGGTAGAGTGCTCAGGCCAGCACAGGCGCTCCCGACATGAGTGACATTGAGCTGGCCATGCCCACCATGGCCACACCCATCCTGGCCCCCTGAAGTCAAACACAACCCTGATACGGCCCTCAATGAAATCGAGTTTGACATCTCTGTTCTAGGGGGTGATGCTCATCTCCACTTCCTAGCCGAGGGAGCCAGCATTGTCTGAAGATCTTTCCGTGATCACGTGGCCGGCATGACTAGACTCTGAGGCACACAGAACACTGTTATCTTCCAATCCAAGTGGTATCTATTTATCTACTCGCATCTGCATGCTTTCGAACTGCTAGATGGCCAGGAGCTGAGGCAAGGAACGGGAGCTCATCCCATCATGTGGTGCTGGGGTCTCGAACAGAGGCTGTAAGGATACATGAACAGAATCTATGAGCCGTGGTGACGCAGTGGTTAGAATGCAGTACTGCAGCCTACTTCTGCTGACTGCCGGCTGCCTGCAATTTGGCAGTTTGAATCTCACCAGGCTCAAGGTTGACTCAGCCTTCCATCCTTCCGAGGTGGGTAAAATGAGGAGCCAGATTGTTGGGGGCAATAGGCTGACTCTGTAAACCGCTTAGAGAGGGCTGTAAAGCACTGTGAAGCGGTATATAAGTCTAAGTGCTATTGCTATTGCTATCTTGCAAGTCTGAAAGAAGACTGTCTCCTTTACAGTCTGAGAAGCTAGGGTCGGTCCTTTTAGAGCGTCTTTTTCCATCTGTTATGTAGCTGTGGGCTATGCCCTTTCTTATCTGACTTTTCCCAAGGCGGCATTCCTTTACTCATGTCTCAAAGTCTTTTATCATATGCCATTACACGAGTTGATGTAAGTTGTAACTACGTCTTCATCCAGCATGTAGAATTTCATTGAGGTGAGGCCCACTAGCAGCTATCTTTATATGGAGATTGTATAAATTCATGGAGAAGACATTTGTCAAGGGCTATTGAGTTTGAAAACTTAATGGGCAGCTTTGGTCTACTGGTTAAGGCATCAAGCTAGAAATCGGGAGACTGTGAATTCATGCTTTAGGCATGAAAGTCGTCTGGGTTATTTTGGGCCAACTGTGAATTCTACTCCCGCCTTGGGCATGAAAGCTAGCTGGGTGATTTCGGCCAGTTGACAGGAGACTGAATTCCAGTGCTTAGGCACAAAACCTGTCTGGATGACTTTGAGCCAATCACCAGGAGGCTGTGAGTTCTAGTCCTGCCTTGGGTATGAAAGTTGGCTGGGTGATTTCGGTCAGTCACTTTCTCTCTGCCCAAGTCACCTCACAGAGTTGTTGTGGGGGAAAATAGGAGGAGGAAGGAGTATTGTCTGTTTGCCATCCTGAGATTTATAAAAACGATAAAGGAGATATATAAAACAAAACAAATAAACAAAAAAACAACAGTGCAGAAGGAATATGCCTTCACCTCCTGCTTTTGAGCATCTGAGATTCACCTGATGAGTCATCATGAGATATGAAATTTTGGATGAGGTGGCCCTTGGTCTGATCGAACAGAGATATTTTTATATTTGTATGACGGCATCCCACTAGTTTTAAGAATCTCAAAATGTTATCTTAAGAATGTTAGCATTGTTTTATATTGGACCAGTGGTGTGGGATTCAAATTTTTTTTACTACCGGTTCTGTGGGTGTGGCTTGATGGGCGTGGCAGGGAAAGGATACTGCAAAATCCCCATTCCCTCCCCACTCCTGGGGGAAGGATACTGCAAAATTCCCATTCCCTCCCCACTTCAGGGGAAGGATATTGCAAAATCCCCATCCTCTCCCCACTCATGGAGAAGGCTACTACAAAATCCCCATTCCTTCCCCACCCCATTAACCTGCTTTCCAGCTCCGTTCTCCTGTGCAGGGCAACAAAAGAAGACCCAGACGATAAACTGAGACTTGGGAGGCAGCAAATAGATGGGGGCCGGGCCACCAGAGGTGGTATTTTCCGGTTCTCCGAATTACTGAAAATTTCCGCTACCGGTTCGCTAGAACCGGTCAGAACCGGCTGAATACCATCTCTGATTGGATCCCACAAACTAGGTAAAGCATGAGCATATGTTCAACCTTGCAACATTAAGACTTGGGGACTTCAACTCCCAGATTTCCTCAGTCAGATATGCTATGCTCTCTGGGGAATTCTGGGAGTTGAAGTCTACAGATCTTAAAGGTGCCAAGGTTGAATATCCTTGGCATGCAGTCTTCTGAGGTTTTTGAAATAGAATTGAAAATGGGAGATCGAGTTGGTTGAGCAGAGAGTTTTTAAAAAGTTAGGTCAATCACCAGGCTGAAACTGGTGCACAGATTTTCCTCTGAAAAATAATATTGATGGGTGGATTTATCTTGTGCTAGAACCAAAACAATCTTGAATGAATGCAGTCCTATTAGCTTAATGTCAGTAATATAAGGCATGGGGTCATTCAAAGTACACGGCACCAGATAAATTGAATTTAAAGCAGGAAAAGATAAAGAAATTAATAGCTCTCGGTGCATTCAGTTCAAGCCAGTTTGTATTGCTGTAAAGCAACGGATGACCCAGGAACAGATGCTAAATGTTGCCAGAGACTTTAATTGGCGTCTTGGAGCACAGATTTTTTCTAAACCCCAAGAGGAGAAAATTCTATATTTTTACTGTATCGAAACAGTTTTGGTAAGCTTTAAAAACTATTTGCATGCATAGGAATGGCTTACAGCTCTCAAAAGTATTTTGGCTCGATTTAACTCTAAATTCTTGGCCAAACCTATCCAAGGGGTACATCACACCTTAAATTATTAGTAAACCTCTGTCTTTAGATTTCATTTTTTGGAGTGCAACTTTTAGTAGAAGTCTGGCTTACAATTATATTCCGTCTCCCAGGGAAGCACATTATATCAGATAGGGAAATAGCGACATATAGCCCACAAGCAAACACTTGGCAAGTTATGCAGTGCAGAAAATCCCATTTCTTTTCTGGTGAACACAAGTTAAGAAACAAGTACAATAAAATCATAATTTAATCCAAATAATTAATTAGTAGTAAATAATAAAGCCCGGAATCAGTCTCAGCCTATTTGTTTGAAAAGCCAAGTCTTCCAGTCCCGACGGAAGGAGCGGAGATCAGGAGCCGCCCGGAGCTCAGTAGGTAATTCATTCCAGAGGGTGGGAGTACCCACAGAGAACGCCCTACCCCTGGGTGCCGCCAGACGACATTGGCTCGCCGTCAGAACCCTGAGGAGAGCGGCCCTATGTGAGCGAACAGGACGGTGAGAGGCAGGCAGGAGAAGGTCATGCAAATATCCCGGACCTAAAATGAAGGGCCTTATAGGTGAGGACTAGCACCTTGAAGCGGACCCGGAGAACCACTGTAACCAGTGCAGCTTACGCAGGAGGGGTGTTATATGGGAGTAACGAGGGGCTCCCATAACAACCCATGCAGCTGCATTCTGGATCAGCTGGAGTCTCCGGGTGCATCTCAGGGGCAGGCCCATGTAGAGGGAATTGCAGTAATCCAAGCGGGAAGTAACCAGGGCATGAGTGACTGTGCGAAGGTCATCTCGGTCCAGGAAAGGGCGCAACTGGCACACCAGGCGAACCTGTGCGAAGGCCCCCCTGGTCACGGCCATTAGATGGTCTTCTAGGGATAGCCGAGCATCCAGGAGGACACCCAAGTTGCGAGCCCTATCAACGGGTGCAAGTTTTTCCCCATCTATCAAAAGTGATGGAGCCTCTGAAACCCGAGATGCCGGCATCCACAGCCACTCAGTCTTAGAGGGATTGAGTTTGAGTCTGTTTCTGCCCATCCAAGCCCGTACCTCCTCCAGGCAACAGGACATCACGGAAAGGGCATCTCTGGGGTGGTCTGGGGTGGAGATGTATAATTGGGTATCATCAGCATATTGATGATATCTCACCCCAAAGCCACGAATGATCTCACCCAGGGGCTTCGTATAGATGTTAAAGAGCAGGGGGGAGAGAACCGACCCCTGAGGCACCCCACAATTAAGGGGCCTCAGGGTGGATCTCTGCCCTCCCGCCCATACAAACTGAAAGCGACCCGAGAGGTAGGAGGAAAACCACCGTAAGACAGTGCCTCCCACCCCTAACCCCACAAGTCGCTGCAGTAGGATACCATGGTCGATGGTATCAAAAGCCGCTGAGAGGTCAAGTAGGACCAGGATGGAGGAACAACCCCCATCCCGAGCCCACCAGAGATCATTCACCAGAGCGACCAATGCCGTTTCCTTGCTGTGACCGTGTCGGAAGATGCAGCTGTATGTGTTCTCATTACATGGTAAGCCTGGGATTGGTGATATAGCATTCACAGGATCTTTCTTTTAGGCCACTAGATTCCAACCTTGGCAACTTTTAAGATCTGTGGACTTCAACTCCTAGAATTCCCAGCCAGCATGGCTGCTGCCTGAGGAATTCTGGGAGTTGAAGTCCACAGGGCTTAAAGTTGCTAAGGTTGGGCCACTCTGCCGTATCTCCTGATCTTGATTTGTTTATGGATGCCTTTGATAAAAAGGGGGAAATGTGGCTGGCTGCAAAATCAAACATAAGCTTTGAGATAAACAACACCATTTCAAGGAGTAGATGGGGACGGCGACGAAGAATATCACAATTTTTGGAGAAATGGGTGCCTGGTGACCAGAATGGGACCTTCAGGCTCCTACCCTTGGCCATGCCTCCTTCTCCTCCAGTTTTCCGCTTCTGCCCATTTACAGCTAGCTTTCCTCCTCCGCTGGCCTCCCTCAGCCATTCGTCCTGGCCAGTGGGCCTCCAGCCCTCCACCCCGCGTCGTTAGGCCCGGCCCATTCGCCAAGACACCGTTTATCCTGGGCCTTTGGCTACATAGGACAGTTAGCCGCCAGCCACAGTGCTTCTTTCTGCTGGAAGGAAGGAATAACCAATTTCTCCATTGCTCATCATTTGCTGTTTTCAATAATGGAGAGTAGGTGTAGTTCAAAATTGGCCTGATGTTCTCTCAGTTTGGTGATTGTCCTGTAGATCAGGAGTCTCCAAGCTTGATGATGATGATGATGATGATGATGATAATAATAATAATAATAATAATAATTTTATTTCTATACCGCCCTTCTCCTGAAGGACTCAGGGCGGTGTACAGCTATTAAAAGCACAAGACAAACATCAATTAAAATAATTTAAAATTATTAAATAATTTCGGCTCAATTTAAAACCCCAAAAATTTAAAACACCCGATTTAAAATTATTATGTTAATAGCCCGGCCTGGCGGAACAACAGGGTCTTGAGGGCACAGCGAAATACCCGGAGGTCGGAGAGCTTACGTATTTCCGGAGGCAGTTCATTCCACAGGGCTGGGGCTCCCACAGAGAAGGCCCTCCCCCTGGGTGTCGCCAGCCGAATAACTTGGCTGATGACACCCTGAGGAGACCCTCTCTGTGGGAGCGAACTGGCCGGTGGGAGGCTATTGGTGGCAGAAGTTGGTCTCGAAGGTACCTGGGTCCTATGCCATGGAGCGCTTTAAAGGTGGTGGCCAACACCTTGAATCGCACCCGGAAGACCACTGGGAGCCAGTGCAGCTCGCACAGGAGGGGTGTCACGTGGGCACAACGGGTTGCACCCATAACCACCCGCGCGGCCGCATTCTGGACCAGTTGGAGCCTCCGAGTGCTCTTCAAGGGGAGCCCCATGTAGAGACAACTTTTAAGACTTCTGGAATTCTGGGAGTTGAAGTCCACAGGTCTTAAAATTGCCAAGGTTGGACCACACTGCCAGGATGCCTCTGATAAAAAGGGGAAACTTGGCAGGCTGCAGAATCAAATATAAGCTTTGTTGTTGTTGTTTAATGGCAAACTTCAACTCCCAGAATTCCTCAGCCAGTAGCCATGCTGACTGAGGAATTGTGGGAGTTGTAGTCATAAGTCTTAAAGTTGCCAAGTTTGGAGATCTCTGCTGTAGATATTGGGCACGAAGGTAGGCATTAGCATCAGTTCATGAGGGAGTGAAGTATTGCTTAGTTGGTAGTGAAAAGCCTGCAAGAAAACGATCAAGCTCAGAGAACATCAAGAATCCAACTGACTCTCTGAATGGGCCACTTCCACTCTTTAGCGGTATAAATCCTAAATTGCAAAAAGCAGTAGCAGCTCCTATAGACATACTACATACCAGTGGTGAAATGTAAAATTTGTTACTACCGGTTCTGTGGGTGTGGCTTGGTGGCGGCGGGGTGTAATGTGACTGAGTGGGCGTGGCCAACTTTTTACTTTTAAAAGCATTTTTTCTACCTCTTCAGCCAAAGAGGTTGTAGAAAAAATGCTTTTAAAAGGCTCTGATGATCCCAGCTGAGCCGTGCGATCATCAGAGGCTTTTTTTTTTTTTACTTTTAAAAGCAAAGAAAAAATGCTTTTAAAAGTAAAAAAAAAACCCGCTGATGATTGCGCGGCTCAGCTGGGCATGGGGGGGCAGGGATTTTTGCCACCCGTCACCATTGCTACCGGATCGGGTGATCCGGTCCGAACCGGGAGCATTTCACCCCTGCTACATACCTAGACATGCTATGCAAAGTGATTTTGGTAACTCGATGGAGCCTGGCCATATCTCCGCAAATATTAAAATAAAAACAAAAGGAAGACAGAGAAGCAATTGCCCTGTTCGTACCTTATTGAAATCCTTTTATTTATCTATAATAAAAAACTTGTTTCCTCACCTCAATAATCGCCCCTTAAAATGCAAGAGGTAGTTGAAATTTTGCTTATGAATGCAGAAGTTTTTCTGTCTTCTTTGTAAAGGGAGGGGTCACTTTGAATTTTGAGTCCCCGCCCCCCCCAGATAAATATAGCAATAGGCCTGGTCCTCTTCGCCCTTTAAAAAAACCAGAGTTCTCCTGAGATTCCCCTCCCCCAATGGCTAAGATCCCCCCCCCCCCCAACCAGTTGGAGCCAGATGTTCTCATTCAGACTTGAGTTGGGTAAAGAACTGGATGTCTTCCAGGCAAGCAGTGCTAGGTTTCTGGGCAAATAGCAAAGAAAATGAAGAGCTTTACTTGAGAAATTTGCAAAGACCAGAGTGGGTGGGAAGGGAGAGAAGAGACAATGTGGCTGAACCACTGGAAACTTCTGAGATGCTGAGGTCAGTCAACCTTCCTTTCCAAGGGAAGTGGTGGGTTCCCTGCAGTTTGAGGGGTTCAGGTCAGTCGATGGAAAAACAGAGGAGGAGGAAGAAATCCTACAGAGGAACAATCTAGTCTGAGCAGGAATGGACAAGAGGACCTCCTTTCTTCCCTCCCCCCTCTTTCTCCTTCCTTCCTTCCTTCCTTCCTTCCTTCCTTCCTTCCTTCCTTCCTTCCCTCCCTCCCTCCCTCCCTCCCTCCCTCCTCTTTTGTTCTTCCAGCTCTCCTTTCTTCTCTCTCTTATACAGTGGTGAAATTCAAATTTTTTTTACTACCCGTTCTGTGAGTGTGGTGTGGCTTGGTGGGCGTGGCAGGGGAAAGATACTGCAAAATCTCCATTCCCTCCCCGCTCCTAGGGGAAGGATATTGCAAAATCCCCATTCCCTCCCCACTCCTGGGAGAAGGATATTGCAAAATCTCCATTCAAATCTCACTCCTGGTGGCCAGCCAGAGGTGGTATTTCCCAGTTCTCCGAACTACTCAAAATTTCCGCTACCGGTTCTCCAGAACCTGTCAGAACCTGCTGGATTTCACCCCTGCTCCTATACCATCTTCCTCCCTCCCTCCCTCCCTTCCTTTCTTTTTCTCTTCTTCATCCATCTCTCTTTTTCTCTTTTCTTTCCTATACCCTCTCTCAATTTTCTCCCTCCCTCCCTCCCTCCTCCTTCCTTTCTTCCTCCCTCCCTCCCTTGCTCATTTGACCTTCCTTCCTCACTCTCTCTTTCTCTTCTTTCATTCTTCCATCTCTCTTCTTTCGCTCCTATACCATATCTGTTTCCTTCCTCCCTCCCTCCTGTCCTTCTCTTCTTCATCCATCTCTCTTTTTCTCTTCTCTTTCTGATACCCTCTCTCAATTTCCTCCCTCCCTCCCTCCTCCTTCCTTTCTCTCTCCCTCCCTCTCTTGCTCATTTGACCTACCTACCTACCTTCCTTCCTTCCTCTCTCCCTTCCTTTTTCTCTTCTTCATCCATCTCTCTTTTCTCTTTCCTATACCAGCTCTCAATTTTCTCCCTCCTCCTACCTTTCTTCCACCCTCCCTTGCTCATTTGACCTTCCTTCCTTTCTCCCTCCCTTTTTTCTTCTTCATCCATCTCTCTTTTTCTCTTCTCTTTCTGATACTCTCAATTTCCTCCCTCCCTCCCTCCCTCCTCCTTCCTTTCTTCTTCCCTCCCTCTCTTGCTCATTTGACCTTCCTTTCTTCCTTCCTTCCTTCCTTCCTCCCTCCCTATCCCTATCCCTATCCCTATCCCTATCCTCATTTTCTGTACCTGTAACTCAGGAACTCTTTCACATGCATCCCAGGGGAGTGAGCACAAGACCTGCCCCTACCTGCTTTGACTGTGGTTGTAAACTTGCTTTGACACTCTGGTGGCTTTTTGGCATGAGTTGCTTCCTGTGCCCCACGCCCAAGGCTGATACAAAGATAACTCCTACTCCATATGTGTGCGTTTGTGTGTGCACGCACTCACAGATGTCCCACCCTCATCCTGGTGACTCAGTCCGGCAGATTGGGAGCAGCAGCTGTGTGGGCACATCTGTTTCTGATTTAATGTGCCAGCACTCCTATTTGGACTTTCCTTGCGTTGCTCCTGAGGGCTCTGTATCTCTCTCTCTCTCTCTCTCTCTCTTTATGATTGTATGTATGCACATACACACAAACAAACAAACACACACTTTTCAAACCATGCCAACTTGTTCTTCTCCATTTCCCCTCCCACCTCTTTCCTCCTGTCCTCTCTGTTCCTTTTTCTCCATTGGTTTCCTTATTTTACACAGAATTTCACCAACGGAACGGTCTCTGGCCAAATCTACTTTTGGCTGGGTAAAGTTGAACCAGTTTTCTGTGGTTAAGCAAAGTCTGTATTTTGCAATGTTTTTAGGTCGGGAGGGAAACTCGGCCATTGATTCTGCTGTTAGATGGGATCATCGGCATCAATTGAGTCTATTGAGCCTATCTCGAACAGATGACAGTCCTACATCAACCAGAGACAATCCGCCAATCATTCTAGCAAGGGTCCCACCCCCTCGTTAAAATTAAGTTTTCTAACTTATTTTGACCAGCCTACCAAAGCTAATGAGATTTCTGCAGGAGTAGGGTAGGGTAGAGTAGAGTAGAGTAGAGTAGAGTAGAGTAGAGTAGAGTAGAGTAGAGTAGAGGAATGGAATGGAATGGAATGGAATGGAATGGAATGGAATAGAATAGTCCAACCCCCTGCTTAGGCAGGAAACCCTACATCACTTGGTTGGACTATTCCCTACACCACCAAATAGTTATCCAACATCATCTTAAACATTTCCAGTGTTGGAGCATTCACAACTTCTGGAGGCAAGTTGTTCCATGGAGTAATTGTTCTAGCTGTCAGGAAATTTCTCTTTAGTTCTAAATTGCTTCTCTCCTTGATTAGTTTCCACCCATTGCTTCTTGTCCTGCCCTCAGGTGCTTTGGAGAATAGCTTGACTCCCTCTTCTTTGTGGCAGTCCCTGAGATATTGGAACACTGCTATCATGTCTCCCCTAGTCCTTCCTTTCATCAAACTAGACATACCCAGTTCCTGCAACCGTTCTTCATATGTTTTAGCCTCCAGTCCCCTAATCATCTTTGTTGCTCTTCTCTGCACTCGTTCTTATGGAAGACCACCTTAGGTTTCGCCAATCTTGATCTCATATGATTTCTAGGCAAGCTTGTAAAAGTGTTGTGAAGTGTACTATTGCTCGGCTAAAACCTTGATGGGTCATATCGTATTCTTATAAATTAAGAGTTTACAAAGATACCATAAAACTTGAGTATTCATGCTTCTGATGGAGGCAGGTCATGGAATGGCTGCCCTCAACTTGGGTGAAAAGGAAACCATAAAAATATGTTACCTATAAAACACACTTGCAAAATATGGAGTTATCCACCCATAAGGAACTGTACAGGAAGGTTGGAAGCAAATAAACCATCGTTGGTAGGAATCCAGTTTCTCTCCTATGTTTTTATTGTTTTCAGCAAACGGTACTCCAGTTTTATTAGTTTGTCATCTAAAGGTTCTTTGTAAAGCATATTGTGAACTTTGGTTTCAGAGCAGAACAGTGAAAATTGGAGAGGTTTTGTAGGGTAATTCCGGATAAAAAATTGCCTTGCAGTTTTCTTTTAAAAAGTTGATCTTTTCAAGAGAGGCTTCTATTTTTCTACTTTACTCTTAGGTTGCTTGAGAATTTATTCTCTCTCTCTTTTTTAAAAAAGTTTTTTATTAGTAATTCAAATTAAAAAAAACAAATGACATGGTTTAACCATGCTAAGATGAAGATGTAGTGAATGTCTAGAAATGGATACGTCAACGTATGTTAAACGTGTATGTGAGATATGACTCTATTGAGTATGGATGTAGCTATTTAGGAGGAATTAATCTATATACTTGACATGCAAGAAGGAATGCAAATTTGTACAAAGATAAAGAAGTATGTTACGCAGTAGCTTAAAGTTGACGGTTAAAACCAGAGAATTTATTCTCTTGCTAGCAAAGTTTGAGCTTAATTGATTATTGGAACTTGCCAACTTTGATTATTTGATTATTGGAACTTGCCAACAAAAATACGCTTAACTTGCACCTGGTAAGTTAAGCATAATTTTCAAGAACAGTTTCCCCCTATGCCTGAAGAGAAAAGTTTTCAGTGTCTGCTATCTGCTCTAACATATGCTGGTGAAACATTCAATACAATTAAGCCATGGAAAGATACATCCCTGGCATCAGAAGACAAGATAGGAAGACCTGCATGTGAATTAGAGTAGGGGTCTCCATCCTTGGCAACTCTCAGACTTCTGGACTTCCCAGAATTCCTCACCCAGGAATTCTGGGAGTTGAAGTCCACAAGACTTAAAGTTGCCAAGGTTGGAGACCCCTGGATTACAGAACAAACGAAAATATACAATGCCATAAAAAGAGTTAAAGAATTGAAATGGAAACGGACTGGTCACACCCCAAAGGTGCTTTTTTCAGGAGGCAACTGCATTTTATTGTTTTTTTTTTCCTTTGGAAGACGTTTCACTTCTCATCCAAGAAGCTTCTTCAGCTCTGACAGGAAAGTGGGAAATGGAAAAATTTATATTCCTTGCAGACAGCTGGTCATTTGCCGGCCTGGACTGATGGGGTTTTATATGGGTTTTTCACTTTTATCTGGTTTAATTAGGTATTTTAACTTTGTACTGTGGTTATTGTGGATTTTATTGTTGTGAGCCGCCCTGAGTCCGTTGGAGATACGGCGGCATATAAATAAAATAAAATAAAATAAAAATTTGTGTCCTTTTTGAGGGTCGTTGAAGCACTTGGAGATTTATCTGTGTCGTCAGGGTCACCTGCGTAGTGTTCCTGGTTCCTGTAGTCTGCAATTTTTTTCTGGAAACCCATTCCTACTCCAATACCATTCAAAGGGTGCTCTTACCAAATTGTATAGCTAAAAGTCTCTAGAGATTCTCAGTCATCTAGATCATGGCTGTCCTGGTCTTCTTGGTATGTGACCATGGACTGGTGTCACATACCAAGAAGAACTGAGGGCAGGTGGACCAAGGCAGTTATAGAATGGATCCAGTGGTGAAATACAAATTTTTTTATTACCGGTTCTTTGGGCGTGGCTTGGTGGGCATGGTGTGGTGTGGCTTGGTGGGCATGGCAGGGGAAGGATACTACAAAATCTCCATTCCCACTCCACTCCGGGGAAGGATACTGCAAAATCCTCATTCCCTCCCAACTCCTGGGGAAAGGATATTGCAAAATCTCCATTCCCACCCCACTCTGGGGCCAGCCAGAGGTGGTATTTGCTGGTCCTCCAAACTACTCAAAATTTCTGCTACCGGTTCTCCAGACTGCTCAAAATTTCTGCTACAGGTTCTTCAGAACCTGTCAGAACCTGCTGGATTTCACCCCTGAATGGATCCCACTTGATAAAAAGTGTCCACGAAAGAGACCTAAATCAAGATTGGATTGATGATATTAGCAAGTATTGCGGGCCCTACTGGAAAAGGAAAGCACAAGGCCATATTGGTTGGAAACATGCAGAAGAGGCCTTCATCCTTCAGTGAATAGGCAATGGCTAGGATGATGATGATGATGATGATGATGATTGGAAGTGGCAGAAGGCACAACCACTGAGGAAGTTTGTCTTGGACTCTTTTTCATGACCCTTCTTTCTATTCAGCTGGTTCTGACCGGTTCTGGTGAACTGGTAGCGGAAATTTTGAGTAGTTCAGAAAACCGGCAAATACCGCCTCTGACTGGCCCCACCCCTGATCTATTCGCTGCCTCCCGAGTCCCAGCTGATCGAGTCCCAGCTGATTGGCTGGGTCTTCTTTTGTTGCCCTGCACAGGAGAACAGAGCTGGAATGCAGATTAGTGGGGTAGGGAGGGAATGGAGATTTTGCAGTATCCTTCCCCTGCCACGCTCACCAAGCCATGCCTACCAAGCCACACCCACCGAACCGGTA
Organism: Arizona elegans; assembly: GCA_022577455.1. Classification (NCBI taxonomy): domain Eukaryota; kingdom Metazoa; phylum Chordata; class Lepidosauria; order Squamata; family Colubridae; genus Arizona; species Arizona elegans. Next base: position 1,788,327 of record JAKOOJ010000050.1, read on the forward strand.
ATAAAAATGTTTGAATCCCACCACTGACTGTAGCCCAAATTTTTCAACTGGATAAAGGCTCTGAGAGATGCCCTCCATCCTGAATTCTTACAATTTAACTAAAATGTAAGACACTTGGGAGGCTGCAGAGAACTGAGAATAAGTGTAGAAAGAAGAACCGAACACTGGCACCTATTTTGGGAACTTTATCACTAATTAAAGGCCAAAATCCATGCTCCGTTTGGGGAAATCTCCCTGAAAATATCATGTCTTTCGGAGTGAACGACTAAGAGCAAATATTCTCCTATTTAATTAAGTGAGCTGCTCTAGAAGGAAAAAAAAAAGGCAAGAAAAATTTTCGGCTCAGCAAAAGCATGAAGTATAATAAAAGGAATAAAAGGAGAAAGTTTTCACTGTGGAAGCTGACTGAGCTTGGCAAGGATGTGATTTTTTGGAGGATTTCACCTTTTGAGAAGCTCACCGCACTATTCTGAGTGACCAAGTGATGAGGAATTGGGCTTGTAGGTCTCGGTTGGGTTTCATTTAACTTCATGTAGAAGAGCTTCTGCCTTCTAAAATAATCACTTGATCCGTTTTGTTGGGGGTATTGTAAACAGTTTAGAAAAAAAGATTGACATCTTCGGCGACATGCTATTTCTCTGCTTTAAGTGGAAAAAAAACCCCACACATGTGGAATTTAGAATATTTAGAATTTAGAATAACGGAGTTGGAAGGGACCTTGGAGGTCTTCTAGTCCAACCCCCTGCTCAGAATTAAGGTGTTCAAATCCTGTTCATCCTTAAAATAACTTTCTACCTTCACTTTTCATGTTTAAAAAAGGTCTCCAAGGCCATTCATTCATTTATTCGTTCATTCATTCAACCAACCAACCAACCAATATCTGTACCCGGCCAAGTCAATCAAGTCATTTTGGGCAATCTTTTTATGCAAACCACCCTGCTATAGTCCCATTAATATCACCTTATTCCAATGGTGGGATTCAAAATTTCTTACTACTGGTTCTGTGGGTGTGGCTGGGTGGGCATGGCAGGGGAAGGATACTGTAAAATCTCCATTCCCACCCCACTTCAGGGGAAGGATACTGTAAAATCTCCATTCCCTCCTCACTCCTAGGGAAAAGTTACTGCAAAATCCCTATTTCCTCCCAATCAGCTGGGACTCGGGAGGCAGAGAATAGATGGGGGCGGAGCCAGTCAAAGGTGGTATTTGCCAGTTCTCTGAACTACTCAGAAATTCCGCTACCAGTTCGTCAAAACTGGTCAGAACCTGCTGAATACCACCTCTGCCTTATTTTAGTCTTTGGGGATTTTCCCCAAATTCTTTGGGGATTTGCTTTTGAACATGTTTTTCTATCTTCCCATCTTCCTCCTTTTGAGAAAAAGTGGTTACAAAGGATATCTGCATGCATGTTTGTATGTCAGAAAGTCAAAATGGCAGCTGCGACCATCCATCCAAGCCCCATCGCTTTGTTAATTGAGTCATCACGATACTTATAATAAAGAGGCAGGGCTTCAGTTGAACCATCTGTGGCCGCATCCTTCACTTGGTTGACCATTCCCCAAAGGCAGATGTTCTTGCAAAGATAGAATAATCTTGGAAACACTCCTGCCTTAAACCGAGGATCGTGCACGGTACACTGAAGTCATCCAGAATTTCAAACTTTTATTGGATTCTTCTATCGGTTCTGGTTCCACCAACTCTTTCAGAAGGAAATGGAGACATCAAACCATCAGGTTATTTTTGTCAAAAGTCACGAACTGATGTGTCCCAAGTCATAGAGTTGGCGACACAGGACCAGGAAGGGCATCCTCTTTTTCGAAATGACTTTGGGTAGCTTTGACGGCTTAGGCTAATCTCACGTAGGCATCTTAATTCCCTTATTACCGCCTTGAACCAAGCAGCTTGGAAAGGGAAGGGATTTGTCTTGTCAAAGTCTGTGTCTGCTTGTTGACACAACGAGACAAAGGGAGAGGTTGGGAGTTGGTCGCTTCGCCTCTCCCACAGGGCTTGTCACAGTGTCTGAGAACAGCCGATGTGCAACAGGGAGTCATTTTCGCGTATTTCAATATGTGGAACTTGTCAGAACTGGTAGGATCTCATTGCTTAGGACAATAACTGTGGTGTAGGGCAGTGTTTCTCAACCTCAGCCATTTTGAGAGGGGTGGACTTCAACTCCCAGAATTCCATGCTGGCTGGGGAATTCTGGGAGTTGAAGTCCACCCCTCTTAAGGGGATGAAGGTTGGATAACATTGATGTGGAGAACGAGGTCACCTTAACCCAGGAGTGAAATGCTACCAGTTAATAGGTAGTAAAAAAATGTTTTAAAAAGAAAAAAAAAATTGGCCACGCTCACCCAGTCACATGACTGCCCCACCAAGCCACGCCCACAGAACCAATAGCAAAAAAAAAATTGCATTTCACCACTGCCTTAACCTGAATGCAGCATTGATTGGAAGAGTTATTCGGAGGAATAGAAAAACGGGATGAAGAAGAGTTTTACAAGCTTTAAGAGCCTTGGTGGCGCAGCAGGCTAAAGCACTGTTAAGTAACACCAGCTGCCTGCAATTACTGCAAGTTCAAATCTCACCAGGCTCAAGGTTGACTCAGCCTTCCATCCTTCCGAGGTAGGTAAAATGAGGACCCGGTTTGTGGGGGCAATAAGCTGACTTTGTATAAAAAAGAACACCGTTTTGTGGGGGGACAAAAGCCCTACTAAGCAGGTATATACAAAAGTATGAAGGCTATTGCTTAACGCATTGTAAGCCACCCTGAGTCTCCAGAGAAGGGCGGCATATAAATCGAACCAATAAATAAATAAATAAGTAAGTAAGTAAGTAAGTAAGTAAGTAAGTAAGTAAGTAAGTAAGTAAGTAAGTAAGTAAGTAAGTAAGTAAGTAAGTAAGTAAGTAAGTAAGTAAGTAAGTAAGTAAGTAAGTAAGCAAGCAAGCAAGCAAGCGAGGTCTTCCTTCTCTAGGATTCTTCTCTATCATGCCCCCCATCTAGGATTCTTCTCTATCATCCCTCTCCCCTTTATCCCTGTATCCCTCCAGAGATAAAGATGGGGCCCATTTTTCTGGGATTCTGAAAGACTCTCAAGGTCTGACTTTGCTCCCAGGATGGGATCTAAGGCGCTTCTGCCATGGATTCCTTCATTGGTGTGATTGTTTTTTGTCCGAGCCACCTCATTTTGTTGTGATGTATTTAATTGTTGCAATTCTACATTTGGATGTTGTAAGCTGCCCTAACTCTTGGAGTTAGTAAATAACAATAAGATGCCTTTAATAAATAAAAACAGTAATCGATATCTGTAACGCCATCAAACATCCACATCTGGCTATCCCAGCACCTTGGAAAGGATTCCATAGGCAGACAAAAATGCCAGATCCAGTCCAAACATCTGGCTTACTGCAAGGAATCATAATTCTTTAATAAATCATAAATTAAAAAACAATAGTAATGATAATAAGATGCTGCCGTGGTCGTAAGTGTGAGGATTGGTTATAAGTCACTTTTTTTCAGTGTCATAAGTTTGAACAGTCACTAAACGAATGGTTGTAAGTCGGGGACTGTCTGCAATATACATGGAGCAAGACAAAGAAAGATTGATACATTTTTGTTCTCCTGAATTTTCCCAATTATTCCATTAGGACCTGCAGGAGAGGATCAGCCCCTACCCCAATTTTGTCACACGGTGTGGCTGAATTTGAGAGCAGACCTGCCTTCTCCCATTCCAAACACTTGTCCTATTTTTGACATTTCTTCTGATGTGGGTCTATGAGCCGAATTTAACATGCACATCAGTGGTGGGTTTCAAATTTTTTTACAACCGGTTCTGTGGGTGTGGCTTAGTGGGCATGGCTTGGTGGGCATGGCAGGGGAAGGATACTGCAAAATCCCCATTCCCTCCCGATCAGCTGGGACTCGGGAAGCAGAGAATAGATGGGGCCGGGGCCAGCCAGAGGTGGTATTTACCGGTTCTCCGAACTACCCAAAATTTCCGATACCGGTTCTCCAGAACTGGACAGAATCTGCTGAAACCCACCTATATTTCTGGAACACCTGGCAATGACCCTGCTATTTTGTACCAACAAAAACACAATTTTATTTTTTGGGGGGAAAGGGGCTGAATTGCAAGGACCTGGGACTTTCCATTTGTTTACTCTTACAACAGGTTTTCTCAGGCTTTGCAAACTTTTCATTGTTGTAGTTAGTCGCGAAGTCGTGTCCAACCCATCAGGACCCCCAAGCCTTCCTCTCCTCTACCATCCTCTGGAGTCCATTTAAGCTCAAGCTGACTGCTTCAGTGACTCCATCCAGCCACCTCATTTTCTGTCGTCCCCTTCTTCTTTTGCCCTCAATTGTTTCCAGCATTAGGCTCTTCTCCAGTGAGTCCTTCCTTCTCTTTGGTGGCCAAAGTATTTGAGTTTCATCTTCAGGATCTGGCCTTCTAAAGAGCAGTCAGGGTTGATTTCCTCTAGGACCGACCGGTTTGATGGCCTTGCAGTCCAAGGGACTCGCAGGAGTCTTCTCCAGCACCAGAGTTCAAAGGCCTCAATTCTTTGACGCTCAGCCTTCCTTATGGTCCAACTTTCACAGCCATACATTGCAACTGGGAAAACCATAGCCTTGACTATACGCACTTTTGTTGGCAGGGTGATGTCTCTGCTTTTTAGTAAGCTATCTACATTTGCCATAGCTTTTCTCTCCAGGAGCAAGCGTCTTTTGATTTCTTGGCTGTAGTCTCCATTTGGGATGATCTTGGAGCCCAGGAAAAGAAAATCTGTCACTAAAATCTGACAAACCCTATGGACAGTACCAAAAGGCAAAAACTTTTCATAGGAACTGCAATTCCCAAAGTTCTCAATCTGGAAAGTCAGCCACAATCCCCATACAACAGAGAGCTCCCGGTTACACACACACAAAAAAAGCTGCTTTGGATTATTTTTAAAAAGCCAGCATTTCAGGTTCTTTGTGTGTGAATTGGGCTGAATCATTCATTGCCTGTAGATGTCTCTCCCTGTTTAAAACACAGGAACCTCATTATCCCAGAATTCAACCTGCTTTAGAGGCTATAAAGTAAACTCTTATTTATGAAGCCGCTTTCAAGACTGGGCTCAAATATTGATTTTGAAACTGGATGTTTTACCAGAATAGAATTTCCCTCCTCTGAAAAATGGTTGAATTGTGTATTATGTTCACTCCTTTTCTGAAACTGGGAAAAAATATATAAATCTGGCATCATTGTTGCTGGTGGATACTGGGTTTTTTGGCATCATTTCCTGTCTTGGCAATCATTTCCTTGTTCTAAATTAATCCCCTGGGTAAACCCAGGAAACCCGTAACAGGATCTGATGGTTTACATTGTTAATTTTCTGGGCTGAGCTAGTCTGGATTTAATCAAAACCTCACTGGGAGCTTTGTAGAATTTTCCCCATGGAAGTAATAAATAGATGCTATTCAAGAAATTGTCTGGAAATGGTTGACAGAGATGGTCCCATGGTAAACTGGATTCTTCAAAATCAGAATCAATCATGACGCATCAAAGTCATTTTCTTCAACAACTTGTGTTCCAGCAACAACATCCAAATCATAGAACTATATAGGTAGTCGTCAACATATGACTGTAATGGAGCTTCCCATTATAGTCGTAAGTCATGACCAGGGGTCAGCAACCTGCGGCTCTGGAGCCGCATGTGGCTCTTTCATCCCTCTGCTGCGGCTCCCTGTTGCTGGTCAGCTCCACAATTGATAGGGCTTTCAGTTAGGACAGGTAGAGGAAAAAGGATACCACGCTAGGAGGAGACTCTACGGTACGGGGAACCGGACTTCTGGTCGGCTCTAGAATTGAACGGGGGCTTCCGGTTAGGACCTTTGTGGCTCTTTGAGTGTTTAAGGTTGCCGACCCCTGGTCATGACCATCATAAATCATGTTAGTCACATGATTCACTCGATTTTCCCAAACTTCTTTGCGGCGGTTGTTAGCCAGTTAAGCGGTTCTAAAACAAATGCCATAATCATTAAAGCAAGGGTGTCAAACTCAGTTTCATTGAGGGCCGCATCAGGGTTGTATTTGACCTCTGGGGGCCGGGGTGGGCGTGGCCAGCTCAACTTCACCCGTGTTGGGGGCGCCTGTGGTGGCCTGAGCACTCTGCCAGTGAAAACAGATTCCTGAGTTCTGTTTTCAGCTGCCACAACCTCCTGCAACCCTCTGCCAGCGAAAACGCCCACAGCCCTCCCGAGCTCCGTTTTCGCTGGCAGAAGTACCACGAACTGGTCCTTCACTGTTTCCAGGGTGGCCCCACGGGCCAGATCTAAGTACGCCGTGGGCTGGATCTGGCCCCTGGGCCTTGAGTTTGACACCCCTGCATTAAAGGAAGATTGGTCAAGCAAACCCATTGTTCGCACGTTTTGCCAAAAATTAGAAGTAATTTCCTATTTTTGGCAAAACCAGTGGTAAATGGCCATAAATGAGACTGTTGCCAACTGTGGGAAACGTCACATGACTGTGGGGGGGGGAGACCTTACCATCAAATCTTTGGATCTAGGTTGTATTTCTCTCGTTCCAGATAAGTCATAAGCCAAGGACTACATGCAAATACAATGAAAGTGTTCTGACCTAGGCTTCCTGAGTCTGTAAAACACACAAGTAGTCCCAAAAACCTGTTTTATTTTGACAGCTGTGAATTCTGTTCATTCACAGATGAGCCAAATAGTTGTAAAGAGTCCTTCGGAATAAGGCTGATAATCACCCACCTTTATCTCCCTTGAAACGCTGCCGAAGACCTAATTGGCAAAGCCACACGGAGTCCAGAATCAAACAGAGCTTCAGACTTTAAACTGCACAGAATTAACAACATTGCTTCCTGCAAAGGCCCAGGTGTCTTTGCTCCTCTTTTAAGTCTTTAAGTCCAAGTGCCTTTATAAAGCCCTTACTCCAGAGTCATCCCTTTTGTTTTAACTGTTCTTGCCTTCTGGCAGCTCTGTGCATGCGCGCACTGGGAACAGGCTCCCCCTGTTCCTTTGCCTTGCTGAGGTTCGATTCTGGAGGCTCCGGAGGCAGCACGTACCTCCCAGATGGCCCTTTCTCTGCCTCTGATGCAGAGTCAGAGTAACTTCAGTATGAGATGAGTGGCAAATTAGATAGATAGATAGATAGATAGATAGATAGATAGATAGATAGATAGATAGAGAGAGAGAGAGATAGATAAGATAGACCCGGGATGGCGAACCTATGGCATGCGTGCCAGAGGTGGTACGCAGCGCCCTCTCTCATGGCATGCGAGCCGTCGCCCCAGTTCATTTCTGCTGCACGTGTGTGTGCGCCTCTCATTGGCCAGCTGGTCTTCGGGTCTCTGCCATGTATGCTGTGGGAATAGGGCTCGTGCAGGGGGGCATGCCGCATGCGTGGGGGGGGGCAGGGCATGTGTTGGGGCACGTGCACATGTGCAGGGGGCGAGGCACATGCACGGGGTCCATGCATGCATTGCATTTTGGGGGTTGGGGGGCACACACATGCGCATTAGCAATCACGCTTGCTTTGGGCACTCGGTCCGGAAAAGGTTAGCCATCACTGAGATAGACCATTAATTCATGTGATATATTGATCCACAACCAGCCTACGAACCCCTTAGAATCCAAATCAACCGCACAGCCAACCAGAAACAGCACTGACCCTCAACCAAACCACACACACACTCCATCAGTAGTTCACCTCCCAATGACCCTGACCTGATATAATCTCCTTATCACAAGACCCATCACAAGACTCACTAATAACTCACAGCTGACCCCTCACAAGACCCTCACTTGACATACCCACACCTGAAGCCCTTATAAACAGAGGAACACTGACATCCCCTAAACTCCACTGAAGATGTATCCGGTACCTAGCCCGGTAACGAAACGTCCGGAAAACAACCCACAAACTCGGAAAACGAACCTTGACCCTCATCATTAACTACCCGGTTGCTCTTGAAGAAGATTTCAGCTTGCTTGGATTTCTGGTCTCCTGCCAATGACCTATCCCCTGTATTTGTCAGGCTGAGCCCAAGAACGATGTGAAACAATTCAGCCAAAGTTCAGTTCTTTATTTGCTAATACAGAACAGACTGAATCTTGCCAGACTAAATCAATACTACTGTCACCCTAATGAATCTAACCTGAGAGATTCTAAGGAGTGGCTATCCCATGTCTCTTCCTCTGCCTTCTATAGAAGTCCAGGCAGTGCTGCCTCTTGTCTTATCCCCCTTTCTGTAATGTTCTCCCTCCCTCCTGGGAAATTACCGCTTCACCATCGCACCAGCTTCTTCTTCTTCTCCTCCTCCTCCTCCTCCTCCTCCTCCTCCTCCTCCTCCCAGAGTTGGTACACACAATGCCTCCTTCCTTATTTGCTGGCTTCTGGTCTGTCTTTATCTTCAGCGTCTTTTACTACCATTGCTGTGCTGATTTACTGATACATTGCTGGCTAGATGTTGCAGATTACACAATTTTGTGAACAACCTCAACCCAGGATGCAACAGTCCTCCTAAAACCCCACAAATCATCGGATGTTCAGTCAGGCCTCGCAATAAATCTGTATTCTCCAGAAATTTCAACCCCTCCTTAAGCGATTGGCTAACAGCAGAAGCTTCCTACGTAGATGCAGTTGTGTTGCATCATTGAAACAGGAAATGGGGGCTAAGTTGGAGTAGCAAATAGATCTGGCTGAGAAATTGGGCTTAGAACAAGTTGGACATGCCCTGTGCCCTGATTCTGAAATTTTAGAATACATAGATGTAAATTCCCATTTGGTGTTTCCACTGCCTAGTAGCCCGTGAGAGAATCACATCATGTCATTAAAAGCCAAAAGGCAGAAGAGGCCAACTTATGTTCTTAGAAAAAAGAGGTGATAACAAAATAATAAAATAAATGAATTAAATAAGTACATCTGTTAAAAAAAATGAGCTCCAAATTTCAAGCAAGCTCCAGATACACTGAATGGACCCAGGTAGTTCTTGGCTTATGACCGGTCGCTTAGCGATTATTTCTCAAGCGCTGGGGAAATCAGGAGAGTCAGCAGTTCAAATGAGTATAAAGGTTTATTGCAAGCTAAAGCTGCCTAGAAGAATCTGACCAACTAACAGTCAAGAGAAATGAGCGGGAGATAAGAAAGGCATTCAAGGTGGACTGGATTTAGAACCCTTGCAGGCACGCAGGGACTCGTGACTTATGATGCGTTTGACTCCTCCCTCAGGCTCAGCCTGGTCATATACAATATTTGAAGTTATAACTGATCCTGGAAAGCAACTTACAATTTGGATTCAGATGTCTGCTTTCCCCACCCCACAATCTGGTGATCACATTTTGGGCACTTGGCAGCTGGCCCCTACTTACAGCGGTTTGCAGCATTCCATGATCAATTGACTACAGTTTATGACGATTTTGCTGGAAGACAGTATTTACTTCTGATTTCTAGCAAAAAATGCCCCATAGAGAGCAGTGCAGTGGTGGGTTGCCCCCAGTTCAGACCGGTTTGCAAGAACCGGTAGTAAAACTGGCGAGAGGCTCCACCCACTGCCCCGGATGTTGTCATAGGCGATCTGTAGAAGCTTGATGACTGCCGCATTCACTTTACAAACGCCACGAAAAAGGTCTTAAAATCAGGCACAGGCACACATGTTTAACCACCACAGTTTACAATTGTAATAGTGGACTCAAAATGATTGTAAGTGGAGAGCTACCAGTACTGTAGACTATTAGGGAACAGACTGTTACTCCTAAGTAACCTCATTTCCGTAGACTGTTGTAGCTTCTATCCCAGCTATGCTTGGATAGAAGCTACAACAGGGATGTCCAACCAGGGGTGGGATTGAAAAAATTCAGCAACCGGTTCGCTGCCCGGTTGCTGATGGGCATGGCCATGGGGGTGTGGCCTTCTCAACCTCCTGCACCACAGCAGTGGGGGGCATTTTTGGCCTCCCCAGGCTCCAGAGGCTTTCCTGGGGCCTCCAGGAGGGCGAAAACGTCCTTCCTTGGGCACAGGAGCCCTCTGGAGGGCAGAAATGGGCCTGTTTCCAGTCATCCGGTACTTCCAGTAGGCCCATTTTTCGCCCTCCCAGAACTTCCATACATGTTCTGCACTTACCGGGCATCCAAAATGGGGCGCATGAAGTTTCTGAGGTGGGGAGAGGTGTGGAGGGCAGGATCAGCCAGTCCTTGGAACAACCGGTTCGACGAACCAGATTAAAATTAATATCTGGTTCGCCTTAACTGGCTGAATCCCACCCCTGTGTCCAACCATGCTGGCTGGGGAATTCTGGGAGTTGAAGTCCATAAGTCTTAAAGTTGCCATGGTTGGACTCCCCAGAGCTAGAACTTCCAAGATGAAAGTAGCTACCTGTTAACACTCAGAAAGTCAAAAAAAAACCCCTTTTGTGGCGGGGAGAATTATGAATTCCTTCCTGCCTTGCCTTCAAGTTGTCTCTGCCTTCTCAGAAAATCTAGGGCCTTTCTTCTCTGCCTGTTGGACCACCCAGGAAGTGTGTGCATCTTAAATCTTGGTCTGGCGTGCAATCAAGGCGTAGCTAACGGCTCCACTCTACTTAACTTTACCTTGGATGGTCAGAGGGTTGCATTGTTAAAATCTTCGCTTTAACTACTTTGAAGGGTTGATCCAAAATATTTTTCTGCCTGAGGTGATAAACAAGGGCACTGCAGCTGGCTGAATTTTGTGGGCTGAATTATATTTCAACACCTGGAGCAGGAGAGAGTCTTAAAACACACCTGAGATGGTAGGACAATTTAGGGATAGAAGAACATTTGTCCTCCAGTAGAAAAGTATGGCTCTCAATCCTTGGAGAGGCAGAACTTCTGCCCAGCTCCAAGCATCATCGGTGGCCTGAGATGATTTTCTTCTGCTACCTCACAACAGACCCAGCTTTTCCCCCTTGCAAAGGTGACATTGTATAAAATAATGCATCATTTTTATGGATGCTGTCTAGAGATGGGTTTCAGCAGGTTCTGACCAGTTCTGGAGAACCGGTAGCAGAAATTTTTAGTAGTTTGGAGAACTACTTTGGTTTTGATTTTGGTTACCACCTTTAGAGCGCTCCATGGCTTAGGACCTGGTTATCTACGGGACCGCCTACTACCACCAATAGCCTCCCACTGCTCTCATAGAGAGGGGCTCCTCCAGGTGCCGTCGGCCAAACAATGTCGACTGGCAGCCCCTAGGGGGAGAGCCTTCTCTGTGGGGGCACCTACGATCTGGAACGAGCTCCCCCCGGAGATACGGAGGATCCCGGATCTGCACACCTTCGGCCGCGCTCTTAAGACCTTTTTATTCCACCAGGTGGGCCTGGCCTAATCTTTTCCCTCTTTTAAATTATGCAAATTTTAATTGGCTAAATGATTGGGGTTTTAATATGTTTGGGCCAAATTTGTTTAATTTGGTTTTACTTTGTTTTTAAATTTTATATCTATGTATTTTTACTGTTTGGCTGTTCACTGCCCTGAGTCCTTCGGGAGTAGGGCGGTATATAAATTAAAATAATAATAATAATAACAACAACAACAACAACAACAACAACAACAACAACAACAACAACCAGTAGTAAAACTTCGGACTGGCCCCACCCCCATCTAACTATCAGGAAATTTATCCTTGGTTCTAGATTGGTTAATTTCCATCCATTGCTTCATATTGTTCCTTTTAAGTGCTTTGGAGAATAGGCGGACCCCCTCTTCTTTATGGCAGCCCCTGAGATATTGGAAGACTGCTATCATGTCAGCGATACCAACTGTCCTTCTTTTGTATCCATTCCAATTGAATTAGATGAATGAGGATTTGCTTTTGAAATGTATTTCCAACAAGAAGAAAATCGTCAATTGAAGAGAACATTTGTAGCTCAAGGGTTGAACTGTGGGGTCCTTGGTGCTCTCTGAGCTGGGTTGTTTGCCTGCAGATCTTTTATTACCCAACTAGATCAGCGGTTACCAACAGATGGTCCGCGGACCACTAGTGGTCCACAGGAAAATTTTGGTGGTCCGCAGAAAAATTATTTGCATTTTCTATATTGCACTAAATCAGGGCTCCTCAAACTATGGCCTCTGGGCTGGATATGTGCAATGAATGATTGTGTTGCTGCAGAGAGTCTCTCCCTTCGGGGTCTATTTGTGAAGGTCGGAGGGGAGCAGAAATTCTGAATCGGGGTCTGCTTCAGTCTCCTGGTGTGGGGCTTTGGGCGAAGGCTGGAGGGAAGTGCCGCTGGTGGCAAAGAGCCAGAGGCCCAGTGCATCATAGCCTGGAACTGGCGGACCATCACAGCCCACCAAGTCTTCAGGCGCCTGGAACTGGCCTTGCACTTCTATTATTATTTCTTATTATTGCGATTTATATGGCGCCTTTCTCCTGAGGGACTCAGGGCGGCTTACAAAAATGACAATTTCCAATACAAATCACAATAAAATTAAAATCAACAGCCCAATTAAAACAATTTAAAATTATAACAATGTACACCCAAAACGGATCAGTTGAGTTGACAAAAGAGCCACGTCTTCAGCTCACGACGGAAGGAAAGGAGGTCGGGGGCTGTCCTGAGCTCGGTGGGCAATCCATTCCAGAGAGTTGGGCTCCCACAGAGAACGCTCTCCTCCTGGGGGCTGTCAGCTGACATTGTTTGCCCAACGGCAACCTGAGGAGGCCCACTCCATGAGAGCGCACGGGATGATGGGAGAGCAGCAGGAGATGGTCCTGCAAGTACCCCGGGCCTAAGCCATGAAGGGCTTTATAGGTAAGTACCAGCACCTTGAAACGAATCCGGAACACCACCAGCAGCAGCCAGTGCAGCTCACGCAGGAGAGGTGTTACACAGGAGTATCGAGAAACCCCCGTAATTACCCACGTGGCTGCATTCTGGACTAGCTGGAGCCTCTGGACGCATCCCAAGGGCAGTCCCATGTAGAGGGTGTTACAGTAGTCCAACCTAGAGGTAACGAGGGCGTGAGTGACCGTGGCGAGGGCATCTTGGTCTAGAAAAGGGCGCAACTGGCGCACAAGACGCACCTGTGGGAAGGCCCCCCTGGTTATGGCCAGGGGTCTTCCCTCTTCTTGGAAAGCCTATGCTCGTAGTCCTCAGTGAGGTACTTCTGCTGAGCCTCCTTCTCGGTCAGATCTAATTTGAACTAAGCTGTTTTGCCAACTTTTTCTCGTGGTAGCTGTTTAGCTCCAACAATTGCTTCTATTGGGGTCCTAAGGAGCCCGGGCAGGCAGGCAAGGAGTGGCTGGGAGGGGAGGGGCGAGTAGAGGCCGCGAGCTGTCCCTTGACGTGAGTGACATCAAGTTGATCACGTCCACTCAGTCACATGACCACCTAGCCACGCCCACCCAGCCGGTCATTAGGCAGATCATATTTGTGGTCCGTGGGATTTAAAATTATGAATTTAGTGGTCCCTGAGGTCCGAAAAGTTGGTGACCCCTGAACTAGATAACATGATCCATGCTAAAAGAGAAGTGGTGTATCCTGTCAGTGTTGGTGGGAGTGTTGTTTTCTTTGCGGTAGTTCCTTAAGTAGGCTGTTGTTTACTGTTTCTTCGATTGTGGTAGTTCCTTGATTGGAGCATTGTTTACTACAGTACCAGCTCAGACAAGCAATCAAAAAGCAAATAATAGCCTAATCAAGGAATCACCAAGAACATTCCCACCGACATGACAGGTAAATCACTTGTGTATAAACAGAAAGCAAACTCCACTCCCTTGTAGCACTGATGATGTTACCTAGATGGGTAATGAAACGTCTGTAAGAAAACAACTAAACTCAGAGAGCAACCCTGAGCTAAAAATACAACTCTACAAGGTGTTCTGTCCCCAACCACACGCACACACACCAACAGACGTTCAAGAGTTAAAGACCAAACCAGCCGGCAAAATCCTTTTCCTTAAGATAACGGAACTTGGCAACAACCTAGTGGCTGCCTGCCAAGAGTTTTTTATTTACGAAGAGGAGAGATAACTTCTCCCCACTTCTGATACATCAAAAGAAACAGCTCAATAATTACGGAGTTAATCAAGTCCAGAGATAATCCAGCAAAGTCTATAACAAAAGTCCGGCAATGCAGAATGGCGTGGAAGCTTTCAGCTTTGTTCGTCACAAGGTTTGACTGGCCACCACGCTCCCTTTTATATCCTGTGAGGTGTGGTCCAGTGACTCAGCCTAATCTCGGGCACGCCTTTTCTTCTGTTGCGTGCGCTTATCTTTGCGACGCTGGCGTGGATCCAGCCAAGACTCATTACCCTCATCACTGTCCATCTGTAGCTGCGTGGACATGCTTGGCCCCGGCCCTATCTCTTGCCCTTCGACGGACACCGAAGGCATTGCCAGAGAGGAGGGTCCTGGAGAGGGAGGCCTTGCCAACTCCTCTCCTTCACACTCGGAGTCCTCTCCTGCCGATGACACAGGCTCAGGTAACGGAGCCACAACACAAGGTTGACTCAGCCTTCCATCCTTCCGAGGTGGGTAAAATGAGGACCCAGATTGTTGGGGAGCAATATGCTATTTAGTATACTGTCTTTGGTGTAAGCCGCCCAGAGTCCTCGGAGAGTGGACGGCATAGAAATATGCCTAATAAATAAAAATAAAAATAAAATAAAATAAAATAAAATAAAATAAAATAAAAATAAAATAAAATAAAATAAAATAAAATAATAAAATAAACTCTGAGGGGGTCAATCTATTCTCTAAAGCACTTCAGGGCAGGAGAAGAAGTAACAGATAGAAGTTTATCAAAGAGCGATCCAACCTAGGATTAAGGAGGTATTTCCCGAGAGCGAGAACAATCAACCAGTGGAACCTCTTGCCTTCAGAAGTTGTGGGTGCAACACTGGAGGTTTTTAAAAAGAGATTGGACAGCCATTTGTTTGAAGTGGGATAGGGTCTCCTCTCCTGCATGAGCAGAGGGCCGGACTAGAAGACCTCCAAGAGCCCTTGAACTAGTACTGTAAATACTTCTGGATATCAGATTTTAAGAAAGGTTCAGGGAAGGGAGAAGCAGATGCAGAGAATGGCAAACAAGTAATAGAAGAGAGAACAATTAGGAGAAAAGACGAATGGAATGTATTTACAGTAGATCGAAGAAAATGTGAAGGGATACCACCACATTATCCAAGTGCCTCTATAAAGCCCTAGTAAGACCACACCTAGAGTACTGCATCCAATGTTGGTCACCACACTAGAAAAGATGTTGAAGCTCTAGAAGAAGTGCAGAGGAGAGCAACCAGGATGATTAGGACATATGAAGAACGGTTGCAGGAACTGGGCCTGGCTAGTCTAGTGAAGAGAAGGACCAAGGTAGACATGATAGCCGTCTTCCAATATTCGAGGGGCTGCCACAGAGAGGAAGGGGGTCAAGCTGTTTTCCAAAGCACCCGAAGGCCAGACAAGGAATCATGGATGGAAACTGACCAAGGAGAGATTCAACCTAGAAATGAGGAGGAACTTTCCGACAGTGAGAACCATCAACCCATGGAACAGAAGTTGCCCTCGGAAGTTGTGGGAGCTTCATCGCTTGAGACTTTCAAGAAGAGATTGGACTGCCATTTGTCAGAAATGGTGTAGGGTCTCCTGCTTGAGCAGTGGGGGTGGGGGGGGTGGGGAGTTTGGACTAGATAAGCTATAAAGTCCCTTCCAACTCTGCTAATCTAACCTTCCAACTCTTGCTATTCTGCATTCCGTATGCCAATGATGCTGGCATTTTTTTAGCCAGAAAATGGAAGCTGCCCTGTCCATGGTATCGCTTGGCCTAGGAACAGCCCCGCTGGACAGCTGGCCCTCCTGTACGGCGTGCAACCACAGAGGCCCTGGTTTTCTGAAATAGCTGATGCAGCACTTCTAATCACAGCTGCTCTCCGCCCCAAGTGGGTTGCGGTGAGGCGGATGAATCAGCAGCGAAAGACACAGGATGCATTGTCTCTTTGGGCCACGGCTTCTCCTCCCTGCTTCTTTGAAGGACGGAGCCAAAGGAAGAGAATCTCATTGCCCGGGCAAGCTGTGAGAGATGCCTCTTTGCCAGGGACAATTATTGTTTTCCTGAGTTTGAGGGTGTGGGGGAGACAAAAACCCAAACCGAGTCCTCTTCCCCTTTCCCAGTTGAAAAATTCTCTATTTTTAAAAGGATCCCATTAACTCCTCTTTTGCATGCTGCAATGAAGCTCCCTGTGAGTTTCCTTCTGTTTTTTCCCCTCCTCCCTCTTTCTCTCAAAGCAGACCCCTGTAATTTTGGGAAAGGGAGTGTGCAATTTGTGTCTTCCTGAGCACCACAGTTGGTAATTCAGATCCATATGCCCTTTATCTGGCGGTCCATTCAGCCAGCTTGGACTCTGGCCGGCTGACCTCCCACACACGTGTCACCATTTGAAATAGCCGGTAGGACCACAGGAGAAATGGAGTCCGGGGGTATTTTCAGGGGAAATTCTCTGTTTGTGTGTGTCTGTGTGTCTGTGTTTTTAAATTAAAAAGCAAAACAAAACTCGGACGATAGCCTTCCTGTGACATTTAGGCTTCGCTGGGTTTTTTTCAGCGCAGGTCTGTAATTAAAAAAATGAATATATTGGGGGAAATCCTTTCTAAGCTTAAGATCAAGACTTTGCGACTTCACAACCATACCTATGAAGTCTTAGCAGCAGCAGTTCTCAAAGCTTAGTTTTTCCAAAAGGCAACTGGACTATCCTTGAGTAAGAACTGAAGAAGCTTCTAGGATGAGAAGTGAAATGTCTTCATGGAAAAATGAAGCCCAGTTGCCTTTTGAAAAAGCACCTTTGAGACAACCATGACCTGGTTGACTGAGAATCTCTGTAGACATTGGCAACAGTCATTGTTATGTTGTCATCCTGCCTTTTGAAAATATCTATTTAAATCTATTTTAAATACCCTGTTTTCCCCAAAATAAGACATCCCCTGATAATAAGCCCAATCAGGCTTTTGAGCGCATGGCAATAAGGCCAAGCGCTTATTACAGGGTTCAAAAAAATATAAGATAGGGTCTTATTTTTGGGGGAACATGGTATTTATTTGGTATTCCTAATACTGTCATATCCTGTTTTCTCCACAACAACAACCTTCTAAGGTAGATTGAACTGAGAGGGAGTGACTGGCCCAAAGACACCCATCTGGCTTTCATGCCAGCTGGGGAATTCTGGGAGTTGAAGTCCACCAGGGATGAAATGTAAAATGTGTTACTACCGGTTCTGTGGGCGTGGCTTGGTGGTGGTGGGTAATGTGACTGGTTGGGCGTGGCCAACTTTTTTTCTTTTTTTAACTTTTCAAAGCATTTTTTTCTAA
This sequence comes from Arizona elegans, assembly GCA_022577455.1. Classification (NCBI taxonomy): domain Eukaryota; kingdom Metazoa; phylum Chordata; class Lepidosauria; order Squamata; family Colubridae; genus Arizona; species Arizona elegans. The sequence goes on from JAKOOJ010000050.1 coordinate 1,805,640, forward strand.
TGCTTTGAAAAGCCTCTGGCGATCAGGCAACTCAGCTGGGATCGTCAGAGACTTTTCAAAGCATTTTTTTTACCACCTCTTCAGCCAAGAGGTTGCAGAAAAAAATGCTTTGAAAAGCCTCTGATGATCCCAGCTGAGCCACGCGATCATCAGAGACTTTTTTTTTACTTTTAAAAGCATTTTTTCGTTGAAAGAGGTTGTAGAAAAAATGCTTTTAAAAGTAAAAAAAAAAGCCTCTGATGATCATGCGACTCAGCTGAGCATGGTGGAGGGGCGCAGGGATTTTTGCTACGGATTCTCCGAACCACCCCCTGCCATCACTACCGGATCAGGTGATCCGGTCCGAACGGGAGCATTTCACCCCTGAATTCCACCCATCTTAAAGTTGCCAAGGTTGAGAAACACTGATCTAAACTGTGCATAGTAAAGGAACATGCACCAAAATGATGACAGATATTGGTGCAATTAGTACGGTATATGTATCTGAATTCAGTAATAATATATGGTACTTGAATTTATTTATTTATTATTTATTTATTAATCAAATTTCTATACCGCCCTACTCCCGAAGGACTCAGGGTGGTGAACAGCCAAGATAAAATACAGATAATACAAATATTAAAAAATCCCTTAAAATTATTAAATATTTCGGCTGAAACACAGATTAAAACACCCAATTTATAAAATCACAAATTAAAAAAAATTAAAAATTTAAAAGATGGGAGTTAGTCCAGGCCAGCTTGCTGAAATAGAAAAGTTTTGAGAGCACGGCGAAACGTGCGCAGGTCCGCAATCTTCCGTATCTCTGGGGGGAGCTTGTTCCAGAGGGTAGGTGCCCCCACAGAGAAGGCTCTCCCCCTGGGGGCCGCCAGTCGACACTGTTTGGACGATGGCACCCTGAGGAGCCCCTCTCTATGGGAGCGTACTGGTCGGTGAGAGGCTATTGGTAGCAGAAGGTGGTCTCGTAGATACCCCGGTCCGATGCCATGGAGCGCTCTAAAGGTGGTAACCAAAACCTTGAAGCACACCCGGAAGACCACCGGGAGCCAGTGCAGCTCGCGCAGGAGGGGGGTCACATGGGAGCGCCACGTCGCTCCCATAACCACCCGCATGGCCGCATTCTGGACCAGCTGGAGCCTCCGGGTGCTCCTCAAGGGAAGCCCCATGTAGAGAGCATTGCAGTAGTCCAAGCGGGAAGTAACGAGAAGTAACTCATTAATTTAATTTAATGAACACATTGCTTTGGCTGCTTTAAAAATACTTATTAGAAGATAAACATGTACAAAATACTTCCTCCAGCTTTGAATGGAAGGTTGAGTCCAATATGATTTCAAAATTTATAGCCTTGTTGTCTATAGCCTTGCAGCCTTGTTTATAGCCTTGCAACCTTAAAGCAGTGGTGAAATCTGAATCGGTTTACTACAGGTTCTGTGGCTGCACATGGGCACCATGCACCAAACATGCAGTGGGCATGTGCAGTGCACACCAAAAGGAGGCTTGGGAAGGTAAGTAGAACAGTGCGGGGGGGTGATCAGCTGTGGCGTGGGTGGGAACCTCTTAAAAAACTTTTTTAAAGCATTTTTTATTACCGGCTTGGGCGAATAGGTAATAAAAAAATGCTTTTAAAAGGTAAAAAAAAGGTTCTGATGATCGCATGGTACAGCTGTGATCATTGCAACCTTTTTTTTCCTCTTTTTTAAAGCCTATTTTTTTTATTACCTATTCGCTGGAACCGGTAGTAAAAAAATGCTTTTAAAAGGTTAAAAAAAGGCTCCGACGATCACAGCTGTGCCGCGCGATCATCGGAACCTTTTTTTTTAATCTTTTAAAAGCGTTTTTTTTACTACCGGTTCAGGCAAACCGGCCTGAACCGGTAGCATTTCACCCCTTCCTTAAAGTGACTCAGCAAGATTCAGTAAGTTTTACTGATTAAGCAAGGAATGAATAAGAGGGGTGATAGGAGGTTTCAGTTTATCAATCAACTAGAAAGTTGATTCCTTCTTTCCTTGATTTCCATTTCGCTACCCACCAGATTTTTGATGACATCCTAGCTCCTCCTACTTATCCATCCTTTGGTTAATCAGATAGCAGTGTATGGACTCATTTCAATTATTTATTTATTACATTTATAAGCTGCCCACCCTGCAGTCCAGAGCGACTGGACGCGCAGTCCGCAGAGCAAGCTATGATAGCTAATTATCTAAGGCAGAACATCGGAATGACAGGAGTTCTTGTCCCAATTCCAGAGAGCAATTCATTTGAGCAAACCCCGCTAATGCAGTATACTTTCTTCGGATGTGGACAAAGAACATTTGTTCAATTCAGTGTGGCTTATACAACTCACTTCTTACAGGACCGGGGCTCGCTGACTTGAGATTTAGTCATGATTTTAAAAACTTGGAAACCCTTGTGTTTTTGGGAAAAGCGTGTTTATTTTTCAAAAAAGGGGTACGGTATCCTTCATCCATGAGACAGATGGATGGATGAATTTATTTATTTATAAATTTAATTATAAATAATAATGGTTGCAGGAACCAGGTATATGTCTAGTTTAATGAAAAGAAAGACCAGGGGTGACATGATAGCAGTCTTCCAATATCTCAGAGGTTGCCACAAAGAAAAGGGAGTCAAGCTATTCTCCAAAGCACCTGAGGGTAGGACAAGAAGCAATGGGTGGAAACTAACCAAGGAGAGAAGCAACCTAGAACTAAGAAATTTCCTGACAGAACAATTAATCAGCGGAACAACTTGCCTCCAGAAGTTGTGAATGCTCCAACACTGGAATTTTTTAAGGAGATGTTGGATAACCATTTGTCTGAAGTAATGTAGGGTTTCCTGCCTAAGCAAGGGGGTTGGACTAGAAGACCTCCAAGGTCCCTTCCAACTCTGTTATTCTAATATAATGTAATTAATTATAATATAATAACGTATATGCCACCCATCTCGTCTATAGGCAATTCTAGGCAGTTTACAATCAATAAAACCTCAATACGACAGATTATATGAAACAGTAACACTAATAGAATAATTCTTGAAATACACTTATCGGTATTTCAACTAGGGGGGACAATCTATGTGTATATTTTCTTTTTATGCACATCTGGGTTTTTTTTGTTTTGTCTACTTTTGCTTTGTTTTGGTATTTTCCCCCTTTTATGGCGTTTATAGCTGAACATTCTGAATATAATAATAATAAAAATAAATAGTAACACTAAAATTGGTATAAAATCCACAGATATCCGAGGGGGTGGATGTGTCATAACATGGTGCGCTGTGAAAGATAAGCATCTTTCAAAAGATTACTTTGATTACTGGCCATCAAAATACGAAGGAGGCATATGTAGTTTCCTTTCTCACGTCATCTTTCTTAAAATAGCGGTTGGATCAAGGAAGCCCTTGATTAAATACATTAATAGGTGAGGCAACTTCGAATTTCTGCAGCCTCTGAGAAGAGCAAATAAACCATTTCTTTACTTGGCAGCTTTATAATCTAAAACAGGGGTCTCCAACCTTGGCAACTTTAAGACTTGTGGACTTCAACTCCTAGAGTTGCTGGCTGAGGAACTCTGGGAGTTGAAGTCCACAAGTCTTAAAGTTGCCAAGGTTGGAGACCCCTGATCTAAAATAGGGATGTGGAACTAACTATGGTCCTTTTATGACTTGTGGACTTCAACTCCCAGAATTCGTGAGCCAGCAATGGGCGTTCTGGGAGTTGTAGTTCACAAGTCATAAAAGGGACATGGTTCCCCATCCCTGGTCTAGAAGCTTAGCAGGGAAGAGAAATAAACATCAATACAGGGAATAGTCCTCGACATACCACCACATTTGGGACCTGAATTTCCATTGTGAAGTGAGTCGTGCCCGATTTTATAACCTCTTTTGCTCTGGTTGTTAAGCGAATCACTGCCATTGTTAAATAGACCACATAGTCATTAAGTGAATTTGGCTCCCCTGATTTTCTTTGCAAGCTGGAAGCTGACTAGGAAGGTTGCACAGAATATCCAAGATGATTAAAGGCCTTGGAGACTAAAAGACATGAAGAACGGTTGCAGGAATTGGTCTAGTCAAGTAAAAAAAAAAAAAGGATTAGGGGTGACATGATAGCAGTATTCCAGTATTTGGGAGGTTGCCACAAAGAGGGGGGGGGGTGTTCTCCAAAGCACCAGAAGACAAGACAAGAAGCAATGGGTGGAAAAGCAACTTAGAAATAAGGAGAAATTTCATTACAATGAGGACAATTCACCAGTGAAACAGCTTGCCTTCAGAAGTTGTGGGTGGAGGCTTTTAAGAAGAGACTGGACAACCATTTATCTGAAATGGTATAGGGCCGTGATGGCGAACCTATGGCACGCGTGCCACAGGTGGCACGCGGAGTCATATTGCCTGGCACACCAGCTCAGCTCTGTCAGCTGATTTTCGGCCCTTTTGGGCCCACCAGAAGAGGGCCTGGGGGGGTAGGGGAAGGCCCGTTTTTCTTTCTCCCTGGCTCCAGATCTTCTCTATGCATCTGGGGAGGGTGAAAACAGCCTTCCCCACCCCCTCAGAAGCCCAAAATGGCCCGTTTCTCAACTTCTGGCCTCTGAGGAGGTGGGGAAGGCTGTTTTCGCCCTCCCCAGATGCATAGAAAGGATCTGGAGTCAGGTGAGAAAGAAAAATGGGCCTACTGGGCCATCGCGTGCCAGGAGTGGGGGGGGAAGGGGGGTCGCGCTCGCATGTGCGTGGCAGGGCACATAGAATTATGGGTGTAGGCACACACACGGGCAAACCTCCCCCACCCCACCCCTTCCTGGCACGCAATGGCAAAAAGGTTAGCCATCACTGGTATAGGGTGTCCTACTTGAGCAAGTGATTGGACTAGAAGGCCTCTAAGATCCCTTCCATGTCTATTCTTATTGATTGGTTGATTGATTGATTGATTGACTTAGGATGCTGCAATCATCATTAAATAACCATCATTAAGTACATGCTGGTTGCGAGGCACCCAAATTTTGATCCTGTGGCTATGGAGTGCTGTGATGGTCCTTTAGCGTGAGACCAGCTATAAACTGATTTAATTTCAAACAGTCACTAAACGAATGGTTGTATGCCGAGGACCAGGCGGGCCTGGCCTAATCCTTTCCCTCTTTTTAATTATGCAAATTTTAATCGGTTTTTAAACGATTGGGGTGTTTTAATCTGTCTGGGCCAAATTGTTTAATTTGATTTTACTTTGTTTTTAAATTTTGTATCTATGTATTTTTACTGTTTGGCTGTTCACCGCCCTGAGTTCTTTGGGATTAGGGTGGTATATAAATCAAATAAAGTAAGTAAGTAAGTAAGTAAGTAAGTAAGTAAGTAAGAGGACGCCCCGTGGCTCTATTGCAGTGTCCTTCTCCGCTGATTTGCATTTAATTCGGTCCCTTTCCGAAAAGAAAACTACAGGGACCTCCACAGCTGTCCGCACCCACCCAATGGGAGTGTTAAAATTATGGGCAAAGAGGGAGGCCAGGAGGTATAAATATGGAAGAGGAACGACTCGGGTAGAAATTTTAGCAAATCGAACCTGCTTGTTATGATCATCCCATTACATGGAAGCATGCAATTAAGTCCAAAAATTGCATGTTTGCTGCTGGAGGGTCAGGCGGTTCCTGTTTTATTCATTTCCTGCATCGGGGAACAAACCGGAGCGCAGCCCTTCCCTCCCTTTTCCAATTGTTTGGCTCCTTGTCTGGTCATCTGAGATTCTGTTCTGAAGAGTAGGAGAAAAATCTCGGATCCCTGCTAGTTATTTCCTCACAACGATCCTTCGAAGTTTCTTTCTTTCTTTTTTATTTATATTTTTTTTATTTTTATTTCTCATAAGCACATTTACATGTACAGTCATTTTCATCATTTTTCATTCATCTTTTCTTTTAACTTTCGTTTTTAATTTTTTCTTTTTCGGGACTGCTCTTTTACCCTTTAACCTTTACTCCAACCTTTCTTTTTAAAAAAATATATATATATTTTTTTTATTAATTAAAAAGTACAAACAAACATAAATACAACAATACAACATACAAAACAGACAAATATCAATCAAGTCTTACGACTTGCTCTTAAAGCTATCACATGGGTAGATTGTGTTTCCTGTTTTTATCTATGTATCTATATATTTATATAAAATATAAATCTATATAAATTTTCATATTTACATGTGAAACGTTGTCATCCTTTCCATATTTAAATTGTTACGTTCCTTAGTTGGTACTCAAGTTTTTGTCTCTAAATTAACCTCAGCCTAAATTAACCTACTCCAACCTTTCTTCTTCTCCTCCCCTTCTCTCCTCTCTCTTCTCCTACTTCCTTTGTTCTTTCTCTCCTTCTCTTTCCTACTTCCCCTTCTCTTCCCCCACTGCTCTCTTCTTCCCCCCTTCTAACCTTCTCCTCTACTTCTCTTTCCCCTCCCTTTTCTTCCTCCCCTTTCCCCTTTCTTCTTTCTCCTCTCCTCTCCTCTCCTCTCTTTTCCCTTCCCCTCTCTCTACTCCTTCCCCTCTCTCCTCTTGTTTCCCTTTTCAGTTCAATCTAAAGTGGTATTCGAGCAGCCCCGATTTTCTAATTATCTTTATTCTCATTTCAATTTCTTATTCAATTATTATTTATTTTTATTTCATCATTTGCATACATTTTTATAATATCTCACTTTTTTCCCTTTTACTCCCCCTCCCCTTTCTCCTTTTACTTGACATCATCTGGGTATTTATTTTTCTAATTGTTTTCACCCATCAATTCTCTTTATCTATTTTATTTCTATATCCTTATTCATATTTCTTTTCTAACCAATCATAAAATTTATCCCATGTCAGTGGCACTGAAAAAAAGTGACGTACAAGTGTTTTTCACACTTATGGCCATTGCATTAGCCATCCCCGTGGTCACGAATTCAGCTCCTCCTCGGCTGCCGATTCACACTTATGACAGTTGCCGTGTCCCAGGAGTCATGGGATCCCCTTCTGACAAGTAGAGTCAGTGGGAAAGCCGATTCACTTAACAACCGTGTGACTAATTTAACAACTGCAGCGATTCGCTTAAAAACCGTGGCAAGGAAGGTCGTAAAATGGAGCAAAACTGACTTCCCCGTCTTGCTTACAAGTGGAAATTTGGGGCTCAATTGTGGTCGTAAATCAAGAGTATGAAGTATATCAGAAGGGGATACAGCTGACAGACCAACCCTTGAAATGGGGTGCCTTGCCTCACAACATTTCAATTCCCCTGCATACCTTTCACATTTCCCCCTCTCTAAAGGGAGATAGAAATCCTATAGGCCAGCATGGAAAACAGCCATTCACTTAACATATATCCAGTTTCACCCTGAGAAGGCCTGGAAAGAGGAATGGTCCTTGGATCCTTGGATAACCATTGGTCTGAAGATTGGATAACCATTGGTCTGAAATGATAGACTGATTCCTGCCTAAGCAAGGGGTTGGACTAGAAGACCTCCAAGGTCCCTTCCAACTCTGTTCTTCTCTTCTACTCTACTCTACTCTACTCTATTCTACTCTACTCTACTCCTATTCTGCTCTGCTCTACTCTACTCTACTCTACTCTACTCTACTCTACTCTACTCTACTCTACTCTACTCCTATTCTGCTTTACTCTACTCTACTCTACTCTACTCCTATTCTGCTCTACTCTACTCTACTCTACTCTACTCTACTCTACTCTACTCTACTCTACTCCTATTCTGCTCTACTCTACTCTACTCTACTCTACTCTACTCTACTCTACTCTACTCTACTCTACTCTACTCTACTCTACTTTCTTATGGCCTGGCCATTAGTGATCCTTCTCTACCAAACCACCTGACTTCGACCTACCTCTTCCTGGACCCCATGGAACAGAATTCCGTGTGGTGCCGGAAGAAGTGCCTTTCCCTGTGTCAGTGGGGATGGAAAGAGCCCCCTCATTGAGATTGTGGTGCTGATACGCAAACTGTCAAACATATTCTGAACGATTGCCCACGACGTCGTCCTCCAATTCCCCAGAACAGTGATCTCCCAACCTTTACGGCTTAGCGGCCCGGTTGGGAGGGGGTGGTGGAAGAGGAATCAGTTCGTGCAAGCGGCAGGCCACCGCTTGCACAAGTTGAGCTGTGCACCTACGTGTGTGCACTGTTGTGAACTAGGCCCAAGTAGTTATTATCGGACACAATCAGTCCTAAACAAACATATTTTAATAGAACAGCTGAGAATTACTTCATTCTCAGCTTAGTCCAAATTAATTCCAAAACAAATCCTTCAGAAAAAGTCCTTCGGCCTTATCACAAACCTTTGTCTTCTTTGGCACCCTGCCAAAGGCTTTTCTTGGCAAAGCCCCACAAAGTTCAGAAACAAGAGATGCCAACCAGAAACAAATGTAGCAGTGTTGCTTTCCTACAAGATCCCAAGAGCTTTTGCTGCTCTTTTAAGACTCATGGGAGGGGCCAATCATCTCCTGGCCTTTCTCCCAAATCGTCCTTTTTGCTTTAGCTGCTCTTGCCTTCTGGCAGCTCTGCACATGCGTGCACTAGGAACAGGCTCCTCCTGTTCCTCTGCCTCTCTGCTGTCCGCCTTTGGAGGCTCCGGAGGCCGCGCATAACTCCCAGATGGCCCTGGCCCCATCTCTGCCTTCAATGCAGAGCTCTCATCCGGGCATTCCCCTGACTCCAGGACTGGCCCTTTGTCCTCCCCAGCCACCTCACTGTCCGACTCCGCTGCCAGCTCCGCAGGCTACTGATGGACCCCAACATGCACATGGCCTGCTACTCGTGCAAATAGAGCTGTGTACCTGCGGCTAGCTGACCGATTGTGCGGGCTGGTTCCAAATGGGACTCAGCCTGTAGTGAGCTGCAGCCCAGGGGTTGGGGACTCCTGCCCTAGAAGATTTATACGAAGCAACACCAGAGGTGATCTGACCTGAATTGGACATCTAGTTATGAGGCCACTGCCATACCCCCGTCGATGTTTTGCATATAACTAGCTGGATTTGTGTATACAAATGCAGCCGCATGAGCTATCGTGGGTGTACCTAGATACACCCACATTACACCAATTCTCGAGGTGCACTGGCTCCCTATTGGTCTCCGGGCACAATTCAAGGTGTTGGTTATTACCTTTAAAGCCCTACATGGCTCAGGGCCAGGTTATCTTTGAGACCGCCTTCTACCGCATAGCTCCCAGTGACCGGTAAGATCCCACAGAGTTGGTCTCCTCCGGGTCCCGTCAGCTAAACAATGCCGGCTGGCGAGCCCACGGGGGAGGGCCTTCTCTGTGACTGCCCCAGCTCTCTGGAACCAGTTACCTCCTGAGGTCCGGACCACCCCCACCCTATTGGCCTTCCGAAAAGCGGTGAAGACCTGGCTTTTCCAGCAGGCCTGGGGCTGTTGATCTCGCTGTTGCGATCTGGTGAGATCCGGCCATGAATGGTGTGAATGGGTTTTAATGTTTTAATTTTGAAATGTTTTTATAATGGTTTTCTAAATGCATTGTAAGCCGCCCTGAGTCTCTGGAGAAGGGCGGCATATAAATTGAACTAATAAATAAGTAAGTAAGTAAGTAAGTTTATTTCTCATCCCACACTAAATAATAATTTCAAGGGAGAAGCCCAGTTTTCACAGGATGGAGAAATCGAAGCTGGAAGGGGAGAGTGGGGGATGGGATCTCCACAATTCCCCCAAGATAAATCTTGGAAAAGAACTGTGGATTGCAAAGCTTGAGCTGTTGCAGCAGAGGCTGGGTGGGTTTGGTTGTGGTTTCACAAATATAGTCTCTGGGGTGTGTCTAAGGGAGGGTTTGCAATAACACACCGAGCCTGAATGCCACATGTCGAAAGGAAAGACAATAGCAAGAGTTTCCCCTACGGCTCTAATCTTATGGTGTGGTTGGGTGTGTTTCTGGGGGTGGTGGGGGGGGAGGAGAGGGGGGGGTGAAGGAAGGAGAAAAGAGAAAGCGAAGGGAGGGGTCCCGGGTTCGTTGGTGCTCCTAGGGACATGCAGAGATTTACGAGCTGCAGCCTGCCTGGCTTGGAATGCTTTGTGACTGAGGGAGTGGGCGTCTGGATGGATTAATGGGTTCTCGGTTTGTTGTGCTTGTGTTGTTGTTTTTCTTTTCCACGTTGTAGGCTTGAATTTTAAACCCCAAACCCGTCCAGGCTGGCTGTGGGTTTATTGCCAACCTGTGAGGGCTAGGGTTGTACAGGTAGTCCTCAACTTATTATGTGCAACATTTGTGTAAAGGTAAATGTAAAGGTTCCCCTCGCACATATGTGCTAGTCGTTAATGACTCTAGGGGGCGGTACTCATCTCCGTTTCAAAGCCGAAGAGCCAGCGCTGTCTGAAGACGTCTCCGTGGTCATGTGGCCGGCATGACTAAACGCCAAAGGCCCACAGAACGCTGTTACCTTCTCACCAAAGGTGGTCCCTGTTTTTCTACTTGCCTGCTTTCGAACTGCTAGGTTGGCAGAAGCTGGGACAAGTAACGGGAGCCATTACGCGGCACTAGGGATTCGAACCGCTGAACTGCCGACCTTTTGATCAACAAACTCAGTGTCTTACCTACTGAGCCACCACGTCCCTAGTAGTAGATGTCCTAGTAGCACATCTGTGTAGTCCGGTTCATTCATTACTTTTGAAATTATGGTAAACTTGCTTGGATGGATGGATGGATGGATGGTAAAGATACAGATAGTCTTCAACTTATGACCACAAGTGAGCCCAGAATTTAGGTTGCTAAGTGAGAAATTTTGGACCAATGACCAGGAGACTGTGAATTCTAGTCCAGCCTTATGCGTGAAAGCCAGCTGGGTGATTTTGAGCCAATCCCTGTCTCTCAACCCAACCCATCTCACATGGCTGTAGTGGGGAAAGGAGGAGGAGGAAGGAGTATTGGGTATGTTCACCACTTTAAGTTACTAATAAAGTAATAATGGTGAGGTTACAATCCAATAAATAAATAAATAAATAAATAAAAATGAATAACTTTACACTGTTCGTTCTGATATCAGTTCAGAATGATCCAAGCACGTGGATTATTATTTATTATTTATTATTTATTTATTATTTATTATTTATTTAATTTGTATACCGTCCTTCTCCAACAGGACTCAGGGCAGTGAACAGCCACGGTAAAACACAACATATAAAATTTAAAAGAAGTTTAAAAGACATTAAATGATTTTGGCCATCAATTTAAAACAACCCAGTTAAAACCAATTTCAAATTAAAACCACAAGGATGGGATCAAGCCAGCCCGGCTAGATGGAATAGATGTGTTTTCAGGCCCCGATGAAAAGTCCGGAGGTCTGGTATTGTGCGTATCTCTGGGGGTAGGTCGTTCCAGAGGGCAGGTGCCGCCACAGAGAAGGCTCTCCCCCTGGGGGTCGCCAGCCGACATTGTCTGGCCGACGGCACCTTGAGGAGGCCCTCTCTGTGCGAGTGAACTGGCCAGTGGAGGCTATTGGCAGCAGAAGGCGGTCTCGTAGATACCCCGGCCCTAAACCATGGAGCGCTTTAAAGGTGGTCACCAACACCTTGAAGCGCACCCGGAAGACCACAGGAAGCCAGTGCAGCTCGCGCAGGAGAGGTGTCACATGGGAGCGCCCTGTCGCTCCCATAATCCCCTGCGTGGCTGCATTCTGGACCAACTGGAGCCTCCGGGTGCACCCCAAGGGGAGCCCCATATAGAGAGCATTGCAGTAGTCCAAGCGGGAAGTGACGAGTGCCTGAGTGACCGTGCATAGGGAGTCCCGATCTAGAAAGGAACACAACTGGCGTATTAGGCGGATTATCCACTTTTGAATTCTCTTTATCCCCGACTCAAACTATATGTGACGCACCGTGGGGTGTATCAATTAATGAAAATGGAGAGGAGATATACTGTGAGTAAGAGGTGAAAAAACCACACTTATTTCCAAGGTGTTTGGCAGGGTGTGGTGAAAAAAAGTCAAAATGCCACCCACAAATATTGTGATCAAAGCTTCCTGGTCTGACACACATAACAAAACAGGCAGAACTAAAATCATACATCACGGGCACCCTCTTAGCATGTTTTTAATTTTAAAATATTTTAATTAAGTTTTGAAAGCAAGTATTGAAAGCACAAACTGACATAAAAGGGAAAAAGTGGGATGGGGATATCAGGAAAAAGTGACCAAAAAAGAAAAATACATCAAATAAATACATATCAAAAGTCATCTCCAACTTTTTTCAGTCCAGAGATAATAATGCAATACAACAAAGTCTCTCTAATTTAAGTGAATAATCGATATTTAAACTACCCTAAAATACTAATCATTAATATTCTTTTAAAAAATCAATGTCATCTTATATTTTTCTTTTAATTTTAATCTTAACACATAATAAATTGTCAAATATGAATAACCCTAAATTTTAAAAACCACAATATTTCTGTAGTCGGATCAGATCTGATTCTCAAATCCCAAAGTTGGGGATTTGCATGGCTCGCTGGGGAATTCTGGGAGCTGAAGTCCACAAGTCTTTAAGTTGCCAAGATCGGATGCACCTGTTTTAGAGCAAGAGCAATGATAAATGAAGATGTCGCCAAGGATTCCTGATTTTTTAAAAAAAGGATTCGAGTTTTTTATTTTGTTTTGGGCATTCAATTTTTGTTGTTGTTTAAAAATAGTTTTCACTTGTTTCATATTTGGCTGGAAATCAGGAAATAGTGGCAAGAAACCACATTAAAAAGCTTCTGGATTACAGACCCCATTTCTGTTGAAGACTTTCTCTGGCTTTCTTCCAATTTCTTCTTTTCTGTTGTTGAGAATTCCTAATAGCTGAGGTCTAGAAGGTAAAAAGTAGATTATTGTTTTAAGAGGAATAGATGCAGCTAGGCTGGAGCTGTCTTTTTTTTTTTTTTTTTTTTTTTTTTTTTTGCAATAAGGCAGGAGTGGGCAACTGTGGTCCTTTTACAACCTGTGGACTTCAACTCCCAGAATTCCTGAGACAGCTGGCCGCTGGGCACATGCTCAGGCACGCACGCTCCAGGTTAACCATCACTGGTATACCTGCTCTTCAGTTTCAGGAGATGGGTGGATACTGTCATTGCTGACTTCTGTCCCTAGGTGGCAGCAGACTTTGCGGTGCCTGTTTGGAGTCAGGAACATCCTCTCTCTGGTTAGTTCCTGTGGGGAAAAAATAATAATATTTTCTAACTTCTTAATGGATCCCACTTGCCTCTGCTCATAATATTTGAATAAGCATAGGGCTTTTTGGTACCGTTTGCAAAATTTCCTTGCCCCCTGCTCTCCATCAGTGTTTATTTAAGCGAGATTTCTTGAGAAGACATTAGGTTACAAGAATTCCAGCAAATTGTTTCCATTTCAGGATCTGTACTTTAGGGTGGAAATGTTTTTGCATTTCTAACGGGTATTCTAGTAATAAAATAGAAGTTTGCAACTAGCTACTTTACAAAAGAGCTTTCTAAATCTTTTCCGATTATGGAGTCAATTAATGTAAATTTCCTTCAAGATCTAATTAACATAAGGCAGTAGGGAATCAGTTTGTTTAGTGACCATTCAGAGTTACAACGGTCCTGGAAACAGTGACTTGCGAGCATTTTCACATTTGAACGACCATTGTGTCATCCCTGTGATCAAAATTCAGACGCTCAGCAATTTAACTCATATTTATGACGAAAGTCGTAAAATGGGGCAAAACTCACATAACACATGTTTCACTTAGCAACAGAAATTTGGGGCTCAATTGTGGTCATAAGTCAAGGGCTACCTGTACTACTGAGCCTCAAATTTCTATTGCTAATTGAAACGTGTTAAGTGAGTTTTGCTCCACTTTACGACCTTCCTTGGCATATTTGTTAAGCGAATCACTACCAGTAGTTAAGATAGTAATATGGTTGCTAAGAGGATCTGGCTTCCCCCATTGACTTTGCTTGTCAGAAGGTCGCAAAAGGTTATCACATGACCCCGGGACACTGCAATCGTCATAAATATGAACTAGTTGCCAAGCATCTGAATTTTGATCACATGATCATGGAAATGCTACAAAGGTCATAACTGTGAAAAGTGGTCATAAGTCACTTTTTTCAGTGCCATTGCAACTTTGTACAGTGACTAAATGAACTATTGTAAGTTGAGGTCTACCTGTAAATCATAAGTCAAAAAGTACCGTATTTTTCAGATTATAAAACGCACATAAATATAGAAGAGGAAAACAGCAAAAAAAATGTTTTTGGCCTCCACACACCCCATTTTCGGACCTTTTTTCGGGCCTTTTCCAGCCTTTTTTCGCCCCATTTTTGAGGCTTTTTTTGGCCTGTTTTCAAGGCTTTTTCTGGCCTGTTTTTTGGGGGGCTATTTTCAGCCCATTTTTTCGGCTTTTTTTCGGCCCATTTTTGGGGCTTTTTCCAACCTGTTTTTGAGGCTTTTTCCAGCCTGATTTTGAGGCTTTTTGGAAAAAAACAGGCTGAAAAAAAGCCTCGAAAACAGGACGGAAAAAGCCTCGAAAACAGGCCAGAAAAAAACCCCCAAAACAGGCTGAAAAAACCTAGAAAACGGGCCGAAAATCCCTAGAAAATGGGCTGAAAAAACCCTAGAAAACGGGCTGAAAAAAGCCTCAAAGATGGGCTGGAAAAAGTCCCGAAAACGGGCCGAAAAAAGGCCCTAATGCGGAGGCCAAAAAAGGCCGGCGGGTGGGTGGGGCTTCGCCAATATTCGGTCTATAAGACGCACAGACATTTTCAGCCCCTTTTGGAAGGCCAAAAATTGCATCTTATAGTCCGAAAAATACGGTACCTGTAGTTTCTCTATTGTGGCTTGCTTATAGACCGGAGTCTTGCCATATTAAAGTACAAATCTGCATAACTATTTGATAAACCCTGAGAATGGTTAGGGAGGGTCCACCCAGTCTCTCTTCCTGCATGCCAAGGATTCCAGACGGATTTGTCTCTTGGGAAAGACCCCATTCCCTCCTGCAACTCTCTTCCACATTCCATCACAATCCCGAAGATCTGGGTTTTGTTTCTGCAGCCCAACAAAGGATTTCTGCTACACACACACACAGACACCATGCACATAGCAGGGGAGAGGAAAACTTTTGGCAGGTACACCTTGCAAATTTCTCTGCCAGGTTCCCCAGAAAGAAGGCTGCAAACGGCAACATGATCGCAGCGAGCCTGGCAACCAACCGGTCATAAGTGTGAAACAGGTTACATAGTGTGCAAATCATGGTCACATGACCACCTTGGAGCGGTGTGGCATGACATTTTATGATAGCTGGAAATACTTTACGGATTGTAAACCACCCATTAAACGACTGATCATAGATGGAGGGTTACCTGTATTTCTCAATCCCACTGCATTTATTAAAAGATTGCAAAGCTGGAAGAAAAAAATAGCTGCCGTTTGAAATAAAACCATAGACTTTAATATATATACTGATAGATTGGCGAGAGAACTATATAAGTACTCTACATTTTTTTTTTATTATGCAAAAGCTTCAGAAGATTAACACCCAAAGACCAGGTCCAACACACATAACAATCCCCAAACACCCTCCCACCCACCACAAATTCCCCACCCCTAAACCACCCAAACATCCACACAACAGACCAAGTAATGCTGCCAACAGCTCTCTGATGGCGGCCCTTTAGTTCATTGTTGAGTGCAATTATAGCTCTGGGATAAAAACTATTCAGAAAACGTGTGGTCCGCGTTTTAATTTTCCACCAGGAAAAATGAGAAGTCCAGGATGAAATGTGGGCGACAGCACATTCTTCAATCAGAATAGAGCTGGAAGGGATCTTGGAGGTCTTCCAGTCCAACCCCCTGCTCAAGCATGAGAACCTATAGCCGTGATGGCGAACTGATGGCACGCGTGCCACAGGTGGCACGCGGAGCCATATTGGTGGGTATGCGAGTGTTGCCCTAGCTTAGCTTCACCATGCTTGTACGTGCCAGCCAGCTGATTTTCAGGCCTTCCGGGCTCCCCGGAAGTTGGGAAATAGGCTGTTTCTGGCCTCCGAGAGCGTGGGGAAGGCTGTTTTCATCCTCCCCAGGCTCCAAGAAAGCCTCTGGAGCCTGGGGAGGGTGAAAAACGGGCCTACCGAGCCCACTGGGCCATTACGTGCCAAAACTGGGGGGGAGTGCGGAGGGTCACGTGTGCGGGGGCGGGGTGCATTGAATTAATGGGTGTGGGCACGCACATGCGCGACGCCTCGGTGCTCCCCCCCCATTTTTGGCACGCGACAGCAAAAAGGTTAGCCATCACTGACCTATGCCGTTTCAGATAGGTGGCTGTTCAGTCTTTTCAGTGATGGAGCACCCACAACATCTGAAGGCAACTTCTGTTCCACTGGTTAATTGTCCTCACTGTTAGGAAGTTTCTCCTTAATTCCAGGCTGCTTCTCTCCTTGATTAGTTTCCAACCATCGTTACTTGTCCTGCCTTCTAGTGCTTTGGAAAATAAGTTGACCCCCCCCCCCCCAGATACTGGAAGACTGCTGTGATGTTACTCCTAGTCCTTCTTTTCTCTAGACGCGTGAGGGCGAACCTATGGCACGTATGCCACAGGTGGCATGTGGAGCCATATCTGTGGGCACGCGAGTGTTGCCATAGCTCAGCTCCAGCATGCATGTGTGTGCCGGCCAGCTGATTTTCGGGCCTTCTGGGTTTACCAGAAGCTGGGAAACGGGTCGTTTCCAGCCTCTGGAGGGCCTCTGGGGGGTGGGGAAGGCTGTTTTCGCCCTCCCCAGGTTCTTAGAAAGCCTCTGGAGCAGTGGTGGGATTCAGCCGGTTCGCACCACTTCGGGAGAACCGGTTGTTAACTTTCTGAGCAGTTTGGTGAACTGGTTGTTGGAAGAAATTATTAGGGCAGAGAACCGGTTGTTAAATTATTTGAAACCCACCACTGATCTGGAGCCTGGGGAGGGCGAAAAAGGGGCCTACCTGGCCCACCGTGCCATTGCGTACCAAAAGCGGAGGGAGCGTGGGAGGGTCACACTGCATGCATGGGGGGTGGGGCACATAGAATTATGGGCATGGGCACACGCGTGTGTGACCCCACCCCCACCCCACGCTCCCCCGGCTTTTGGCACTCGATGGCAAAAAGGTTAGCCATCACTGCTCTAGACTGTGGCCATGCCCAATTCCTGCAACCGTTTTTCCTATGTTCTAATCTCCAGGCCTTTAATCATCTTTGTTGCTCTTCTTTGCGCTTTTTCCTAAAGTCTCAACATCTTTTTGGAATGTGGGGACCAAAACTGGATGCAGGATTCCAGGTGTGGCCTTACTAAGGCTTTACAAAGCGGTACTAATACTTCACATGATTTTGATTCTGTGCCTCTGTTTATACAACCAATTATTATACAACCAATTATCCTCCCAATTCCCCAACTTCCGTTCTTCTATCAGATGTTGGAAAGCAGAGATGGCATTATGATGGCTACAGGATGACATCACCAGCGTGTGTGGTGGTGGTGTAGGCCTTGTCATGGTTTGCTGTGAACAAAGGTGTTCACAGGTCTATCCAACCAGCTGGATCCACGCACGTGTGTGTGAAAGTCACTTCCAAGAAGGGAAATGCAAACGTAACCATCATTTATTTAGATGACCCAGTCAGGTGGCTTCCCGAGGATTTCTGCATGATTCCTGTTTATTCTAAGGTTGAAACCACAGGATAATTATTCTGGGATGGAAACATAGGTTGATCTTAAACATCTGGATGAGACTAGACATGTCTTATGCTTGGAAGTATTGTTTTTCAACTTTGGCCACTTGAGTGGATGTGTGGACCAAGTCTCAGAATTCTCCAGTCAGCAAGATTTATGGACTTCAACTCTCAGATTTCTCAGCCAGCAAGATTTATGACTTCAACTCCCAGAATTCCTCAGCCAGTAAGATGCAAGGACTTCAACTCCCAGAATTCCCCAGCCAGCAAGATTTATGGACTTCAACTCCCAGAATTCCCAAGCCAGCAAGATTTATGGACTTCAACTCCCAGAATTCCCCAGCCAGCAAGATTTATGGACTTCAACTTCCAGAATTCCCCAGCCAGCAAATCCGGCTTGGGAATTTTGAGAGTTGAAGTCCACACATCTGAAAGTGGCCAAGACTGAGAAACATTGGCTTAGAAGGATGTATCAAGTAGGAGAAGATTTTGGATGATCCCACAGGCATTTCTAGAATCACTGCAGATCCCTTTGGCATTCTTAGAAAGCTAGCGGGAAAAAAAGTAAACTGTGAAAGAATAAAATAGAAGAGAGCTCCATGAAGGGTTACAGGAATTTTGGGGTCCTTGGCACTCTAAGCTTCGTTGTTTTCTTGCAGATGTCTCATTACCAAATTATGTAATATCATCAGTGCATTTAGTTCCTTCTTATCTACCTCCCTTAAGGGGCGATAGGTGTTACTGATGATGTTACCTCATTTAGTAATGTGACGTCTGCAAGAAAACAACCAAGCTTAGAGATCCCCAAGGACCTCACCATTTATCCTGAATTACAAATATTCTCTTCTATTTCTCAGCCTCAAATTTGAGGAGTCTTTACTTGTATAACCCAACAGGTTGCAGCACCCTCCAGACTCTGGCTAATCTCAAAGATTATTATTATTACTATTATTATTGGTTCGATTTATATGCCGCCCTTTTCTGGAGACTCAGGGCGGCTTACAATGCGTTAAGCAATAGCCTTCATACTTTTGTATATACCTGCTTAGTAGGGCTTTTGCCCCCCCCCCTCCAAAGCGGTGGCGCAGCAGACTAAGCACTGTTATTAACAGTGCTGTTATTAACATCAGCTGCCTGCAATTACTGCAAGTTCAAATCTCACCAGGTTGATTCAGCCTTCCATCCTTTCTAAGGTAGGTAAAATGAGGACCCGGATTGTGGGGGCAATAAGTTGACTTTGTATAAAAAATATACAAAAAGTATGAAGGCTATTGCTTAACGCATTGTAAGCCGCCCTGAGTCTCCGGAGAAGGGCAGCATATAAATCAAATAAAAATAAATAAATAATAAATAATTAAAAAAAATACAAAGTCAGCTTATTGCCCCCACAATCCGGGTCCTCATTTTACCTACCTCGAAAGGATGGAAGGTTTTATTTATTTATTTGTTCAACTTGTATGCCGCTTTTCTCCAAAGACTCAAGGCGGAAGTCAACCTTGAGCCTGGTGAGATTTGAAATTGCAGTAATTGCAGGCAGCTGGTGTTACTTAACAGTGCTTTAGTCTGCTGCGCCACCAAGCTACGCCACCAAGATAATCAAAGTCAGATCTAATCAATATTTGGATGGGAGATCACTGAGAATCCCAGGACTGTAGGCTAAACTATAGTTAAGAAGTGGAAAAGCCAAGCTGGACATGATCATGAAATCATGAAAAGTCCACCTTGATTTGAAGGAGCGTTTCCCGTAGATTATGCAAGCCCAATAAATGGGTTAATTTGTTAAGAAGTGTGGAGCACAGTGACTTTCTAACTCCATCCCAGCTCATACAGTAGTGGCCAAAATTGTGGAAACCTTTTGGGAAAAGTGTATTTTTGAGGTTTGATGGCTAAGAACACCATTTTATTTTATTTTATTGGAGTTTTGAGATAATCTTATTCCACTGTTGGAATGGTTTGGGAATAGCCCAGATCTTAACCCAGTTGAAAATCTATGGAGCTGACTAAAGAAACTTGTTAGTCAGAAGCCACCCAGGAATAAAACCCAGTTAATCGAAGCCATCATTCCATCTTGGTTTCATTCTAACAGCTGCAGAACTAAAAGACTTGGTTCACTCCATGGAAAGACGTTATAAGGCTGTAATTCATGCTAAAGGTTACCCAACTATTAACTCACATGGTGATAATGTTTGTATATCTCGTTTTTTCCATGGTGATATTTTTTGCATATCTCATTTTTCTACGTGTTTCACTTTTCATCTTTATACTGTAACTGCTATTCTAATAGGAAATCCTTCATAAAAGCTATTGCATTACATTCCTGATTAAATTATCTTTCCATTCATATATAATTTTATGGTACTACTCCCCCCCCCAAAAAAAGTGATTATTAGCTGGTTTTAGCAAATACACTTTTCCCAAAAGGTTTCCACAATTTTGGCCACCACTGTAAGGCGGACCAAGGCAAACCCCCATTCTAGCAGTGGGAAGGCAGCCATGGGTGGGTGGGTGAGTGGGGGGAAACCCAGGGGCTGCCAACATAGGCCAGAGCCAATAAACAAAAGTAAGCTTGCAAAAACAGCATTTTCTCCGTGCATATTGAGGCCGGTTCCCCCAGGCTGCCTTGCTCCCACATGGAGAATAGAGATAATCTCAAGGTTTTGTCTGCTTTTGATCTTTGTGGGGAGGTGGGTGGGAGGGACCCCAGGGGAGAAGGGAAGTGACACACAGGGGAAGAAGAGCCCCTGCCCACACAAGCAAGCTTTGATTGCTTGGGAAAAAGACAAATACATTCTTCAACCCCTCCAACCCTCCTCTCTCTCTCTGCTCCCTTGCAAACTTTTTTTTAGCCCTTACGTGCTCCCTAAAATATGCTCTCCCTGCCAGCAAATCCCCTTCTCCCGCCCTCCTTCAGTTGAAACAGCTAGATGTCCCCACTTTTACCTATTCAGGAGTCAGTCCAGTTTGGTTTTTATAGGACTAGATCCAGGGGTGGGCTGCTGGGGGTTCGCAGGGATTCGGGAGAGTCTCTAGCTAAGATTCTGTGCAGTTCCGAGAACCCCCAAATCCCACTCCTGGCTGGCCCCGCCCACTGCACCCCTCCCCTCCCAGGAGTCCCCACGCAGCCCGTTTAGGATGCAGGTAAATGCAGGGTGCATGTGGAGGCCCGGGAGGGCCTCTGGAGCCTGGGGAGGCCGTTTTGTCCTTCCGGAGGCTTAAGGAAAGCCTCCGGAGCCTGGGGAGGGCAAAAATATCCAACTCTCCTCCATGGTGCAGGAAGCCAACTAGACTATGCCCATCATGGCCACGCGCACCCAGCAACCGGGCAGAGAACCCCTTGCTAAAATTTTTGAAGCCCACCCTTGACTAGACCCCACAAAAACAGTGTGTTATTTGAAATGCAGCCTTCCTAGTGTTAATAATTCCTGATAAAGATTATGCCAAGCTTCTCCTAAAAGAGTTTAATTGATTGAGATTGACATATACTTATTCAGGTAGAGCTCAGTTTAGGACCACAACTGAGCCGAAATTTCTATCACTATGCAAGACAGTTGTTACGTGAGTTTTGCCTCCATTTAAGACCTTTCCTGCCATGGTTGTTAAGTGAATCGTTGCAGTTGGTAAGTTAGCAACAGAGTGGTTAAGTGAATCTGGCGGCTTCCCCATTGACATTGCTCATTTCGGTCACTAAACGAACTATTGTAAGTTGCAGGCTATCTGTATCTTGGCAGAATGCTAAGGAATTCTGGGAGTTGAAGTCCAGCCGTCTTAAAGTCGCTAAGGTTGAGAAATCTTATCCTTTTACTCCCTCAAGCTTTCAACAGACATAATATCAAATGTTTGAATCGTACCAACCTGACCATTATCATATATACTAAATAGGCAATCTGTTTCTCTGTGTGCCTGTCCTAATGCAATCAAATGCACCCTCTATCCATCACAGGCAGTGGTGGGATTCAAATAATTTAACAACCGGTTCTCTGTCCTAATGACCGAACTGGGTGGGCGTGGCCATGCTGGGCGTGGCCAGGGGGTGTGACAGGCAGCACTCGGCTTCCTGCACCCCCGCTGGGAGCAAAAACGGGCCGTGAGGGGGGGCACACCCCACGTCCCGTTTTGGGCCTAGTAAGCCTCCCTGCAGCCTCCTGGGAGCAAAAACGGGCCACGGAAACTAATCAAGGATAGAAGAGAATCAACCTAGAATTAAGGAGAATTTTCCTGACAATGGAAACAATTAATCAGTGGAACAACTTACCCTCAGAAGTTGTGGGTGACCCAACACCGGAGGCTTTTAAGAAGAGATTGGAAGTCATTTGTCTGAAATGGTATAGGGCAGTGATGGCTAACCTTTTTGCCATTGTGTGCCAAAAGTTGGGGGGAGTCGTGTGGCCACACCCATAATTCTATGCTCCCCACGCTTTTGGCACGCGATCTCCCCAGGCTCCAGAACCTCTCTAGGAGCCTGGGGAGGGCAAAAACTGCCTTTCTCTCCCCCCCACCCTCCGGGAGGCCCTCCAGAGGCCAGAAACAGCCTGTTTGCCGACTTCCAGAAGTTGGCAAAGGGGCCGTTTCCGGCCTCCAGATGGCCTCTGGGGGGTGGGGAAGACCGTTTTCACCCTCCCCAGGCTTCTAGAGAGGCTCTGGAGCCTGGGGAGAGCAAAAAATGGTCCTTCCCCATCCCCGCCAGACCCCCTGGAGGCAGGAAACAGCCTGTTTCCCTACTTCCAGATGGCCCAGAAGGTCCGAAAATCAGCTGAGCTCATGTGCCCACCAATATGGCTTTGCGTGCCACCTGTGGCACGCGTGCCATAGGTTCGTCATCATGGGTATAGGGTCTCCTGCTTAAGCAGGGGGTTGGACTAGAAGACCTCCAAGATCCCTTCCAACTCCATTACTCTAAATTCAGAATGATGTCATTCTTACATCAACTGGACTGAAATCATTGTGTTGCCTCCAGACTTCCGAGAGGAAATGGCCTTGATTTACTGGTTTGGGTGGGTGGGCGTGTTATCTTTTGGACATGAAACATTGTGGAGATAAATGCCTTAGGACCGTTTTTTTTCCCCCCTTCTTAATCAGTGGTTCCTTTTGCAGTGGAGGCCAACTTAGCTTTCCACTCGCCCATCAATTTCCAAGAAATACGTCAATCGCCTCCTCCTCCACCACCACCACCACAAATTGATTTTGAGAATAATTTACATTTTAAAAAAGGGATCCTTGAATGCTATACTCACAACCTGCCCTCTGGAACAAGTTCCCCCCCGGAGATACGGACGATTCCGGATCTACATACTTTCCGCCGGGCCCTCAAAACTTTTTTATTTCAACAAGCCGGGCTGGCCTAACTCTCAAATGGTTTAATTTTATTTGAATTTTAAATGGGGTATTTTAATTGTTGGGCCAAATTGTTTAATATATTTTTAAATTGTTTTTAAAATTTGTACTCTTATGTTTTTTACTTTTGGCTGTTCACCGCCCTGAGTCCTTTGGGAGAAGGGCGGTATATAAATTTAAATATAAATAAATACATAAATAAATAAATAAATAAATAAATAAACAAACTGAATGCAACAAACAAACAAAAATTCGGAATGGTTGTCTTCACAAAATGTTTGGTTCCTGTTTCTGTCTTCAAACCAGGGGTGAGTTCTAAATTTTTTTTACTACCGGTTCTGTGGGCGTGGCTTATTTTGTGGATGTGGCTTGGAGGTCATGTGACTAGGTGGGCGTGGCTAGCTGGTCAGAGTCATTTCTGGAAGGTCCTCGCACTTACGACCAGTCCTCGCACTTACGACCCAACTCATTTGTTTGCTTTTAACACTGATCAGCTGTAGGACGGCCCTTTGAAGCCCCGCGGCAAGAGTTTAAACAGTTTTTTTCCCTCTAGTCATCAGCTGGGACTCAGGAGGCAGCAATAGATTGCGGGTGGGACCAAATAAAAGGTAGGAATAACGTGGGGGGGTGGGGGGTGGGAGGACGGGGGAGAGAACCGGTTCGGTGACGTCATATCGTCACCGCTACCGGCTCGGCCGAACCGGATCGAACCGGGAGGAACCCACCACTGCTTCAAACAGTATCTTGAGCAGTAATTGATAAAGTTTTAAATTGCTACAATCTGGTAAACTGCATAGAAGCTAACCAAGCATAACGTAACTAGTTAAAGGTAAGGGTTCCCCTCGCACATATGTGCTAGTCGTTCCTGACTCTAGGGGGACGGTGCTCATCTCCATTTCAAAGCCGAAGAGACAGCGCTGTCCGAAGACGTCTCCATGGTCATGTGGCCGGCATGACTAAACGCCAAAGGCGCACAGAACGCTGTTACCTTCCCACAGTGATGGGATTCAAGTAATTTAACAACCGGTTCTCTGCCCTAATGATTTCTTCCAACAACCAGTTTGCCAAACTGCTCAGAAAGTTAACAACCGGTTCTCCCGAAGTGGTGCGAACTAGCTGAATCCCACCACTGCCTTCCCACCAAAGTGGTTCCTATTTTTCTACTTGCATTTTTTATGTTCTTTCGAACTGCTAGGTTGGCAGAAGCTGGAACAAGTAACAGGAGCTCACCCCGTTACGTGGCACTAGGGATTCGAACCGCTGAACTGCCGACCTTTCTATCGACAAGCTCAGCGGCTTAGCCACTGAGCCACAGTATCCCTAATATATATATTTTTAACTTAGTTAAGAACTTGTTGAATTTCACCCCTGACCTCCAAGGCACCATGCAGGATTGTTGTTAAACCCAGTAGGAAAGGGAAGCCTTATGTACGCCACATTGAATGAAATAAAAGCAGGATGCAGATAAATCATATAAGGAATCAAAAGGCAAGAGCAAAAGCAGAAAGTTCAACCCTGAGTTCAGCGGAGGATGGAAAACGCTCTCTTTCATGTGCAGCCAGAAAACGCAGGTGGCAATTGTGATAGTTGCTGGCAGGGTAGGTGGAGGATAATATTAGGTCTCCGTGCCCACCAGACACGGTGGGCGGCTTGTCCTCCTGGCGTGTTTTAAATTCAATCCCTAAGCGCGGCAATACCAGTAGGCATCTGTTTTTTTTTTCCATAGAATAGAATAGAATAGAATAGAATAGAATAGAATAGAATAGAATAGAATAGAAAATATGGACTAGAATAGAATAGAAAATAGAATAGAATAGAGAATAGAATAGCATAGAATAGAGTAGAATAGAAAAAAGAAAATATGGACTAGAATAGAATAGAAAATAGAATAGAATAGAGAATAGAATAGAATAGAATAGAATAGAATAGAATAGAATAGAAAATATGGACTAGAATAGAATAGAAAATAGAATAGAATAGAGAATAGAATATAGAATAGAATAGAATAGAATAGAATAGAATAGAATAGAATAGAATAGAATAAAGAAAATATGGACTAGAATAGAATAGAATAGAATAGAATAGAATAGAAAATATGGACTAGAATAGAATAGAGAATAGAATATAGAATAGAATAGAATAGAATAGAATAGAATAGAATAGAATAGAAAAAAAAATATGGACTAGAATAGAATAGAAAATAGAATAGAATAGAGAATAGAATAGAATAGAATAGAGAATAGAATAGAGAATAGAATAGAATAGAATAGAAAATATGGACTAGAATAGAATAGAAAATAGAATAGAATAGAGAATAGAATATAGAATAGAATAGAGAATAGAATAGAATAGAAAATATGGACTAGAATAGAAAATAGAATAGAACAGAACAGAATAGAATAGAATAGAACTGAACAGAAAATAGAAAATAGAAAATAGAAAATAGAAAATAGAAAATAGAATATAATATAGAGAATAGAATAGAACAGAATATAATAGAATAACAGAGTTGGAAGGTACTTTGGAGGTCTTCTAGTCCAACCCCCTGCTTAGGCAGGAAACCCTACACCACTTCAGACAAAGGGTTATCCAACATCTTCTTAAAAACTGCCAGTGTTGGAGCATTCACAACTTCTGGAGGCAAGACCGAAAAGCACCTTTAGGACTGCCACAACCTGAGAATCTCAGTAGACCTCCTCCAAAGTAGCCTCTGGGATTGTCTCAAAGAGAAGCCATGCGGGTCCTAACTCTCCATGGTGAACTCCAAGCCACCTCAAGCACATGGGGAGGGGGAGAGAGAGAGAGAATGTCAAAAGGACAGAATGTGGGAGATGTTTTGATGTTCCAGTGGGAGGGTTGATGAAATGTGAAGGTGGGGGAAACCAAAGTCTCAGGAGAATAATGGGAGGCGGTCGGTCCTGTTTGCTGGAATCCCTCTAGATAAAGGCAGGGAGAGCAGATGGAGGAGACCACGAAGGGGAGGGGAAATGCCAGGGAGGGAGGGTATTTGTGTGTGCATGATGAGATGAGAAGGTAGAGGGCTTTGAAGGACACAGCAAGGGGGCGTTCTGCAGTGAGCAGCAAACTCCCACTGAGCCTCCTTAATAAACATTGGAAAGTCCCCAAAGAGCAGACTTAAAGCAGTGGTCGGGTAGGTTGGAGAAGCGAGAGTGACAGGACTCAACTTTTCGAGTGTTGCCTTCTGCAGCTCTTCCTGCAATTCCATTCTTGTCTCTCTCTCTTTGAAAAGAGCGGTTCTGGAGAAATCGCACATCAAGAAGAACAAATTAATCTTAATTTTCCTCCGCAGTCCTTTTTGGCATCGCAGGGGGACCATTCTGGGTTCCAAAAAGGCCGAAGGCCTCCTTCCCAAGAATAGGTGAAACGAAAAGAACAACTCCGGTTGATTTGATTTCAACCGCAGTGCTTGCAGCTACTTTGATTATTTCATGTATTTCTTAATGTTCCCCTTCTCTCGTCTGAAATGCGACGATTTAATATCAACGGCTGGAGGGAATCCAGGAATCAGAGTCATGATTTGGGGCAGGTGGATGTGAGGCTGGGCTCCAAGCTGTGCTAAATGCGCTGGTTGAATTGTGGGGAATGAGTTGGGTGAAGTCTTCTCCATTCAGGTTGTTGGAGAGGCTCCTCCATTAGCCAAGCAGTAGCTTTTCTGGCTGAAAGTAAGAGCAATAGCACTTAGATTTATATACCACTTCACATGCTTTAAAGTTGTCTCTTAAGTGGTTTAGAGCAGGAGTCACCAACCTTTCGGACCTCAGGGACCCCCAAATTCATAATTTTAAATCCTGCGGACCACTAATATCAATTTTTAAAAACGATAAATAGTATTTAGTGCAATATAAAAAATGCAAATAATTTTTCTGCGGACCACCAAAATTTTCTCGTGGTCCACAGACCACCAGTTGGTGACTTCTGGTTTAGAGGGTCAGCATATTGTCCCCAGCAATCTGGGTCCTCATTTTATCGACCTCAGAAGGATGGAAGGCTGAATCAATTTTGAGCCGGTGAGAATCAAACTTCTGACAGTTGGCAGAGTTAGCCTGCAATACTGCATTCTAACCACTGCGCCACCATAGTAAAGTAAGGGTACTTGACTTAACGGTATGTCTCTGCTTGTGTATCTCTTTCTAGGGTTCCACAGGAGAATATGGCCAATGGCATTGAGGACCTCATCGGGATCCCCTTCCCAAACCACAGCAGTGAAGTCCTTTGTGGGCTCAACGAGCAGAGGAACGATGGCCTTCTCTGCGACGTAATTCTCCTGGTCCAAGATCAGGAATACCGAACCCACAAATCTGTGCTGGCTGCTTGTAGCCAGTATTTTAAAAAACTCTTCACCACCGGCACTTTAGCAGACCAGCCCTACATATACGAGATTGACTTCGTCAAGCCCGAAGCCCTTTCGGCCATCCTTGAGTTTGCCTACACCTCAACTCTGACCATCACCACGGCGAACGTCAAGCACATCCTCAACGCGGCCAAGATGCTGGAGATCCAGTGTGTGATTAATGTCTGCCTCGAAATAATAGAGCCTGGGGAAGCGGTGGAAGGCGAGAAGGCGGAAGAAGAAGAGGAGGAGGAGGAGGAGGAAGAAGAAGAGGAAGAGGAGGAGGAAGAAGAAGAAGCAGGTGACTTCGCCAATCGGAATCTATCGGACGCTCAAGACCTCAGTTGCCACCAAAGTCCTTCCAAGCCAGACCTTCCTGAGGAACCCTTCCAAGATACCACTGATGTCTTCTCCACGCGTTTTCCATCCAGCAGCTCCAATGGCTCACTTGGTGTCATCCGAGACTTTTCCATTGAATCCCTCTTAAGGGAGAACCTCTATCCTAAAGTGACCCTTCCAGAACGCAGGCCGGTCCTGTCTCCCTTCATGCCTGAGCTTTTCCCCCATCTATGGAATGGAGACTTTGGCCCCTTTGCCCAAGTAGAAGAGCAGCAGGTGGACAACACCCCCTTGGACCTGGTGATCAAAAAGCAAAAGATCAAGGAAGAGGAGAAAGAGGAGCCTCTGCCTACCTCTTTCCCCAACAGCCTCTTCAAGGATGTGTTCGCCAACACTGCTGCAGCCCCCTTCGGGCACATCAAGGCCGAAAACGATTACAGCGCCTACCTGAACTTCCTGAGCAATGCCCACTTTGGCCGAGTCTTTCCTCGCTGGCCAGAGGAAAGGAAGATCAAACCCAAAGCTTCCCAGCAGTGCCCCATTTGCAACAAAATCATCATGGGGGCTGGGAAGCTCCCGCGGCACATGAGGACCCACACGGGGGAGAAGCCGTATATGTGCAACATCTGTGAAGTCCGGTTCACCAGGTCTGCATATTTTTGAAATTATGGTAAATGTGCTTGTAGGGAGAGAGGGACAGAGGGACGGATGATGGATGGAGGAGGAGGATGGATGGATGGATGGAGGAGAAGGATGGATGGATGGATGGATGGATGGATGGATGGATGTAGGAGGATGGATGGATGGATGGATGGATGGAGGAGGAGGATGGATGGATGGAGGAGGATGGATGGATGGATGGATAGATGGTGGATGGATGGATGGATGATGGACTGATGATTGGATGGTGGATGGATGGATGGATGATGGACGGATGATTGGATGGTGGATGGATGGATGGATGATGGACGGATGATGGATGATTGATGGATGGATGGATGATGGAGGGATGATTGGGTGATGGAGGGATGGATGGATGGATGATGGACGGATGATGGATGATTGATGGATGGATGGATGATGGAGGGATGATTGGGTGATGGAGGGATGGATGGATGGATGATGGACGGATGATTGGATGATGGAGGGATGGATGGATGATGGATGGATGATTTATGGATGGATGGATGGGTGATGGAGGGATGATGGAGGGATGGATGGATGATGGAGGGATGATGGACGGATGGATGGATGGATGGATGGATGATGGACAGATGATTGGATGATGGAGGGATGGATGGATGATGGATGGATTATGGAGGGATGGATGGATGGATGATGGAGGGATGGAGGGACGGATGGATGGATGATGGACGAATGATTGGATGATGGAGGGATGGATGATGGACAGATGATTGGATGATGGAGGGATGGATGGATGGATGAGAGATGGATGGATGATAGAGATACAGATAGCCATCAACTTATGACCACAATTGAGCCCAAAATGTATGTTGTTAAGTAAGTGAGAAATTTGTTAAATTAGTTTTGCCCCGTTTTATGACTTTTCTTGCCATGTTTGTTAAGTGAATCACTGCAGTTGTTAAATTAGTATCACGGTTTTTAAGTGGATCTGGCTTCCCCATTGCTTGTTAGAAGGTTGCAAAGGGATCATGTGACCCCATCACACTGCATCTGAATTTTGATCACATGACCCTGGGGATGCTGCAAGGGTCATAAGTGTAAAAAATGGTTGTAAGTCCTTTTTTTCAGTGCCATTGCAACTTTGAATGGTCACTAAGTGAACTTTTGTAAATCGAGGACTACAGAGAGAGAGGCAGACAGACACACACAGACGCACACACAAATGGATGATAGATAGATAGATAGATAGATAGATAGATAGATAGATAGATATAGAAAGAAATGGATGATAGATAGATATAGACAGACAGACAGACACAAATGGACGATAGAGAGAGAGAGAGAGAAAGAAATGGATGATATTGATAGGTAGGCAGGCAGGCAGGTAGACAGACAGACGGACAGACACAAATGGACGATAGACATACAGACAGACAGTGTCATGGGCATCCATAGCAGGAGTTTGTTAGTTGATGGAAGGAATGTTGTAAAATAGTCCTCGACTTATAACCATCCGTTTATTGACCGCTCCAAAGTTACAATGGCACTGAAAAAAGTGACTTATGACCGATGTTCAGGCTTACAACCTTGCAGTATCCCCATTCTCCTTTTTCAGAGACTCCTTGCATGGAAGAGGAGACAATTATCCACCTCCATCCTTCCGTATGGCCACCAGCATAGCTGGTCAGGTTCTTTCAGGAAATGTCCATTACGTGGCAGGACCCTGGCTTCGTCTTATGTAGAAGTTCTGAGTGTGCCTAACGTCCCTGACTTAAAATGACATCCAAACCGTTGGTGTTTCAGCAAAGAAAACTTAAGTTTCTTTTGAGCTGAGCTCCTGGTGACTTCATGGAATCTCCATGAAGGTTGTGGGCCAGTAATGCGGATGTGGCTTTCCATCTGCCTCCTTCCGGATGTTTGTTTTACCTTCCCAGCTGTGTCTACAGCCTGCATGGTATTGAGAAGGAAGCCATCTCTGGCTGTAGAGCTTCCACACAATCAATCTTTGGTTGTCCCTCCTTGGCTGATCTCCAACATGTAAAACAGGGTCACCGCTGATTGGGATTTTGGATGAAAGCTGAGCTGGAAATCCCTGAGCTGTTGACTAGACCAGGGGTACTAATGAAGGAGAACATATGTAGCTCAAGAGTTGACATGAGGGGTCGGTGGTGCTCTTGCAGACGTTTCATTACCAAACTAGGTAACATCATCAGTGATAGTAAGGAGTACTGTTTGCTGTGAATGGAACGTGAATAGAACAGAAAAGAACAGAATAGAATAAAATAGAACCAGGATTAGGATTAGGATTTTTTTTTAAATTTGATTTATATGCCGCCCTTCTCCGGAGACTCAGGGCGGCTTACAATGCGTTAAGCAATAGCCTTCATACTTCTGTATATTTATACAAAGTCAGCTTATTGCCCCCACAAACTGGGTCCTCATTTCACCCACCTTAGAAAGGATGGAAGGCTGAGTCAACCTTGAGCCTTGGAGAGATTCGAACCAGCAGTAAATTGCAGGCAGCTGTGTTAATAACAGGGTGCGTAGACCACTGTACCAGCAAGGCTCTTAGAATTAGGATTAGGACAGGATTAGGACAGGATAAGAAATCAGAATAGAATAGGATTAGGATGGAACAGAACAGAATAGACTAGAACAAGGATTAGGATTAGGACAGAACAGAACAGAATAAGAAATCAGAATAGAATAGGATTAGGACGGAACAGAATAGAATAGAACAAGGATTAGGATTAGGATTAGGACAGGACAGAACAGAATAAGAAATCAGAATAGAATAGGATTAGGACGGAACGGAACAGAATAGACTAGAACAAGGATTAGGATTAGGACAGGACAGAACAGAATAAGAAATTAGAATAGAATAGGATTAGGACGGAACGGAACAGAATAGACTAGAACAAGGATTAGGATTAGGACAGGACAGAACAGAATAAGAAATTAGAATAGAATAGGATTAGGACGGAACAGAACAGAATAGACTAGAACAAGGATTAGGATTAGGACAGGACAGAACAGAATAAGAAATTAGAATAGAATAGGATTAGGACGGAACGGAACAGAATAGACTAGAACAAGGATTAGGATTAGGACAGGACAGAACAGAATAAGAAATTAGAATAGAATAGGATTAGGACGGAACAGAACAGAATAGACTAGAACAAGGATTAGGATTAGGACAGGACAAGACAGAACAGAATAAGAAATCAGAATAGAATAGGATTAGGACAGAACAGAACAGAACAGAATAGCAGAGTTTGAAGGTTAAGGTTAAGTCCAACCCCTTGCTCAAGCAGGAGACCCTATACCCGTGATGGCAAACCTATGGCACGCTTGCCAGAAGTGGCAGACAGAGCCATCTCTCCGGGCAAACAAGCCATCATCCATTGCTCTTCCGGGTTCCAGCGTGCCGACCAGCTGGTCTTCACGTGCACGGGTGCGCCGGAAACCAGAAGACCAGGTGGTGAAGATCATCTTCACGGCACGCGCATGAGCACCAGGCGGCTGCTCTTCCAATTTCCGGCATACTCATGCGTATTGGCCAGCTAGTTTTCACGCACGCATGCACGCCAGAAACCAGAAGACCATTTAGCTGTAGCGCATGCGTGTGCCGGAAACCGGAAGAGCAGCTGCCCGGTGCGCGCATGCACACTGGGCAGCTGCTCTTCCGGTTTTCGGCACATGTGTGCGCACTCCCATTTTGACACTCGGTGCCGAAAAAGTTCGCCAACACTGTCCTATATCATTTCTGACAGATGGATGTTATATTCTAGTGTCTATAAATATAAACCAGGATATAAACTGTCCAGTTTATATTCTAGTGCCGTGATGGCTAACCTTTTTGCCGTCACGTGCCAAAAGCGGGGGGAGCGTGGGGGCGGTCGCGGGTGTGTGTGCCCACATCCATAATTCAATGCACCCCGCCCTTTTGTGCATGTGACCCCCCCACGCTCCCCCCTGCTTTTGGCATGCGATGGCCCAGTGGGCCCAGTAGGCCTGTTTTTTCGCCCTCCCCAGGCTCCAGAGGCTTTCTAGGAGCCTGGGGAGGGCAAAAACAGCCTTCCCCATCCCCCCGGAGGCCCTCCAGAGGCCAGAAACAGCCAGTTTCCAGACTTCCGGTGGGACCAGAAGGCCTGAAAATCAGTTGGTCGGTGCACGCATGCATGCTGGAGCTGAGCTAGGGCAACATTCGAGTACCCACCAATATGGCTCCACGTGCCACCTGTGGCACGCGTGCCATAGGTTCGCCATCACGGTTCTAGTGGCTTGCCTATCAGTGTCGGTGGGGGTGGCCTTTGAGGTTCTTAGATTGGGCTGTTTGCTGTTGGCTTCTTTGGCAGTTTGTTGATTGGGGTGTTGTGTACTTGATTGTTGGTCTGATGCAGTGGTGAAATGTAAAATTTGTTACTACCGGTTCTGTGGGCATGGCTTGGCGGGGGGGAGTGTAATGTGACTGGGTGGGCGTGGTCAACTTTTTTTTTTTTTACTTTTAAAACCATTTTTTCTACATCTGAAGAGGTTATAAAAAAAATGCTTTTAAAAGCCTCTGACGATCCCAGCTGAGTTGCCTGACTCGGGGCGGCTTACAATGCGTTAAGCAATAGCCTTCATACTTTTATATATACCTGTTTAGTAGGGCTTTCGGGGGCCCCTAAGCGGTGTTCTTTTTTTTACACAAAGTCAGCTTATTGCCCCCACAATCCGGGTCCTCATTTTACCTACCTCGAAAGGATGGAAGGCTGAGTCAACCTTGAGCCTGGTGAGATTTGAACTCGCAGTAATTGCAGGCAGCTGGTGCTACTTAACAGCACTTTAGTCCGCTGCGCCACCAAGGCTCCTTGTGCTTAAAGGTTTAATTTGGACTGTAATTGGGACTGTCATACAGGAAGTCCTCGACTTACAACCATTTCTTTAGTGACCATTCAAAGTTTCAACAGCACTGAAAAAAAGCGACTTATGACCATTTTTCACACTAAAAACCACTGCAATATCCTCATACGATGTTTTCCACGAAAATAAGACCAGGTCTTATATTAATTTTTGCTCCAAAAGACACATTAGGGCTTATTTTCTGGTTGGGTCTTATTTTGGGGGGGCGGAAATACGGTACTAAATGTATCCATCTGGTTGACAACTGGGGCTTATTTTGGGGATGCTTACATTACAAGCATCCTGAAAAATCATGCTGGGGTTATTTTCCACTTGGGTCTTATTTTCGGGAAAACAGGGTAGCCATGTGATCAAAATTCAGAGTCTTGGCAACTGACTCATATTTATGACTGTCGCCATATCCCGGCATCCTGTGATTCCCCTTTTGCGACCTTCTGACATGCAAAGTCAATGGGGAAGCCAGATTCACTTAACAACACTGTTTACTAACTTAACATCTTCAGTGATTCATTTAACAAGTGCGGCAAGAAAAGTCATAAAACTAACAACGGTGTCAGTACCGTTTTAACAACTGTGGTGAGAAAGTTTGTAAAATGGGGGCAAAACTCACTTTAACAATTGTCTCACTGAGCAAAAGAAATGTTGGGCTCAATTGTGGTCATAAGTCGAGGACTACCTGTAGTACGTTGGATGAATGCAACTCTTGACTTACTAAACTGACAAACAGGTAGGGGTTCATCTCATGGGCAGAGCCAACATGCAACGAATTAGCCAGTTCATCCTACTCTCTGAATGTATCTCCTTGGTATTTCGGGGAAGTGATTAGGGATGCCGCGTGAAACCACGGCATAAAACTTTGGCTAAAACTTTGACGAATCCTTAAAGCAACTCCTGGATCCAGATTGGAGGAGAATTGTGAGTTACCCAAATCCACATGGTTATATTTGCATAGAAAGTCAAGATCAAAAGTCTTTGGTTTGTGGATGCTATTTCTGATGACTTCCTGGGATGTTGGGATAGCATCAAAGGAAGCCAATAGCTTCTTCTTATAGCCTTCTGCTTTGGGACCAACTCCTTTGACAATGTGGGCTTGTGTTGCCATCTGCTGGCCAAGGTGCTTCCCTGCTTCTTCGGTTCTTGGCCTGTTTGGTAGATACAGATACAGATTAACAGAGATGGAAGGGACCTTGTAGGTCATCTTGTCCAACCTCACCCAACCAAGCAGACCCTACACCGTTTCTGACAGATGGCAGTCCAGTCCCTTCTTGAAAGCTTCCAGTGATGAAACTCCCACAACTTCAGAAGGCAAAGCTGTTCCATTGGTTGATTGTTCTCACTGTCAGAAATTTTCTCCTGATTTCCAGGTTGAATCTTGATCAGTTTCCATCCATTATTCCTTGTCTGGCCTTCAGGTACTTTGGAAAATAGTTTGATCCCCTTCTCTCTAGGAGTCTCTGGAGGCTGGGGACAGCAAAAAACGTCGCTTCCTGTCCAACCAGAAGTTGGGAAACAGGCCGTTTCGGGCCTCTGGAGGGTCTCTGAGGGGGTGAGGAAGGCTGTTTTCGCCCTCCCCAGACGCATAGAGAGGATCTGGAGCCAGGTGAGAAAGAAAAACGGGTCTTTCCCACCCACCCCAGGCCCTCCGGAGGCAGGAAATAGCCTGTTTCCCTACTTCTGGTGGGCCCAGAAGGCCTGAAAATCAGCTGGCCAGGGTGTGCATGTGTGCCAGAGCTAAGCTGGTGTGCCCATTGATATGGCTATGCGTGCCACAGGATCGCCATCACAGCTCTAGCAGAAGGCAAGGCCTTCTGTTTTTTGCCTGGAAAATCACTTTCATGTGTGTTTTTTCCGGTGAGACCAGCCTATCAGGGCAACCTGGTCTACCCAAATATGGGACAGAGCATAATGCTTCTGCTTTTGCCTTTCAGCCCCAATCCAGGAGCCTTCTCAGGCTGTCGCTTTCGCAACTATTTTTGTGTTGAATTTATATTTTGTCTTTATTTCTGTTGGAGTGTGCACAGGTCTATCCCGTGTATCAACCCACGAAGCAAGTACAGCCAACAGTGGCTTGTATCAAATAGTGATTTTAATCTACAATAGGAATATAGGAATACTATACATACATGTGCTACAAGCAGCAGCTAAACAAACAGCAATTGCAGCAGGGAAGAAACTCGACAAATGAACGAACACTCTAGCAGGGCCTCCTCTTATTACACAGGCTCTTAAAAGGATAACAGCCCAAAACCCTGCTGAACTCATTCCCCTCATGGCATCAGCTGATCCGCTCTTAAATTATCACCTTCACAATTTCTTTGTCGGTAAAATATAAATTCAACACTTTCGTGTGTCCATGAGAACTTCAGGAGGGAGCTTGCCCCTTCCTTGTCTCATCTCAGGGATCTTTCAACTCTGTGTTTTGGTGATCCCCTCCTGAGTTAACCCTTCCTTCTCCTTTGGCCAGGCAAGACAAGCTGAAGATCCACATGCGGAAGCACACGGGGGAAAGGCCATACCTCTGCATCCACTGCAGCGCCCGGTTCGTCCACAACTATGATCTGAAGAACCACATGAGGATCCACACCGGAATCCGTCCCTACCAGTGCAAGTTCTGCTACAAGAGCTTCACCCGCTCGGATCACCTGCACCGCCACATCAAGCGCCAGAGTTGCCGGATCTCTCGACCCAGAAGAGGACGCAAGTCAGCCCCCTGGAGAGCGGCCAGCCTGCTCTTCGCCCCCAACGGACAACCGGATGACAAGAGTTTCTTGGTGCCCCCAGCTTTGGAAGACATGAGCGGCCACTTGGTCGGCCCTGGGCTGTGCCTTCCAGGCCCCAGCCCCTTCATGGATGTGGCCAAGAACAGCTTGAACCTGCAGGAGCTGGAGAACCAGTTGGAAGAAACCCAGATGAAGCTGTTTGGGAGGACACACCTGGACCTGGAACGGAACGGAGGCCTCTTTGCCTTCGCCCTGAGCCACGGCGAGGGCCTCTCGGCACGGCCGTATTTCTCTCTCCCGGATCCTTGGGGCTCGGGGTTCAATGGACTGGCCGCCCTCAACCCCCTGGGCTCTCTCTCTGAAGCTAGCAACTGAGTTGCCTTCTCTTCGAGAGATGGGTTGGGTAGGTACAATGGCTGCTCTCTAATGCTTACTTTGCTAGGAAAAATGTGAAAATCCCAGTTTTTAATTATAGAAAATAACTTGCCCAGACTTTTGTGGATGTTTGCGGGGTACAAGTGGGCAATTCTGCTAGGAAGGGGGGAAAGGCAGCCCTCTCAGATGACAGGGGTTTTTTTGCTATAGACTCAAAATATCAGGGTTAGAAGGAGTTGGAGAACTTCTAATCCAAGAGGTGTCCAACCTTGGTATCTTCAAGACTTGTGGACGTCAGCTCCCAGAATTCCCTAGCCAGGCATGCTCTCATCCAGAGGTGTCAAACTCAAGGCTTGGGGGCTGGATCTTGCCCGTGGGGTGCTTAGATCTGGCCTGTGGGGCTGCCTTGGAAACAGCAAAAGACAAGCCTGCGATGCCTCTGCCAATGAAAACGAAGCTCGGGAGGGCCATGCACGGCCCTCCCAGACTCCGTTTTTGGCCGTGACAGCCTCCTGTAGCGCTCTGCCAGTGAAAAGAGCCTTGGTAGTACAGTGTACAGTAGTACAGTACAGTGGTTTAAGGCACCCTGTTATTAAGTTGGTTATTAAGACCAGCTGCCTGCAATTACTGCAGGTTCGAATCTCACCAAGGCTCAAGGTTGACTCAGCCTTCCATCCTTTCTAAGGTAGGTGAAATGAGGACCCAGTTTGTGGGGGCAATAAACTGACTTTGTATAAAATATACAAAAGGATGAAGGCTATTGCTGAGCACATTGTAAGCCGCCCTGAGTCTCCGGAGAAGGTCAGCATATAAATCAATTTTTTTTAAAAAAACAAAAAAACGGAGCACTGGGGGCCAGTCTACCATTTCCCCCTTGTGTTCAGAAGAACAGGTAAGACGCCAGGTTTCCCATCTAGACCAAGTGACAGGCATACTCTGAAAGTTGGGATGAACTGCTTAGACACATGACTTTGGATTTTTTAATCCCTTGAGATTATAATTAAATTTTAGGGTGGCGTTATTTTGATGGACAGCAGATCTTTTTGAACGTTAGCTGCTCAGAGCCTTAGGAAATGTCGCTAACAAATACAAATAGGGAGGAAATATTGATTATTAAGCGTATTTGTTTTTCTTTTCTCTACCTACAGGCATTCAGTACTGCATTGGTTCCCAGTCAAGAAAGAAGAACATATTTTTTCCTTTCTAAAAAGGACTGTCTTGAAAATTAAGCTCCCTTCGGAACTCTTTTCAAAACACCCCAAAAGACATCTCTTCTTTGCTCCCACAAATGCAAGGAAAAAAACAAAACAAAACAGAATTTCTAGCAGCAACTGCAGACTTCGTTTTTCTTGGTTTATTATCTTTCCGAGTGACTGTTTTACATCTTATTTTGCGGGGGGCGGGCGGGTTGTTTTGGATTTTGACTTTGTTTTTTTCCTTTTTCGGGCTGCTTATCCAACCCGGAGTCCTTGTAAAATATCCAAAGATTCTAAAGACTGTTAAAATCCACAAGAACTGGATGCAAAAAAAAGAGAGACCTCTCTTGCTTTTTTTCCCTTTTGGGTTACATTTCTTGAATGATGGAATATGGGGGGGAAGTGGTAGCAAGGGCGGGCAATCCTTTGAAATTTTTCTATTTATAACTATTTTTATGTGATTGCTTTATGTAAAGAGAAAAAAAAAAAGACATCAGACAGATTCAGCCTTAGATAATCAAGGGACAATCATCCTTAACTTGGCCTGAAGTTCTAGATTTTGTGTTTTCTAAAAGGCAAGTAAATACACTTTATGTATTTATTGAGCAGTATTAACTGATTTTATTAAATTATTGGCCGTCTGAAGGATGTTCGGTATGCTTGTGGGTCAAAGCTGGGGAAGATAAACGTTGTGGGGCAGCAAAGTTGTGAAGTCCTGCTTTCTAAGGTGATGCATGCACTTAGGGCCTTAAGTGGACATCTAGGGATGCGGTGGCCCAGTGGCTAAAATGCTGAGCTTGTCGATCGAAAGGTTGGCAGTTCAGCGGTTCGAATCCCTAACGCCTCATAACGGGGTGAGCTCCCGTCACTTATTTATTCGGCATATAAGCCGAATAAAATAAATAAAATAAATAAATAAACTTGTCCCAGCTTCTGCCAACCTAGCAGTTCGAAAGCACATAAAAAATGCAA
This sequence comes from Arizona elegans, assembly GCA_022577455.1. Lineage (NCBI taxonomy): Eukaryota > Metazoa > Chordata > Lepidosauria > Squamata > Colubridae > Arizona > Arizona elegans. The sequence goes on from JAKOOJ010000050.1 coordinate 1,844,115, forward strand.
GTAGAAAAAGAGGGACCACCTTTGGTGGGAAGGTAACAATGTTCCGTGCGCCTTTGGCGTTGAGTCATGCCGGCCACATGACCACGGAAACGTCTTCGGACAGCACTGGCTCTTTGGCTTTGAAACAGAGATGAGCACCGCCCCCTAGAGTCGGGAACGATTAGCACATATGTGCGAGGGGAATCTTTACCTTTAAGTGGACACCTACACAAAGTGATGGGTGAAAGGGTGCCATCTATGTTCCAATTTAATCCCATGCACTTAACCAGATCTGGGCCATTCTGTTGAGAGTGAGGGGCCTACAAAATGGTTCCTTTTCAAAGGCCTTTTCCTTTGGACTTTCTTGCCTGATCTTTTCCATGGTCAGAGGAACAGTGGGGACTGATTATGGTCCTTGTGGTTAAAAAGTTAAGGTTGATTGCCCCTGGATCATCTTCTTTTGATTTATCGGTTAACTGGTTCCTGGATGGATTCATGTTTTGTTTTGTTTTGTTTTGTTTTTCCTGGTGGAAAGACCATTACATACTTTTATTAATGCTCTATAGCAGTTTCTTGATGTTTACTATATGGCAACAAGGCCAGTCCTCTGGGGTCCAGTTGTTACAGCTGTTTGAGGGTGGGAGAGAAGGGTTCAACATTCTGTCAGAGTTTGTTGCAGAAATAATCAAATCCAGAAAGCACACACGGATGACTGATACAGCTGGATTCATTAACTTCTTTATATACATATAACACATGAAGATAAATGTACAATACCAATAGCTGATTCTTCCAATGTGGTAGAAGTTACAGGCAGACACATGGGCAGAGGAGAGAACCATTTCCAGTTCAGAGTTCAGAGCAGACTAGTTTGCAGCTTCAGAGCTCAGAGCTTAATACAGAGCTTAAAGAACCTCCTCTATACAGGGCAGTGGTGAAATCTAATTTTTTTTACTACCGGTTCTGTGGGCGTGGCTTGGTGGGCGTGCTGTGGTTTGGTGGGCGTGGCAGGGGAAGGATAGTGCAAAATCTCCATTCCCACCACACTCCAGGGGAAGGATACTGCAAAATCCCCATTCCCTCCCCACTCCTGGGGCCAGCCAGAGGTGGCATTTGCCGGTTCTCTGAGCTACTCAAAATTTCCTCTACTGGTTCTCTAGAACCTGCTGGATTTCATCCCTGATACAGGGTAGTTAAGCTAAGCCACGCCCAGACTCCAAGCTGTCTCTTATGGCCCCAAAGAAACAAATACTATGTTTCAGCTATTCAAACAGTCCCATTGGCTGACCCAGTTGCTATGCCTATTCATTGGCTGACCTTGTTACTATGCCTATTCATTGGCTAACCTTGGTACCATGTCTTCCCAGTCATGAATATTTTGACACATCCTGGGTTGGAATTGGCCGCAGCCAACTCGCTAGGCCAATTTGCTATGACAATTCACCATGGCCAACTTGCCACGAGGAAACTCACTGCCGCCAACTTGCCACGAGAAAACTCACAATGGCCAATTTGCCGCGTAACAACAATTAACGTGAATTTAACGAATTTAACGATTCAATAACAACGAATTTAACGAATTTAATGAATAACAACGAATTTAACGATTCAGTTTAATTATTTAAAATAAATTGTTAAAAAATGTTTTAATTTTTATCATTCACATTTCATTTTGTCCGTCCTTTGCCATGCTTCCTTTAATTATTCTATTCCACCATTTCTTTGATATCAATGTAACTCTTGTTCTGCAGCGAGTTATCACGTGGTGAGTTGGCCATGGCAAGTGGGCCATGGCAAGTTGACCGCGGCAAATTGTCACAGCCCTTTCTGGGTTGACCTGTCTCTAGTTGGTTTCTCCTGGGACCAAACATTGGTCAATTTTTCCCATGGCATCTGGTCTCAGGATCCTTCAAAGTTCTACTCCGGCTCCATTCATATTTTCAATACCTATTTCTGGTTAAGAAGACACATGTGAATCCTTCCGCTTGGCCAATCTTTCACTTGAGTTCAAGGAGTCCTCACCAAAGCAATGGTCTCTTGGAGTTGGAATTAGGAACAATGGGTTAGAGCAGGGTTTGCCAACCTTGGCCACTGGAAGATGGGTGGACTTCAACTCCCAGAATTCCCCAGACTGCCCAAAATTGGGTCAGTCACATGATGATCTGCTTTGTAACCTTCATAAATTATGACCGCAAATGGGCAGGCTCCATTACAGTTGTAAATGGAGGACTGCTTGTATTGAGTGTATGGCGAGTTCCCAATTGGGAGAAGAATGAGTTAAACTGAATATAGTAAACACACATTAATTACTTCTGATGTATTAAAGACTTTCCCCCTTCTGTGAAATTAAAATTGCAATTCAGCACCAACTCTTCTTAGGCTTTTGAGAGCCATTCCCTAGGCTTGGGAGTGGGGGTGGGGAGTAGTTTGCAGGTAGTCCACGCCTAGTAACCATTCATTCAATGACCATTCAAAATTACAATGGAGCTGAAAAAAATGGAATTATGACTTCTCCCTGAAGTTACAGCCATTGCAGTGTCTCCATCAGGGGTGGCCTTCAAAAATTTTAGGAAGGGGTTCTCTGCTCAGTTGCTGGGTGGGCGTGGCCTAGTCAGCCTCCGGCACCACGGTGCGGGAGGGGCGTTTTTGCCCTCCCCGGGCTCGAGATTTTCCTCGAGCCTCCGGGAGAGCGAAAATAGCCTCCTCATCCTCCGGAGGCCATCTGATCCTCTTCCTGAACTTCCGGTAGGCCTTTTCTACCTTCCCAAACTTCTGGTAGGCCTGTTTTCGCCCTCCCCGAGCCTCCGTGTGAACCTGCATTTAACTAAATCCAAAACGGGCCGTGTGGGGACTCCGGGGAGGGGAGGGGAGGGGTGGGCGGGGCCAGCCAGGAGTGGGATTTGGGGGTTCTGTGAACTGCGCAGAGGTTTTCCCGAACCCCTGCGAACCCCCAGCAGCCCACCCTTGGTCTCCACGGTCACGTAATTTTAAGTGGTGTACAGGCCTCCCACAAGACCATAGTGTCAACAGTCCCAAGTAATAAACCCATAGCAAGCAAGACTCCGAGGCAGGTGGATTCCTCAAAGAATAGCTTCATTGCATGTATCATATTAGCACGGATCTGGTGAAAACCAACTCTTAAGGTTCCCGCGGTTTTCACCTAATTAAAAGTAAACGTTTTCCCTCAGCCCCAAATAATCAGTCACATGGTCCAATCATGACGCTTTCTGGTTGCCTGGCAACATCACTCCTCCCTCCTCGGGCCAGGTGTGAGAATGTCCTTGGTTCCCAGGAGAAAGTATTTTGCTTTGGCTACAAAACCCCAGCTATCTCTAATCCCACCTCCCTATCCCTCAGCGCCAGTGTGGCAACACTGAAGCTCCAAGATGGCTTCGGTCAGGTCGGCTTCAGGGTTGACACTCACCTATCTCCCACCCACCTGTGCCTTTTTGGCCTTCAGTTCACCATCACCCCTACTATTCCAGATGGCTTTGCCACCTTCTTGTGCTCTCTGTTGACCAAAGGCACATTGTTGTATGTGGTCCTTGGTGGTCTCTGAGTTGCTTGTTTTCTTGCATACGTTTCATTACCCTAACTAAGTAATAACATCAGCGCTGGTAAGGAGTTCTGTTTGCTATCAGTTTATATTCTGATAATATATTATAAATATATAGAGCCTTGGTGGTGCAGCGGACTAAAGTGCTGTTAAGTAGCACTTAGCTGCCAGCTGCCTGCAATTACTGCGAGTTCAAATCTCACCAGGCTCAAGGTTGACTCAGCCTTCCATCCTTTCTAAGGTTTGAGGACCCGAATTGTGGGGACAATAAGCTGACTTTGTATAAAAAAAAGAACACCGCTTGGGGGGGGAGGGGCAAAAGCCCTACTAAGCAGGTATATACAAAAGTATGAAGGCTATTGCTTAACGCATTGTAAGCCGCCCTGAGTCTCCGGAGAAGGGCAGCATATAAATCGAACTAATAAATAAATAAATAATAAATATTATATATTATATTAAATTTATATTATATTTACCAAATCCCACACTCATCAGTACTGATGATGTTACCTAACCAGATAATGAGACATTTGCAGGCAAGCAACCAATCTCAGAGAGCACCAAGGACGACACTAAAGAAAGTACACAGGTAGTCCTTGAGTTACGACCACAATGGAGCCCAAAATTTCTGTTGCTAAGTGAAACATTTGTTAAATTTTAGTTCTACCCCATTTTGTTCCGTGCGCCTTCGGCGTTCAGTCATGCCGGCCACATGTCCACGGAGACGTCTTCGGACAGCGCTGGCTCTTCGGCTTTGAAACGGAGATGAGCACCGCCCCTTAGAGTCGGGAACGACTAGCACATATGTACAAGGGGAACCTTTACCTTTTACGTTACCCTATTTTATTACCTTTCTTGCAACAGTTGTTCAGTGAATCACTGCAGGTATTATAACAAATTCACAGTTGTTAAATGAATCTGGATTCCCCATTGACTTTGTTTGTCAGAAGGTCGCAAAAGGGGATTTATTTATTTATTAGTCCAATTTATATGCCACCCTTCTCCATAGATTCAGGGCGGCTTACTTACTTACTCAGGGCGGGATACTTACGAGACCGCCTTCTGCCACCAATAGCCTCCCACCGGCCAGTACGCTCTCACAGAGTGGGCCTCCTCAGGGTGCCGTCCGCCAGACAATGTCGGCTGGCGACCCCCAGGGGGAGAGCCTTCTCAGTGACGGCGCCCACCCTCTGGAACAACCTTCCCCCAGAGTTGCGTACAATAACAGACCTCCGGATTTTTCATCGGGCCCTGAAAACCCATTTATTCCAACTAGCTGGGCTGGCTTGAGCCAAATTTTAAATTTTAAATTTTAAATTGATTTTAAATTGGGTTGTTTTAATTTACGGCCAAATATGTAATTATTTTAATACTGTTTTTAAATTTTGTATGCTCTGTTTTTACCTTGGCTGTGCACCGCCCTGAGTCCTATTTGGAGAAGGGCGGTATAGAAATTAAATAAATAATAATAATAATAATGCATTAAGCAATAGCCTGCATACTTTTATGTATATACCTGCTTAGGGCTTTTGCCCTCCTCCCCCCCAGTGGCATTGTTCTATACAAAGCTGAATTATTGCCCCCACAATCCGGGTCCTCATTTTACCTACCACAAAAGGATGGAAGGCTGAGTCAACCTTGAGCCTGGTGAGATTTGAACTCGCACTAATTGCAGGCAGCTGGCAGCTAAGTGCTAGCACTTAACAGCACTTAGTCCGCTGCACCACCGAGGCTCTTGCAATCACATGCAATCACATGAACCTAGGACACTGCGACCGTCATAAATGTGAACCAGTTGCCAAATGTCTAAATCTTGATCACGTCACCATGAAGATGCCCCAACGGTCATAAGTGTGAAAAACAATCACTTTTTTCAGTGCTGTTGTGACATTGAACGGTCACTAAACAAACTGAACAAAATTCATATATTGTCAAAATAGCAAGAGCCTTGGTAGTACAGTGGTCTAAAGCACCCTGTTATTAAGACCAGCTGCCTGCAATTACTGCAGGTTCGAATCTCGCCAGGCTCAAGGTTGACTCAGCCTTCCATCCTTTCTAAGGCAGGTAAATTGAGGACCCAGTTGTGGGGGCAATAAGCTGACTTTGTATAAATATACAAAAGGATGAAGGCTATTGCTGAGCACATTGTAAGCCGCCCTGAGTCTCCGGAGAAGGGCGACATATAAATCAATTTTTTTTTAAAATGTATTCATTTACAGTTTAGCAACTTTTCTTTTTTCTTAAATCTGCCTAAAATCTGGATCACCACCAAAAAATTTTTTTTCTGTATCTCTTTACTGCAATCTGTTGGCCATCAAAGTTTTTCACTTCAGATCTCACAGTGCTAAATTATCTAGGGTAGAGTTCCTCAACTTTTCAGGGTTGTGGGCCCGGAGAGTGGGGGCAGAGGGGATAGTTTTTGTGGTGGGTGCGGGTGCAGCCATGTCCCTGCATGCGAGCACCTGTTGCTTGCGTGAATGAGGCCGCAAGCCCCACCCCCCCAAGACTCCCGGCGATGGGCCTGTGCACGCGAGTAGGCCTGTGTGGGCACGCACACACACCAACCAGCCACTTACGCAGCCCGGTTGCAAGTAGGCTGCTGCCAGGTAGTAGGCCACAGCTCACAGGTTGCAGACCCCTACCTAGGGCCTATCTGAACGTCAAGGTTGTAATTGAAGAGAATTGAACTGTTTGGTTCCAGAAGTTTCATTAATGCCTGCAACCCACATTTTGTAACTAGCTTTGTTGTTAGTTGCGAAGTTGTGTCTGACCCATCGCGACCCCATGGACAACTTTCCTCCAGGCCTTCCTATCCTCTACCATTCTCTGGAGTCCATTTAAGCTCACACCGACTGCTACAGTGACTCCATCCAGCCACCTCGTTCTCTGTCGTCCCCTTCTTCTTTTGCCCTCCATCGTTCCCAGCATTAGGCTCTTCTCCAGTGAGTCCTTCCTTCTCATTAGGTGGCCAAAGTATTTGAGTTTCCTCTTCAGGATCTGGCCTTCTAAAGAGCAGTCAGGGTTGATCTCCTCTAGGACTGACCGGTTTGATGGCCTTGCAGTCCAAGGGACTCGCAGGAGTCTTCTCCAGCACTATAGTTCAAAGGCCTCAATTCTTTGGCGCTCAGCCTTCCTTATGGTCCAACTTTCACAGCCATCCATTGCAACTGGGAACACCATAGCCTTGACTATACTCACTTTTGTTGGCAGGGTGATGTCTCTGCTTTTTATTATTAGGTTTGCCATAGCTTTCCTCCCCAGGAGCAAGCGTCTTTTAATTTCTTGGCTGCAGTCCCCGCTTGGTGAGGCTTAATTATGAGCATGTTTACTCAGAAGTCACTCCCACCAGCTCTGCAGGCATGTGCTTGTTAACCAGTCCTGTACAGAGTCTGCAACCTCCATAGAACAAGAGTTAGATCACACTTGGTGCCTGCCTGGCTAGCTTATGACTCAGTGCATTGTGTAAACCCAGAAAATGGGCCAAATTACCAGCTACGTTCAACAACTGGCATGAACTCATTCCAAGTGCCTCTTGAAATGGACACTCCTGAGCCCTACTAAAGGTACCCATACAGGGGTGGGCTTCAAAATATTTAGCAAGGGGTTCTCTACCTGGTTGCTGGGTGGGCGTGGCCTAGTCGGACTCCTGCATCACAGTTGGATGGGGTGTTTTTGCTTTCCCTGGGCTCCAGAGGCTTTCCTCGAGCCTCTGGGAGGGTGAAAACGGCCTCCCCAGCCTCCAAAATTCCAGTAGGCCTGTTTTTCGTCCTCCTCGAGCCTCCACGCATACCCTGCACTTACCTACATCCAAAATGGGCCGCATGGGGACTCCTGGAAGGTGCAGGGCGGGGTGGGAAGGGCCAGCCAGGGGTGGGATTTGGGGGTTCTCCAAACTGCACAGAATCTCCCGAACCCCCAGCAGCCCGCTCTTGTATCCATAAGCAAACACAAGGGAAGGGATGCACTCGGAATTCTGCGTCTAAAATACTGGAGTCTTTCTCTTATAGTACTGCTAAAAATGTGTTTACAGGTAGTCCTCGACTTACGACAGTTCATTTCATGAACCGTTCAAAGTTACAACTGCAATGAAAAAAGTGACCGATGACTGTTCTTTCACAGTTATGGCCTTTGCAGCATCCCCAGGATCATGTGATCACAATTCAGATTCTTGGCAACTGTTTCATACTTAACGACCAGTGCAGTGTCCCCGGGGTCACGTGATCCCTTTTTTGCGACCTTCTGAAAAGCAAAGTCAATGGGGAAGCCAGATTTACTTAACAACTGGGTTACTAACTTAACCGCTGCAGCACGGGTGTCAAACTTGCCGCGTCACGTTGCCATTGTGTGATGTTTTGTGACTTCTTTTTGCCATTTGCGGAGCTGAGGTGGGCGTGGCCTCTGGTGGGCGTGGCCTCTGTGTGACGCATCCAGCCCGTGGGCAGCCTGTTTGACACCCCTGCATTGTAGTGATTCACTTAACAGCTATAGCAAGAAAGGTCAAAAAATGGAGCAGAACTCAGTTAACTAATGTTTTGCTTAGCAAAAGAAATTATGGTGTCAGTTATGGTCCTAAGTCAAGGATTACCTATGTTTTCAAGCATCTGAAAAGGTAAAACAACTGTTTGGTGGAGTAAGGAAAAAAATGCTGATTTAAATTAGAAGAAAATTATTTGCATGTCAAGCAGGAAATGACCGTGTGAGAGGATGGCATTGTGCAAGAAGACAACAGCAGAATTAAGTACATAAAATGAAGTATGTATATGAGTGATAAATTGTCCAGAGATATGAGTGCCTAAGCCAGGGGTGAAATCCAGCAGGTTCTGACAGGTTCTGGAGAATGGAAATTTTGAGTAGTTTGGAGAACTGGCAAATGCCACCTCTGGCTGGCCCAGAGTGGGGTGGGAATGGAGATTTTGCAGTATCCTTCCCCTGGAGTGGAGTGGGAATGGGGATTTTGCAGGATCCTTCCCCTGGAGTGGGGTGGGAATGGGGATTTTGCAGGATCCTTCCCCTGCCATGCTCACCAAGCCACGCCTACCAAGCCACACCCACAGAACCGGTAGTAAAAATTTTGGATTTCACACCCCTGGCCTAAGCCTAAGGCTTATAAAGATAAGCCTAAACCCACTATAATTGTTAAGCCTTGGTTTGTTTCAGTTTTCAATAAAAGAGAGTATACAGGTAGTATACTTACCGTACGACCACAATTGAGCCCAAGATTTCTGTTGCTATGTGAGACAGTAGTTAAGTGAGTGTTGCCCCATTTTACAACTTTTATTTATTTATTTATTTATTTTATTGTTAAATTTGTATACCGCCCTTCTCCCTGAGGACTCAGGGCGGTGAACAGCCAAGTAAAAACATAAACTACAAACATTAAAATACAATTAAAATATATATATAAATTTGGTCCCATGATTAAAAACAATAACAAACAATTAAAAACATTTTAAAAAATGTTAGGCCAGCCCGGCTTGCTGGAAAAAGAAGGTTTTAAGGGCACGGCGGAAGACACCGAGGGCTTGGATTCGCCTTATCTCTGGGGGCAGCTGGTTCCAGAGGGTAGGTGCCCCCACAGAGAAGGCCCTCCCCCTGGGGGTCACCAGCCTACATTGTTTGGCTGATGGCACCCCGAGTAGGCCCTCTCTGTGGGAGCGCACGGGTCGATGGGAGGCCGTCGGTAGCAGCAGGCGGTCTCGAAGATAACTAGGCCCTATGCCATGGAGCGCTTTAAAGATGATAACCAACACCTTGAAGCGCACCCGGAAGACCACTGGGAGCCAGTGCAGCTCGCGCAGGAGCTAAATGAATCACTGCAGTTCTTAAATTGTTAAATTAGTAACCCGGTTGTGAAGTGAATCCGGCTTCCCCATTGACTTTGCTTATGAGAAGGTTACAAAAGGGGATCATATGATCCCAGGACACTGCAACCGTCATAAATACGAGTCAGTTACCAAGCATTCAAATTTGGATCACATAACCGTGAGGCAGGAGGTGGGGAAGCGGGATGGACATTGAAACTTGGAATCCACAGTCTCGGCAGAGGCTTTTTCTTTTTTTTTAAGCCTCTGACGATCCCAGTTGACTTGCCTGATCAGCAGAGGCTTTGTTTTCACTTTTAAAAGCATTTTTTCTATAACCTCTTCAGCCGAAGAGGTTGTAAAAAAAAAGCCTCTGATGATCGCACGGCTCAGCTGGGCAATGGGGGAGGGGCGCAGGGATTTTTGCTACCGGTTCTCCGAACCACCCACCTCCATCGCTACCGGATCGGGCGATTCAGTACGAACCGGGAGCATTTCACCCCTGGATGTATCTTGAGATCATACATGCTACATACATCAGATGTCAAACAGGTAAATGCTCACACACCTGGAGAAAGGGGAATCCTCCAGAGTTTGGATTAGGTAATTTCAGAGACTCAATTAGGTAGTTGAAATATTGGGTGAACTCTGGTTACTCTTCAGCAGAACTGAAATAACCTTTGGGGTGATATTTTCACTGGCTAATGTTAATGTTTTGATCTCCTGGCAGATTGCTGGCTACTGTGCCATTGAGTTCAAGAGCTGGAAATAAAAACTGAGAAGAAAATACAGCGACACATGGAGTCCTTGGTGCTGTCTGATATGTTTTTTGCAGATTTTTCATTACCCAAATAGACAACCAAGCTCAGTGAGCACCAAGGACTCTACAGATGAACCTTGAATTGCTGTTGGTAATATGTATAGACTGACATAAAATACAGACGGAAGAAAGTGACCAAGACATGCAATTGAATCCTTCACTTAATCCATTTCTGGGATTGTCTACAAGAGGAAGGACAAAGGCCAACTTTGCGACGTGATCTTATCACACAACAGATAGGACACGTGTCCAGGTAGTCGTCTCAACTTACAACCACAGGGAGATGTGTGAGAGGTCACACGCGTGCATGCCAACACCCATAATTATATGCGTCCCGCCCCCCACACACGCGCAAGCTCCCCCCTGCTCCCCTCCCACGCTCCTGTTTTTTGCTCTCCCCAGGCTCCAGAGACTCTCTAGGAGCCTGGGGAGGGCAAAAATGGCCTTCCTCACACACACACCCCAGAGGCCCTCTGGAGGCCAGAAACAGCCCATTTACCAACTTCTGGTGGGACTGGAAGGCCCGTTTTTGCTCTCCTCAGGCTCCAGAGCCTCTCTAGGAGCCTAGGGAGGGCAAAAACGACCTTTCCCACCCAACCAGGCCCTCTGGAGGCAGGAAACAGCCTGTTTCCCTACTTTTGGTGGGCCCAGAAGGCCTGAAAATTAGGTGGAGCTGAGCTCGCGTGCCCACCGATATGGCTCAGTTTGTTTAAAGACCATTCAAAGTTACAATGGCACTAAAAACAGTGACTTAGTACCCTTTTTCACACTTAATGACCATTGCAGCATCCCCATGGTCACATGCTTACAATTCAGTTGCTTGGCAACTCATATTTATGATAATTGGCGTGTCCTGGGGTCACGTGATCATTTTTTTTCCCAACCTCTGACAAGCCAAGTCAATGGAGAAGACAGATTCACTTAACAACCGTGTTACTAATTTAACAACTGCAACAGTTCACTTAACAACTGTGGCCAGAGAGATCATAAAATGGAGCAAAACCCACTTAACAAATGTTCTCCCTTAGGCAACAGAAATGTTGGGCTTAATTGCGGTCGTACGTCGAGGACTACTTGTAATAGGCTTCCTAGGGCTTCCAGATTTTGGCTGAAATAAATCACAAGAACCACCAGATGGCAGCAATGAGACGTGCAAAACATCCATTCTGCTTTTTTGTAGCCCAGATGTTTTAATATAAGGTGATCCAGCCAGATGTCATGATTGTGACATCAAAAGAAACAGAATGGTGGAAATCAAGGGAGAGAGTGGACGGCCACGGCAGTGGGGAACTTGAAGATGGTGAGATTTCTACAGGTAGCCTTCAACTTATGACCACATTCATAAGAAACAAATTATGAGAAATTTGTTAAGTGAGTTTTGCCCCGTTTTACAACTTTTCTTACCACAGTTGTTAAGCGAATCTGCCTTCCCCATTGACTTAGCTTGTCAGAAGTTTGCCAAAAGGGATTGCGTGACCCCAGGATGCACTGCGACCCCACTGCGCAGTGCGTCATAAATGTGAGTCACTGCGACCCCACTATGCACTGCGTCATAAATGTGAGTCATTTCTTAAGCATCCGAATGTAAATCATGTAACTGTGGGGATGCTGCAATGGTCATAAGTACGAAAAATCAGTCACTTTTCATCCCGTTGTAACTTTGAGCGGCCACTGAGCGAATTGTTGTAAGTCAAGGACTACCTGCATTGCTTTCACATTCCTTACTCAGTTCTGAGAGGGAACCGAGGATCCTAATTGTCTTCACCCAGCACGTTTGTCAGAAAGTAGATACGGATAGACTTCGAGTTACGACCTCGTTTGGAACCAAAATTTCCATTGTTAAGCCAGGCGGTTGGTGAATGAGTCACGCCTAACCTTAAAACCTTTGTGCTGTAGAAAGTTAGCACCCACCCCTCTCCTAGAAGAATGAAATATTTTAGGAAATATTAAAAAGGCAGAATATTATATTTTCCTGGGTGAGAAATGGAGAAACATGTTTTTTTTAGAGGCAGGAAGCAGACTCTCTCTTAATAGCCCCCACCTTTCTTAATATCCCTCAGCAAATAAATTTAAGAGATAAAGAGGTTATTGAAAGAAGCCAAGTATCTAGGTAGCTCTATTCATAGGCATAAATTCCTTGCAGCAAGGTCTAAACAAAAGTAGGATTAGCCCTCAGCCACAATAGGAATTGCCCAACAAGCCCCTTCATTGCATCAGTCCAAACTTCAACCAAGCTTAGCTCAGACAAACTCCTAGGATTTGTACATGGCACCATGACAGTCTGACAAAATCCAATAAAATACATGTTCTAGCACAGGAACAGGAAGCTCAAGTGCAAAGCCCAAGAGAAAGTATAAATACCACCCCACCCCACCCCACTCTCAACTCCATGTGGTCAGCTGCTCAAAATCACACATGCTTGGTGGTTCTGCTTCATCAATAAACCATCTTTCCAATCAGCCTCCATGTTTGCAGTGTCTTTCTCCCAGTTTGGAACTGAACCAGAACAATATTTCTTCCAACAGTGCCATGGGTTATTAAGTGAATCACTGCAGCTGTTAAATGAATCACATGGTTGTTAAGTGAATCGGGCTCCCCCACATGTCTTTGCTTGTCATAAGCCAGCTGGGAAGGTTGCAAATGGTGATCCCATGCAACGGTTGTAAATGTATTGCTGGTTGCTAAATGCCTCCATTTTGAGCACGTGACTGTGGAGGGATGCTACAGCTGTCATAAATGCATGGGCCAATTGCAAGTCACTTTTTTTCAGCCCCTTGTAACTTCAACCTGTTGCTAAACAAATGGTTGTAAGTCAAGGACTATCTCTAATATTTTATTGGGGAAACCTTGGGTGGAGTCTGCCCATTGTTTATTTAACAGATTAACAGAGTTGGAAGGGATCTTGTAGGTCATCTAGTCCAACCCCCTGCCCAAGCAGGAGACCCTACACCATTTCTGATCTCTTCTTGAAAGCCTCAAATGATGAAGCTCCCATGACTTCCAAAGGCAGCATCTGTTCCATTGGTTGATTGTTCCTACTGTCAGAAAATTTCCAGGTTGAATCTCTCCTTGTTAAGTTTCCATCCATTATTCCTTGTCTGGCCTTCAGGTGCTTTAGAAAATAGCTTGATCCCTTCTTCTCTGTGGCAGTTCCTCAAATATTGGAAGACTGCTATCATGTCTCTCCTGGTCCTTCTCTTCACTAGACTAGCCATGCCCAGTTCCTGCAACAGTTCTTCATATGTTTTAATCTCCAGTCCCCTCATCATCTTGGTTGCTCTTCTCTGCACTTTTTCTAGAGTCTCAACATCTTTTTTATAGTGTGGTGACCAAAACTGGATGCAGTACTCTAGATGTGGTCTTACTAAGGCTTTATAGAATGGCATTAGTACCTCACTTGATCTTGACCGTAACCCTCTGTTAATCCAGTTTAGGATTGCATTGGCTTTTTTGGCTGCCACCACACACTGTTGGCTCATATTGAACTGGTTGTCCACTAAGACTCCAAGATCCCTCTCACAGTCACTGCTATTAAAGGTAAAGGTACAATATACATGAGATGAGGGTGTTCCTTGCTCCTGGAAGCACGAAGCCGAGAACACCAGCCTGAAGATGACGAATGAGACTTCGTCGAAACGTCGCCAAGACACTTCCAATTTTACGTGGGAGAAGACCCGAATAACCAAAGACCTACACACACACACACACACACACACACACACATATATATATATATATATGTTTTCTTTTCTTTTCGTAGGCCTTTATGTGTATTTCTCTTTAGCCACGTTCTTCCTACGTAAACCAAGATTTTTATGTAGCCCTAGTTCAGTGAAATCACAATCCACTAGTTTCTAGGCTTTTTTTCAGGCAGCCAGCAAGCACCAATGGGCAGCAGGGTGCTTGCTGGCTGCCTGAAAAAAAGCCTAGAAACTAGTGAATTGTGATTTCACTGAACTAGGGCTGTATAAAAATCTTGGTTTAAATAGGAAGAACCTGGCTAAAGATACCTATGTAAACCAAGATATTATGCAGCCCTAGTTCAGTGAAATCACAATTCACTAGTTTCTGGGCTTATTTTCTTTCTGGCAGCCAGCAGACCCTTTGCTGCCCATTGGGAGACTAAGATAGATCTATTTCGGCCTTATAAGGCCTCATCAGTTAGCCACACCCTCATCTCATGTATATTGTACCTTTACAAGTACTATATATATATATATATATATATATATATATATATATATATATATATATATATATATATATATATATATAACCATGGTGCTGGTTATATTTGTGACCCCTTAGAGAAAATTATAGAATAGTGTGTAACGTAATAATCCACTTAAGAACCACAAGAAAATAGTCAGCTGATGGGAGAGATTTAGAAGAAAAAATATAATGCCAGAGGGATTATTTTCTAAATCATCAGAAATCATCCTGGAAAAAAATAATTAATGATTTTCTTTTATTGCACATCATCTCTACCCAGCATAGCCCAAAGTAGGAGATTGTGCGAGCTACCATCTAAACCTTTGCCTCCCTCTAGGTCAAGGATCTCCAACCTTGGCAACTTTAAGACTTATGGAGTTGAAGTCCACAAGTCTTAAAGTTGCCAAGGTTGGAGACCCTTGCTCTAGGTGGCCTTGATAACCTTCAAACAGTCATAACTTCAGTAGACAAAACTTTTTCACCCGACTGGAGACTAAGGCTATTTAGGTTTCTGCCTCTCCGCAAGATATTAATGTCCGCCATAGAAACATACAAGGTCAATGATATAAAGCAAATTGTTTACATCTTATTCTCTAAAATAGGATCAGTAGCTGGTCTCTCTCTCAGATCAGAGGTTGGCTGTCCATGCAGAAGGAACTTCTTGAATGGTGACATCTGCTGGGAAGTAAGTCCTATTGCGCCCGATGGTATATTTTTCTTTAAAAGATGGTTTTTCAAACTTCCTTTTGCCCCTGGCTGTTTTTGAATTACATTTTATTTCTTTGGAAAGGGTAAAAAAAACCCCATAAATATATTTAAAAAATCAGGGATTTCTAAGAATCATAGTTCCAGCCCAGCTGAAGAACAAGTTGGAAGTAGCTTAATTATCAATGGCTCTGGTGAAATTGTGGTCCAATTTTCCTTTGTCTTTTAACCTCCTTCTTTATTTTGGCATTTGATTCTCCTCCTTTTCCTCCTTCTGCCACTTTAGAAGCTACTGAACTATCTTATCTTACAAACAGTTATCCATAGGTTGTTTTGTGTAAGTTCTATTATGAATTTCAACACCAGCACCCAAATTCAACCTATGTTAAATATATTTGAGGCAAACCATGATGTGGCATTTCAAATGAGACCTTAGGATGCAGTTGTTTGAGAATAAATACTAGAAGCAATTTATCTTGAAGCTAGAGAAACGCTAATACCAAAGGAAGATTTGCAGAGCAACTGAACGATTAGTGAACATCCAAAGTTTACATCCCTAATGATTGTTCGTTTTACCTCATATATACTGAAAAAATGTTATATTTTTCAGTGTAGTGTTAATTAACATTTACAGATGTAAATGCATTCTCAGTTAAGTAGGGGAAGTACATAATTTGCACACACTATATTAATATATATTCTGACCTGAGTTTTCTTCTAGATGTAGCAAAGATTATATATGAAGGTGGGATAAACCTTAAGCAGATTCTCATCTGGACAAACACATGTTTAATGACACTAGTAAATTTCTTGCCATGTTTGGTGGGGATGTTTATGTGTTAGATTTTTTTTTTTAAGTCTTAATTTTTAATCCTTGTTGTGGCATTCTGGAAGCTAGTTATATCCACTGGGAATGTAGCATTATAACAGCCTTAGGAAATACAAATAAACGAATTATGTCAGGCTTAGCTTCCTCCAAGCTCACCTTATTTAACATTTTAGGATCACGCTATTCAAGAGAATGTAACGTATAAAAACTTAAGAATGATCCTGCCAGAACTGATTAATGGCCCTGCTGGAGTAAGATTCTATGTTATGGTCTGGACAAGTAATTTAGATATATTTGGGAATCTAGCAAATATGAACAACAATCATTCTTTTCCATATTGTTTTTTGCAGCTGACATTTCGGAGATACTAAACATCTGTTAAGGTTAGTAGGTATTGTTATTTTCCATGAATTTGTACAAATTTCTTTTAAATCATCTAACGTAATGGCCATCGTCTCATCAGATGGCAGTGAATTCCAGTTTAATTATGTGTTGTATATGGAAGTTTTCCTTTTAATTGTCCAGAAGATCCCTAAATTTAGTTTTAATGGGTATTGTATAGGCTGTGTTAAGCTATAGCTTGTTTTAACTATGCTGGAATGAAGTAGGCACAATCTTCTGCTAATGGTAAATAAATTAAAAAAAAATAGTTTGCAAATCATAATATGTGCAACTTAAACACCCCCAGGATTTAATATTTTAATAAGATTTTTTTATGTTGTGTGAACCATATCAATGTATCTTCTAAACTGGGTTTTATTTATTTATTCTTCTATCTGCAAAATAGAATTAAGATTAGAAGATTTTATTCTAATCTTAATTCTATTCTGTAGATAGAAGCATAACTTGCATTTTATTTTGCAGCTTGGATCATGAACAACCGTTATTGCCATTTGAATGATCACCCTTATTAATGTATATTTTAAAAAAATATTAGCACTCATAAATTTGTATATCAAATACATAAATGGAAAATATGTGTTCAAATATTGACAATATAACTGTATTCAATTCCTCTTTCAATGCATACAGACAAAAGCAAATTGTTGCTGAAGTTTTAAATTAGTGTGAATTTCTTATAATCATAAAGATCATATTTAATTTTAATGTGTGAAGAACTCACACTTCAGAAATATTGAATTTAAATAGGCAACGAAAAAGCAAATTGTCTGCCAAGGCATTGTACAATTTATAAAACTGGCATGGTTTACTGATTTATAATGCATATTAACTAAGAATTCAAAGGGTCCGTAAGAACTATATATTTATTAAACATTTTTATAATATACACATATACAAAAGCAATGTTCAATTGTGCTTTTCAATATATTTTCATGAATTAAAATGGCAAACATACACAAGAAACTTGGCACAAATGTTAAAACCCAATGAATTTTGCAAACTAAAGGAGAATATAAAAAGAAAATTCGCTTCAGAGGCTTGTAAACAAGAGAGCTAAATACAGTTGATGGAATGTTTTCTTTTCTGGAGGATGCAATTTTTCTGTACGACTTTTAACACTTTTCACAGGTTATCAGTTCATTGCTTGGATATGTATAGCTGTATGTTTTGTATACACTATCAGAAAACATTGTAAGTTTGGTCTAGTGGTAAAGGGACCAGGCAGAGGATGGTGAGTTCTAGTCCCACTTAGGCATCAAAACTGTCTGGGTGACTTTGAGCCAATCACCAGGAGGCTCTGAGTTCTAGTCCCACCTTAGATACGAAAGCCAGCTGAGTAAATTTGGGCCAATAACTCTCTCTCAGCCCAATCCGCCTCACAGGGTTGTTGTTGTGGGCAAAATAGGAGGAGGGAGGAGTATTCTAGAATCTCTATTGAAATTGCTAAGAATCACGGCTTCAGATTGGGGCAGCCTATAAATTCCACAAACAGTTTCCCGCTTCCCTCATGATCATTTCAAAGGGGAACAGTTCCTCTGCATTTTAAATACTTGTTATGCAAAAATGCAGACTCACAAGGTTGCATAGCAAATGCCAAGTGAAACTCCATTTTCATTTTCTCCAACTGGCTTAGAAAACTTTTATTGACATATTTACTGCAGTGTTCTGTTGGAAATTCTTTTTAAAGATGAGCTAGATTCCATCACTTGAAATCTGTATTCCTGTAAATATATTTTGGGGTTGTCATTTCCCTTGGGCAGTAATGGTGAACCTCAACGTGTTAAAACTTTTTTAAAAAATTTGCCTCACTTGACTCTGCTGGCGTGTCACACACATTCTCCCCCAGCAAAAAACAAACTCTTTACACAGTTATTTATTTTTAACATAATGCAGTCCAATCATCACTGGTGCTATGTATTATATACAGAAACCTCAAATAAGTACAAAAATGAAATACGAGTAAAACAAACTCATTTTTTGAGTTGTGCTTCCAAAATTGTTGTCACGCTGGTGTGTCACCCAAAATGTTGTGGTGTGTCACCCTTGACACATGTGTCATAGGCTTGCCTTCATTGTCCAAGATCTCCAGACAGATCTGATGTCAGATCTGTCTGGGGTTGCAGCAAATTCCCAAGAAAACCATTGTAATTGAAATCCAAGTAATCATAAGGCCCCAGCAATGAAAGATGCCACAGCCATTAACATCTTATTATGTAACACCCTTTAAACATTGGCTGGTATGCAGGATTTTCACAGCATGAAAAGAAAGTGTTATCACTTGGAGGTGGCAAACTCTGTTGTCTAAATGCTATTCAGGAGGCAGTCTTTATCATTTGTTAATGGCTGCAAATCAGACTATCTGGAAACCCTCCTTACAGGGTAGATGTACTTTGACATTGTTTCCTAAATAGAAAAAGAATTAGCAGGGCATATTTGTTTGAAGGGTGCTGTTGGCTGCCCACCACATTGTGAAGCAAGACCCCTGATGATGATATTATTATGATGATTAATTTGTATTTAGCACTAGCAAGGAAAGCTAAGTCAGGCTTGATTATCTGTTTCCTGACTTTAAGGTCATTCAGCCTCTGATGTGTTTACTGAATCCACACATAAAGTTAAGCCCTAAACCTTGCCTTGGGAACAATGTCTGGATTCACCTACTTGATCCCTAAATCAAACAAAGCGGCAGGATGGCTTAGCTCGATGTCCTTGGCACTTTGTAGATCAGCAAAAGAAGCGCATTTCTCCCTCCCTTAGGCCCTCTGAAAAGATAATTTTAGGAAGGAAGGGAGGCACTATTGCTGTAGAGCAGAGGTGGGAAATTTTGAGAGGAGAAAATGTCCCTGCAAATAAGATTAATGCAATTTGCACACTAAGGATGAGGGGGAAACAATGGGCCAAGGAAGACGTTAAAAGATTTTCTTTTACTTTTTGTGTCTTTTTTTTCCTTTTCTTTTTATTTGCAGTGGGGTGGTTGATAGGAAGAAATGGGATATTGCTGCTGACATATTTTTATCAAAAAAAGAGAATTTCTCTTCCCCCACTCATGCCCATCTAAACAATGCAGTTAGGAGCTATTTTTACAAACGGTTGCAAATCAGGCAATAATTTAATAAAATAATGAATCAAAATGGGGTGGTAACAAAGAAAAAGAAGCAAAAGGAGGTGGGTTTTTATGTCCCTTTGAACATTCTTGGTATATTGTATAGGTAGTCCTTGACTTATGACCACAATTGAGGCCAAAATGTCTGTGGTTGAGTGAGACATTTGTTAAGTGAGTTTTGCAACTCATTTTACAACTTTTCTTGCCACAGTTGTTAAGCGAATCCCTGCGCCTGGTAAGTTAATAACCCAGTTGTTAAGTGAATCTAGCTTCCCTATTGACTGTGCTTGTCAGAAGGTTGTAAAAGGTGATCATATGACCTTGGGACATAGCAACAGTCATAAATATGAATCTGTTGTCAAGCATCTGAATTTTGACCACAGAGTTGCTGCAAAGGTTGTAACTGGTCATAAGTCACATTTTTCAATGCTGTTGTAACTTTGAATGAACTGTTATAAGTCGAGGACTACCTGTAATCACTTTCTTCTTTTTTTCAAAGAAATAATGGGAGACAAAAAAAAAAAAAGAAAAGAAAATGGGGGGCTATAAGTAAACTCTTCTGGGTGATGTTTTTTTTTTATTGTAAGTTGGAATTTGCTGTTTCTGACTTTAGGCATATCTTACTGGGATTCTTAAAAACTGAATAGTTTTTGTATACCGCTGAAATCACTACTGTGAATGGGATGGCCACATCAATCATTAAAATACATTAAAAATGTGGATTACAATTCCTCCCCTCCTTGTGTTGGCCTATGAATACCATGATCAGTTGTTGATTCTGGGCCATTAAGTCGTTTTTGACTCCTAATGACCAGATAGATAGATTTTCTCCATGACAATCTATCCTTAACCTGGTCCTTCAGGTTTTCCAATTGACTAAACATATATATATATATATGTGTGTGTGTGTGTGTGTGTGTGTGTGTGTGTGTGTGTGTATAGTTAATATTTCGGGTTTCTTCCCGTGTAATTGTGGATATATCCCTAAAAGGGTAGAAGCGACGTTTCGCTTCTACCCTTTTAGGGATATATCCACAATTACACGGGAAGAAACCTGAAATATTAACTATACACACATATATACCCGTGAAAACTTACAATATATATATATATATATGTGTGTGTGTGTGTATATATCTATATCTATATAATTATCTGTCCTTGAAAATTTGATGGGTCAAAGCCCTCTCTGTGACCTTTGCAATAATCTTGTTTGTGAGTTGCACAAATGAAAGTTTCCCCTTGGCTAAGCATCCCTGTCAAAACCAGCTTCATGCCATGTTGGGTGCATTCACACATGCTGGAACAACTCACTTTCTGGTTTCATTCACCCAAGACATCGAGCCATAACAAACCAAGTGGCAGGTTTGCACAACACACTCCCCCCCCCACAAAAACCCCCAAAAATCCCAAATGAATTCCTAACCCAATTCACCATCATGGGTGAATATGGATCATCAAAACCTGGGTAAAATGTTGTGCAAAGACAAAAAAAAACCTGAATTTGGCTTTGTTAGCCCTTTGAATGCCTACTTTTCCATTGCAGAGGGAGGGGAAAAAAGGAAAAAAAAAACCCTGGGCCAATTAATATACATTCCACCATTTGGAAATATCTTTTCCAGAGGTTGCATAATACAGACAGAGGAACATATAGTCAGTTGCATGCATACATGCAAGACGTGCAAAACACACAGCGTGCAACCTTTGAGCATGGCTCCCTTCGTGCAACCAGAATATTTTATAGCAATAACAAAAATGTTCAGGTAAAGAGTTTCCCCATTCAATTTTCTCCCGGGACAAAGTCTGGGGCTGCCTAAGCCTTTTTCTCCTCACACCTGGGCGTGGTGCTGAGGTGAAAAAGCAACGTTTCTGAGAGAAACAAAATTAGCTCTGGGACAGAAGAGGTCTTCTGTGGTTTTCGGGGGTTGGAAAAAGAGAAACAGCTTTTATTGTTTTTCTGAATAATTTGGGTTTTGGGACGTGGCGGTGTCGGGGACTATTTCTTCTCTTCCTGCTGCGCGGAAGGTTATCGGAACTAACGCGGAGGGATCCACTAATTCTCTACATGCGGTTCAACCCAATTTTTTTGCGAAGCCCTCTCCGGACTCCGGTCGCGCAAAACGCGAAGAGGAGGGCGGGGAAAGAGGCGGGACCTAAAGCCTGGGGAGGGGGATTGATTTGATGCGCGCCGCGGCCAATCCGGAGCTTCCTTCTGCCCTCCTCAGCCGCCTCCCTCCCCTAGCGGAGTGAGCCCCCGTCGCGTCAGAGCGATGGGTCGCCTCTCCCGACACCAATCGCCGTTTGCTGAGGCCGCGAGCGAAAGGCGGGGCTTAAACCAGGGCCGAAGGCGGGAGGTGGAGGTGGAAGGGGGAGTGGGGGGAGAAGAAAAGAGGCGTTCGGTAACTAAGCCCTCTCCTTCCTTTCCCTACTTTCTCCATTCCGCGCCGACGCTCTTTTGGATGGACATCCGCGCCAGCCAACGGCGTCGCGCGCGGCGGGCGGAGCGTAGAAGAGGGGCGGGGCGGGGCCGGATCCGGGCAGCCAATGGCGGGTGCGGAGCGGTGAGGGGCAAGCCAGCGAGAAAAGAACGAGGGCGGCAGAGGCGCAGCTCGGGGGCGCGGAGGTTGGTCTCAGGGGCACGGGTGGCCGAGCGGGAGCGGCGAGGACCAGAGGCCGCGCAGGGAGGGAGGGAGGGAGGCAGCGGGTGGGCGTGGGGGGATGAGGGCGGCATAGGCCCAAAAAGCCTGGGCTGCGCGTGAGGTGAGGGTGGGGGTGGCGCCCACGCTTTGTTGTGGTGGGGGAGGGGCAGGCCTTCCCTTTGCAGGGGGAGGGGCGGCGATGAAAGCGGACGGGGGGGGTGAGAGAAAGAAAAAAAATATGACCCCGCCTCCTCCTTTCAATTCCCTCCGCCCCCTTTTGCCCCCCTTCCCCCCCCCCACGATGCGAGTCTGCCTCAGGCAGCGGGATGGGCCGGCCTCTTTTTTTTTTTCCTCCCCCCCCTCCCCACACACACGCCCTCCCCGCCCCCATTCCGGGAGCCTCGCTCCTCCTCGGGCGTCAAGCGTCAGGATCGCCTCCCTCCCTCCCTCCCTCGCGCGGCGCACGCTGCAGCCCCTTCGCCGCCACTGCGGGGTTGCTGCGACAGCCTCCCGGGCTGAGGCGGGGAATTCTGCGGGGCCGGGGGAAGCAACAGCAGCAGTAACAGCCAGCGAGAGAGCGGGGATCGGCAGCAGCAGCAGCATCTCGGCCGGCCGCTCGAGTGGCTCCGCTTCCCTCCCGAGGCAGGTTTTCCTCGCGAGGAGGAGGAGCAGCAGCAGCAATTTTGGGCTTCCTTGGAGCTGGTCTGCAAAGTAACCCCCTTCCCCCCTCCTTACACTCAACCTCCCCCCTTCCCGGAGTCCCAGCCCGAGTTTCCCTTCTTAAAAGCGGGGCGTCATGGGGGGGGGCGGGGGGCGGCCATCGGAAGCCCCTTGGAAGAGGCCAGGTTTGTATCTGGGCGCAGGCATGGATTTGCAAAAGAGAGGATAGATTAAAAAAAAAAGGATGGAAAACGTTGCATCCTTCTCCTCCTCCCCTTCCTTTCGTGCAAGCTTCGCGAATGCTTTTTTGTTTTCTTTTTGCAAGGCGGCTGGGTTTTTTAGAGCCGCCTCTGTGCAGGCGAAGTAGACACGGAGGTCGGGGTGCGGGGGGTGGGGATGGGGGAGAAAGGAACTGAAGTTGGTCAATAGGTTCAGTATTGTGGTGTTGACTTTGTGCCGTACTCCGGGGTACGGGGTTTGTCGCCGTTATTGTAGAAAAAGGAGGTTCAAAAAGCACCACGCCATCACGGTAAGATGGGAAGGTTCCCCCCCCCTTTTAAATTTTTATTTTGAAAGACTATTATATTACAATACAATACACCTTAGCCGCCCCCCCTTTTAAGGTCTTTAAATAGGGGCATGGTTAGAAGTACTGTATTGGGGGGGGGTGTTGGAGTGGATGACCTATAACGGAGGTCTTCAAACTTGGCAGCTTTAAGACTTGTGGACTTCAACTCCCAGAATTCTCCAGCCAGCAGGACTTCAATTCTGGGAGTTGAAGTCCACAAGTCTTTAAAGCTGCCAAGTTTGGGGACCCCTGACCTATAAGGTCCCTTCCAACTCTCTGTTAATCGGTTAAATCTGAACAGAAGTTGCCTTCGGAAGTTGTGGGGAGTTTCATCACTGGAAGCTTTCAAGAAGAAACTGGGCTGCCATCTGGAGGAAATGGTGTAGGGTCTTCCTGCTTGGGCAGGGGGTTGGACTTGATGACCTACAAGATCCCTTCCAATTCTGTTAATATGAAATATGTAATCCTATCTAGAAGAAGAAGAGGGGGAAAAAAAAGGAAATTGCCCAAACTATATATCTTACGATAGAACACACCTTTTGTTTTTTTAAAAAAAAATGCTGTTTACCCCTTTCCTGTCCCTATGATAAACCAGTAATAAGATTAAATGACTCCTCTTTCTGAAATACTGCTATAAAATATCATCTGCACAAAATTATTTCTGGATGAAATATTTGAAGATTGTTTGGGGCAGTTATGGCATACCAAGAAAGGAATCTGTCCATTCTTCCCCCCCTTCCACCTTTTCCCTTGATGTTGGCCACTCACAATATTTTGTTTTAAACAATTAATGGAGAAAATATTGTCTTTCAGAAAAGTCAGGGTTGTGACAAAAAGAGCACACAATTTGCCTGTATCTAGATGAGTTAATCAACAACTGAAATGGGATGCTTATTTCAGAAATAAGGTGTCACCTCATTGGTAAGCATTTGGTGTTCTCAATCAATACAAAATTCTGACTGTTTTATGAGTTAATAACATACATGGTTTCTGGGAATTGTTGGTGTTCTTGTCAGGATGTTGGCTACAATTATGTTTCTGAGCTAATATAGTGAATGGGATAAAATTCTCGTAATACAGGAAATGTTCATTCTCGTTGTAAGAAGTAATGTACTTGGAAATTGCAATTCTGTTGAGTGAATTCAACTTCAGAGTAATTTATGTCCCCATTTTTCCTTTCTTATTATACAAGTGCCCAGTTTCCTTATGAAGAAAATGCATTTTGAAAACATGCCTATAAGCACCTGCTGTTACCAAGACTCTGAATATGCTCACAGGGTGAGCCACAAAACTTCTGTTGGAAAGAATTCTAAATGAGGCATGCTCTCCAAAGGGATAAGGTAGAGGTAGGAGCTGGACAATTTGCAGTTATTGATATGGGAAAAGCAATATCTAGAAAGTGCCCAGACTTTATTCACTAATTTTATTTACTTGTAAAAATATCCTTTGGTTGCCTTTTGAGGCACAGTAGAGAATGAAATTTGGTAGCATAACAATAAATCCTCTCTTCTGCCCCACTTTACCCCAAAATTTAGTCAAAATATAAATTTGCAGGACTTTTCTAGTGCAGTCCTTGAAGGTGTGATTGGTTACAACAGGGAAGACGATTGGTCCTCTACTTCCATTGATAGAAGCAGTTTCTTTAGTAGTAAAGTGCCATAATACATTAAATGCAATCTTATAAACTGTTTGAGAGCCAGTTTTGTTACATTTGATACTGCTTACATGCTTTATGAAGTTAGTTGGTCTTTTTAAAGTTAGTTCAACAGAAAGTTTAATCAGTGGAACGACTTGCTTCCAGAAGTTGTGGGTGCTCCATCACTGGAGGTTTTTAAGAAGAGACTGGACAGTCAATTGTCTGAAATGGTATAGTGCAGTGATGGTGAACCTTTTCGGCACCGAGTGCCCAAACTGGAACATGTGCCAGAGTCCTGGAAACTCGAAGGCCAGCTGGTCTTCTGGTTTCGCGCCAGCCAGCTGGTCTTCGCGTGTGCTGGAGCCCCGGAAAGATCAGCATGCACGCTGTAAACCAGAGGAGCAGCTGGCGACGGCGCGCGTGCCCCCCGAGAGGGCTCTGTGTATCACCTCATGCATGCCATAGGTTCGCCATCACGGGTATTAGGGCTTCCTGCCTGAGCAGGGGATTGGACTAGAAGACCTCCAAGGTCCCTTCCAACTCTGTTATTCTGAAAGATAGTTTAACACTTTCAACATTTAACATAATTTCTAATGAATATTGACAGCAAAACACAGGTAATGTCTTGTGATCATCTGTCATAGCTTTGTGGCAGCCTTGTAAATACCTCTTTGCCTAAGAGCTGTTTTAAAGTACCGGTAGCTAATTGAAGACGCTTAATAATAGTGTTGATTCTAACACATTTCTTGGAATGAAAGCTTGACTTAACTTGATGAAACTCACGTGCTTAAAAATGGGTTGTGTATTCTTTTATGCTCTGTATTATCGATAGTAGGGAATGTGAAACTGGGCGAACAAATTACTAACTTTGTTTTGCTAGTTTTAACTTTTTGCAGCTTTCATTGTCTGGAAATGAGGCAGTCAGATTTTTTTTTTCCTGTGCAGATTTGCAAAATCTTTCTTATACCTGTTAAGAATTCAAGAATACTGCCAGTTTTGTATTCTGAAAGGTAGAAGAGTTTTTATTTTTTTACAGCATACTGTCTGCATCTTTAAAATAGCAACATTTTGTGCTTGATCTTGCAGAAATCCTAATAAAATAGATTGCTGCTGTTCTTATAACATGTAAGGGGAATTGAAACTGTACTTGACTTGCCCAAGGCCACCTATTACTAATATGGTAATTGAGTCTGCATTTGAATGTGTCATATTTACTTGTGCATATTAAAACTAAGGCAGTTCGTTAACATTTCTGCACACTAACAGCTACAGTTTAAAAAGTGCAATGGGTTTTAAGATACCACTTTTTCATTTATATATGAAGATTTATTTGGATGTCTGATTGCAGAAATACGTGCTAAATATTTCTGTTATCTAGTAAGACATTTCATAGTGTAAAGTGGGTTGAGCAGAATCGGAATTGAGATACTTGATTTAGGACCACAATTGAGCCCAACATTTATGTTGCTAAATGAGAAATTGGTTGTGTGCTTTGTCCCATTTATAGGAGCATTAGCCCAGAATGGAAACTTATCCAATATCTGACATCCTGGTACCCATTCTGAACACAGCAGAGTTGAGAGAGAGAGATCCTGACTGTGTCTGTCAAGATTGTAGGGAGACTTAGAGAAGAATAAAGGAGACAGACTGAGAAAAAAGAAAAGAAAAGAAAATTGAGTGGAAGAAAAGGTTATTGGGAAAAGCTTGTGCAGAAACAGGCAATGCTTTAGTTAAAGAGCAGGGAAGATGAGGAATCAGATAAGTTACAAGACAGTATATCAGTTGGTTGACTTGAGACTATAAAGTGTGGCTAAGATTAGGATTTTCTAATTTGGGGGCAGGGAAGAATAAGGAGTTCTGGAAGTTTTTTTTAAAAGAAAATATGGCAGATTTATTTTTTACAGTTTGTTTTACAATTTTGTTTCTTGCCTCAGTGGCAGGAAAACCTACAAGTTTTAGCAGATATTGTAAAAAATAGAGGCTGTTTGCATCTCAGGTTCTCTTGTGAGTAGGGAAGGCAAAAGACAAGATTCCATTTACAAGGGGAGGGTCTTCCTTGGGTGCTTTGGGAGGAAAGCATCCCCTTCCTCCTTGACATTAATGCTCAACAAAAGTAAAATAGAATAAGCTCTAGCAGTAAAATAACCCCCTTTCTCTTGCTTTTCAGCAGCCAGAATAAAAGGTATGCACTTGTAATTCAGAAAGATAGTCAAGAGCCATCGTATTAGTAAGCATTGATAACCTGTCCCCTTTTTAAACTATTGAAATTGGCTGCAATTACTGTCAGCTGGCAGTAAATTCCACATGTGTTGTATGAATAAGTGTTTCCTTCTCTCCCTACATTTATCTAACTTTGAGAAACAGAAGATAACTCTTCATATTATCTAAACAAAGTGTAAATTTATGCACCAGTATGTTTTTCCTTGCTCTCCCTTTGCTCCAAGCTGAATAGCTCTAGTTACTACTCCAGCTGCCTGATTATTTGGTTGCCTCTTTTTTTTTTTTTTTTTTTTTTTGCATCTTGTTCAGTGTCTATCATAACCTTAAGGTGCAGTGGCCAGAGCTGTATACAATACTCCAAGTGTGTTCTTGCCATGGATTTGTATAAAGACATTACTATATTGGCAGTTGGGTCTTCAAGTATGGAATTCAACTTTTTGCAGCTTTTGCACACTGGGTTGATATTTTTATTAAGCTATACATCATGACTTGTAACTTGCTTTCCTCCAACATAAAGTTCATTTACCTGGTCTGAAGTGTTCCTTTTGAAGTTCTTCGCATTCCCTTTGGAATTGTCAGTAAGCATGCTTCTTCACTACTCAATCCTAACTCCAGAGTTGTTACATACAAGTTTGAACTCACCAGCTCCCAACACTGATCCCTGGAGAAACCAGTTTGCACATCCAGCCAGAATTAGAATTGCTTATTTGTTTCTGTTCTCTGCGTTCTATTTTTAATTAATCGCCAATCCATCAAACTACTGGTCCTCATAACCCATAGCAATTGAATTTGTTCAGGAGCCTTTGATGAATGGATTTTTTAAATACCTTTTTAAAAAATGGAAATATGTAATATTTATTGGACCATTTTTGTCCATATGGTTGTTGATGCTTTTAGGTAAATCTTCAAGATGAGTGAGGTAAGACTTTTATCTTTGTCACATTGATTCTTTTTTTTATAAAGGTTCGTTCTCTGTGTTTGCTTATTTTCTTTTTGAACTCTTTAACCATTTCTTAGATGTTAAAATGATTTAACTTCAACTCTGTGATCTCTTTTTAAACTTCAGGGCCACATTTTCTATTTTCCAGTCTCAAAGACAGATTGTAAAAGGGAAATTATGTATTTTTGTGAAAGATCAACTATTCCATAAGTAAGTTAATCAAGAACTCTTGGGTGGGTATCCTCTAGACCTAGAATTGTTTTATTTTTAGTTTGCCTTATAACTTCAGCTAACATTGCCTCCGTTTGCCTAAGTTTATCTGAAAGTCTTCTTGAAAAAGTGTTGTATGCAGGAATCTGTTCTAAATTCTCAGTAGCGAAGACTGACTCATTAAGCTTCGCTGCTGTTTTTCTATCTTTATTAGCACACTTTTAATGCTCCTTCTCTGATTGGTTTCCTACTCTGAATGTGAAGAAAATGTTTTTCATCTTAGTTTTCTTTGCAAAATGTTCTTCTAAGCATTTTTAGGAGGAGGCATATTTTATTGGGTGCCTGGGAAATGCCCACCCAGCCAGGGAGGAGGCAGGGAATTAGCCTCAAATCCTTGCGCAGTAAACGATCCAGACCTAACACCACTAAACCTCATAGAGTCTTAACTTACCTGTACCCAAGTCAAGACAAGTAAAACTTTCTGGGGATATTTCTGTATCATAGGCTGAATATAATAAAAGGGCTATTTATTTATTTATTTGCATCCTGCTTTTATTATTTTTTGCAAATAACTCAAGGCGATGAACATGTCCAACACATGTTCTTCCTTCTATTTTCCCCTTTTTTTCTTTCGCCTTCTGTGTAGGCTTTCAGGTAATCCTCACCTTAACAACCTTTTGTTCAGCTATTGTTGGAATTTACTATAATGCTGGAAAAATGGACATCTATGACTCATGGCCGAAATTATGACCGCTGCAGTGCCCTGGTAGTCATGCAGTCGTAATTCCAGTGATTGGCAGCCCACCTGCTCTTAAAACCACAGGGCATTTCAACCCTCCCCCATCTCTTCCCATCTATGCTCTTTTGGACCTCCTGCTGCCTCGGCTTGTTTGGTGACAAGCAATCCCAGAACTGCACAGGTATGGGGCCGCTTGCCATGCCCCCGGAAGGCTCAGCTACCCCAGCAAGTGCCAGCCTACGAAGCATTCATGGTTGCTTTGAAAAGAATTCTATTTAAGAATTATTATTACAGATAGTCCTCAACTTACAACCCCAGTTGAGACCAAAATGTATGTTGCTAAGTGAGATATTTGTAGTTTTGCCCCATTTTACGGCTCTTCTTGCCACATTTTTTAAGAGAATCACTGCAGTTCTTAAATTAATAACACGGTTCTTAAAGCGAATCTGGTTTCCCCATTGACTTTGGTTGTCAGAAGGTCACAAGAGGGGATCACCTGACTCCGGGACATTGGAGCCGTCATAAAAGTGAGTCATTTGTCAAGCATCCGAATGTAAATCACGTGACCATGGGGGGGGGGATGCTGCAACTATCATAGGTGTAAAAAATGACCATAAGTCATTTTTCTTGCTCAACGTCTCTGGTTTCTAACATTTGCGTCTAAATCAAGTTAATAAGTAATCTATTCCTTGATCTATATACAAATTTACATATCTCTGTTGAGCAATGTCCATTGTTTTACTTTTAAAACGAATAAAATATTTAAAATTTAAAAAGTCATTTTTCTTCAGTGTCGTCGTAACTTCGAACGGTTACTAAATGTAATGTAAGTCAAGGACTACCTGTATTCTATTTAAGAGCCCAGATGGCCAAGTTCTCCAATTGCACAATTTCTCTTTGGTGACTGACCAAAGTGAGAAAAATGCTTCCTGCTTACTCTGGAGGAGAGATCTTGCTAGTTTTCTCAGGTAATGTGGGCAGGTCACCTGCAGCATGAAAATGAACTGCCCTTTCATTTTCGATAGATATTAAGCAGGAAATGAAATTTTTAGTTCCTTTTTCACTTTCTCCTGAAAGGGGGAAACTGTCCTGTGACAAATAGTACCTTGCACATTGAAGTGATATAGGGTGAAGACAAGGGGGCGCTTGCTGAAGTAGGCTGGGGAGCAAAAAGAACACTTACAATAACACAGTTGGAAGGGACCTTGTAGGTCATCCAGTCCAACCCCTCCCCGCCCAAGCAGGAGTCCCTACACTTTCTGACAGATGGCAGTCTAGTCTCCTCTTGAAAGCTTCCAGTGATGAAGCTCCCACCATTTCCAAAGGCAGCTTCTGTTCCATCGGTTGATTGTTCTCACTGTCAGAAAATTTCTCCTTATTTCCAGGTTGAATCTCTCCTTGGTCAGTTTCCATCGACTATTCCTTGTCTGGCCTTCAGGTGCTTTGGAAAATAGATTGAAAATATAGTTTAAATCTCAAGGAGTGGTGACTACTCCAGTCTTGAGGTGGGCATGGAAAGTCATCCATGCTTTTTGAAGCTTTGAATATGTGACCATACTGGATCCCGTCCATCATGGTTGTAAGTTGTAATGGTTATAAAATGAATCCGTCACGTGACCAACTTTATTTTACAAGCATTTTAGTCATTAAGCAAATATCATTAAGCAAGTTCATAGTTCGCCATGGGCAGTTTTACAGAAAACCAGAAGTGCAATTGATATCAGTGAAACAGAGTATCAAAATAAAAGAGTTGGAAGGGGTCTTGGAGGTCTTCTTCAAGCAGGAGACCCTATACTATTCCAGACACGTGGCTGTCCAGTTTCTTCTTAAAAACCTTCAGTGATGGGGGACCCACAACTTCTGGAGGCAAACCGTTCTTCTGGTTAATTGTTCTCACTGTTACAAAGTTTCTCCTTAATTCCAGGTTGCTTCTCTCCTTGATTACTTTCCATCTACTGTTTCTTGTCTTTCCTTGTGGTGCTTTGGAAAATATTAGTTTACTGCCTCTTATTTGTGGCAGCCCCTTAAATATTGGAAGACTGCTATCATGTCTCCCCTGGTCCTTCTCTTCACTAGACTAGCCATGCCCAACCGTTCTTCATATGTTTTAGCCTCCAGTCTCCTAATCATCTCTGTTGGTCTTCTCTGCACTGTTTATCTAGAGTCTCAACAATTTTTTTTTGTAGGTGACCAAAACTGGGGTGCTCTATGGTGTGAAGAATCCTTGGTGTGTTTGCTGGTTAGACTGTGGTGCCATGTGGGACTGGGGAAGAAGGCATCTAGGCAAACGAGCACTTGTGGGCACTTACTGGGGTGCTGCTAGGGCACTTGAGGCAGGGTGCAGGGAGGCCAAAGGGCAGAGCAAAGTTTGGTGGGGGAGTTGGGAGCCATAAGGTTAAGGGACTGGGAGGGACCCACTCTGGAATGGTTTGGATTGGGATGGCTACTCAAAGAAAGACTCACTTAACTCACAATTCTCCATTAATGACCACAGTGGGGAGTGCTGTGATTGCTATCAGAAGTTGGGGTGCAGTCATGTGATGTCTCTCTTTACAACCGCACTGACTTAATGACACCAATCCAGGTCCCACTTGTAGTTGTAAGTCAAGGACTCTCTGTACCTGCCAATAAATTGAGTTAACTTGGGCTTAGGATAGGTTAAAGTGGTACTGCCTCAACAGATGGCAGCTCCTGGTTGACTTTAGAGCTCCAGCACTAAACTAGTTGTAATCGTGTGGGAGTTTTCAACGAATATCAGGGCTGTAGGGCAGATTGCTAAATTGAAAAAAAAACAACACATCCTGCAATGTAGCAGTGGGATGAAGTAAAAAATTACGTAAGAGTTAAGCTCGATTCAAAGGAGATCTTAACCTTAATCTTTAAAGAAAATATTACTTCATTCAGTATCTAATTATTGAAGTTGTTTGTCACAGTTGACAAGAGTACTAATTTAAAGTAATTTTAAAAGGATTAGGGTGTAATTTTTTTTTTGTTAGATTTGTATCTCGCCTTTTGTTCAGGATCTCATGGTGGCATATGCAATGCCTCTCCTCCCATTCTTCCCCTCAATAACACCTGTAAGAAAGTTAGGCTGAGAAAGGGGTTAACTTGAGTTGATCAGGAAGCTTCCTTGGATGTGAATGAATTGTGGGTATGTTTTCAGTGCCAGTCAACACCTTAACCGCTGTCCCACACTGCTTCATTCTCACAGACGGCAATAACTTAATAAAGCTGTTATGACAGAAAAAGAATCTTTCCAAGATACCTAAGATGCTTACAGTCACTCATGGCCTAATCACCCCCAGACTGGACTACGGCAATGTGTCCCTGAAGAGCAGGGGTGGGTTCTAAATTTTTTTACTACCGGTTCTGTGGGCGTGGCTTATTTTGTGGGCGTGGCTTGATGGTCATGTGACAATTCTTTAGGATTTAGCAGAGGTACTGGTCTACCAGGCTTTTAATTGCTTGCAGAGCTGTACCGATCTACCCATTTATTTTTGCAGGCACCGATCTACTCATTTGTTTTTGCAGGCACCGGTCTACTCATTTTCTTTTAACACTGATCAGCTGTAGGGCGGCCCTTTGAAGCCTCCTGGCAAGAGTTTAAACCGTTTTTTTTCCTCTAGCCATCAGCTGGGACTCAGGAGGCAGCAATAGATCGGGGGTGGGGCCAAATAAAAGGTAAGAATAATGTGGGGGGTGGGGGGGCAGAGGGGAGAACTGGTTTGGTGACATCATATCGTCACCGCTACCGGCTCGGTGGAACCGGGAGGAACCCACCACTGCTGAAGAGTAATTTGGGAGCTTCAGCCGGAACAGGGTGGTAGGCAGTTTGATTCACTCCTAGAACAGCGCATGTTACATCTTTACTCAAGAGGGTTGCGTTGGCTGATTGTTAGCTTCCAGGTCCAATTCAGGGTGCTGATTTTAACCTTTAAACCCCTTCATTGCATGGGGCCAGGCTGAGGGACCCTTCTCACCTGTTATATCAGCCCACCCCATGAGCGCTAGCAGATAGGGTATGTTGTAGGTTCCATTGATGGGTCACAGAAGATATGCCTTCTTTGGTCTGGAGTCCACCTTATCCTTCACCCTGAAATTAGGTTACTTCCATCCCTTTTAATATTCTAAAAAGCCCTCAAGACCAGGTTATGTTATCGGATCTAGGGCTCTCAAGATACCAGAGATTTGCTGAGGTGGCCATTTTTATTCCTAGGGTTATATCTTTGTTTTTTGTTGTATTTATTATTACACTTTCTAAATATGTTTATCTTGTGCTCTTCCCATTGTTTCTGGTGGAATGTGAAGCTGTATAAATCTGATTGATGATAGATAGATAGATAGATAGATAGATAGATAGATAGATAGATAGATACTCTGTTTATTAGCATGCAGAGTTATATACTTTGTTTTGCTTTAGTTAGAATCGCATAAGTCTTCTGTTAGTGGAGTAGTATTGATACACTGTATGCATTGTTAGACATACATTTACAATTTTAAAATCTTGATTTCTGTTTTTGTATGACGAATAAGGCATTCCTCTGGAGAAAGTTTTCTTTCCTGCATTGAAGATAACGTTTATATGGATCATGCATATTGCAGGATCCAATCTGGGTCGATTACCGGAACCAGTGGTTAAGTGTTCTGAGCTTTTGGACTTCTGCTGGAACCCATCCTAGGGGAATTTAGCTATGTGTGTCTGCTAGAGAGAAGTTTCCTGAGGATGAGCTCCAGCACGAGTCCAAAAACTTGGAAGACTAAACCTCTGGTCCTGGTGATCGACCCAGATTGGATCCTGCAATATTATCCTGGGATACGTCCATTCACCTTCGTTCGTGATTATGCATGTTACCTAATTTTTTTTCTCAAAGCTCTTTCTTCAGCTTGTAATGAAACTGTTTTGAATGATCCCTGTGCCAGTTTATTTGAATGTTAGGGCAGGGCCAGAAGCATTGGTTGGCTGCCTTATTCTCTTGGCCTTATATGTTGCACTGTCAGTATACTGTATTACTATCTCAACATCTACATTTATTTGCAAAACCTAACTCATTTCTGAAAAATAAGAGTCTGGACTTGCATATTCATAAATGACCCTTGATCTGGAGAGCAACAATGGACTCGGGACTTATAGTTGAAGAAATGCTGCCTATTCTCTGTAGTTTTGGCAACAGTATATACAGTTTTAAGAGTTTTAAGATGCAGTTTTCAGATTACTTTGTATTAATGGATCATGCATGCAAATTTGTAATTGGAAGCATCAAGAGCTTGACTTGCTAAGTGAGCTATAAATATTGCTTTCTAAAAGTTGTATGTTGCTCTTTTAATATGATTTAACTACTACTGTTGTAAAGCTACAAGCAATACTAAACTTTGTTAGAACATCAAAACACTTACAACCACAATTGAGCCCAAAATTTCTGTTGTTAAGTGAGACATTTGTTAAATGACTTTTTCCCCCTTTTACGACCTGTCTTGCCAGAGTTGCTAAGTGAATCATTGCAGCTGTTAAGTTAGTAACACGGTTGTTAAGTGAATCTGGCTTCCCCGTTGACTTTACTTTCAGAAGGTTGCAAAAGGTGATCACATGACTCCCCGGGACACTGCAACTGTCATAAATATGAGTCAGTTACCAAGCATCTGAATTTTCATCACATGGCCATGGGGCTGCTGCAAAGGTCATAAGTATGAAAACCGGTCATAAGTCACTTTTTTTCCAGTGCTGTTTTAACTGTATGGTCACTAAACGAGCAGTTGTACGTTGAGGACAACCTGTATATACATGTTCTTACTAATATATGCCAGGATTTTACTAAAGATCGACTAAAGATTTTGAGAGCAGCTGATGCAATACATAAATTGTACATGCTATCTATATATCTATATCTATATCTATCTATCTATTTTGGTGGTTCATCTTGAGGACAATGGCCTTTGATCTGAAGAACTAAATAATGTTTTAAGGCAGGTTGGATTAGTAAAAAGGCTTGATTTAAATCAACTCGATTTAAATCATAATTTTTAAAGAGCATCTGTCGCGCAGCAGCTCCTCTGACCTGCCATTGACTCACTAACAGTCCCAATATTGCAGAATATATAGCCTCATGCTACATAACTAAGCTCCATTTCATGCTGAGTAGGCTAAATTATTAATGTATCTTAAATAGAAAACTATCTTTAGATAGATTTTTACTCTAAAATCATTTTATTAAAATAAATTGGATAAACATTTTAAAAATTGATTTTTTTGATTTTTTTAAAAAAAATCATAGATTTTTATCCACCCCGTTTTAAAGTTAGTCCTGAAATATTTCCATAGTATTTTCTTTATTATCCTATTCGCCAGTGAATTTCAAAGGGTAGCACATTGCACAACATGGGGAGTTGTTGCCAAAAGGCTCATGGTGCAATTCTAAGAAATAGAAGGAAGTGGGAAATTACCAGCCCAATCCAACATAGTTACTTTTGATTTCCGAAGAGGAAACTTCTAAAATACGTGGGGACTGGTGAAAAAGAGACTAAAAAGCCACGATGGTCGCAGCTCTTCCTGGTACCCGGAAGTTATTTAAAACCAAAATAATTGTGGCTGCAGCATAATGTATTTTACAGCATAAAAGGGGGTCAGCCAAACCATCAATTTGACTAAACGTAGTCCTCAACTTACGACCACAATTGAGACCAGAATTCCTGTTGCTAAGCAAGGAGGTTGCTAAATGAGCCGTGCATGATTTTACATAAGGAATATAAATACATTCTAGCTCATTTATTGTATTGTTTTATTGTAGGTTTTTTTTAAAAAAATTGTCACCTTTATATGGCTGCCTGTCACATGGATGTGACTCTGGGAGTGGGGGCCATGTAATAAAAACAGACCAATTAAAAAAAACTTTAAAACATAAATATCACTAAAACCCTGGGAGACTAAAAGCCTTTGAGATCTTTCCTATCATGTAGCATTTCAGGGGCTCCCCACTTCTATGGGATCCCCAAACCTGCTGACAAAACTTGGGTTTTAAGAGGGTTCCAGAAAATCAGGAGGCTCTCGGCCAATCTCACTTTGGGGCAGGGGGTTACAGTGTCCCATAGATTGGGTAGGATGAGCAGAGAAGGCTCTTCTTCTGGGTCCCATTGGATGGCACTCCTTAGCAGGCAGGATCCATAACAAGTCTCTCCTGGTGAGATGGGTAGATGTAACCAGGGGTGAAATCCAGCAGGTACTGACAGGTTCTGGAGAACCGGTAGTGGAAATTTTGAGCAGTACAGAGAACTGGCAAATGCCACCTCTGGCTGGCCACAGAGTTGGGTGGGAATGGAGATTTTGCAATATCCTTCTCCCAGGATTGGGGAAGGAATGGAGATTTTGCAATATCCTTCTCCCAGGATTGGGGAAGGAATGGGGATTTTGCAGTATCCTTCCCCTGGAGTGGGGTGGGAATGGAGATTTTGCAGTATCTTTCCCCTGCCACACCCACCAAGCCACGCCCACAGAACCGGTAGTAAAAAATTTTGGATTTCACCACGATGTAACCAGGGAGAGGGAGTCCCTTCAATAATTAATACTAGATTAATTGGGTAGATTACATCCTATCTACAATTATATAGAATAGATTCCCCACCCCCACCCCCAGAATCATGCTTATAGTACAGGGAATTTCATAAATTATATTTTGATTGTAAATAGTATATTGTACTTTGCAG
This sequence comes from Arizona elegans, assembly GCA_022577455.1. Taxonomy (NCBI): domain Eukaryota; kingdom Metazoa; phylum Chordata; class Lepidosauria; order Squamata; family Colubridae; genus Arizona; species Arizona elegans. The sequence continues at coordinate 1,880,829 of JAKOOJ010000050.1, forward strand.
GAGAAAAAGCTTTTATGCACAAATTCAAGGCATCGTTTTAGCTATTAATGCCACAGTTTCCCTTGCCATTCTTTGAAATGGCATTTGAACTCATGAATAACTTCCCAACACACACAGACATTTGTGCAAAACAATTCATATAGATATACATATGTATGGCTTTTTAAAACAAAGACTAGGCCTTCAGGTCAGTCCTGACGAATGCCTTGAGTTAATCCCTGCAATTTTCTCAACATTATTTTCAGAAATGGTTTGCTACTGCTTTCTTCCTAGGGCTGAGAGATGGTGCATGACTCATTGTCACCCCAGCTGATGCTGAACTGAGCTTTGGAGAATGGAAGGGATTCCTTTACTAAATGAAATCTGGATGCCAAACCATGAATAGTGATACAGTTTTGCTTATCCTATGCACAGAAATTCTTGCTTGGTCTGTGCAATATTGTGAATCTTAGAGGTTTGCGTTTTTCTGAATATATAATAAACAAGAACCAGGGGTGTCAGTTTACACATTTTCTATCCCTTCTCTCCATTCCTCCCTTTCAGTAATTATTACCAGCCATTGCTTCTGGTTGTGATTATTTTACTTGATGTATGATGGAATATAGCAATGATAGGACAAATTGTTTAATATAAACATTTTTTCTGATTATGTGATTTAAATGTAAATTCTAAGACATCTTGACGTGATCATAATAATTAGATTGTTTAAAAATACATGGTTTGTTTATGCATATGTAGGGGTGTATGCGTATACATTTTTCCCCATTACAGTAAAAATGTGAGGTTAAATATTTAAAAATTTCAGAGTTCCCTGGAAGCCTCTCCTAGCGATTCATTTCATCTGAAGAGGCTTCTGTGCCTATATTGCCCATGTGCAGAAATTTGGGCATCCAGTAGCTCCTTCTGGCTGCTGGAATTGCAGGAGAAGAACTTTAAATATAAAATATACCAACCTTTATAGGTTTGATTTTGATGCTGAGCCATATGAATATATAACTATATGGAAGAATTCTATTTTAAAAATAGGTGGTAGCTGTGTTGAATTATAACCAAAATTGTGGAATTTGACCCGTTTTGAGGAACTTTGGATCTGTTGGGTGTTAAGAATAGTAAAATAATTATACTGAAAGATTGAAAAAGTAATGTTTCTAGATATTAAAGATGGGATTCAAGAAATATTGATTTTTTTCTCTACTAATCAAAAATGACACTAGGTTTCCCCTTTTGTATAAATTTCATATTTTTTTAAGATTCACAGTTATATATAAAATATGTCAAAATGTTTTGCTTTCAACAGTTACGTACATTTATTTTCTTGTAATACATGCATTGCCTCTAGTATTGTAAGTGATAAATTGAAATTCCAATATTTTAGGGTAGAAAATGCACTGATCAGCTTTAAGTAACTGTCAATAGAAGAGAATATTTGTAGCTCGGGTTTGAACTATGCGATCCTTGGTGCTCTCTGAGCTTGGCTCTTTTCTTACAGACATTTTCTTACCCAGCTTAGGTCACATCATCAGTACTAGGAAGGAATGGGATTTACTCTCTCTGTGAATTGATAGAAATAGATTTCTAGTATCAAGCAAAGGAGGCATCTCACACCTAACAGTAGCCTCCTATGTGAGCTTTTAAGTTTTAGCACCACACTTTAGCTTGTCTTAGCCTTCTCAGCCTGGATAAAACCTAAAGAGGTAGACCAGCGCTGTGAAATTTTTAGCCAATATAATTAATGCTAGAAGATTCTAGGAGTTGAAATGTGCACAACTACAGTGCAGGAAATTTGCAAAAGCCTGGTCTAGTGTGAGTTCTAGGTTTTAATGCACCCTCATCTTTGAATGAGGTTTAGTTTGATAAAAAAGAAGGACTAGGGGAGACATGATAGCAGCCTTCTCAGGGGTTGCCACAAAGAAGAAAGGGGTCAATCTATTCTCCAAAGCACCTGAGGGTAGGACAAGAAGCAACACGTGGAAACAAAGGAGAAAAGCAATTTAGAACTAAGGAGAAATTTCCTGACAGAACAATTAATCAGTGGAACAACTTGCCTCCAGAAATTGTGAATGTTCCAACACTGGAAATTTTTAAGAAGAGATTTGTCTGAAGTAGTGTAGGGATTTCCTGCCTAAGCAGGGGGTTGGACTAGAAGACCTCCAAGATCCCTTCCAACTCTGTTACTCTGTATCTGTATCTTTGGAAACCATTGATCCATTGTGGCAACACTGAAGCCTCCAAGATGGCCTTAGTCAGGCTAGCTTCAGAGTTGGCAGATGCTTTCAATCTGAGCTATTTATTACATGGAAATAAAATAGATCTTATACTTAGAACTAAGCGCATATCCAATAACAGTATTAGCGGGAGAAATCTCCATTTTGTCGGGATATAACGGAAGAATTAAGGAATTCTATTATATCTTCTAACGGCTTTCTTTTTCCCCCCCATAGGTCGTGAAAGGCAGCTGAATTGTGTTAGGTGTATTCGTACCTGGGCCATGTCATCTATATTGCCCTTCACCCCGCCGGTTGTGAAGAGACTGTTAGGGTGGAAGAAATCGGCTGGTGGCTCAGGAGGTGCTGGTGGAGGTGAGCAGAATGGGCAGGAAGAAAAGTGGTGTGAAAAAGCAGTGAAAAGTTTGGTCAAGAAGCTCAAGAAGACGGGACAACTGGATGAGCTTGAAAAAGCAATCACTACCCAGAACTGCAATACAAAATGTGTTACAATACCAAGGTAAGAATTTTCTAAAGCAAAATGGACTGAAATTTAATAAGTATACAGCAAGGGTGCAATCTTGTTTCCCTTTTGTTTATCTGTCAATATTTTGGTTATGGCAGTACTTATTTACCAGGGTATATTGGCTCTTCAGTCAGTTAACCACATTTAAATGTCATCCTCCCATTTGGAACATTAACTTCAATTTTGTAAGCCAAAATTTGCTATAAGAATTTGTCTAAGTTGTCAATATTGGTTCCGGGATGTCTACTTTTCTTCTTGAGTATCAAGAACATCTGGGTATTTTTTCCTAGTGGGTTTAAAATGACAAGTAGGGAAGCTGTATATATGATGAATTGGGAAGTATTCCCAGAAGAGAATATGGATTCATTTATTTTCAAAAAAAAAAAAAGAAAGTTTTCTTTTGGAACATTATGCACTCGGATCTGATTCCTTCATGTGTCCTGGCCTTCTTAAAAAAAACCCAGTATATATAGTGATGTAATTAATACCCAAACAAAAACCAAAAGATCTAATATGAATAAATATTTATAAAGCATAAATGAGTGGTGCGGTGGCCCAGAGGTAGAGCTTTCGCCTCACAATCAGGAGGCTGTGAGTTCGATCCTAGTTAGAGGCAGATATTTTTCTCTCTGGGCACAATGAGAATATATCTGCTGAACAAAACTCTGCATTGGTGACAGGAAGGGCATCTGGTCAGTAAACAGCTCCATTCAGTTGCCCAGACTCCACCCCGCAAGGGATTATGGGGTCGTTAAAAGAAGATAAATGATAGCATTAGGAATTTACAAGTATGATAGAAGGCTTAAATGAAAGAGAATATGGTAAACCATACATTTTTGCCTAAAATTGTAACGTCATGCATGCTTCGAATTCTGGAAAGTGTTCTGTCCCAGCTCATTTGAAAGATGCTTCATTAAACAAAGCTCAGTTAAGGCTAGATACAACCAACCTATTTAAAGATATATGTATTCAACAATAACAACTATTGATACACTGATTCTGTTTGGAGGCTGTTTGGGTCAGGGTGGAATGGGATAGAAGGGCCTTTGAAGAGTATTTGTGCCCTTTCCTTCTTTGGGAAATTGTCCTTCAAACAATGTACTCATGCCCTGGTCACTTAATGACGGGGTTTTATAGAAATGCACCCTACATGGGGCTGCCTTTGAAGATCACCTGGAAGCTACTGCTGATTCAAAATGTCATGGCTCATTGATCACCACTCCAAATTAAAGATGTGTCCTTACTTACAAAGTCTTATATTGTTGATAGGATAAGTGTGATAGAATCTAGTGAGGAGGTGGATCCCCAGGAGGGAGGCAACACATTCCAGAGGAGTAAGAGGCAACTCGGCCCAGATACCATGTTTGTTTTGTTTGTTTTGTTTTGTTTTTATTGGATTTATATTCCGCCCTACTCCCGAAGGACTCAGGGCGGTGAACAGTCACAGAATAAAACACATAAACACAAAAATTTAAAATAGAATAAAAATGAATTAAATAATTTGGCTGAGACAAATTTAAAATACCCAATAATTTAAAAACAAATTAAAATTTACATTTAAAAGGGGACAAGAGTTAGGCCAGGCCAGCTTGATGAAATAAAAAAATCTTGAGCGCATGACAGAAGGTGCGCAGATCCAGGATCCTCCGTATCTCCGGGGTGAGCTCATTCCAGATCGTAGGTGCCCCCACAGAGAAAGCTCTCCCCCTAGGGGCCGCCAGTCAACACTATTTGGCTGACTGCACCCGGAGGAGCCCCTCTCTATGGGAGCGTACTGGCCGGTGGGAGGCTATTGGTGGTAGCAGGCGGTCCTGTAAATAACCAGGTCCTAAGCCATAGATCGCTGTAAAGGTGATAACCAAAACCTTGAAGCGCACCCGGAAGACCACTGGGAGCCAGTGCAGCTCGCACAGGAGAGTGTTACATGGGAATGCCACGACGCTCCCATAACCACCCGTGCGGCCGCACTCTGCGCCAGTTGGAGCTTCCGAGTGCTCCTCAAGGGGAGCCCCATGTAGAGAGCGTTACAATTGTCCAGAAGGGAGGTGACGAGGGCATGAGTGACTGTGCGTAGGGAGTCCCGATCTAGAAAGGGACGCAACTGGCGAATCAGGCGAACCTGATGAAAAATCCTCCCGGTCACGGCCGTCAAATGCTCTTCTAAAGCAGCCGTGAATCCAGGAGGACGCCCAAGTTGCGAGCCCTTTCCGTGGGGTCCAATGATTCGCCCCCAATAGTCAGCGATGGCACCAGCTGACTATATCGGGACGTCGGAAACCACAGCCACTCGGTCTTGGATGGGTTGAGCCTGAGCCTGTTTCTCCCCATTCAGATCCGTACGGCCTCCAGCCACCGTGTGAGAGAAAGAGGGTGAAAACAGCCCCTTCCTTCTCTAAATAGTTACACGGAGTGTATTGTAGATGCAGAAGGTACAGAAGGTACGGCAAGATTTTTTTCTATAGATGTCTGTAGAACAATAAAGAACTCCGCTTGGATGAGTTATGTTGCATTGGTTGCTAGTTGGTTTCTGAGTACAATTCAAGCTGCTAGTTACTACTTATAAATCCCTGTATGACATAGGGCTTAAATATCTAAGGGAATCCTTGCCTTCAGTTCTTTGTGCACGCCCACTGTGTTCCAACAGGTTAAGTGCATTCCAGGTCGCCTCTTTCAAATGTTGTCTTCTTGCAGGACTGAGAAAGGAAACCTTCTCTGTCACAGCCTCACCCTTCTCCTCCTCCTCCTCTGTCCCAGCCCCCAGACACATGGACCGTGTCCTCTCTTCTAGGGTTCAAGCAAGCTCTTAAAACTGGTTTTGGTCCCTGGCCTGGGGTTAATGTATTGTTAAAGCCTTCCATTTTGGGGTACTGTGTTTTGCTTTTGTTCATTAGTTTGATTTGTATCATTTTGAGATTGCTTTTGTCTGGGCCATCGCTATGGTTTTAGGTCTTGTTTGCTTGTATGGATTCTATTGGTACCCTCCCCCAGCATCAGTTGGGACTGGATAGCTATGGTAAATTGAAATAAGCACATACTATATTTTTCAGAGTATAAGACACACCTTTTTCCCTCCTAAAAGGGGTGAAAATTTAGATGCGTCTTATACACCGAATGTAGCCCTGCCCACCCACTGGCCCCCACCCTTTGGCCCCTGCCTTCCAGCAGTTACCTCCTTGCAACAAGCAGCAAGAAGAAACAGCTCCTTTCAGCTTCAGCACAGTGTAATTAGCACAAGTTGATTGGATCGGCCTCCCGACTCAGCTGTTTTGCGTGGGCCTCTGCTGCTTGCTGCAAAGAGGTAAATTGCTGGAGCAGATTTTTTTCCCCCTTGTGCTAATCAAGCTATGCTGAAAACGAAAATGAAAGTAAAGCAGGCTGTTTGCTGTAATAGCCTTCCTTGAAAAAAGTTTGCTATATATCCTCTAGGGCAGCGGTCCCCAACTACCAGGCCGCAGTCTGTTTGAAACAGGAGCGCAGGAGAGATGAGCGAGGCTCCTCTCGCACGAGCAGAGGGCGCTTGCGCTCATGTGCAAAACTCCATTCACAAAGAATTGAGCTTTGCACACGAGTGCCCTCCGCTCGCACAAGGGGAGCTTTGCACGCTCACACAAGCGCCCTCTGTTCGCATGAGTGGAACTTTGTGCATAAGTGCAAGCATCCTTTGTTTGTGCATGAAGCTGCATTTGTTTGAGCAGTAGGCGTGTGAACCCATCACTTGCACAAATGGAGCTGAGCATGCACCCATGCACCTGCCACTCACGCCCCTCCCTCCCTCCCCAGGCCAGGCCAGGCCAGGCCAGGCCACCAAGCTAGAAAGGTTGGGGACTGTTGCTCTAGGGTCCTTTATCACAAATGTACTAATTTTGGCAATAAATGATGCCTTGCTTGTAGGTGCTCACTCTACCTTTGTCAGTTGGAAAAGGGCCGTATTGTTGATAACCTATATATACTGCTAGAAATTTTAGGAAGGCATGGGCCTTCTTTACTAGAAGGTTCTATTAAGAACCAAATCTTTGGTGCCAGGTTCGTGGAGCTCATTCAGTTTGTAAACAGCCCTAATCATAGCCCAAGTGATAAAGTATCACCTGCTGATCTCGCCTACACTGACAAGTGGAAATTGCTTGCCCACAAAATCTCCTGCTGGAGACAGAAATAGTAACCATGCAAAGAGATCCTTAAAGTACAGGTGACAGCACCTGAGTGGGAAAAAAAAAATCAGCCTCTTTGTCATAAACTCCTTATGTGGTGAGATCACCTCCATTAGGGCTTCCACCAGCATACCTGCCACCACCACAAATATAATATCACCCACCACCACTAAACCCACAGATCGAGCCTTTCTGTTCTCCCCTTCCTGCTTCTGAAGGGGGCCACTGCAATGAGCATTACCCTGTTGTTGTATCACCCAACTATTACCTATTATGCATGGAAGTCATTATAATTTAGATCCGACTACTCACATAGCTTTCCCTACCCTAGGTAATTTATCACCCCAGATTTTCCCTTCGACCATTAGATTCAGTATGTTTCAGATTGAAGGGATTCTGACAAAATATTTATGATCAGTATTTTAAGTCCTCTTCTGAAACAAAATGCTTATGCATATGGATACTTTGCCTTAATGGGAACGCAGGCTTTCTTCTTCAGATCCTTTTTGGATTGGTGAGGACCCCTAGAAACTTAAATGAAATACCTTGTAGTACTCATGGTTTACTTCAGGTTAAAAGAAGTACAGGTAATCCATGCTTGAAGTGACTACTCATAGCACCTTCAGGTTATAACTTGCCTATGATACCAGATTTACTTTACATCTTCTCAGGATCTTTGTATCAATTCAGAACATTGGGGTGTTGCTAAACTTGATTGAGGCCACAATTTTCCCCATTAATTGATTTATTTATCTGTTTTTTATTTAGGAGCTCAGGATGGGATATGTAGTGTTCCCTCCTATACTCCCCCCACAACAATTCCTTTCCTTCCTTCCTTCCTTCCTTCCTTCCTTCCTTCCTTCCTTCCTTCCTTCCTTCCTTCCTTTTTTATGGCTGTCCATCTCAGCCAAGTGACTCTGGGCAGTTTACAATTCTAAAACTATAAAATGGTTAAAGCAATTAAAAACAATAAATTAATAAACAATGCAGTAAGATAAGAGTTACTAGTTCAAAGTCATTCAGTGACTTTGGGGCAAACTACAATCTAATAATCAAGTATTCAGCAATGGTAGGCAATTCTCCCAACTTTAATAGAGAATTCCCTTCTAATGTTATTTCTGACCAGTAATATAAACCCTGGGAACAGATTCTGTATGATAAAAGTATCTGAGGATGTTGGAATCCTCAAGAATGCCAAGGGTCATTATCAGTTGTCTAGAGGTGGGAAGGAGTGCCACACATTTGAACAAGTACTATGAAACAGGATAGAACATATTGTCTCCAACACTTCAGGTGCAGTCAGTCAAATCAACACGTAGCCAAGTGTGAAATGATGTTTCCTTCTATGCCTAATTGGACAATTCTGAAAATATACCATCACACACCAGTTAACTCCAGTGGTAGGCAGCCTCACAGGATCCAATCAACATATTAGTAGGTCTGGTAAGTCTAGAAGCTAAAGTAAATCAAGAATATTTCATAGGAATGTAACACATGTACTGTTCAAATACCAGGAGCGATCAATCACAATCTCTTTGTCTCCTCTCAAAGTACTCTTTGAATGGTCATCTGTGTATTAATATAACCACTCACTTTTTCCTCTACTGATGCTTACTCCACTAAGTGCTTTCAGTCTTAGGAGAAGTGAGGAAGAAATGGGAGCTGAGTGGCTAGGCATGCACAATGGGATAACTTCCAGCTAGAAATCTCAGGTCCAGACAGTTCTGAAAAGGCTTCTGTGCGTGAACAAGACAATATTTTGTTGTATTTTTAGCCTGCCTTTTTTATACAGTGGTACCTCAGTACTCATTGTTAATTGGTTCCAGGAGGTGCGATGAATACCAAAAATGATGAGTACCAAACACATTTCTCCCATAAGGAATAATGTAGTGAATCACAAGGCAGCTGACGCCAACAAGTTCTAGCTTGTGCATTGAACACCAAACAAACTAGTACCGGGACACAATGTTTGCATTAAAATGCATTGAGTATCAAATTCGATGAGTTTCAAAGCAATTGAGTACCTTGGTACCACCGTATATGTAATTCAAGGTGATGAACATATCTACCGTGTTTCCCTGAAAATAAGACCTCCCCGAAAATATTTAACTGCATGCGCAGCTGGTCCCGCTATTTCCTCTGGTTAGGGTTAGAGAGACAGAACTGGAAATCAGATAAGATGGCAAGAGGATCCCCATCTTGCTCCACGCGCCCCAAAATAATAAGATCTCTCCGAAAATAAGGCCAAGCTTCAAAAAATATAAGACAGGGTTTTATTTTCAGGGAAACACGGTAATACTTTGGCCTCCTAATTTCTCTACAACAATCCTGTAAAGTTGGGTTGGCTAAGACAGAATGACTGGCCTAAAGTCATCCATCTGGCTTCCATGCCTAATGGAAGTGGATAATGAGAGACTGGGGAAAGTAATGTAGGACCTGATCAGGTTGAGACTGAGGATAGGGTCAAATGCATCATCAGTTTGGAATCTCTGTACTCATGTAAAAGACCTAAGTCCAGTCCCCCCCCCCCCCCGAAGTCCGTTGACTTTTATCTTGCGCCAACTCACCTTGGCCATTAGTAGTTCAGATTCTTGTGTATAGGTAGCATGAAATAAACTTGTAATATTTCTGAACTCTATTCCAATTCCTGACTTCTTGCCCCTGTCATGTAAGCAGGCAGGTGTCAACCCTGAAGCCATCTTGGAGCATCTTCAGGGCTGCCACAGGCCTCAGAGTTTTGATTGTGTTGGGTCTGTTACTTGGAACTCTGACAACAGGTGGATTGCTTAGGTAGGTTGTGCTTAAAGCCAAGGGGTAGTAAGATTTTTGAATTTTTTTCCCCCTGCTTATCACTCCTACCTCAAATGTTGTTACCCCAGAACATGCATGTCCACTCCAAATATGGACCACTCACAACAAACTGTGTGCATAACAGTTTGTGCATGGGATCACTACGAATGACATCTTCTTGGAAATTTAAATACTAACACCAGAATATGCAATTGAGAGTAAGAACGGGGATGGCTTTGACTTATTCTGCAGAATGTTCATAAGGAATTGAGCCCTTGCTTCTCTCTTCCAAGTGCAAATGTGAATGAATCAAACAAACACTTGAATTAAAAATAACGCTCCCACAAGACATCCAGTAAACTTGTTAGTCAACTGTTTGGTGCACTATATCAAGAATTGGCATAATTGGGTGGCACTTACGAAAATAACCATGAAAAAAGTAGATTGAGGTGTCGTAGCCAACATTTTTAACATAAGAGTTAAAAGTGCAACATTGAAATCTCTGTAGCCTTGAACAAAATGTGGAGAAATAACTAATAAGAGATTGAATGCTACTGAACTTCGACAGAAGATTCTCTAGCACACACTTGCACCCTTGGTCTGCAAAGTCTTTGCATTTGTTGGAATTCAGATATTTGATAGTTGACAAGGCAGGCACATCTTTTACTTCATCGTCAGCTTTTTAGGAATGAAATTATTTTAATCTTCTGATTGATTACCGGTAAGTGTACTAGCCTCAATAACTCTGACCTTTATATTTCAGACTGTTACTTAAATGTTGAATCCAATTTAAATACCTGATCTGTTGGAAATACAATAATTCTTTACATATGATTTGAATTATTCCAGAGGAGTATGAATTTCATTGACTAAATGCCAAAGTAAATATTTGGTATGCTACTATATGAGATAGTCATATCACTATTAATAACTAATCTTAGTGACTGATTTTTTTTTTAAAAAAAAGCTGATTATTGAGTAAGGAAATGAAAGTGGACTCAATGGAGAGAGTTCCTTTGGACATCATTCAGGAAATTAATTTACAGCAACTTTTAAGTCACAAAGCTGATAAGATTTCCTGTGATTTCAGTATATTATTGCTGTTCCTTTAAAATGGCAATAAAATGACAAATGTGGCATGCAAGATGTTTTCAAAGAATTGACTGCCACTTTGAAAACACCTTGCATACCTCATTTGTCATTTGTTGCATATGTACCTAATATTTTGCTGTTCCCTTTTGCTTAACAGTGTTATAAACAAAACTCTAGAAAAGAGTAAGCAACAGTAAGCAAAATAAGCTAAAGATAGAAGAAAAGAGAAAGAAATCTAATCTTATTCACCATCCTTGTTTTCACCATATTCACACACTTCTTCACACATTGCACTTCCTTTTTTAAATTCTCAACTCTCCTTTTGAAGATTTCATCAACTCCATCCTCTTGGCCCATTTACTCTTCCATCATATATCAATTCTCTTCATCTGATCCAGCAGTCTCATTCCATTCATTTACTTACATATTCAGTCTGCAGTATTAATTATTCATTCTTAATCCCATCCTTTGTTTTACCAGACATGCTGCCTAAGTATCCCCATTCCCACTGCCTTCGATTTTCTTTTTATGTTTCCTTTGACCTACTCTGCTGTGTTCACTTATTTTTCTAACTGGTCTTAGATGGCAATTAAAATTGAAGAGAATGTTTGCTTATTAAACTGTTCCCTGTAATGTCAAGCATGGAAAACCGTAGTTTACCTAAACCATAAGGTAAGCCAAAAAAAAAAAAAAAAAAAAAAACCCAAACCCCCCACACCCCAGAATTTGAATGTTTTCATATTCAAAACATGCTTATTCTTAAATTTTATTTTAACATTCTATTTCCCTAGGTCCCGAACCCACAGGGAACTCGTGGTTTAAAACAGTAAAGGTTGTTTTCATTTTTTTATAATGTGGAGCTGAATAAAAGGGCTTGAAAAAAACCTGCAGTTAAAACTCTCAAGGGAATTCACAACATGATTGTAATACTTTCTCAAACTCTTCTAGAACTATCTTGTCTGTGGAGAACTTAGTGCCCAGGTCAGACAGTTTTTAGATACTAGTGCTGTGTATCTTTTCTTCAGCCACAGATTTGTTTATAAGTACAATTTATGGTGGAAACGGCACAGATAATAACAATACCTGATTATCAGGACTGCATAACACGAAGAGAGTAAATAGGAATTTTTCAGTGGAATTCATTCAACAGGAGGAAAAGATAACCAAGAGAAAAGAGAATGATCAAGGAAGCTGCGTGTTCTGAGGAATTGTGTATTCAATGGTGAGAGGGGTCAAAAGATCATCATCTGAATAGCTGCTGGTTGCAAGAACTGGGTCCTGAGAGCTGATTTCCTGTTTGAGTGATTAAATGACTGTTTCTTGTGAGTAAGCCAAGACTTTAGGGGATATATAAGAAAGTCAGGTTGTTGGTAGTTAGCTTATTGAGCTGATGTCAGTCCTGTGAGACATACCAGACCAAGAAATGAACTCCATAGAAGACTAAAGACCACTTTTATTTGGATTAGCTCCAATTGTTGTAAGTCTGATTCCCCTTCTTTTCTTTTATAACCATCTGAATTAGGGAGGTGTCTACTTGAGATGTTTGCGCACACTTTCTACCTGCCCCAGACTTAAATCCGTGTCTTCTTCTTTTGTGTCTTTGGTAATGGTTCTGCCCTCTGTTCCTCAAGGCCATCCTTTTCACCGTGCTACATATAATGATTGTTTGCCTTAGAATGAATGGAATTTCCTGGCAATAAAAATACGAAAAGCACAAAGGGGGGGAAAAAAGCAATCTAGCAGAAGAAACCTTCACAAAAAGACCTTAATGAAGATCTGAGAAAAGTATTCAAATTAAAAAGAAATAAATGCGTGTATGAATTGCTCAAGGAAGATGGCAAAATGTTAAGGGACAACTTTTATGTCTTGGCTTCCCCAGCTGAGAAGAATGGCCAGACCGGAGGCAGGCAGGAAGGCAAGAAGGAGGATGTGACTTGGGAAGACAGTTTCCCCCTCCCCTCCCTTTTTTTTTTTGGTGCAACTGGTAGTCTTTTAATATCCAGGTCCAACATCCTCCCCAACTTCTTTATCACAAGCATCGTAGAATTCTGAGTTGAAAAATCTCTGGAACTTCTATTCATGTGAAGTGTCACTATTCTCCTCTCTAGATAGCTGCCATTCTTGATCACACCTTCAGGAGAAACTTGAGTCTGTTGACTTGTTTGCTGAGCCAATCTGGCTGTGAAAGACTTTCTTCCCTGTTTAATACGTTTGATCTCAATAACTCCAAGCAAGTACTCTTGAATTTCCTTTCCCGCCGCTTCTCTCTATGCCTCTTTCCTGTTCTCTTCCTGAGAAGACCTCTGTGCCTTTTTAGTTGTCTCTTGTGCAAACAAAATGATGCATGCCGTACAACCTTCAGAGGTGGGCCTGTGAAGGGGAGCAGAATCTTTCAGGCTTGAATGTACTCTGACTGCTTTAATCGAGTCAGACTATTCAACCTCAAGAATAGCTTGCAGTGCTGTTTTGCTTAGAGGTTGGTGACTTTTAGATGGCTCTGCTAATGGAGATAGGTTGGGTCCATAAGAAAGCTAGCTTTCCCCCCCAGTCCTGGATCATCTAGTATAATCAGAATAGAGCTGGAAGGGACCTTGGAGGCCTTCTAGTGCAGCCTCCTGGTCAAGTAGGAGATCCTAGACCCGTTATGGCGAACCTATGGCACACGTGCCACAGCTGTCACACAGAGCCTTCTCCGTGGGCACACGAACCATCGCCCAGCTCAGCTCCACTGCGCATGCGTGCGTGCCTTCTGCCAGCCAGCTGATTTTTGGGATGCACGGGGCGGGGGTCGCATGCATGTGCAGGGGGTGGAGTGCAGGGGGGGGTTCAGTGCACCTCCCGCAGCCTAATTTTGTGCCCAGGAGGCTCCCAGGAGTCTCTGCGCGTCCCGTTTTGGATGCCAGGTAAGTGAAGGAGCCTGGGGAGGGTGAAAAACAGGCTTCCCGGAAGTCCAGAAACGGGCCTGTTTCCAGCCTCCGGAGCCCGGGGGAGGCTGTTTTTGCCCTCCTGGAGACTCAAAGAAAGCCTCTGGAGCCTGGGGGGAGATGAAAACGCCCCCTTGTCATGGTGCAGGAGGCTGAGTAGGCATGGGGGTTGTGTGTGCATGCACCGGAGGAGCGTGGGGGGGGTCGTGTGCTCATGCGCACACACCCTTTTGGCACATGAAGAGAAAAAGGTTAGCCATCACTGTCCTATACCATTTCAGACAAGTGACTGTCCAGTCTCCTCTTTAAAACCTCCAGTGATGGAGCACCCACAACTTCTGAAGGCCAGCCCTTCCACTGATTAATTGTCCTTGCCGTTAGGAAGTTTCTCCTTAATTCCAGGTTGCTTTTCTCCTTGATTAGTTTCCATCCAGTTACTCCCAAGTGTAGTCCAGGCATAACTGTGGGTGTGCCATCTCTTCTTCAGACAAAAACCTCATGTTTGGTGTTCCATTTTCTCGTTGCTTGCCGTTTTAATAGAAGTGAAGGAGGGATGTCCTACTTCTTCGTGATAGGAGAGGGCTGAGAGGTGTTGAAAATTGATGTTGCGAAAACTGGTGCTTGGATGGAATTTTGTCTAGATAACTTAATCCAGTTGGAAGGTGGTGGAAGTCTACTGGAGACATAATAAAAGGTAACGGTTCCCCTGCACATGCGTGCTAGTTGTTTCCGGCTCTAGGGGTGGTGCTCATCTCCGTTTCTGAGCCAAACAGCCAGCACTGTTCGAAGACATCTCTGTGGTCATGTGGCCGGAATCATTCAATGCCGAAGGCGCACGGAGCACCGTTATCTTCCCACCAAAGTGGTCCCTATTTTTCTACTTGCATTTTTATGTGCTTTCTAACTGCTAGGTTGGCAGAAGCTGGAACAAGTAATGGGAGCTCACTCCATTATGCGGCACTAGGGATTCGAACTACTGAACTGCTGACTTTCTGATTGACAAGCTCAGCGCCTTAGCGACTGAGCTACCACGTCCCCTAAGAGATGTAATAGTTGGAGCTAAACTGGGTGCATTTTTGATCAGAGGCATCCGTGTAGTTGCTGAACATGGTTCCACCACTCTTCTCATGCCATCTTCCATAATCAACCCTACTGAAAGATTGTTGAATCTTGCGGGAGGAGGAAAAAAAAGAGAGGCCCAGATACCTCTGCTTGCTGTGCTCCCTGCTTACTTTAATGAGGTGTAAATGAAGAAAGAGAACCCCACCAAGTTTCCCAAACCTGTTGTGAATTCTGCAGCTGTTTTTCATCTTTTTGAGTTTCCACTACACTGCCAGAGTAATACACAAGGCACTGCTCTTTTTTGTTTCTCTTTGCTGTGTCTCCTCAAGAAAAAATATCTGCCTCTGCCTCCCAGCAATTTGCCTCCTTGCAGCAAACAGCCCGTTTCAGCTTCAGCGCAGCCTGATTAACACAAGCAGCTGATTGTCGGTTGGATTGGCCTCCCGAGGATCAGCTGTTTCAGGCAGAAGGGATTGCCATAGCCTATTTCTGCCTCCCTGTGCTTCATTTTTGGCCTCTGCTTCCCGTTTTCAGCCTCCAGTTCCCGTTTTCAGCCTCCGCGGGTTCCATTTTCCATCTGTTTCAGGTGACGGAAATAAAGATTGGCGGAAAATGGGGCGCGCGGAGGCGGCAATGGCAATGGCAATCCCTGCAGTCTGAAACAGCTGATAGTTGGGAGGCCGCTCCAACCACAATCAGCTGCTTGTGCTAATCAGGTTGTGCTGAAACTGAACAGGCTGTTTGCTGTTTGTTGCAAGGAAGCAACTTGCTGGGAGGCAGAGGGCAAAGGGTGGGGGCCGGTGGGTGGGTGGGGCTACGTTCGGAGTATAAGACGCACCCAAATTTTCAGCCTTTTTAGTGGGGGGGAAGTGCGTCTTATACGCAGAAAAATGCGGTATATATTATATTATTGTGTTTTATTCCAATTTCATTTTAAATTGTTTTTATTAGATTTTAGTAATAATTTGTTGCTGGAACACTTTGATATGGCCCAAGGGCTAATCGGTAAAGTAAGTGTAAGAGTGCAACTCACTTAGGAACCACTTTGCTTAGCAACGGAAATTCCTGGTCCCAACTGTTGCACGTCAAAGACTACCTGTAAAAGCAATTTGACTGTGGAATCACTTGGAGTTGGTAGGTTCCTTCTCAAGTAGAGGCTGCAGATCCATATGTCAAGGAACTTACCAAAGAGAAGTGGAACTAGGGAACTTTTTCAACTCTTGATTTTAAGTTCTGGTACAGAACCCTAAGTTGTATGTTACGAAGTAGAGTTCGGATTTGGATTGAAGCACTGGAGAATTTATGGCTTAACCTTAATGTTGATAGAAATAGATAAACAGTACAAAATACAAAATAAGACGGCCACCCATTGTTTTCATGGCCAAAGACAGTATATTCATTTTCCCCAGTTTTTTTTTTTGAAACATTCTCCATTACATTACCAATAACGAGTGATTGTTTAAAGACAGTTATATCAAGACCTGAGAAGCAACGGGATTTAAAAATACTCTCCATTTAAGCAAACTGCCTTTGTAATTGGGTTGCCCATAGTTTCAGTTAGTACATTTCAAAAGTGGAGCCTGTATTATAAAGCATCTTCCCTCACCTTCTGTCTTTAGTTTTTGGTAGTTAATTAAATGCTGTCTCTCTGGTTATAAATCTATCCTGTGTAACAGTCTTCAGTACATGTGGTAAATCCCTTCACTTTTCTTTTTGGAGCATTGTATTTACCGTTGTTTTTAACATTATTTTCTATATTTAGCGTATTTTTAACATTATTTTCTTTTGAAGCCCTAATTGCCTTGCTGCCCTGTATTGACAGAGCTTTAGTGCTAAAAAAAAATTACCTCCTAGCATCTTATATGTAGTTTAGACGTGATATTTGTTGCTCAGAACAGTCTGTTTTGTCTCTTCCCTTCTAATTGCTGGAGAAGCAGATTTTTTTCCTATTGTTTCAATCTGTGCAAGCAGTTTTATAGGCATCTTCCAAGTAATAAGCAGCAAGCTCTTAACAAGCACGTTAACCAAATTTACACAAATCTGTTCCTCTTAAAACTTGTTCCACTATACCCAGTAGCATCAGGCCTCTCCCACATTAGTATGTGCTCTACAACTTAGAGAAAATCTATGGGAGATACTCTTTGGTGCTGAGCACTGGAGCAGCCAAACCTTTGATGGTTTGTTTCAGAATAGCATGGGGCTGCTTCTTCCTCTCCTACAGAAATACAATAGATCCGTGATGGCGAACCTATGACACACGTGCTGGAAGTGGCACGCAGAGCCATCTCTCCGGGCATGCGAGCTGTTACCCATTGCTGTTCCGGATTCTGACGTGCCGACGAGCTGGTTTTTCGGATTCTGACATGCCGACTAGCTGCCGACTAGCTGGTGCGTGGGAGTTCTTGAAACTGGAAGAAAAGCCTCCCGGTGTGCATGCACACGCCAAGAAGATGATCTTCCGGTTTCTGGCACGTACACACACTCATGCACGCATGCTCCTGTTTTCGCACTTAGTGCCAAAAAAGTTTGTCAACCCTGTGATAGATTGTTCTTTTTTCTGATGTGAATATTGAAGAGTGTGATGAACTTTTGCTGGTTTTGAAAAGCCCAATAACTGCCCCATCTTTTTGCAAAATTTCTGCAGCGCACAGAAATTTTAGGTATAGGATCTTGGGTAGAAACAATTAGCAAGTTGCTATAGACATATGGGAGCAGTTAATGTTCACCACAGCATTTCAAAACATTCCAGAGTTCAAATGAGCCATCATCCCTGTCCTTGAGCAGCAAATCCATGTGCCAGTGCATGGATCAAGGATAGGATAAAGCCTTTCTATTTAGAAATACAGCAGAGCAGGGGTGTCAAACTCACGGCGTCACAGCGTCATCACATGATGTATCGGGACTTATTCCTCCTTCGCTAAACGGGGTGTGGCCGGCATGTGACACATCCGGGCCGCAAGTTGGGAGTTTTGACAGCTCTGCTCCAGAGCCATATTATCCATCCAGCCACTTCATTGTATTGGTGACTGCTGGACACATATAAATTCTCTTCAACATAATTTGTAGATTGAGGCAAGGATTCTTTTTAGCCTATTCTGTTTGTTTCCTAGCAATATACATGCGAGTTGTCCCATTTTATGACTTTTCTTGCTCAAGCTGTTAAGCAAACCACTGCAGATGTTAAGTTAGAAACACAGTGATTAATTGAATCTGGCTTCCCCATTGACTTTGCTCATCAGAAGGTCGCAAAAGATGATAATATCACCCTGAGACACTGCAACCATCATATGTATGAGTCATCTGCCAAGCGTCTGAATTTTGGTCACATGACCATGGAGGGATGTCATAAGTGTGAAAAACTGTCACAAGTCGCTTTTTTCCCCCCAGTGCTGTTGTAACTTTGAACGGTCACTAAACAAAGTAACTGTCAGACTTCAATGCTATCTCAAAATAAATGAATTTCCAAACTGCCAATCTTTAAGGAAATCTTTTCTGTAAATGAGCACAGCCACCGGATCATGACTCGATGCGGACAAGACTGACCTTTTGTCCCCCAATCCCTCCCTTTCCGATCCCCAAATCTCTGCTTCTCATTGGCTATCTTCCAAGTCATTGTTCAGACTTCTTGTCTCATCATTTCCCAGGAATGTCTCCCCCCTTCATTTCCACGACAACCCGACTTCAAAGGGATTTAGCAGGCAAAAGTTCAGAGCTTATCTCTCTCTCTCCTCTGCTCTCTATGCCAGCGTCGAAGTGCTGACAGTAACTTTTTTACAGCTTACTTTTTTCTGACATTTTGGAAGGACCTCTTCAATAGCTCCTTAGTGGGATCTCAGTCCCTGACCTGTACAAAGTCAGTGTACATCCTTTGTGGGATCTCTACCAATATAGGATTGAAACATAAAAAACAGAATCTGGTAAATTAGTTTTGCATGGAAACGGGATGGGGTGTGTCTTCACTTGCAATTCAGGTGATGGGGGTTATCTGTGGCATGATGCACAAACCCACCTTCCAGCTGAGATCGCACCCATTTCCCACACAACCTATTATCCGCAATGCTACAAGCCTTTCTTTGACTAGCCTTTTCCGTAATATTTAATTTGTCTTTACCAAGGATCCTACCCAAAGCCAATGATTGGAAATTCTAAATTTCAAATGTTACTGAAATGTTACAACATTTACAAATCATTAAATTAATTTGTATCCTTCTAAAAGTATTAGACTAGACTATAGCCTCTAAAGACGATGTCCAATATATGTCCCTTTTTGCCATTGTATATTGCCTCCAATAATATTGCAGTTTTCCTAAGAGTTCTCAGTGACATTTGAAAACGCTGAGAAACTTCTCCAATTCTGTTTGCTTCGTTTATTTTAGGTTTTGCATGTTCCAAATATTTTTGTAATGTCAAGCACCCTCAAGATTTGCTTAGCATTTTCTTGTGTTCATTCATTCATTCAACTTCTGAAGAGATTGTTAATTGTTTGTTTTGCAGAAGGGGAGTCATTTCCCCCCCCCAAAGGGTATAAGGGTATTCATTCAGAGACTGAAGTTGGTGCTGTTGAGAGCTATATTTTCATTCAGTTTTTGTGAGATTTTGGACATGAAACCTAGATTAATAGCCTTAGTTATTCGATACTTTTTAACCTCTTTTCTGTGCTTCTTAAGTTGTGTCTCCAGGTTTGTTTCTTTTTTTTTTTTTTTTGTTACCATCTCTTCGAGCCTGTTTTATTGGTGGGACTTTATAAAACAATTGGTTTGTATTGACCTCATCTATAAAGTCTAAAGTTTTACAACTAAAATGATGCAGAACTTTATAGATGAGTAAATCCTCCACTTGACTATCAGACACATTTTATCTTGGGTTGCTTATACTGTATATCTACGTTTTTCCCCCCTCAAAAATATTTTCTGAAAATGCATAATACGGATTAATTCAGCTTTTGTCATTCTTTTTCATCTCTCTAAATTATGGAGACAATTTTGAATCAAGAGAATGTCATGCACAAAGAATGGATATATCAAATCCCATGTATGTCTGTCTTATCCACATCTGCCTGCACACATGAATAAATACACCACAATCTTTCTCAAACACCATTCTCACAAACATTTCATTAGAGACAGTTGGAAAATAGGAACTAAAATGAGGTTATTTACAGTGTTTGTAAATTTTAAATTCAGTAGAGTAATGTCAGAACAGCAAAAATGAATAATGATTTCTGATATTGATTTTTTGCTAAGTTTTCTTTCAACAGTTGCAAGGAGATAATAGATGTAAACCAGGGGTGTCCAACTTTGATAACTTCAAGACTTGTGGACTCCAACTCCCAGAATTCCCCAGCCACTATGGCTGGTTGAGGAATTCTGGGAGTTGGAGTCAGCAAATTTAAAGTTGCCACGGTTGGACAACTCTGCTGTAAACTAATCATTAGCTTTAAGGAAGTGTTGGTCAACGTTAGAGGTACTAATTTTCAAAACTTTTCCAGTATGGAGAACACAGCTAGTGCCAAAGATGAACCAATCCTTTAAGTATGCAGGCTTCTTCCAAAGAAGCAAATTGTTTTCAGGTTTGTGCAACTGAAGCAACTGGTTTTTCAGTAGTATCTTTTTATTTTTGTGGACAGGCTACATTATTCCAATAAATGTAGTGTCATGAAGACTATGAATAAAATGCAGAAATAAACAGCAGTGGATTCCTTTTGTTTTAGGGGTTGTTTTGCCGTATATTTATAGGCTTGTGCAAACAGTTCAGAAGGCCATCTTGGAAAACCCTGGTTTGAATCCACGGTGGGAAGGGTTGGCGTAATGAAGAAGCTAGGATTGTTGTTAGAGTGAAGTGGTCATGCTGAGCCTTTGGGAAGACACTAATGCTTTGAGCAGTGGGTTCAGGGGTGACAGCAACTTTTGGCTGTGTCTGTACCATTCACTTTGCAAACCGTCTCTCTGAATGACGTGGAGAGTTCTAGTAGATTTGGGACTATGAGCACTTGAAAGAAGACTTACAACTGCCAAGATACAGTTTGATTATGTTCTTGTTATCTTCTAATGAACTGCAAATTTCTTTAGAAGGTCAATTTGTTGCCTTACTGTTGATTCATGCCAATACAGCCAGTATGATTACATATAATAATTTCTGGATTCTGCTTTTGTATGTGTACGTTCCCCTCCCCCCCATCTCCTGATCTTGGTTCATAATTTAACTTTAATACGCATTTCGATTGGCATTTGATCACATGTATAATTGAAGAGATGAGATTCATCTGAGGAAAGATATACTGATTCCTAGGTTATGGTTAATTTTCTTATGACTGTACTAATCCTGAATCACAAAGGTAACAGCAAAACATATTAAATGGCAACTAACAAAGAAGACGTAATGGTAGCCTTGATCCATAATGGCAATGTTCTTGTCTTGGGGGGGGGGGGGAATCTTTGGAAAAAAGCATTACCAGTGGAAAATCCACAATGCTTCTACAATAAAAGATTTGTGAACACAGTTGTTAACTGAGCTTCTTGCTTCCAGAATCTTCTGCATTTATTTAACATTTCAGAATTAATGATGGCTAGGAAAATAAACTCACTGGAGAAGAGCCTAATGCTGGGAAAGATTGAGGGGATGACAGAGAACGAGGTGGCTGAATGGAGTCACTGAAGCAGTCAGCGTGAGCTTAAATGGTCTCCGGGGGATGGTAGAGGACAGGAAGGCCTGGAGGAACATTGTCCGTGGGGTCACAATGGGTCGGACATAACTTCTTGACTAACAACAAAAATTTTTTTTTTAAAAATTTTTTTTTACATCTAGATAACAATTGGTTTTTAAATATAATCAGGTATCCCCATTCTGAGTTTTTTGGGTATGATAGAGTATTGTTTCAAAGAGTTCAAATAATGTACATATTTTGTATCTTGAGAGCAACAAATAAGGCCCTTGTTTTGTTGGCTGAACAAGAAAAGGGTTTTCAAAATGCTTTAGACGTATTAATTATACATAGTCATGTTATTCTGTGGCAGCTAAAAATCAGAAAAAACGTAGGGGCACCTTTTCAGACCCACTTGGGTGATTCTTCTCAAGGTCCACGTAAATCCCACTAATCGTACGCGGTCTACCTGAATTGACTTCTAATACTTCACTATCCAGAATATTATCACCAGCCTGCAAGGTTATACAGGATATACGGGATACAGTTTCAATTGGATTGCCTTTTGGTAAGTACTGGCAGTTATGACCGATAATGCTCCCCCTCGGAGAGAAATTAGTACAGTGTATTGAACTTCAGCTGCTTATTGTACCCAGTTGATTATTGGTCAGATCTTAGGTAGAGGTTCTCCTTCTGGTTGCTGCGAACCAAAGCACACGAACCATTTTCTGAGAACAATACAAAAACATACGAAATAATGTTTGATAGATTTGAGCTCATTAGTGTAAATAAGGTTTGCTGTGATACTGTTTTCAAATTGTTAGTCTTGGGTGCTGAGATTCCTGTGAAATGACAGTTCTCTTTCAGGGATGGAAGAGACCCAGTTTGGTCTAGTGGTTAAGACACCAAGCTAGAAAGCAGGAGACTGTGAGTTCAAATCTCTCCTTAGCCATGAAAGCCAGCTGGGTGACTTTGGGCCAATCACCAGGAGACAGTGAATTCTAGTCCCGCTTTAGACATGAAAACCGGCTGGATGATTTTGGGCCAGTCACACTCTTGCAGGGTAGTGGTTGTGGGGAAAATAGGAGGAGGAAGCGTGTTGTGTGTTGGGTAAATTCACCTCCTTGAATTATTTATAAAAATAATGGCGGATATATTAAATAAATGAAGAAATAAAGGAAATAAAGGAAAACCTTTGATATTGTTTTTTTTCCCCAAATTTAATTTGAATTGCTTGCCTCCTGTTGGATTTCATCTTGTATTTGTACACTTGTTAACAACAAACAGCAAATTGGATGTATCCTTTCATATGACATTAAAGACGAAGGGTTGAAGGTGGTGGGCTCAAAAGAAGGATATTTCAGCGAAAGTAATAGAAAACGTGCACATTCCAGCTAGTAACAAATTGATTTGGGTGATTCCCGAATTCTGGTTTTAACAGTTTGTTGAACTCTTAATACTTTACTGACATGATTTTAGTCTGACTTGCAGGTTTATTATTATTATTATTATTATTATTATTATTATTTAAATATTTTTTTCCTACTTTTTCCAAAGAGACTGTTTGTGTACTGCCAGGTTGACGAGGTTTTGCCTGTTTTAAGGTATATTACAAATATGCGAATTGCATCAATCCAGCAGACGTGCTCACCGTTTTGAAAACATCATTTTACCTTAAAATCACATGTTCCATTTTACCGGCCTCCTTCATATAGAAAATACATTCTCTTTGATACTAGTATTTTAAAAAAAAACAAAAAACAAAGCAAACTCTTCAGTATTTTCTATGTGGAAGGAAGTTTTCTGTACATTTCTCCCATGTCTTTTACATCATGGTAGTTTGAATAACCATGCTTCCATATTCACATCAACTTTTTTTGTTTTTGTTTTTCCAATTTATACACAGCACTTGCTCTGAAATTTGGGGACTGAGTACACCAAATACGATAGATCAGTGGGATACCACAGGCCTATACAGCTTCTCTGAACAAACCAGGTGAATATTCTGCCCTGTGTCTCGTTGTAGAGATCTTGCGGGTGGGTTCGGCTTTTCAGGGGTCTTTACCAGTTGCAGTGCTTCCTAGCAACAGAGCCTTTTAAACACGGATGTTGTGTTCTCAGTTGATGTTTTAACCAACAAAAGTTCTCTTCCTATTAGTGCTGTGGGAAGACTTGGGAGGGGAGGCGGGTGTGTGACTTCATAATCTGTTCTTCAGTTAAAAACATGGGGGCATTTTACCTCATACCAGGTTACTAAGTGTGTCTTTAAAAATGCTTGCACACTATATATTTGTATGTATGTTTTTTTGTTTTGTTAAGAATCAGGTATGTGCACTCAGAGACAAGAAAACAACTTGTCTGGCTTTTGATGGTTCCTTTTTTTTTCCCTTCCCATGTCACCCTATTTGCATTGTGTGCTGAGATTTTTGTCTTTCCCATCCCATGAGTCATAAATTCATCCACATTTGTGTAGGCCTAGGCAGTCTTTATCTTAAAACTAGCAAAACTTTTCAACTGGTAGCAGCAAGGGATGCAGAAATCACAGACAAGCACGCTGTGTCGTCTGATGGAAGCTCTGTGTTCTATGCCAGTGTTTCTTAATCTGAGGTACTTTAAGACCTGTGGACTTCAACTCCCAGAATTCCCCAGCTAGCCCTGCCGGAAGAAGTCCGAAGGCCTTAAAAGCAGCTCAGGTTGAGAAATACTGTTTCATGCAATGTGAATTCCTTTGGTATCCGACTGCTATAATTTTATGTGCAGTCTTGTACAACCTATATTCTTAGCAGCAATAATTGTCTGTTTTAGCCTAGTGTTAAGTGTTGCTGATGAGCAGACTTATTTATTGTTCCGTCAGTATGACACACACACACAGATTCTTTGATTCAAGGGCCAGTAATAGCAGTGTGTGCACTAACCATGAAACTATCTCTCCTATTGCAAAGAATATTGCAATGTCGAAAGATATTGAAAAATGTCTGTGGCAGCTCTTTTGCATTTTTCTTTTTCGGGTAGGACGGAAGGGTACTCTAAACGCCATAGTTCTGAGTAGGTCATCTGAAATATGCTGCAAGTCAACAACTCAGAACATTCTGGAATATTTTTCCCCCTCTCTCTCTAGGTCTCTTGATGGCCGCCTCCAAGTGTCCCATCGTAAAGGATTGCCGCATGTCATTTACTGTCGCTTGTGGCGCTGGCCTGACCTTCACAGCCACCATGAACTTAAGGCCATTGAAAACTGTGAATATGCTTTTAATCTTAAAAAGGATGAAGTGTGTGTAAATCCTTACCATTACCAGAGAGTGGAGACTCCAGGTACGAAGATGGCAAGCACGGCTGACGTAAAGGGGTTGGCTAATGCAGGCTTCCCTTACTAAACCTCCGACATAACGCTCAGTGTGTACAAAGTTGAATCAAAAGGAACGTCTACGTTATTTCCAAGGGTTTGAGCGGGAGTTACTCCAACTTTTAATTTTTCACAGTGGCACGTAAATATTGAGAAAAGCATTGCTTGTTGTATTGAATGCATGTGTTTGGCACTTCCTGGTATAATTTGGAGCTGCAAAGGGTTGCAAGCGTTCGCCTCAATTAAAATGACAGAAGTCCTCAATTATCTTTCTTTTCTGCTTTGTTGTAGAGACTCAAGTGGCTCAAAGAATTTTTAATATAGAGACATCTGAACGATACGTTTGTTCACCTTTCTTTGGTAGTTCCAGGGAAAGATTTGGAGCAGCCACTTAAGAATGCTTAATTGCTTGTTTTCCCCCAATCCTCTGTAATTTCTAAAAGAAAGTTTGTTCAGATGGATTAAAAAAGTGTTTCTGAGGGCAGGTTATTGCTTAATTGTTAACATGTCATAGGTGCAAGGAACTGAGACTGATAGAACTGGTACCACGCTAATTTAGTCTCACATCTACCACATGAGCTGAGAGTCTATGGAGATTCTCAGCCATCCAGGACCATGGTTGTCCCAAAGGTGCTTTTTCAAAAGGCAGCTGGACTTTGAACTTATTTCACCTTATTTTCCAAAGTACCTGAAGGCAAATCAAGAAACATGGATAGAAACTAATCAAGGAGAGAAGCAACCTGGAATTTGGAATTTGGAATTTGGAATAGAATAGAATTCAATTCAATTCAATTCAATTCAATTCAATTCAATTCAATTCAATTCTCTATTGGCCAAATGTGATTGAACACAAGGAATTTGTCTTTGGTGCATATGCTCTCAGTGTAAATAAAAAGACAAGATACATTTGTCAAGAATCATAAGGAGAAACTTCCTAACAGTGAGAACAATTAACCAGTGGAACAACTTGCCTTCAGAAGTTGTGGGTGCCTCATCACTGGGGGTTTTTAAGAAATGACTGGTTAGCCACCTATCTTAAATGGAATAGGGTCTCCTGCTTGAGCAGGGGGTTGGACTAGAAGACAGTCCCTTCCAGCTCTATTCTGATTGGTTGGTTATTTTTCCTTGAAGATGTGTCACTTCTCATTCAAGAAGCTTGAACTGGAGAAGCTTCTTGGATGAGAAGCAAAACATCTTCAAGGAAAAACAAAGGCCAGTTGCCTTTTGAAAAAAGCACCTTTGAGATATATGAGCCGAGAAATGCTCCAAAGTGACTTTAGTGAATTCTGTATCTGGATCCCTCTCCTTTACAGTTCATATCTCCTGTTAAAGGGTTAAACAAGGATCAGCGAGATCCCGTTTGGATCTCAGTCTTAAAGATAACTTCATTCTCTTGGTCCAGTCATTGCTTCCATTCCTTAGACTTCCACCCTTTCCTCCTGGAGTGATTCTGGAGAAAATAAAGACAAATTTCTGCTTGTCAGAAGAAGGTGTGAAATAAAGAAGATAACCTTTTCAGTAAATATGCCTAGGAGACTGGCTAAGTTTTCAGACAGCAGTACTCATATCCACCATGAATATTTGCATGTAACATATATTAAGTGTCCTCCTCCCCAAGTGTTGATTCTTAAATTAGCATTTTATGCTAATTGGTGTGATTTTCTCCATGTTTACCTTTGGGTTTAATCTCAAATAAGCATAAAAATGAATGGTCAGTGCTTTGAATTAAAACCTTGTCATACAACTTTAGAGTCTGCAATACGTTTTATAGAGGAGTATGTGTATTGTGTATATAAGCATGGTTAAACTGTGCTAAACTTTTTGGGTTGTTTTCCCTCTTCCCAGTTCTGCCTCCTGTTTTGGTACCACGGCACACTGAGATTCTGACTGAACTTCCTCCTCTTGATGACTACACTCATTCCATTCCTGAAAACACTAATTTTCCAGCAGGAATTGAACCACAAAGCAATTACATACCAGGTATTCCTGTAAATGCAAACAGAACTAAACTGAAATCCATTGTATAATGTGCCAAAAGAAAATAACAGCATGGGAAGCATGATGCTTGCTAGGATTGGTATTTCTTTGTAATTGTTGGAGCGCTCTGGGTCCAACTAAAGGTTTTTCAGCCATCATCAGAATCTTTGCTAGTGTACGTTTTCATAAAGAAAAGAAGAAAGATGATCTTTAAAGACAGCATCTTTAAGAGCTGTGGTGGCGCAGTGGTTAGAAGGCAGTACTGCAGGCTACTTCTGCTAACTGCTGGCTGTCTGCAATTTGGCAGGTCGAATCTCACCAGGCTCAAGGTTGATTCAGCCTCCCATCCTTCTGAGGTTGGTAAAATGAGGACCCAGATGGTTGGAGGCAATATGCCGACTCTGTAAACCGCTTAGAGAGGGGCTTTTAAACCACTGTGAAGCAATATATATGTCTTACATGCTATTGCTATTGCGAGTAGAAACTTCCAAAGGGTTACAAGCTCTACATTGGTCAGGACTTTCCTGATTTAATGAGGGTGAGTAAAAAAGCTCTATGCACTTACATGCGTGTCTATGAACAGTTTGGGACCACAATGTCCAGAGCTTCCCCTTTTTTTTCTATTCCCATTCTGAGAAAGACCACTATCCCACATCCCTCCCCAAAAAATCAAAGACTCACTCCACAGTCTTAAAACTAATGTCTGAACATGTCTACGCTGGTTTAAAGATTGCAACCTATGGCTTATAGAATCGGGGAAGGGAGAAAGAAGGGATGTGCAAGTGACGTCTAATTTTTTTTCCTCTGAACCTGACATTGATAGTTTCTTTGCTGCCTAATAGTGGCAATGTGATTTCCGGCCAGAGGTGTGTTTAGATAGGCTCAAGGGCCGTAGTTTGATTCCTAGATATTTTGTCTATTCTTTGTTTATTGATAAAACATCTAGTGTCGATGGTATTGAGTGAAGGTTTTATTTTAAAGGGTTCTCAATTATATTTTGCTCTTGGTAGAAACACCACCCCCTGGCTATATCAGTGAAGATGGGGAAACAAGTGACCAGCAGTTGAACCAAAGCATGGATACAGGTAAATGCCTTCATTTTTATGGTGTGCTCAAGTCTTCTGGCCATTTTTTGTTACGTTTTCATATATCCCTGTGACAAAAAATGTTCTTAGGTTGTATCAGTGTTAAGTTTTAAAGGGTATGTTGGTTTATTTGTTGATTTAAACTTACTGGCCACCAAACTCCAGTGGACTCTGCTGCTATGCATAATATATAAAAGATTCAATGGCTGCTTCGATCAAGGGAAAAAAAATGCAAATACCTTTGTTTCTTTCTGGAAACCGCTTCTGGACTTTGTGCTTGAGGTAGAAAAAAAATGAAACTTTGATTTTGGGTTTTACTGATTAGATAGATATGGCGTAACAGCAAATGGCTAGTTTAAACTACAAGCAAAGTCAATGGGAAGCCAGATTCACTTAACAGTTGTGTTACTAACATATTAACTGCAGTGATTCACTTAACAAGACCAAGACCTCGGTGCCTTCCGCCGTGCCCTTAAAACCTACTTTTTTCAGCAAGCCGGGCTGGTTTAGGAAGAAATTTTTTTAAGTTTTTAAATGTTTAATTGGTTTGTGGTTTTTTTAAATTTTGGGCCAAATTTATATAGATTTTAATTGTTTTTAATATTTGTATTTCATGTTTTTAATTCTGGCTGTGCACCGCCCTGAGTCCTCAGGGAGAAGGGCGGTATATAAATTGAAAAAAAAAGAAAAAGAAAAAGAAATAAAAAAAAAGCGGTGGCAAGAAAGGTTGTAAAATGGGGTAAAATTCACCTAAATTTTGGGTGCTCAATTGCAATCATAGGTGAAAGACTACCTGCACATTTCATATTTCTTGGATTATTAGATACTAAAAGGGCAATGGATTAGTAAATGCCCTTTTCAGTAGGTTAATATATATCATCTATGCTGATTTCTTAACCTTAATTTTTGTTATGTTATTGCTAATAGAAATAAGATAAATTCTAAGCTAGTTACTAGAACTAATGCTAAGGTTCTGTCATGGCAATCATAGTTCCTCCCATCCTTTGTCCAAACATTTTCCAATCTTTTCAACATTTCATTGAGTTGAGGAAAGAATAAAAGTGATTCCAGGTTCTTTTGACTACCGTGCCCAAAGGTAATGATAACTTGTGAAAAAAATGGCATCTGGATCTCTGTCTAAATGATTTGTGTGGTGTGTTTGTATGTGTGTGCACACAGGCAAGAGGAGAAAAAACAAAATAATGTCCTTGATTGTTTTCCCAGGATCGCCGGCAGAGCTGTCTCCTAGTACACTCTCTCCTGTCAATCACAGCCTAGGTAAGCAGGGAATGCTTTCAGTAACTGAATTGGATAAATGTCTTTGCTTTAAGAAATAGGAAGAGTACTCTATTTAGAATAGAATAGAATAGAATAGAATTCTTTATTGGCCAAGTGTGATTGGACACACAAGGAATTTGTCTTTGGTGCATAGGCTCTCAGTGTACATAAAAAGACAAGATACATTCGTCAAGAATCATAAGGTACAACACTTAATGATAGTATAGGATACAAATAAGTAATCAAATCATACTAGGAAACAATATAAATCATAAGGATACAGCAACAAGTTACAGTCATACAGTTATAAGTGGGAGGAGATGGGTGATAGGAACGGTGAGAAGATTAATAGTAGTGCAGACTTAGTGAATAGTTTGACACTGTTGAGGGAATTATTTGTTTAACAGAGTGATGGAATTCGGGAAAAAACTGTTCTTGCGTCTAGTTGTTCTGGTGTGCTCTATAGCATCGTTTTGAGGGTAGGAGTTGAAACAATTTATGTCCAGGATGCGAGGGGTCTGTAAACAAACATTTTCACAGCCCTCTTTTTGACTCATGCAGTATACAGGTCCTCAATGGAAAGCAGATTGATAGCAATTTTTTTTTCTGCAGCTCTAATGATCCTCTGAAGTCTGTACTGTCTTGTTGGGTTGCAGAGTCAAACCAGACAGTTATAGAGGTGCAGGTGACAGACTCAATAATTCCTCTGTAGAACTGGATCAGCAGCTCTTTGGGCAGGTTTTGTTTTTTTTTTTTTTTTTTTGAGCCTCCTGAGTTGGTGCAGAAAGAACATTCTTTGTTGTGCTTTTTTGATGACGTTTTTGATGTTAGGTGTCCATTTTAAGTCTTGAGTTATGGTAGAACCTAGAAATTTGAAGGTCTCTACTGTTGTACACTACACTATGGGGGACGCATATCAGTTTCCTTCCAGATGGGAGACTCCAACTCCCAACAGTAAAACTAGCCAGTCCTCAATTTATGTCCATAATCGAGCCTGGAATTATGGTCATAAATCGTTGCGTTCATACCTTGAGGCATTGTGTCCAGACCCAATTTTTTGACAATTTTTTCAATGGCTGTTAAGCAAATTCATTGCGTGTTTTTTTTTGCCAACAATTGGAATGAAATGCCATGATAAATGATAAAAAAAATAAGGCCAATTGTGGTCACATGATTGTATGTGGGATGCTGCAAATGGCTGTAAAGGCAAGCTGGTTGCCAAGCACCCAGAATACGTTCACATGACCACAAGGGGAGGGGTACGGCAGTCATAACTTTGAAAATGAGTCATTAGGTTTTGGGGGTGTCTATCGTAACTTCAAACAGCCGCTAAGTCATTAAATTGAGAACTACCTGTATTTTGTTGGGATATTACTAGCATACTGTATGTTTAATGACAATTGTATCAATTTATGGGTGCCTCAATTCTATCAATTTATAGGTGCCCATACAATTCATTAAAAATCAAATGTTGAGTCTTTTAACTAGCTCCAGTAACTTGTTTTAAAATTTTTATGGACTGTGTTTTTGGAAATGAGCTTCTGAAAACGTGAATCCTTTACTGTGCTTGTGGGCACATTAAATCAAGATGGTTTAATCTAGGACCACATCATCATGGAAAATGTGGTGCCAAAGAGTGGAACAGAAAGGGGAATAAAGATATGAAATTGTTAGTGAAAATAAAGTTTCAGGCAGAGTAGAACTTCAACTCAGTTTCCCCCTGCAAATAAAAAGAAGAGACGGTGTGAGCATTCCCTAAAATTAAGATGTTCAGATTGTTTTGTTGCGTGAGGTGAGTTAGAGCAAACATAGCCTTTTTAATAAAATGTATTATATTTTTATTTTACCTGTTTAAACAGCAGTCAGTTAATTTTTGGAGTAAGCGAAGGAAGTGTACCCTCAACACTGTCCCGCCAGAGCTTTGATTATGGTTTCACTGAAAAGATGGACATTCCTGCTCTGTTTCAATAATGGTAGCCATGATTTATCAGATCCTTGCCAAATACTGAGAAGTAGAGGGCATATAAAGAAGGATTTTTAAGAATGGATTTCTTTCTTTCTCCCTGCCAGACTTGCAGCCAGTTACCTACTCGGAGCCGGCCTTTTGGTGTTCAATAGCATATTATGAACTAAACCAGAGAGTGGGTGAAACTTTCCATGCATCGCAACCTTCGCTTACCGTAGATGGCTTCACGGACCCATCCAACTCCGAACGATTCTGCCTAGGTTTGCTCTCCAACGTCAACAGAAACGCCACGGTGGAAATGACAAGACGGCACATAGGTAGGGTGGGTGGGTGTCTGATCCCCTGATGAATTACCAGTCATAGTTCAGTTCTTTCTTTCTTTCTTTCTTTCTTTCTTTCTTTCTTTCTTTCTTTCTTTCTTTCTTTCTTTCTTTCTTTCTTTCTTCCTTCCTTCCTTCCTTCCTTCCTTCCTTCCTTCCTTCCTTCCTTCCTTCCTTTCTTTCTTTCTTTCTCTTTTCTTCTCTCCCTCCCTCCCTTCTTCCCCTCCCCTCCCCTCCCCTCTCCTCTCCCCCTTATATAAAAACATTTCCCTTATATATAAACAAGTAATACAAGAAGAAGTAAACTCAGTTCTTTCATTTAGTTTCATAACTATGGCATGCTAAACTATAAAAGAATAGCAATCCAGCTAATTTTCAAAATGATAGAAGGGGACCTGAGCAGTTCAGATGTTAACCTTCAGCATTTCTCTTTCCTCTGTTCCTTGTTCCCCCACCCAGGAAGGGGAGTTCGTCTGTATTATATCGGTGGGGAAGTTTTTGCTGAGTGCTTAAGTGATAGCGCAATCTTCGTGCAGAGTCCCAACTGTAACCAGAGATACGGCTGGCATCCGGCCACTGTGTGCAAAATCCCACCAGGTAAGACTCTAAAACCAAACCGCCCCCCCCCCCCCCAAAATATATTCAGTATATTAAAATACATGTCCAGAATTGTAAGGCAGATTTCTTCCAAGTGATGTCTTTAGATCTTCTGAATGTCAAATCCTTATTTTGTAACCAGGAGAAACTGCGCCTGGGAATATTGAGAGATTGAATTCCAGCATCTCCAAAAGCTGTTCCATTTTTTTTAAAAAAATGCTGTTGAATCTTTAAAGGGATGAGTTATGTAATATTAACCTGGAGAGGATACTGGTAACTTACAGATACAGATTAACAGAGTTGGAAGGGACCTTGTAGGTCATGTAGTCCAACCCCCTGCCCAAGCAGGAGACTCTACACCAGTGGTTCTCAACCTTCCTAATGCCGTGACCCTTTAATAAAGTTCCTCATGTTGTGGTGACCCCCAACCAGGGGTGGGCGTGGCTTGGGTGTCATGTGACTGGGTGGGCGTGGCTAGCTTGTCATGTGACCGGGTGGCCATGATTATGTGTATAGGGACTACTCAGAGGGCTGAAAAAAGTCATTTCTGACAGGTCCTCACACTTTTGACTAGTCCTCACACTTATGACCATCCTCACATTTATGCCCGTGCAGCATTCTTAACAACCATGTCACTCATTTCACAACTGCTTCTCTTCACCATGGTGACAAGATAGGGCAAAAATGTAAAATGTGAGGACAGTCGTAAGTTCGAGGACTGGTCAAAAGTGCGAGGACCAGTCAAAAATAACTTTTTCAGCCCTCTGAGTAGTCCATATGCATAAAAGGATACAGCAATAGAGAGGGATGAAGGAAGGGAAGGGAAATTAGAGTAGGAGTGAGGGTAAGAGAGGGAGGAAGAGAGGAGGAGAAGGAGAAAGGAAGGGAAGTAGGGAGGAGAAGAAGAGGGGGGGAAGAGAAAGTAAGAAGGAAAGAAAAGAGAGAGGTGGTAGGTTTGAGGAGAAAGATTGCTGTACAATAAAAAAGATGAAAGGGAAGAAAACCAACCCCAAACAAATATAAAGATATTAAGATAAAGAATGAATTGTTAAACTTTAAAGAATTAAAGAGAACAAATATGAATAAATAGCAATAATTAGAAACACACATACAAACATACAATGTATTTTCTTTGAACAGAGTATTTGGCCGGTTCACAAATTTAAACGGTGTTTAGTCATTTCAATTAAATTTCCTTTTGCCATATTTATTCCTCATCTGCTTTCTCTCCGCTTTCTCTCTTTTTGTCTCTTTTTCTTTCATTCTTTCTTTTTTATCTCTCCCTTTCTCTCTCCCTCTCTCTCCCTTCCTTTCCTGCTTTCTCTCCACTTTCTTTTTTCTCTCTTTCTTGTCTCCCTCTCTCTTTCTCTCTTTTTGTCTCTTTTTCTTTCATTCTTTCTTTTTTCTCTCTCTCCCTTCCTCTTTCGCGCTCTCTCTCTCCCTTCCTTTCCTGCTTTCTCTCCGCTTTCTTTTTCTCTTTCTTGTCTCTCCCTTCCTCTCTCTCTTTCTTTTTGTCTCTTTTTCTTTCATTCTTACTTTTTTCTCTCTCTCCCTTCCACTTTCGCTCTCTTTCTCCCTTCCTTTCCTGCTTTCTCTCCTGCACCCAAAACAGGAGCTTCAGGCTGTGTCAGGCAAAGGCAGGGGTTGAAACGGGAGCTTCAGGGAGCACTCCCGAAACTTCTCCTGCGCGGCTTTTGCCGCTGCAGGCATCGGCAGTGGGGTGGCGGCAGGGAATCCCCGAACTCGCCCACCAGAAACTTCTCCTGCGAGGCTTTTGCCGCTGCAGGCATTGGCGGTGGGGTGGCGGCAGGGAATCCCTGAACTCGCCAACTTACTCACCCAAATAAGTGAACTTACTCACCCAAACTTTTTCTGTTGAGCTCTTGCAGCTGCAGGTATCGGCGGCAGCGGTAGCAGCAGCAGGGAGTCCCTGAACTCCCCAGGACTTTTCCTGCACTAGAAACTTTTCTAGTCACGTGCACGCACACCCACATGCACGCACGCATGCACGCACACACTCTCTCTCCGCTCTCTTTGCTAAAGCGTGGGGCATCGCATTGCACGCTGGGATACGCAGCCCTCCAATAGAGACAGAGGGTGAGGGTGAGTGAAGGCATGGGGGGGGCGAGAGAGGGCTTTGGCGACCCTTGTGAAATGGCCGTTCGACCCCCAAAGGGGTCGCGACCCCCAGGTTGAGAACCGCTGCTCTACACCATTTCTGACAGATGGCAGTCCAGTCTCTTCTTGGAAGCCTCCAGTGATGAAGCTCCCACAACTTCCAAAGGCAACTTCTGTTCCATGGGTTGATTGTTCTCACTGTCAGAAAGTTCCTCCTCATTTCTAGATTGAATCTCTCCTTGGTCAGTTTCCATCCATTGTTTCTTGTCTGGCCTTCAGGTGCTTTGGAAAATAGCTTGACCCCCTCTTCTCTGTGGCAGCCCCTCAAATATTGGAAGACTGCTATCATGTCTCCCCTGGTCCTTCTCTTCACTAGACTAGCCATGCCCAGTTCCTGCAACCGTTCTTCATATGTCCTAATCATCCTGGTTGCTCTCCTCTGCACTTCTTCTAGAGCTTCAACATCTTTTCTAGTGTGGTGACCAACATTGGATGCAGTACTCTAGGTGTGGTCTTACTAGGGCTTGGCAATAGTAATAACCCCCAGCTGTCTTTCCCCTTCATATAGGTTGCAACCTGAAGATCTTCAACAACCAGGAATTTGCTGCTCTTCTGGCTCAGTCTGTGAATCAGGGCTTCGAAGCCGTGTATCAGCTCACCCGCATGTGCACCATCAGGATGAGTTTTGTCAAAGGATGGGGAGCTGAATACAGGTACTTGGTGGAGCTTTGAAGAATTCCCTTGTGGCAGGGTGGAATTCCCAAGCCTACATTCAGGTGCAGTCCTAGCCTTCGCACAGAATCCACCTGGACTAGCCCTCATGCTTGGCAGCCTTTTTGCATACAAATAGTGGTGCTTTAGGTCAGGGGTCTCCAACCTTGGCAACTTTAAGACTTGTGGACTTCAGCTCCCAGGTTTGCTGGCTGAGGAACTCTGGGAGTTGAAGTCCACAAGTCTTAAAGTTGCCAAGGTTGGAGACCTCTGCTTTAGGTCATCTCAGGGTCTTTTGTGAGAAACCCAAGCTCTTTTCTCCCCGGACAGTTAAACAAATTCCAGTGAGAGGGCTGACAAATGGCAGAGAAATTTAAACTCTGTACAAAGAGAGAATATTCTCACTTAATACCTCAGCAATCCTTGGGCTCATGTAGACAACTTTTTTTGGAAGACAAAGTCCAATTCGGCTTCAGTTTGCACCTAGGCGAGGGAAGGGTTTGAAAGTTGATGTCGAAAGGCATTTCTAGCCTGTGAAATGTCTTGTGGTTTCTCTGCCCCCCCTTTCCCCCCCAAATTCCTTCCCATTGGTACTTTAAATTTTATAGTTCCCTGTGGATGTTGTACAGCCTGAAGCAGTGATCAAGTTTTGTAAATGAGTTTCCTTTTACTTATTTATTTTATACCCCACCTTTATTATTTTGATAAAAACAACTCAAGGTGGCCAATATATCTGTTGCTCCTTCCTTCTATTTTTCCCCTCAGTAACCACCCTGACAGGTGAGTTGGACTGAGAGAGAGAGTGACTGGCCTAGCTGACTTTCATAGCTAAAGCAGAACTAGAACTCACAGTCTCCTGGTCTCTTTAACTGGAGCCTTAAGCCAAACTAGGCCAAACAGACTGTCTCTAGTTCTATAGAGTTTACTGAAGAGAGGTTCCATATGTGCTTGACATCTTTTAACCTTTAGTTTTAATCTTTAGTTCTCTAAAGTGCCAACCTTGATTAAACTCTTCTTGTGTCATCGTGTTGCAAACCAGTTATTAATTTAATGATTTGTTAAACAAATGTATACAGCCGCCCAGATCACACACAATTTTTTTTTACAAATTCGTCATATAATAAAAATCCATAAAAACCCCACCCCACTACTCTTATTAAACATTTGATTATAACTTTCTAAATCCCATTCTACCCTCTTTATTAAGCACTTAATCTACATGTCGTCAGGGCTTTTCTGATCTATCACATGCATTATGTTATTCCCAAGAAAGGGAAAATTTAATACGAACAGTGGCGCAAACTTTAAAGATGAAAGTGCCCAAAGTAAGTAGGACTTGCAATTTGTTTTGGAAAAGAGATAGTTGCTTTTTTGTACCCAGATAATAAAATTGCTCACCAGTTCAACTTGTGCAGTAGGACAGATACCTTCAAGGCTGGGCTGATAGACAGAAGAAAAGCTGCACGTGAGGGAGTTGTTGTCTCTTAGTAAGGTTATATGTGTGTGTGTGTGTGGAAATAGGTTAAGTAAGAAATGGGTAGTTGCCATGAGAAAGGAGAAAGGGAGAAGCAAGCTCAAAAGCAAATATACGGGTAACTGGAAGGACAAGAAAAAGCCCATTTTGATGACACAAGAAGAATTAAATTTACCCTTTTGCCTTCTCAATAAGTATCAGATTTGTAATTCCCTAAGTCATTGTGGGTAATAACAAATTGGGGAAAAAAAACACTGGCTTTGTAAATTAGACAATCACAAAGTACCGTGTTTCCCCAAAAATAATATCCTGTCTTATATTTTTTGAACCCCAAAATAAGTGCTTGGCCTTATTTTCGGGGAGGTCTTATTATTTTGGGGTGCGTGGAGCAAGATGGGGCTCCGCTTGCCGTCTTACCTAATTTCCAGCTCTGCGTTTAAATATTTTCGGGGAGGGCTTATTTTAGTGCATGCGTTCAAAAGCCCGATTGGGCTTATTATCAGGGGATGTCTTATTTTCAGGGAAACAGGGTAATTATTTCCCCTTATAAAATTGGTCTTCCCTGAGACTTAGGTGAAGATAGAAGCTCCCTTCTCGCGTTTGACTCCTGGTGATACCTCCCTATAGTTTCCTTGCTGGATATAGGGGAAAAGTTGGCTATTTCCTCTTGAAAGATGTGTTTTTAAACTTCTGCTCTACTCATCAGCCTGGTGTTCCTGGTAGTTTCCCACCCAAATGCTAACCAGATATCTCCCTGCTTAACAAACAGATAAACCCTGTTGCCTTTTTGTGTCCTCTGTGATGGCTAGTGATTACCAACCAAGAGGCCACAAAGAGGTGGAAATTAGGTAGCAGCAGTGCTGATACACGGGTGGGGTAGAGTTGATGGAGAAGGGGTCTAGGTTATTCTTCAAGTGCTGGCCTGTAATTAAACTGTGTATGGGCAGGCCTTGACTTATGACCACAACAGAGTCCAAAATTTATGTTGCTAAGCAAGTTAGCAACCAAAATTACTCCCATGTCAAATCTTACTTAAAAGAGAATCGTTAAGTGAGTTTTGCCCCATTTTTACAAACTTTCTTGGCCACAATTGTTAAGTGAATCGTTTGCAGTTGTTAAGCTAACAACCCGGTTGTTAAGTGCGTCTGGCTTCCCCATGGACTTTGCCAGAAAGTCGCAAAAGGGACACTGCAACCATCATAAATATGAGCCAGTTCTTAAGCACCGGAGTTTTGCATCTGAAGTTTGATCACATCAGAGGTGGGATTCACTTACCTTCCCTACCGGTTCACAAATGTGAGTGCGCGCGTGCTCACTTCACTCGCGCCACCTCCACGTATGCGCACGGCCTTCTGCGCATGTGCAGTAGTCGCACACTACGTCCAGGCGGGTGGGCACAGCCTCCTGCAGTGACCCCTACCGGTTCGTGTGATTCGGAGAGAACCGACTGAATCCCACCATGGATCACCTGACCACAGAGATACATACGGCAACAGTCGCAAGTGTGGAAACACAATTGTAACTCAATTTTTTCCCAGTGCCATTGTAATTTTCTACCGTCTCGAAACAGTCAGTTGTAAGACAAGGTCTACCAGGCATTTTATTCGGCTGGTGTGCTGTTTTCGCAAATGCCACAAAGGCTTTTTATTCATTCATTCATTCATTCATTCATTCATTCATTCATTCTCTGATCCCTCTCCCCCCCCCCTTTTGCCTTTCAGGCGTCAAACGGTAACAAGCACTCCGTGTTGGATCGAGCTGCACCTGAACGGGCCTCTACAGTGGCTGGATAAAGTATTGACTCAGATGGGGTCTCCCTCAGTGCGTTGCTCTAGCATGTCGTAATCTCGGAGGGCTCAGAAGTCCTGGCAACGGCTCGTTCTGTCACAGTCAACGCGTGCGTGGTCTCCATGAACTGTTTTCCTATCCAAAAAAAAAAGTTCTGAGAGAAAGAGAGAGAGAGAGAGAGAAAGCACTTGAGAATCTCATCAGTTTTCAAGCACCTTGTGGATTTTGTTTCTTATACTCTGATACTAGGTGAAACGTTAGTGTATAGAAACACCTTCTCCTGAAGGAGGGAGGGACATTTAAAGACTTTTAACGGTGTTTTTTTAAAAAAATTTTTATTGGGTATATATAAATTGAGTGTCCTACAGGTTTACTAATAACATGGGCAAGTACAGTTTTAGCAATAAGTCGGGAAGCGTCTCCAAAGCATGGCACCATGTTTGCAGTCCTAGTTAACAGTTGTCCGCTGGTAGATGTACGGAGCTCCGGCTTAAGCAGACATCTCATAAAAAGCTTACTAAATACTTGGTTCTCCATATCTTTTTATATTTTTCTATACATATCGGCATGCCTGCAGGCTTTTTTACACTGCCCTCAAAGGGCTTGTTACAGAAAGTGCTTGTTACAGAAAGCTTCCAGTTCCATTCTCTTCAACTGCTGACCGTAGAGAGAGAGAGAGAGATTAAGCGTTGGGTTTTATCACCTGAAAACTTGATGGACCCAAAAACGATGCAAATAAATTTCTTAACCTTCCTCGCTCCTCAAAACGATCAAATCCCAGTTTGAATTGGGACACGCCCTGTCCATTCAGCAAATGCATTTCTTGCTGGCAGTCGCTGCTGCCATCCTTCAGATTCGCTTTGTATCATTTATGCACTAATGGAGTAGTGTAATTATAGGTCAGTTTGGTTTTTATAACTAATGAAACAATCAAATTTTCTCCTAACCGCTGAATCAGTCAACTTTTCTCCCTCGCCCCTTGCTGCCTCCAAGACCTGAATGTTTCTATAATCCATGATTGGTAGGTTTTGCTCCCGGTTTCAAAACCTACTTAAGAAAGACAGCAGGATATTCTTCGTCACGGAGAACGAGATTGTCAGGTACGGCTTGACTGATCCTTCCCTATCAGGAAGGGGGCTTGTGTTCTCTTCCTTAAACTTTCTCCATCAGCTCTCTGTCTAATACGCCATCGGATGTTAACAGTGGACCTGCAATGCCTGCCTACTTCCCTGGAAATAGTATTTTTATGACGTGTTTGCTTGCTGGGCTTCTAAATCAAATCGACGAAGGGGAAGGCCAAACAGGTGACTGCTTCCTTCCATTATTCCCCCCCCCCGCCCCCCCAAAATCTTCCTTCTGCTACATCTGGAGTCCGAGGGGAAGGAAGAGGCGTGAGGAGGGAGAAGTGAGGCCACCGCGTCTCCCGTTTTATTGGAGAGGAGATTATCTGCTTCACGATTTCCTTCTTGCAGATGGCGGAACAGGCTTTTTTCCTGGGTGGGTTGTACAAAGGGGCATTTCACCAAAGGTTGTTATTTTGTGTGTGTGTGTGTGAACGATAAGAATTGAGCCACCAGCGTCCATGATAGGATCTTCTTGGCAGAAGCGGCAGCAGCTTCTGTGGGTTGCTTATTGCTTGACCAAAGGAACAACCTTCCGAGTACATGTTAGGGTGAACCTTAGGACACTCCTACATCTGGACCTTGCTTTAAAAAATAAAATAAAATAAAATAAACATATTTTGAATTATATTCTACAGATACGTCTGGGTTGGGTAAGGGTTGGGAAAAACTGTACAGAAGGGTTCTGACTTGAAAAGTATACATCTTACTAACCATCTTGTGATCTAGCTGTCTGTCCTCTTCGTCGTGGCAGTAGCGGGATTGCTTTTCGTCTTGTTTCTTTCCTTTCCACACCCCCTGCCCCTGCCCCGCAACCCCTGCCCCCCCCCAAAGTTACTTTGCACTAGCCTTGTACTTCGTAAGTACACCTAGTGGCAATTCTAACTTCGACAACTAATGTTTGGCCAGTGTTAAGCTTTGTAATCGGCTGCCTGAACCCGAAAGGCAACGAGGGGATATTATTATTATTATTTTTTATGCCATAACAAAATGGGGCATAAGAGCAATACCAAAAAAAAAATAATTTTTTTTTTAAAAAAAAGAAATAACGCCGGTGGGAGGGAGGGTGGGTGGAAATCAAGTGTGGGCCGGGCAATTCAGAAGAAGAATTGGGCAAAGAGTTACCAATTTGTGTAGTTTTACCAGTAGCCTCATGTATTGGTAGAACTTGTAAAACCTAAAGAGGGACGCTTTCATCTGTGTTGCATTTGCCTAATATGTGAATACACTAATAAAAGTTTTAATTCTCACTTTGGTTCGTGTGGTGTTTTGGTGGGAAGACTCTGGTCAGGGGTGTCAAACTCGAGGCCCGCGGGATGCATCTGGCCCATGGAGTGCTTAGATCTGGCCCGCGGGGCCGCTGTTGAAAACTGAAGGACCCGTTCCGCGGTACCTCTGCCAGCGAAAACGGACCTCGGGAGTGCTGCGTGCGGTCCTCCCGAGCTCCGTTTTTGGCTGCGACGGGCTCCTGCAGCCCTCTGCCAGCAAAAATGGAGCTTTGCCTTCCCAGCCTTCATTTTCACTGGCAGAGGGCTACAGGAGGCCGTCGCAACTGAAAATGGAGCCCGGGAAGACCCCACGCAGGCTGCAGGATGTTGAGCTGGCCACACCCACTCAGCCCCCCCCCCCCCGAGGTCAAACAACCCTTCGAGTTTGACACCCCTGACTGTTGGAAAGCTCGGCATAAATGAGGGTCCTAAATATCAAATGCAAGCTTAACGGTTCTTAGGTGTGAAGATGTGGGTGCCAGATCGGAAGAGAACTCCCATGATAGCATATCTGGATATGATACCATAGCTGTAACTTGAGCCAAGGCAGGCAGGGCTCAAGATTGTCTCGTCATGCGAGCCCAGAATGTCTGAAGTGTCACTTCATCTCTCAGGCTAACAATCTGAATTCTGGTGCCCCAGCATGGAGTGAAGGTGGCCCTCTGGGAGCCTTGGAGAAGGGACATCAGAAGGGCTTGAGCAGGGGAGGGCTGTCAGCTCAATAAAATCACCAGTGAGAGGCTGTTCATACAGTGAGCAAGGTGGGTTTCTGATGTGATTTTGAATGAATGTGTGTATGAGCGAGAACCAAAGTGGAATCCACCTTCAGCCATATAAACTTCCTTAGGAACTTCAATCCCCCCAATGGATATCACAAGCTAATGGCCAGGAAAAAAATGGCAGATGGAAATGCTGTGGTCTGCCTTAACAATCTTGGTGCAAAGACTGGTGTAAAGAAATGGAATTAGATGTTTATTATTAGAATTTTTAAAACACCTTCCTCCTATTTTCCCCACAACAACATTCCTGTGTGGTGGGTTGGGCTTAGAGAAGGACCGCCCCAAAGTGACCTAGCCAGTTTTCCATGCCTAAATCAGGACTAGAATTCACATCTCCTGGTGATTGGCCCAAATTCACCCAGCCACTCATGCCTAAGGTGGGACTAGGACTTACTGTCGCCTGGTGATTGGCCCAAAGTCATCCAGCCACTCTCGTGCCTAAATTGGGACTAGAATTCACGTCTCCTGGTGATTGGCCCAAATCCACCCAGCCACTCATACCTAAGGTGGGACTAGGACTTACTGTCTCCTGGTGATTGGCCAAAGTCACCCAGCCACTCATGCCTAAGGTGGGACTAGGACTTATTGTCTCTGGTGATTGGCCCAAAGTCATCCAGCCACTCTCGTGCCTAAATTGGGACTAGAATTCACGTCTCCTGGTGATTGGCCCAAATCCACCCAGCCACTCATACCTAAGGTGGGACTAGGACTTACTGTCTCCTGGTGATCGGCCCAAATTCACCCAGCCACTCATGCCTAAGGTGGGACTAGAACTTCTTGTCTCCTGGTGATTGGTCAAAGTCACCCAGCCACTCTCATGCCTAAGGTGGGACTAGAATTTTCTGTTCCCTGCTGATTGACCCAAAGTCATCCAGCCAATTTTTCATGCCCGAGGTGGGGCTAGAACTCACAGTGCACCCAGCCTGACATGCATATACAAAAGTACCCAATCCTTGCATCACTTTTGACCTTAAGCCACTGAAAAATTGCCTGGAAAGTTACATTTTCATCAATTCATGGATATTTGCTTCAAGTATAGTACGTTCCTTGAAAGCTCATTGGATTTTGGCTTCTGTTTTTGCCTAGCTGTCTTTTCCCCTCGTTTTTTCCAGAGTCCTGTGGAGCAGTTGCATCTTCTGTTCGTCTTTCTGCCCTTCCCTTCCTCACTTTTGTCTCTTAACTCCTATGAAACCTTAGTTTCTTTATAGATAATAGCTGGATGTTCTTATGCCCCTTTCGAGTTTTTTGCAATGGGTGGCAGTTCAAGAATCTGCTTCAAATATTTTTTTCCCCTAGTAATGCGCCAATGAAACACTGGAGACAGTAAGGAAAGCAGAATCTCAGACCAAAAATCTGGGCATGCGTTTCTTCGAGAACTCCTGACTGTTCTCGTTTCCGTGATGTCTCCACGTTCACAGTTGGTCTAAAAAGCCTGAAAATAATTGGTGTGCAACGGAAATCTACCCTTTGCATAATTCGCATAGGGTTTCCCAACCCGTTTTTTTCCTCCCTTGTTCCATGTTTACAACATAAAACTCCCCAATAGCTTTCCATAACTTCCTGATCTATTAGAACAATTGCCCAGAACCATCTGAGAGCAATGAGTGATGGCAATTGCTGCACCCAGATGAGCGATGCCTATTTTAATTGGAGTTAAGTATGGAAAGGGTGGCGGGAAGGAATAGGAAAAATCAAGGAATAATTTTATTTTAGCTTTAATTGAGTTCAGCACAATACTTTCTCCGTTTTTCAATCTGTGCATCGCCAGGGTGACTGCGTGTTGAAAACAGGACTCTTCCGTTGAGTGGATTGGTGTTTTTGAGGTTTTAATTATCTCCAGACTCTGGTCTGTTTTGGGATTTGTGTTATGTGTGCGTGTTGGCTTTTGAGCTGTTTTATTTTTAACTCAGATTTTTCCATTGCCAGTTAAGCTTGAATTGATGCATCCTATACAAATTCTTCTCTCCCCATGCTGCTGGTATTTCTTTTAACGCATGGCAGCTTATTTTGAAATGTCGATCTACAAACCTCCTTGAATTTATAAAAGAAAAAAGAGTTGGCTTCGCGTGATGAAGTCTAATCCCAAACAGACATTTTAACTGGGGAACTGGCATTCCAAGTGCAAGTCCCCGTATAGCAAAGTTGAAACTGTGAAAGAGTTTTTCCGAACTTGGTACACAACCAAAGAGCGATGACAATTTTAGTCCTACATAGAACACGAAATAACAGAATTGGAAGGTATCTTGGAGGTCATCTAGTCCAACTTCCTGCACAAGCAGGAGAATCTATACCATTTCAGACAAGTGGCTGTCCAGTCCCTTCTTGAAAGCCTCCAGTGATAGAGCATCCACAATTTCTGAAGGCAACTTCTGTTCCATGGGTTGATTGCTCTCACCGTTAGGAAGTTTCTTCTTAGTTCTAGGTTGCTTCTCTCCTTAATTAGTTTCCATCCATTATTTCTCGCCTTGCCTTCTGCTGCTTTGGAAAATAGTTTGTCCCCCTCATCTTTGTGACAATTGTTATCATGTCACCCCCCAGCCCTTCTTTTCACTAGACTAGATAGCAATAACAATAGCACAGTGGTGAAATCCAATTTTTTTTACTACCGATTCTGTGGGCGTGGCTTGGCGGGTGTAATGTGGCTTGGTGGGTGTGGCTTGGTGGGCATGGCAGGGGAAGGATCCTGCAAAATCTCCATTCTCATCCTATTCCAGGGGAAGGATCCTGCAAAATCTCCATTCTCATCCTATTCCAGGGGAAGGATCCTGCAAAATCTCCATTCCCATCCTATTCCAGGGGAAGGATCCTGCAAAATCTCCATTCCCATCCTATTCCAGGGGAAGGATCCTGCAAAATCTCCATTCCCATCCTATTCCAGGGGAAGGATCCTGCAAACTCTCCATTCCCATCCTATTCCAAGGGAAGGATCCTGCAAAATCTCCATTCCCATCCTATTCCAGGGGAAGGATCCTGCAAAATCTCCATTCCCATCCTATTCCAGGGGAAGGATCCTGCAAAATCTCCATTCCCATCCTATTCCAGGGGAAGGATCCTGCAAAATCTCCATTCCCATCCTATTCCAGGGGAAGGATCCTGCAAACTCTCCATTCCCATCCTATTCCAAGGGAAGGATCCTGCAAAATCTCCATTCCCATCCTATTCCAGGGGAAGGATCCTGCAAAATCTCCATTCCCATCCTATTCCAGGGG
This sequence comes from Arizona elegans, assembly GCA_022577455.1. Classification (NCBI taxonomy): domain Eukaryota; kingdom Metazoa; phylum Chordata; class Lepidosauria; order Squamata; family Colubridae; genus Arizona; species Arizona elegans. The sequence goes on from JAKOOJ010000050.1 coordinate 1,925,249, forward strand.
AAGGATCCTGCAAACTCTCCATTCCCATCCTATTCCAAGGGAAGGATCCTGCAAAATCTCCATTCCCATCCTATTCCAGGGGAAGGATCCTGCAAAATCTCCATTCCCATCCTATTCCAGGGGAAGGATCCTGCAAAATCTCCATTCCCATCCTATTCCAGGGGAAGGATCCTGCAAAATCTCCATTCCCATCCTATTCCAGGGGAAGGATCCTGCAAACTCTCCATTCCCATCCTATTCCAAGGGAAGGATCCTGCAAAATCTCCATTCCCATCCTATTCCAGGGGAAGGATCCTGCAAAATCTCCATTCTCATCCTATTCCAGGGGAAGGATCCTGCAAAATCTCCATTCCCATCCTATTCCAGGGGAAGGATCCTGCAAAATCTCCATTCCCATCCTATTCCAGGGGAAGGATCCTGCAAAATCTCCATTCCCATCCTATTCCAGGGGAAGGATCCTGCAAAATCTCCATTCCCATCCTATTCCAGGGGAAGGATCCTGCAAAATCTCCATTCCCATCCTATTCCAGGGGAAGGATCCTGCAAAATCTCCATTCCCATCCTATTCCAGGGGAAGGATCCTGCAAACTCTCCATTCCCATCCTATTCCAAGGGAAGGATACTGCAAACTCTCCATTCCCACCCTACTGTGGGGCCAGTCAGAGGTGGTATTTGCCGGTTCTCCGAACTACTCAAAATTTCTGCTACCGGTTCTCCAGAACCTGCCAGAACCTGCTGGATTTCACCCCTGCAATAGCACTTAGACTTATATAACGCTTCGTAGTGCTTTTACAGCCCTCTCTAAGCGGTTTACAGAATCAGCATATTGCCCCCAACAATCTGGGTCCTCATTTTACCCACCTCGGAAGGATGGAAGGCTGAGTCAATCTTGAACTGATGAGATTCGACTGCGGCTAGCAGTCAGCTGAAATAGCCTGTAGTACTGCACTCTAACCACTGTGCCATCTCGGCTCTAGATCCAATTCCTGCAATCGTTCTTCATAGGTTTTAGCCTCCAGCCCCCTAATCATCTTTGTTGCTCATTCCTGCATTCTTTCCAGAATCTCAACATCTCTTTATATTGTTATTGTTAGTTGCGAAGTCTTGTCTGACCCAACGCGACCTCATGGACAACGTTCCTCCAGGCCTTCCTGTCCTCTACCATCCTCTGGAGTCCATTTAAGCTCACGCCGACTGCTGCAAGTGACTCCATCCAGCCACCTCGTTCTCTGTCGTCCCCTTCTTCTTTTGCCCTCAATCTTTCCCAGCATTAGGCTCTTCTCCAGTGAGTCCTTCCTTCTCATTAGGTGGCCAAAGTATTTCAGTTTCCTCTTCAGGATCTGGCCTTCTAAAGAGCAGTCAGGGTTGATCTCCTCTAGGACCGACCGGTTGGATGGCCTTGCAGTCCAAGGGACTTGCAGGAGTCTTCTCCAGCACCAGAGTTCAAAGGCCTCAATTCTTTGATGCTCAGCCTTCCTTATGGTCCAACTTTCACAGCCATCCATTGCAACTGGGAAAACCATAGCCTTGACTATACGCACTTTTGTTGTCAGGGTGATGTCTCTGCTTTTTAGAATGCTGTCTAGATTTGCCATAGCTTTCCTCCCCAGGAGCAAGCCTCTTTCAATTTCTTGGCTGCAGTCCCCATCTGCGGTGATCTTGGAGCCCAGGAAAATAAAATCTGTCACTACCTCCATTTCTTCCCCATCTATTTGCCAGAAATTGAGATGGCCGGATGCCTCTTTATATGGCGGTGATCAAAACTGGATTAAAGTATTCCAAGTGTATGTTGCTTTGTAAAGCAGTATTAATACTTCACACGATCTTGATTCTCAAGGCTCTCAAATGGGCTGATGGAGAATGACCAAAGCTACATCAAATTGTCCAGAATGGTATCTGATTCCCTTCTAACCATATCGTTCTATGTTCTACATCTCTCTTCATAATGCTTCCTCCAGGTATTCAAAGGTTTGAAAAGTTGTACTTTGAAATGACATCTAAATTAATCCTTGTAAATTCAGGCCAGGCCACCTCTTATGTTCTTTTCTTCCCCTCTTTAAGTTTATTATAAGATAAAAACACAAAAATAAAAGTTAGAAAGCTAAGAGAAGGATGAAAGGTGTAAAGAGAAAGGATGTAGGTAGTCCTTGACTTACAACAACAGACTGAAGTTACAATGGCATTGAAAAAAATGACCGTTTCACACTTAAGACCATTACAACATCCTCATGGTCACGTGATCAAATTCAGACACTTGGCAACTGACTCATATTTATGACCGTTGCAATTTCCTGGGGTCGTGTGATCCCGGTTTGAGACCTTCTGACAAGCAAAGTCCATGGGGAAGTCAGATTGACTTAACTACCATGTTACTAACAGATTCACTTAACAACCGTGGCAAGAAAGGTCAAAAAATGGAGCACAACTCACTTTACCAATGTCTCGCTTAGCAAAGGAAATTTTGGGCTCAATTGTGGTCATAAGTTGAGGACTACCTGTAAAATTTGATAATTAGAGGATAATTAGAACTGCAGAAAAAACAATGGCTACCAACCTGCCTTCCATTGAGGACCTGTATACTGCACGAGTCAAAAAGAGGGCTGTGAAAATATTTACAGACCCCCTCGCATCCTGGATATAAACTGTTTCAATTCCTACCCTCAAAACGACGCTATAGAGCACTGCACACCAGAACAACTAGACGCAAGAACAGTTTTTCCCCGAATGCCATCACTCTGCTAAACAAATAATTCCCTCAACACTGTCAAACTATTCACTAAGGCTGCACTACTATTAATCATCTCATCATTCCTATCACCCATCTCCTCCCACTTATTGACTGTATGACTGTAACCTTGTTGCTGGTATCCTTACGATTTATATTGACTATTTCCTAATATGATTTGATTGCTTATTTGTACCCTATGACTATCATTTTTTTTTTAATTTGATTTATATGCCGCCCTTCTCCGGAGACTCAGGGCGGCTTACAATGCGTTAAGCAATAGCCTTCATTCTTTTGTATATTTTATACAAAGTCAGCTTATTGCCCCCACAAACTGGGTCCTCATTTCACCTACCTTAGAAAGGATGGAAGGCTGAGTCAACCTTGAGCCTTGGAGAGATTCGAACCAGCAGAAATTGCAGGCAGCTGTGTTAATAACAGGGTGCATTAAACCACTGTACCATCAAGGCTCTTATCATTAAGTGTTGTACCTTAGGATTCTTGGTGAATGTTATCTTTTCTTTGTGTACCCTGAGAGCATATGCACCAAAACAAATTCCTTGTGTGTCTAATCACACTTGGCCAATAAAGAATTGAATTCTATTCTATTCTATTCTATTCTATTCTATTCTATTCTATTCTATTCTATTCTATTCTATTCTATTCTATTCCTGTATGACTGTAACCTTGTTGCTATATCCTTACGATTTATTTTTTTAAAAATTTGATTTATATGCCGCCCTTCTCCGGAGACTCAGGGCGGCTTACAGTGCGTTAAGCAATAGCCTTCATCCTTTTGTATATTTATACAAAGTCAGCTTATTGCCCCCCACAACTGGGTCCTCAATTTACCTACCTTAGAAAGGATGGAAGGCTGAGTCAACCTTGAGCCTGGCAAGATTCGATCTTACTTTAATTGCAGACAGCTGGTGTTAAATTACAGTGCTCTGTCTGTTGAGCTATCCAGGCTCCTTTTATATTGATTTATATTGATATTGTTTCCTGATTGCTTATTTGTAACCTATGACTATCATTAAGTGTTGTACCTTATGATTCTTGATGAACATATCTAAGAAGGAAGAAGAAAATAAATAAATAAATAAATAAATAAATAAATAAATAAATGTGTGGGGAGTATAGGAGGGAGCACTACATATCCCATTCTGAGCTCCTGAATAAAAAGCAGATAAATAAATCAATAACGGAGAAAACTGTGGCCTCAATCAAGTTTAGGAGAAGAAGAAAGGAAGGAAGGAAGGGAGAGAGAGACAAAAGAAGAAAGAAGGAAGGAAGGAAGGAAGGAAGGAAGGAAGGAAGAAAGAAAGAAAGAAAGAAAGAAAGAAAGAAGAAAGAAAGAAAGAAAGAAAGCAGAAAGAAAGAAATTATTGAGGGAGTATAGGAGGGAACACTACATATCCCATCCTGAGCTCCTGAATAAAAAGCAGATAAATAAATCAATAATGGGGAAAACTGTGGCCTCAATCAAGTTTAGGAGAAGAAGAAGGAAGGAAGCAAGGAAGGAAGGAAGAGAGAGGAAAAAAGAAAGAAGGAAGGAAGAAAAATGAAAGAAAGAAAGAAAGAACGAAAGAAAAAAAGAAAGAAAAAGAAACAACAGCCATCTGAGTGACTTTTTCCTGCTCTTTGAGCACTAGGAGGAAAGCAATGGCAAGCTACTTCTGAACTCTTTTCAAAAAAATTCCAGTGATTAGTCCAGGAAGTTTCCAAGAGAATTCAAAAGTCTGTGCACATACACATACGCACGTTTATTTATTTATTTTTTTAAACCAGACTGAAAAACACGATGCTCTCTGGACTGAATTGACAGCTCCCATACATTAAACGTGTCTCTTTCAAACTGGTTCCATCATGCCCTCGGAAACTTTTTCCACTGCCATTTAAAATTGAATTTGGAACATTAAAAAAAAAAAAAAATTAAAAAGGGCTCCAGTCTCTCTAATCGTGGAAATTTAAATTGGGGATTGTTTAAACCCCAGAGTCAAGCATCCTTAGAGAGTGGGGGGGGGGGGGGGGGAAGCAAATGAAATCCACATTTCATAAACATGCATGTTGGAATGACAAAAGCAGATATTTGAAAAAAGGGCTCTAGGTCCTTTGGAGAGGACTTGACAAGCAGTTTCTATCTCCTGCTGAATGCTGAGTGTGTTCTGGTTTTGGTTTTTCCCTTAAATCACCATTGGAAGTATTGTATCCTTCTGTGAAATACCCGGACCCCTCAAACAGACCGTTGGCAAAAAGGGAGTATAAATTCAATCATGGTACAGGTAATCTGTGATTTACTGAAATAACAGAATAACAGAGTTGGAAGGGACCTTGGAGGTCTTCTAGTCCAACCCCCTGCTTAGGCAGGAAACCCTACACCACTTCAGACAAATGGTTATCCAACATCTTCTTAAAAACTTCCAGTGTTGGAGCATTCACAACTTCTGGAGGCAAGTTGTTCCACCGATTAATTGTTCTCACTGTCAGGAAACTTCTCCTTAGTTCTAGGTTGCTTCTCTCCTTGATTAGTTTCCACCTGTTGCTTCTTGTCCTGCCTTCAGGTGCTTTGGAGAAGAGCCTGACTCCCTCTTCTTTGTGAAGCCCCTGAGATATTGGAACACTGCTTTCATGTCTCCCCTAGTCTTCCTTTTCATTTTTTTAAAAAAATTGATTTATATGTCGCCCTTCTCCGGAGACTCAGGGCGGCTTACAATGCGCTAAGCAATAGCCTTCATCCTTTTGTATATTTTATACAAAGTCAGCTTATTGCCCCCACAAACTGGGTCCTCAATTTACCTACCTTAGAAAGGATGGAAGGCTGAGTCAACCTTGAGCCTTGGCGAGATTCGAACCTGCAGTAATTGTGTTAGATCGGCGCAGGAATGGAAGACGTGACCAGCTCGTTACATAAGTAACTTTATTAAACAGCAACAGTAGCAAGACTGCCGTGCGCTGCCGGAGCTCTCCTTATATTCGCTCCGGCAGACGCACCGCCCCTTGACAGGGATTCAAACTTTCCCGCCCGGTGGCTGGCAGCCAATCCGGGCGGATGTCCTTATAAGGACATAACACTCCTCCCCCCTAGTCCAAGAAAAAAAACGTTCAGTATTCGTCAATCCACGTGACGTAGTCCTGCAGGTACGTAGGACGCCTAGGCACCCTACTTGACCTGCGCAGTCTCATTTCTCCCGTGTCCCCGCCCTGGACGGACGGGGTTCCTGTGGCTCCTGGATCCTTCCCCAGAACCGGGCTCGGTTCGGCTGGCGAGTGTGCGGGGTCACCCTCAGCGCCTCCGGCCGGACCGCAGACCCTGGATGGCTGGTTCTGGTGGTCTTCCTCCTGGCCTGTGGATCTTTCGCCTCGGCTGTGCTGCTCGGTTCCGACCCGGGAAGAGCGTCTGAGTCTCGGTAAGACCCCGGCTGTCACTTGCTCTTCCTCGGTCTCCCGGTGGCTGCGGTTCTGCTGCGGCCCGGCCCACTGTGGTCTGGAGGGTGGTTCGGGCCGGTGCCCTTGGGTCCGGTCTGCCCGCTGCGGGTGGTGTTGGCTCGGGTAGCGGTGTCCGACCTTGCAGGGTTGGTGCAGGTCTCCTTGGCCGGGCAGGCGTTGGCCTTCCCCGTCGGGTTGGTGGTGGTCGACCTGGTCGGGGTGTCGTTGTGGGGATGCCTCCTCGGGTCGGTGGAGGTCTCCCCTGCCGGGGTGGCGCAGGCCTCCCTGGCCGGGTTGTTGTCGGCTTTCCCTTCCCCCTAGTCCCTGGTCTACCGCCAGTTGGTGGTTGGGGTCGTCTGGGTTGGGTTGTTGTTGCCGGGTTGTTTCTTGCGTTGGGCGGGGGTCCCTCTCGCCGGGGAGTCGTGTGCCACCCTCGCCCATGTGCTGTGGTGTGCCCATCTGCGATGGTCCCCGGTCTACTCGCCTTGCGTTGAGGTCTCCCTGGTAGGGCTGCCGTGGGTTGCCTTCGCTGGTGGGGTGCGGTGCTTCCCTTCTGGGCAGGTCCTGGTCTACCTGCGGGCTGGGTCGGGGGTCCCCGTGCCTGTTGTGCTGGGTGCCCACCTGGCCGGGTTGGTGTTGCCATCCCCCGTGCGGTTGGCCCCGGTCTACCTCGCTGCACTGCCGACGTGCCAGTGCCTGGTAGTGTGCTGGGCCGACCCCGTCGGGATGGCGTTGCTCTGCCTCGTAGGGGTGTGGTAGGCCTACCTCGTCTGGGTATGGTAGGTCTACCTCGCAGGGGTGTTGTAAGCCTACCTCGTCTGGCTGGTTTTCGTGTGCTCCCCCCCACCTTTTCCGGAGTTGGTCGATGTGACGTCTCACGACCTGTCCATCTTCCAACTCGACGGTGTAGGATTTGGGGCCGGTTGTGCTGGCAATCTTCCCTTTCAGCCACTTAGGAAAGCCGTTGAAATTCAGCGCGAAAACTGAATTTCCTTTGCTGAAGGCGCGAAGCGGCCGGCTGGCGGTTGCGGTCACTTCCGGGCTGTATTGGGGGTGCAGCCGGTCCAAGGGTGACCTCAACCTTCTGCCCATGAGGAGTTCGGCCGGGCTCTTGTGGGTGGTGGCATGCGGCGTGATGTGCTGGGTGAGGAGGAAGTTGTCGATGCGTTCTTGCCAGTCTCCCGGGCCCATCTTGGTGAGGGCTTCTTTTGTGAGCCGGACCATCCGTTCCGCTTGTCCGTTTCCGGCCGGCCTGTACGGAGCGGAGAGGGCATGGCGGATGCCCAGTCCTGCCAGGAAGGACTCCATGGCCAGGGATGTGAGCTGGGGGCCATTGTCCGAGACCAGCACGTCCGGTAGTCCGTGTGTGGCAAACAGGTGGCGAAGTGCTCGGATCGTCACTTCTGTTGTGGTAGATGCCATGGGTATCACCTCGAGCCACTTGGAGAAGGCATCTACCACGATGAGGAGGTGTCGCCCCTGCATCGGGCCCGCGAAGTCGATGTGTACCCTCGACCAGGGGTTGCTGGGGGTCTCCCAGTTCGTGACTTCAGATTGCGGTGGCGCGGGGCGGACTTCTTGGCACGGGTCACATCTGGAGACCCATTGTTCGATGTCTCTGTCCAGTGAGGGCCACCAGACGTAACTCCGTGCCAGGGCCTTCATGCGGACGATGCCCGGGTGCCCGTTGTGCAGTGTCTCTAGCGTCCGCCGTTGCAGAGTGCTTGGAATCAGCACCCTGTCTCCCCATAGCAGACAGCCCTTTATGGTGGACAGCTCCTTCTGTTTCCTGGTGAACGGGCTGAACCTCTCTTCCGTCTGTTCCGATGGCCACCCCCTGAGGATCCAGGACCTTACTTGGCGGAGGGTGGGGTCTCTCTGGGTGTGTGCGGCCACATCTGCGGAGGAGACTGGACAGCTGGCGTCGTCATCTATGTGGAATAGATGGAGCGTGGGGGCTGGGTCTTCCACCGGGTTCTTCGATGGGCATCTACTGAGTGCGTCGGCGTTTCCTATGGCTGTGCCTGGCTGGTGCACGAGCCTATAGGCGTAGCCGGCCAGGAAGATGGCCCATCTCGTCATCCGCGGGGACATGAAGGTTGGGGTGGGTTGGTCGCCTGCGAGGAGTCCCAGGAGTGGCTTGTGGTCGGTGACTATGGTGAAGCGTCTTCCGTAGAGGTATTCGTGGAAACGCTTCACTCCAGCCACGATGGCCAAGGCTTCTTTGTCCAGCTGGCTGTAGTTGCGCTCCGCGCCGGACATTGTCTTCGAGAAGTAGGCAATTGGGGCTTCCGTGCCGTTGGGCAGTTCATGGCTGAGGACTGCCCCCACCCCGTATGGAGACGCATCACAAGTCAGCTTGATGGGCAGCGTCTCACTGTATTGGATGAGGACGCTTTTGGACGTCAATAGTCCTTTGATGGCCCGGAACGCTGCTTCCTCTTCCTGGCCCCACTTCCAGGAAGCCGATTTCCCCAGCAGGCGGTGGAGTGGCTCAGCAACTGTGGCTTTCTGTTTTAAGAAAATGGCGTAGAAGTTGAGCAACCCAAGGAAAGCCTGAAGCTCCGTTTTGTTTTTTGGGCTTGGAGCTTCATGGATTGCTTCCACTTTTGATTTGGTGGGGTGGATGCCTGTGCTATCAATGAGGTAGCCCAGGAACTCGACTTCCTGTACTCCTATGATGCACTTGTCCCGCCTGACCCTCAAGCCCTTGGCCTTGAATCGCTGCAGGACAAGCCTGAGCCTTTCAAGGAGTTGAGCTCTTGAGTCACCGGAGATGAGCACATCGTCGAAGTAAGGCACCACCCCTGGAACGCCTTGGAGAAGGCGTTCCATCATGGATTGGAATATGCCGGGGGCAGCGCTGACTCCAAATTGGAGGCGGTTACATTTGAATGCTCCCCTGTGCGTGACAATTGTTTGAGCCTCCGCCGTTTTTTCGTCTACTGGCAGTTGCTGGTAAGCCTGGGCCAGGTCCAGTTTCGCGAAGATTGATCCAGATCCCAGGGAATGCAGCAGGTGTTGCACCACTGGGACTGGGTATGCGCTCTGTGCCAATGCCTTGTTGATGGTACAACGGTAGTCGGCGCAGATGCGCACAGACCCATCATGCTTCAGTGGGGTCACAATGGGGGTCTCCCATGAAGCATGATCGATCGGTTCCAGGACGCCCTGGGCGATCAGCTTATCCAGCTGCTCGTCTACTTTGGGCCGCGGGGCAAACGGAACTCGGCGGGGCTTGAGCCTAATTGGGGTGATTCCCTTGTCCAGATTGAAAGAGATTGGCCTCCCCACAAATTTCCCCAGCTTACCATCGAAGACTTCCTTGAACTCTTCGATGAGGTTGTCGAGTTCGTCCCTGCCAATTTGGTTGATGCCTTCGATTGAAAGCCCCAGCGGCTTGAACCACTCCACTCCTAGCAAGTTCGGTCGGATGTCCTTTACGACGGTGATGGGGAGCTTGCCTTCGAACTGCTTGTAGGTGACTCGGATGTCGGCTCTTCCTAACACTCCGATGGGGTTTCCCCCAAAGTCGACGAGCTTGGAGTGTAGTGGCTTCAGCTCTCGCTTGGTGATGCTGGGTTGCAGGCGCTTCAACTGCTGCCAGTCCATGATGGAGTAGACCGAGCCCGAGTCTACCTCCATTTTGCAGGGTGCTCCCTCCACGTGGATGGTCACGTGGAACTTGGTGGCATTGTCTGAGGTCGTGTGTGCGATGGTCGTCTGGTGGACCGCTCCGCTCCGGGGAAATTCGTCGTCTCTGCGTCTGGAAGGGCCAGAGGACCGTTTGGATGATCTCTGGTAATCCTTCCGATTCTCGCGGGGACGGTGGCTGGAGGGCTCTGGGGCTGGTTCCTCGGCTCTGCAAGCTTCGGCGATGTGACCCCTTCTGTTGCAGCGTCGGCAGGTCGCATCTCTCCACTTGCAGGTTGCTCTGGCATGGTCCCCTCTGCAGCTGGCGCAGCGCTCCCCCTTGTAGTTCCGTTGGGCGGTTTCCCGCCTTGGGGGTCTGGATACCTTGTGGACGGTGGATTCTCCCTCTGATTCGGATCCAGCTGTGGAATCCTCTGTTGACGATTGCGCTGTGGAGCGAATCTTGTGGATTCCCTTTGCTCTGCTTACTGCGGCGGCTGCTTTCTCCGATATTTCGGATGCGGTGGCTTCCTCCACCACATCTTTGAGCACGAGTTTCTTTCTGCTCAGGAATTTCTTTTGGAGGCCCCTGTCCCTCATGCCGAAAACCACGCGGTCAGCGATGGCATTGTCCACGTGGTCAAACTCACAGCTGGCTGCGATCTGGCGTAGGGCGGCCACGAATTCTTTGATGGTCTCACCTTCCTTCTGATCCCTCTGATGGAAGGTGAAACGGTTCGCCACTGGTGTTCCCGTTGGGGCATAGTGGTCTTCCAGGATCTGCAGCAGGTCTGCCCATGGCACTTCCTCGATGTCTCGTGGTGCTACGAGATCGATTGCCATGTCGAGGACTTCGGAGCCGCAGTTGGCCAGGAAGATGCCCTTCTTTCGGTCATCGTCGGCGTCCCTGATGTTGTTGCCTCTCAGGTATTGCCGAAATTTGACCACGTAGGATTTCCACTTGTCCTTCCCTGGGCGGAAAGGAGCAAGGGCTGGCAAAGTGACTTCAGTGGATGCCATGCCTTTGGAAATGCCTACTGTGGTTCCAGGTGCCGGAATCTTGGTCTTGTTGACTTGGTGCCACGAGGTTCGTCTCTTCTCTCTAGTCCTTCGTCGCCAGTGTTAGATCGGCGCAGGAATGGAAGAGGTGACCAGCTCGTTACGTAAGTAACTTTATTAAACAGCAACAGTAGCAAGACTGCCGTGCGCTGCCGGAGCTCTCCTTATATTCGCTCCGGCAGACGCACCGTCCCCTGACAGGGATTCAAACTTTCCCGCCCGGTGGCTGGCAGCCAATCCGGGCGGATGTCCTTATAAGGACATAACAAATTGCAGGCAGCTGTTCTTAATAACCAGCTTAATAACAGGGTGCCTTAGACCACTGTACTACCAAGGCTCTTCATTAAACTAGACATACCGGATATAACCGGCTGAATACCACGACTGATCTAAATGTCCTAATACATCACCACTTAAGTATGAGCCAGCAGTGGTGCTGCAGCTGCCGAAAATGCCAATACAATCCTAGGCTGCCTCAACAGAGGGATAGAACCAAGATCACCAGAAGTGATAATAATGTTTTATATCACATTAGTGAGTTCACACTTGGAATACTGCATCCAGTTCTGGTCACCACAATATAAGAAGGATGTTGATACTCTAGAAAGAGTGCAAAGAAGAGCAACAGGAACGATTAGGAGACTGGAGGCTAAAGGATATGATGAAAGGTTGCAGGTACTGGGAATGTCTAGTCCAGGGGTGTCAAACTCAATTTCATTGAGGGCTGCATCAGGGTTGTGTTTGACCTTGGGGGCCCAGAGTGGGCGTGGCCAGGGTGGGCGTGGCCAGCTCAACGTCACTCGTGTCGGGGGCCCCTGTGGAGGCCTGAGCGTTCTGCCAGCGAAAACGGACTTCCGAGTTCTGTTTTCAGCTGCGACGGCCTCCTGCGACCCTCTGCCAGTGAAAATGGAGTTGGGAGTGCTGCCTGCGGCCCTCGTGAGCTCCATTTTTGCTGGCAGAGGCACCACGGGCCAGTCCTTTGCTGTTTCCAGGGTGTCCCTGCAGGCCAGATCTAAGCACCCCGTAGTGATGCATCTGGCCCCTGTGCCTTGAGTTTGACACCCCTCGTCTAGTCTAATAAAGAGAAGGACTGACGTCTTAGCAGTCTTCCAATATTTGAAGGGCTGTCACAGCGTCAACCTATTCTCCAAAGCACCTGAGGCAGGGGTGAAATGCTCCCGGTTCAGACCGGATCGCCCGATCCGGTAGCGATGGAGGCGGGTGGTTCGGAGAACCGGTAGCAAAAATCCCTGCCCCCCACATTGCCCAGCTGAGCCGCACAATCATCAGAGGTTTTTTTAAAACTTTTAAAAGCATTTTTTCTACAACCTCTTCGGTGGAAAAAATGCTTTTATAAGTAAAAAAAAAAAAGCCTCTGCTGATTGCACTGCTCAGCTAGGATCGTCAAAGGCTTTTAAAAGAAAAAAAACCCTTTTGCCTCTGCCGATCAGGCAACTCAGCTTGGATTGTCAGAGGCTTTTTAAAAAACTCAGTTTGGATTGTCAGAGGCATTTAAAAGAAAAAAACCCTTTTTTTCTTTTAAATGCCTCTGATGATCCAAGCTGAGTTGCCTGATCGGCAGAGGTTTTTTAAAAAACTCAGCTTGGATCGTTGGAGGCATTTAAAGGGCTTTTTTTCTTTTAAATGCCTCTGACGAGGCATTTTTTTCTCAAGAGGCTTTTTTTCTTTTAAATGCCTCTGACGATCCAAGCTGAGTTGCCTGATCGGCAGAGGCTTTTTAAAAAACTCCGTTTGGATCATCGGAGGCATTTAAAAGAAAAAAACCCTTTTTTTCTTTTAAATGCCTCTGACAATCCAAGCTGAGTTGCCTGATCGGCAGAGGCTTTTTAAAAAACTCAGTTTGGATTGTCAGAGGCATTTAAAAGAAAAAAACCCTTTTTTTCTTTTAAATGCCTCTGACGATCCAAACTGAGCAAACTGATTGGCTGCTGGGATCGTCAGAGCCTTTTGAAAGCATTTTTTTAACAACCTCTTCGCCGAAGAGGTTGTAGAAAAAATGGTTTTAAAAGTAAAAAAAAAAAAATGGCCACGCCCACCCAGTCACATTACCCCCCACACACACCAAGCCACGCCCACAGAACCGGTAGTAACAAATTTTAGATTTCACCACTGACCTGAGGGCAAAACAGGTGGAAATTTATCAAGGAGAGATCCAACCTAGAACTAAGGAGAAATTTCCGGACAGTTAGAGAACAATTAACCAATAGAACGACTTGCTTCCAGAAGTTGTGGGTGCTTCATCACTGGAGGTTTGTAAGAAGAATCTGGAAGCCATTTGTCCAGAACAGCCTAGAGCAGGGATGGCTAATCTTTTTGCTGTCGCATGCCAAAAGGGGGGGGGAGCGTGGGGGGTCACAGGTGCGTGTGCTCACATCCATAATTCAATACGCCCCACCCTCCCGCGCATGACCCCCCCCCACACTTCCCCCTGCTTTTGGCACGTGATGGCCCAGTGGGCCCGGTAGGCCTGTTTTTCTTCCTCCCCAGGCTCCAGAGGTTTTCTAGGAGCCTGGGGAGGGCAAAAACAGCCTTCCCCATCCCCCCGGAGGCCTTCTGGAGGCCAGAAACAGCTAGTTTCCCAACTTCTGGTGGGACCGGAAGGCCTGAAAATCAGTTGGCCAGTGCGCGCATGCGCACTGGAGCTGAGCTAGGGCAACACTCGCGTGCCCACCAATATGGCTCCGCGTGCCACCTGTGGCACCCGTGCTATAGGTTCGCCATCACGGGCCTAGAGCCTTCTGTTTGGGCAGGGGGTTGGACTAGAAGACCTCCAAGGTCCCTTCCAACATCCTTATTCTGTAAATGTAAGTTCTGGTATTTTTATTTCAAATCCCCACACTTCTCCCAAAAGCGATAATAATAACTATTACTACTACGCCTCCTCTCTACAGCAAAAGGAAGATATTCTCAAGAACAGTCCCAAAGGTTTACTACCGAACACTGAGATAAGAAGATTGCCGTGCAATGAAATCATTGTTAGCCTAGAAAGACCTGAAGATAACAGGAGGCCCCATGCTAGGCTCGAAACCTTCTCCGAGGAGGCGACCTGTCAACAAAGGCAAAGTTGTGTCTTAGCTATCCAAGGCCTTTGGCGCTAAGCGTCACAAACTGTTTTGAAATTTCATTGTAGAAGACCGAAGATAAGGCTGGATGGTAGACTTCTTGGAGAAAGGGTGGGCAGATAACAGTTGAAGCTGCTGGAGCAGGTTATCAAAACAAACATCACGGGAGGCAGGAAAGCGACGAGATCACAGGAGGTTGTTGATGTTGGGGAAAGAAGGTGGGACGGAGAGTTCTTGGCAACGAAACCCCAAAAACCTTGTTTTGCATTGTTTGTCGGGGACAAGATAGAATAGAGTTTGAGAAATGGTAGAAGGACGGACAGAGTTATTGTTTTGGTAACCTTGGTGCTTTGCTCCTTGTCTTTATCCTGAACTTCAGGTCATTGAGATCCGAAAGTTGTGCATTGGTGAAGTTTTGCTTGTGGTGGAGAAAAATAAGACAAAATGGAGACCAAGCCCTCCATAGTGCATTCTGTTTTGGTCGCCACGATGTAAAAAAAAGATGTGGAGACTCTAGAAAGAGTGCAGAGAAGAGCAACAAAGATGATTAGGGGACTGGAGGCTAAAACATATGAAGAACGGTTGCAGGAACTAGATATGTCTAGTTTAATGAAAAGAAGGACGAGGGGAGACATGATAGCAGTCTTTCGATATCTCAGGGGCTGCCACAAAGAAGAGGGAGTCAAGCTATTCTCCAAAACACCTGAAGGCAGGACAAGAAGCAATGGGTGGAAACTAATCAAGGAGAGAAGCAACCTAGAACTAAGGAGAAATTTCCTGACAGTTAGAACAATTCATCAGTGGAACAACAAAAGAGCCTTGGTAGTACAGTGGTCTAAGGCACCCTGTTATTAAGCTGGTTATTAAGACCAGCTGCCTGCAATTACTGCAGGTTCGAATCTCGCCAGGCTCAAGGTTGACTCAGCCTTCCATCCTTTCTAAGGTAGGTAAATTGAGGACCCAGTTTGTGGGGGCAATAAGCTGACTTTGTATAAATATACAAAAGGATGAAGACTATTGCTGAGCACATTGTAAGCCGCCCTGAGTCTCTGGAGAAGGGTGGCATATAAATCAAATTTAAAAAAAAAAACAAAAAACCTTGCTTCCAGAAGTTGTAAATGCTCCAACACTGGAAATTTTTAAGATGGTGTTAGATAACCATTTGTCTGAAATGGTGTAGGGTTTCCTGCCTAAGTAGTGGGTTGGACTAGAAGACCTCCAAGGTCCCTTCCAACTCTGTTATTCTGTTCTGTTCTGTTCTGTTCTGTTCTGTTCTGTTCTGTTCTGTTCTGTTCTACCCTACCTACCCTACCCTACTCTACTCTTCAATTCTATTCTAAATTATCTTCTCCCTTGTCTTTTGGACATGAGCAGAGTCAACCAGAGTCATCTCTATGTCCAAGCCTATCAGACCCAAATTGACCTCCTTGGCCCAGTCAAAGTCCATCTGATTCAAAGAGGAGCCCCCTCACCTGCTCACAATACAGCTCAAGGAGAGAACTGTAACCTTGTAGAAAGGTGAGGAACCCCAACGTTCCATCCTCAATGACGGATACACCCACCATTGTCTCAACGTTCCATCTCCTTTAGCAATGGGCTTCTCCATCTCTAAAAGGGATGTTTTGCCTAACAACAGAAGAACCCCCAGATATGTTGACAAGGACCTGCCTCTCTGCCCCAAACTGGCCATCCAATCAGATGCCTAGGATTTATGACCCTGGAACCCTCAATGTTTATAACAGGAGTGACTGCAAATCTCCATAGAAATTTACAGCGGAAACCACATACAAGGCTTGGTTTGGCATGTTTTCTGGATTGGTACAGCATGCTAGATTAAGGTTGGTAGTTGTGTGAATCAGACCATCACATTAAGGCACACTACAATCCATTTGTTGTTTTGTGAACCTGAATGGAATGAATTCTCTTTAAAATGGGACAGAGAGGAACTGGAATATTGGATTACTAAAGGCTACTATTAGCTGTTATACAACATGTCGCCACATGATGGCAGCACAGCATCGGAAGTGACTTGGAGTCTACCATAGAAATGGAAGCATCATTGAAAGCATGGAAACCCAACAGTTGGGTTACAGCTAATTACGTTGTTTTCCCTTCCTGAGAAAAGCGATTAGCCTTTTTCTTTTAATAATTATAGGAACACAATGGTATCCCGGCCTCTTTGGCTGTACCTCCAGGGCACAGGGAGAATATAGCATTCGAGCATACCACAGAAATTGCAGTTGCTAATTTAATGGCCTACAAAATAACTCCCTGCAAGATGATGACTGAATTATTCTCTACTAACTACGGCACTTTCCTTCCTTATGAGGTTCTAAGGTTATATTTCCTCCACCTACTCATCTATTTACCCCCCAAATTGGAAAAATATGTAACTTTTTTTTTTTTTTTGTAGTAACAGTGTACAGTTGGGGGGGATCCAACCTTGGCAACTTTAAGAATTGTGGACTTCAACTGAGGACCCGGTTTGTGGGGGCAATAAGCTGACTTTGTATAAAATATACAAAAGTATGAAGGCTATTGCTTAGCGCATTGTAAGCCGCCCTGAGTCTCCGGAGAAGGGCGGCATATAAATCAAAATCAAAATAAAAAAATAAAAATAAAACTGCCAGAATTCTCCAGCCAGCCATGTTGGCTGGGGAATTTTGGGAGTTCATTTCATTTTCATTTCATTTGATTTATATACCGCCCTACTCCCGAAGGACTCAGGGCGGTGAACAGGCACAAGATAAAACACATAGAATACAAAAATTTAAGAGCAGAAGTAAAATCGAATTAAATCAATTTAGCCCAAGACAAATTTAAAACCCCAGATTAAGAACAAATTAAAATTTACAATAAAAAGAGAATGGGAGAGGTTAGGCTAGACCAGCCTGGTGAAATAAAAAGGTCTTGAGAGCATGGCGGAAGGTGCGTAGATCCGGGATCCTCCGTATCTCCGAGGGGAGCTTGTTCCAGATAGTAGGTGCCCCCACAGAGAAGGCTCTCCCCCTGGGGGCCGCCGGCCAACATTGTTTGGCCGCCGGTACCCGGAGGAGTACCTCTCTGTGAGAGTGTACCGGTTGCTGGGAGGCCGTTTGCGGCAGCAGGCGGTCCCGTAAATAACCAGGTCCTAAACCTGGTTATTTTAGTTAAAGTCCACAAGTGTTAAACTTGCCAAGTTTGGACACCCCTGCTATACAGCATGGGTACCAGCGTTGAAATCCAGCCGGATCTATCCGGCTTGTGCAATCCGGTAAGGCAGGAGGCTCCACCCACCCGCCCAGATGTCATCACGTCCTGTTTTTGACCCTCTGCGCATGCTTTGCAGAAGGCTCTGCGCATGTGCAGAAGAGGTGCACGCACTCACATTTCCAATCCGGTAGCAAAGGTAAGTGCATTTTACTCCTGATGGGTACATTTCTATTATATATTCGGCAATGTCAGGAAATTTCTGCTTAGAATGTCCTGCGCCCTACAAATGCACTACCAATCCATTTCTCAAAAATGCCTGTTCTTTCACAGTTGTTAAGTGACTAACCCCCAGTTGTTAAATTAGTAACACGGTTGTTAAGTGAATCTGGCTTCCCCATTGACTTTGCTCATCAGAAGATCGCAAAAGGTAAATTATAGTATATGACCCTGGGACACTGCGACTGTCATAAATACGAATCGGTTGCCAAGTGTCTAAATTTTGATCATGTGACTCTGGGGATGCTCCAATGGTCGTAAGTGTGAAAAGCAGTCCTAAGTCACTTTTTTTCAGAGCTGCTGTAATTTCGAATGGTCACTAAATGAACTGTTGTAAGTCGAGAACTATATTTGTTTTTCAAATCACATCCACGTGGCCTTGTCTTAAGAGGTGACCGATATGGTTCAAAGGTGCACCAGGCCTCTTTCAAAAGGACTAACACAGAGGTGGTATTCAGCCGGTTCGTACCGGTCTCAGCGAACCGGTAGAGCCTTGGTAGTACAGTGGTCTAAAGCACCCTGTTATTAAGACCAGCTGCCTGCAATTACTGCAGGTTCGAATCTTGCCAAGGCTCAACGTTGACTCAGCCTTCCATCCTTTCTAAGGTAAATAAATTGAGGACCCAGATTGTGGGGGCAATAAGCTGACTTTGTATAAATATACAAAAGGATGAAGGCTATTTCTTAGCGCATTGTAAGCCACCTTGAGTCTCCGGAGAAGGGCGGCATATAAATCAAATTAAAAAAAAAAAATCACGGGTGGGCCCGCCCACCAGCCCACCAGCCCCAGCCAGCCCGCCCACCAGCCCTGGCTCTATGCCGTCCTATTTAGGGATGATTTTGAGGCCGGCTGGGAGCATGTGCGGAAGGCACGCGAGCAAGCAAAGTGCACGCGTGCACATGCGGGGTGAACCGGTGGTAAAAATATTGGAAACTCACTGCTGTACTAACAGCCAACATTGGGAATATTAGGCCAAATGAAAGAATTTTCTGACCTTTGATAAGACAATTTCCTCCCTCCCCACCCCCAATGATATTTGAAGCTCTAACACTAGGTGGCGCTGAATTCTTGGAAATGCTTATCTTTTTATGTTCTGCACTAGTAGCAGTAGATTTCCCAGCCTTGATCTTTTATAATTTCTTCTTCTTTTTTTTTTTTTAAAAAAAAAGCAACTCCAGAAAAAGAAACAAGGAAGGGAAAGGAAGCTAGAAATGTGGAAGAGGAACATGACAACTAGGGTGCTCCTTCTAACACGATTGATATTATATTATAATCCTACAAATGGCATTATCATATCAAGTTCTATATTTATAGAGTTGCTGAAATGGGAAATAAAAAGGGCAGGACTCCGTTTCAAGAGGATTGTTTCCTAGAATGTATATGTATTAGTTTATATTTAAGGCTGTGGAGGGATGCCAGGGTCCTTAACAAAGCAAAGATGAAATATGATAAAACTTGATAGATAAAAGATAAAAAAAATATAGATAAAAGTTGTGTTCTTGATTAACTACACCTAATAGTTAAGTCTCCGGAGAAAGGCGGCATATAAATTGAACTAAATAAATAAATAAAATAAATAGCACTGGATTTTTCAATCTTAAATAGATTTCACAGCACTAAGGGGACCTTTACGCACAAATACACACAAAAGACACACACACACACACACAAAAGAATACCTTGATTCTCAGCCAACACAAAGCAAACATTTGGGCAGTGGACACATTGGAAAATTTGCAAATCTGTTGTGGATTCTCTCACAAAATGATTCCCACAGCAAGTGTGACCCATCGTAAGATCTATTGAACCTAAAGACTGAGAGTGAGATTTTTTTCCCCTCTGGATCTCCCCCATATCCTTTCAGACCTCTTAACCTATATTTTTCCCGAGTAGACACTTTCCTAATTCACAGAAGTATAAGAAGGGGGAGGGAGGTTCAACACAACTGGATTTGCAAGATTTGGTTATTAGAATCAAACTCAATAAAAGCAGTGTTAATCTTCCCTTGGAATTGATTTTTGGGTCAGAATCAGAATACAGCTGGAAGGAACTCTGGTTGTCCTCACTGTTAGGAACTTTCTCCTTAATTCCAGATTGCTGGTCTACCTAATGGGGTTGGTTGTAAGATGTTGAAGATCAGAGCCATATGTGAAGATATAGTTAAATTGATTTATTGTTAAAGTAAGTTTGTCCATTTCTGCACATTCGAAAATTTTCCGGATTATTGCACAGTCTGTTGGAATAGTGGACATTTTCCAAGCTTGCGCAAATACGATTCTAGCTTACTTTAGAATTAAATAATAAGGAAGACTCGGAATATTACTTAACTTGGGATAATTGGTATCAATGGATAGAAATTAAAAATAAGGAATGTATAGATCAAAATAAGATATAAAATGTGATTAAATATGTCGATTAAGTAGGAATATGCGGGAATAGATGAAAAAAGTTAAGAATTAAGTACTGTCAGAAAGACGTTGAATTGTATAATTATTACGGATGTATTTTTGTTATAGAGGTATTTTAACTTGTATTTTTGGATTTTAAGTGTTAATAAAGGCTTTTTTTTAAAAAAATAAAAATAAATTGATTTATTGTTGCTCATGTCTATGCACATAACTAACAGTTATTTATATGTTAGTTTATGTATTCAGTTTCTATAGCCACCCATCTCAATCTATTACTCTGGGTGGCTTACAGGTTAAAAAAAATTACAGTGGAACATGCTAAAAACATTTTAAAACAATAACAACACTAAAACATCAGATTAAACATACATAGGAGCAGGTTAGCACCTGCCTGGCATTAGATAAGGATCAATCAAATTTAAGTGGGGTTGGATTTAGTTCGCTTGTGGCTATGTACAGATTCGAGGCTGATTTCCCTTCTGACTCCGTCCCCAGGTTCCCTCACTCTTTCTCCTACACTTGAGTATTCACAAGGACGTTTTACAAGTAAAGGAGATGGAAGAGATTCCATTCCATTCAGTTATTTAATTCAATTAAAAATATACCGTATTTTTCAGACTATAAGACGCACCAAGATTTCGAAGAAGTAAACCAGGAAAAAAAAAAGTTTTTGCCCTCCCCAGCCCCCAGAAGCACTCTGCAGGCCTCCCAAACCCTCTGTGTATCCCGCTTTTGTGAAAAACAGGCCCATTTTTTTCACAAAAACGGGCCCTGCAGAAGGTTTGGGAGACCTGCAGAGTGCTCCTGGGGGCTGGGGAGGGCAAAAATGTGACACATGGGGAGGGTTGGGAAGCCAAAAACGGGCCCATTTTTCATGAAAATGGGACCTGCAGTGTTTGGGAGGCCTACAGAGTGCTCCTGAGGGCTGGGGAGGGCAAAGACACCCCCGTTTTTGCAAAAAATGGGCCTGTTTTGGGCCTCCCAAAACCCCCATGCGTCATGTTTTTGCCCCCCCTCTCCAGCCTCCAGGAGCACTCTGCAGGCTTCCCAAACCCTCTGTAGGCCCCATTTTTGTGAAAAATGTGCCTGTTTTTGGCCAAAACAGGATGCAAGGGGTGGGGTTTCCATCCGTTGCTTCTTGCCTTGCCCTCAGGTGCTTTGGAGAATAGGTTGATCCCCTCTTCTCTGTGGCAGCTCCTGACATATTGGAACCCTGCTATCATGTCACCCCTAGTCCTTCTTTTCCATTAAACTAAAGGTAAAGGTTCCCCTCACACGTATGTGCTAGTCGTTCCCACCTCTAGGGGGCAGTGCTCATCTCTGTTTTTTTTTTTTAAAAAAATTGATTTATATGCCGCCGTTCTCCGGAGACTCAGGGCGGCTTACAATGTGCTAAGCAATAGCCTTCATCCTTTTGTATATTTATACAAAGTCAGCTTATTGCCCCCACAACTGGGTCCTCAAAGCCGAAGAGCCAGCGCTGTCCGAAGATGTCTCCGTGGTCATGTGGCCGGCATGACTAAATGCCAAAGGCGCCTGGAACGCTGTTACCTTCCCACCAAAGGTGGTCCCTATTTTTCTACTTGCATTTTTTACGTGCTTTCGAACTGCTAGGTTGGCAGAAGCTGAGACAAGTCACGGGAGCTCACCCCGTTATGCGGCACTGGGGATTCGAACCACTGAACTGCCGACCTTTCGATCGACAAGCTCATCGTCTTAGCCACTGAGCCACCGCGTCCCTTACTTCATTAAACTGTACATACCCAATTCCAGCAACCGTTCTTTATATGTTTTAGCCTCCAGTCCCCTAATCATCTTGGTTGCTCTTCTCTGCATAACCGAGATAAGGAAAGAACCTTGGAGAGAAAACCTGAGTTCCGGGTAACTTTGACTTCGTGCCAATCCCATAATTGCGGCAGTTGGTGCCCGGTTGCCGAAGCCCCACGGGGGGCACAGGTGAGGGTCCTTTTGTCTCGATCTTTTGGCTGAACCCCAGCGCTCGCTCTGAACTCTGCTGCCATTGAACAGTGACCTTCCTGTGACCGAGGCACCTCGGAGCAGCCGGCGTAAGTGATTAGATTTCCACTGAAATGTTGTTGACACAAACTGTGGCTTCCTTTTCAGGGAAGTTCAAGAGTAAGGACTTCAAGGCCATGTCGCTTGAAAGCCAAAGAAAAGAGAACAAGCTAATTGTGATGATAAGGATCTTTTGCATGCAAACCAAACCTTTAGCTAATAATACTAAATGCTCACAAAAGGGACCCTCTGGCCATTTACGGGTAATAAAGTATTAATTAGAATCATGTCATAAACTACCTTTGACCTTTCAGCCGGAGACAAAAGCCATCCTTCGCTGTCTTTGTCATCTCCCTTGCGATGCTAGCATTGTCAAACGTTGGCTACAGGTGAGTCACGTCTTCCTCTCTGGTAAGGGAAAGGAGAAACCCCCGTAACTTGAGGACGTTCGCCAACTTCAAAGCTAATTAGCTTCAAATTAAATTTTCCACTCGGCCAGAGCGCGCACAATAAGATCTCAAAGACACAGGAGGCTTTTTACAAAAGGCAAAGCACAGGGGAGATGGGGAGAAAAAAGGAGCAGGCATTTAATATGTGTCTAGGAGGGCTGATTGCAGGGAGGAGGAGGAGTGTGTGGGGGACGCACGAAATATAGCTGTCAATGGAGCAGAGCTGACTTCACCCAGCTTCCTCTCCCGAGTTCCTTCTAACGGACAGTTAGAAGAAGAGTTGTAGGAAGCGCTCCGCTGAGGGGGGCTGACCTAATGGAGAAGATTGCATACATTGCAAAAAATAAAATAAAATAAAATAAATGAAATGAAATACAATTTCCACTCTCCCTCCAAACCTCCGACCAGTATGCTCCCATAGAGAGGGGCTCCTCCGGGTGGCGTCGGCCAAACAATGTTGACTGGCGTCCCCCAGGGGGAGAGCCTTCTCTGTGGGGGCACCTACTATCTGGAACGAGCTCCCCCCGGAGATACGGAGGATCCCGGATCTGCGTACCTTCCGTCACATGCTTAAGACGTTCCTATTTCATCAAGCTGGCCTGACCTAAATTTTCCTCTTTTAAATGGGAATTTTAAATTTGGTTTTAAATTATTGGGGTTTTAAAATGGTTCAGCCAAATTTATTTAATTTGTTTTATCTCTATTTTAAATTTTGTATCTATATGTTTTATTTTATGGCTGTTCACCACCCTGAGTCCTTCGGGAGTAGGGCGGTATATAAATTTAATAAATAAATAAATAAATAAATAAATAAAATATCTGAATACCGTTCTTTTCTTTACATTACCGAACTGGGTAACATCACCAGTGCCAAGTTAAATGACAGAATGGAATAGAATAACAGAGTTGGAAGGGACCTTGGAGGTCTTCTAGTCCAACCCCCTGCTTAGGCAGGAAACCCTACACCACTTCAGACAAATGGTTCTCCAACATCTTAAAAACTTCCAGTGTTGGAACATTCACAACTTCTGGAGGCAAGTTGTTCCACTGATTAATTGTTCTAACTGTCAGGAAATTTCTCCTTAGTTCTAAGTTGCTTCTCTCCTTGATTAGTTTCCATCCATTGCTTCTTGTCCTGCCCTCAGGTGCTTTGGAGAATAGCTTGACTCCCTCTTCTTTGTGGCAGCCCCTGAGATATTGGAAGACTGCTATCAGGTCTCCCCTAGTCCTTTTTTTCATTAAACTAGACATACCCAGTTCCAGCAACCGTTCTTTATATTTTAGCCTCCAATCCCCTAATCCTCTTTGTTGCTCTTCTCTGCACTCTTTCAAGAGTCTCAACATCTTTTTTACATCGTGGCGACCAAAACTGAATGCAATATTCCAAGTGTGGCCTTACCAAGGCTTTATAAAGCAGTATTAACACTTCACGTGATCTTGATTCTATCCCTCTGTTTATGCAGCCTAGAATTAGACAAACGAACACGGTTAATATTAACCCACATTAGCAAGATGTGTTAATGCAGGTTCAAGCTTTCGAATGCCACTTCCTTGACTCTGTCGGGTGAGGACAAATGAAGACTATGGTGTGAGTCAAATTGCAAATGGAAATGATCAAGAGAACTCTTTCCCCCACGTCTTAAACTCAGCCAGACTACAGCTGACAGAATTCCAAGCCAGTATGATTAGTCACAATACTGATGGGGAATTATGGAGATTGTAGTTTAACACAACTTGAGAGTCCTTGAATGGGGAAGGCTGGTTTAGCATGACATGAGGAGATAAATATCTGTCCAGAATAAACAGTACTTATTCGTTTATTCTCATTTATTACCATCAATATTTGAGAGTAGATATTTGTTTTCCTTGTGCATGTATATAAATGTTTTTATATTTTTATAGAGTTTGGGTTATTTTATTTATTTGTTAAATTTATATAGCTGACTACCTATATCAAAACAAATGACTCTACAAGAAAACAAACAAACAAAATAACACCAGTTAATAAATAGCAAACAATTAAAAACTATAAAAACAGAGCCAAAAATAAGACATATTGGCTAAAAGAATGCTAATAATAGCAGAACCACCTCAATAATTCACCCGTCTTCTTATTTTGAATTATTTTGGGTGAATTTCATTTCGATATGAAGAAAAGCTTTTTGATGGTAAGGTGTATACCGTTACATCAATGGATGAGTTGACCCATGGAAGTTGTTGTGGTTCTCCATCTCTGGAGGCTTTTAAGAAGAGGCTGGACAGCTGTTTCTTGACGATGGTTTAGCAGCTAAACCAGGGGTCTGCAACCTTAAACACTCAAAGAGCCATTTGGACCCGTTTCCCACAGAAAAGAAAACAGCGGGAGCCACAAAACCTGGGTGGGCGTGGCCAACTCGATGTTACTCACTTCCACCAGTCACATGACTCCCTAGCCACGCCTATCTAGCTAGTCATTAGGACAGAGAACCAGTTGTTAAAAAACACAGGGAATCAGAAAACCCTTTTGATCTCTCTCCCTCCTTCCCTCCCTCCCCATCTCTCTGTATCTCTCTATGTCTGTCTCTCTCACACTCTCTCTGTATCTCTCTGTCTCTGCCCTGGCTGCTTCTCCATCCCCCGCCATCACCCTTACCTTCTCAGGCCAGGCAAGGAGGGGAGGGATAGGGGTGGGGCCAGCCAGTGGTGGGATCACTTGACATGGAGCCACAGCAGAGGGCCCAAAGAGACACATGTGGCTCCCAAGCCGCAGGTTGTTGACACCTGAGCTAAACCATTGTCAAGAAACCAGCCCAAACCAACTAAATTTTGGCTGATTCTCTGCACATTACGGAGGATTGGATTAGATCAGGGGTGTCCAACTTCGGAAACTTTAAAACTTGTGGACTTCAACTCCCAGAATTCACTATGCTGTCTGGCGAATTCTGGAAGTTTTAAGTCCACAAGGCTTAAAAGTTTCCAAAGTTGGACACCCCTGAATTAAATGAATCTTTTTTTCTCCCTTACATACGGCAATCCTACGATTCTATTAATTATTACGCTAGTCTCAATAAAGTCACTTCCCAGAGCAAAACTGAAAGCTTTCAAGCTTTTGAGTCTTCTGGACTTATTACCATTTAAAAAAAGAAGTCATGCAAAGATTTCCCCTCCTTTGGCCAGAGAAGAAGAGAATTGTTAGCGGGAGAAATACCATTAATTTTTCAAACGTGGCCATTTCTTGTTGTGACGTTGTGACGGCTACAACGCGGGTGTTGAAAAGATATTCTTGGGCCTTTAGGACTCACGAAATCGTGCGGTGCATTTCTGCACGCCACGTTTTCTGTTCCTTTGCAGTGTCACCCAGGAAAACTTCACAGCTTCAAGTGCACTTTCATGTATAAGAATGTTAAAAGTTCATACCTGCCAAGTGTTTTTTGCCCTGTGCGACTCTAGAGGGCAGTAGTGAAAAATGAAGCTGACTTTAGTTTAGTGGTGGCTGCGTTAAGGCCCGTAGCAGCAGCTGTGTTTTTGTACCCAAACACATTTCACTGTTTGGAGGGTAATTTAGAGCAATTACACCGATTATTATTGCTTTTCTAATTAGTGCTTTTCGTACGGAATTAGCTGAGTGTTTATTAGGAAACGCTTGTTGCCAATAGCTTAACTGCTTCGCGACTGGTTTTTATCCACCGTTAGAAGGATTTTTAAATACGTCGATGTACATGGGCTTGTTTTCGGCGCTGGCTTTCGGATTTTAAAAAATGCCAATTAAATGCGGGGTTTGCGTTGTTTGGTTGAGCATCCAATGTTAATAACGTATTGCCCTCTTGGTCACTGGACTGCATCTTTGGGTACCTTCAAACCAGGGGTGAAATCCAGCAGGTTCTGACAGGTTCTGGAGAACCGGTAGCGGATATTTTGAGTAGTTCGGAGAACCGGCAAATACCATCTCTGGCTGGCCCCGGAGTGGGGTGCGAATGGAGATTTTGCAATATCCTTCCCCCTGGAGTGGGGAGGGAATGGGGATTTTGCAGTATCCTTCCCCTGGAGTGGGGTGGGAATGGAGATTTTGTAGTATCCTTCCCCTGGAGTGGGGAGGGAATGGAGATTTTGCAGTATCCTTCCCCTGGAATGGGATGGGAATGGAGATTTTGCAGTATATTTCCCCCAGGAGCGGGGAGGAAATGGGGATTTTGCAGTATCCTTCCCCTGGAGTGGGGTGGGAATGGAGATTTTGCAGTATTCTTCCCCCAGAAGTGGGGAGGGAATGGGGATTTTGCAATATCCTTCCCCTGCCACGCCCATCAAGCCACGCCCACAGAACCGGTAGTAAAAAAAAATTGGATTTCACCATTGCTTCAAACAGGACCACTTATACGTAGTCCCCAACTTATGACCATAATTGTGCCCCAAATTTCTGTTGTTAAGCGAGACAGTTGTTGAGTGACTTTTCCCCCATTTTGAGACCTTTCTTGTCACAGTTGCTAAGTGAATCCCTACGCTTGCTAAATTAGTAACACGGTTGTCAAGTGAATCTGACTTCCCCGGTTGATTTCGCTTGTCAGAAGGTCGCAAAAGCAGATCACATGACCCTGGGGACGCTGCAACTGTCATAAATATGAACCAGTTGTGCCTGAATTTTGATCACGTGACCATGGGGATGCTACAATGGTCGTAAGTGTGAAAAATGGTCATAAATCACTTTTTTTAGTGCCATTGTAACTTCAAATTGTCATTAAATGAACTGTGATAAATTGTTCTGCCCAGTTATGGACCCCAAAGAACGCAGCACACACAAAGTCTGTACAAACCTTAGTTTACTAAAATAAAATCAGGGTTTTTTTTTCAAACAAAGGCTGTTAATTAACTTTCTTAACAGCCTGCAAGAATCCAAAGAATAAATAATCTTAATCTTACTATGGTTGGCAGAAAGCCCAGAAGCAATTGCAGAAAACTAAGATCAAGGCACGAAGGAGAGTGAACGGTTGTTCCCTGCAAATTGCTTCAGTCGGTGTTCCTCCTTAAATAGGCTAAGGAAATGACCAATTAGCCCCAAGCCTTACTCTCGAGGAGACCTCCTCCTGAGGAGCCACTCCTGCCTTTTGGCAGCTCTGCGCGCCCGTGCATCGAGAAAAGGCTCCTTCTCTTCGTCCTCTTCACTTAAAGGAGCTTCTGGAGGTTCTGAAGGCCCTGGCTGAATCCCTGCCTCTGGCACCACATCTTCTCCAACCTCATCGTCCGACTCGAGTGCCAGCTGCACAGGCTGCTGGCGCAGCACCACACCAGCCTCCTCGCTGTCCGAATCAGCCACCAGCCGCACAGGCCGCTGATGGGCCACAACCTAAATTGAGGATTACCTGTAATTGTGTGAATATGGATACTGTGTTTTCCCGAAAATAAGACCCTGTCTTATATTTTTTTGAACCCCGAAATAAGCGCTTGGCCTTATTTTCGGGGAGGTCATATTATTTTGGGGCATGTGGAGCAAGATGGGGCTCCTCTTGTTGTCTTACCTGATTTCCAGCTCTGTGTTTAAATATTTTCAGAGAGGGCTTATTTTTGGGGGGAAGCTTATTTTAGCGCATGCGTTCAAAAGCCCAATTGGGCTTATTATCAGGGGATGTCTTATTTTTGGGGAAACAGGGTATGTATACAGAGGTGTCCTCGGAGGGACCAAAAAGGTCAGAGTTCTGGCCTTTTTATATACCCATAACAAATGTGTGACACATCTAAAAAGAACTGAGGTTTTCATTGCCCAGTTACAGAGACCAGTGTGGAGATTTTTATTCTTCTCTAGAAGCACATAATCAACCCAATTTTACAACCGTTTTTTTCCAGAAGTGGTTAAGAGAATGCTGTGGTTGTTAAGCGAGCCATTGATTTGCTTATAGGCGTGATTTTGCCGAAAACTGCAAGTAAGTGATGTTTTTTTTGGCAAAACCATTATAAAACGCAGTCAGGTGATGCTGGGTGCAGCGGTGCAGTTGCTGAGTGCCTGAAGTCACATGACTTGGTCATGTGACTGTGAGAGGCGGCTACTGTTCGAACTTTGAATCCAGGTCATAAGTTTCCCTCCAGTACGTCAGTTATAACTTTGAACCATCGCTAAGCGACTGGTCATAAGTGGAGAACTACCTATATATGGAGATACCAAAAGAATAAATGGCTGGCTTTTTGTAGCACACATAACTCTAAATCTGATTATTAAAAATCAGATGTTGCTGTGAGTTCAGAACATATAATAAGTCAAGCAAGCAAACTTTATTTTGGCTTAATAGGATGATCTAGTTCACACACCATTCCAAGACATGTTGATTTCTCACTAACCTTCGATCTCTGGTGTCCATTTTCACAAAGTGTGATGTAAAATCAGCCACGGTGCAACTCAGCTTCCGGTTTTAATTCCTTGTGTCCATATCAACCTTCCCAACAACTCTGCAAATAGATTAGATGAAAGGAATCAGGTCGAGGTGATGACAATAATCAGCATTATTTGTATTTAGGATTTTAAAAATATTTCTGTTCACGGTCTGTGGAGATTCTCAATCATCCAAGTCATGGTTGTCCCAGAGATAGCTGTTATGGCCCGCTGGCGGCCTGCGAAGCTGGCGGCAGAGTTGGACAGTGAGGAGGCTGGGGAGGAACATGGGCCAGTCCTGAAGGCTGGGGAAAGCTCTGATGAGGGCTCTACGTTGGAGGCAGAGAAAGGGCCATCTGGGAGGTACATGCTACCTCTGAAGCCTCCAGAGTTGGACCTCAGCGAGGCAGAGGAACAGGGGGATCCTGTTTCCAGTACACGCATGTGCAGAGCTGCCAGAAGGCAAAAACAGCTAAAACAAAAGGGACACCTTGGGAGTAAGGCTTGGAGATGATTGGAAGCAAAGGAACGTGGGCCTTTGCAGGAAGCAATGTTGTTAATTCTGTTCAGTTTAAAGCCTGAAGCTCTGTTTGATTCTGGATTTGCCAGTTAGGTCTTTGGCCACGTGTCAAGGGAGATAAAGGTGGGTGATTATCCTGAAGGACTCTTTACAACTATTTGGGACTCATCTGTGAATGAACAGAATTCACAGCTGTTGAAATAAAAGAGGTTTTTGGGTCTACTCATGTGTTTTACTGACTCAGGAAGCCTAGGTCAGAACAATAGTTTTTCCAAAAGACAACTGGACTTTTTTTTTTGGGGGGGGGGGTTCTGCTTTGAAAACGTTTCGCTTCTCATCCATGAAGCTTCTTCAGTTCTGGTAAATTTTTGGTAAAAGCATCTTTGGGCACGTTCTACTTGCTGTTTGTTTATATTTTTTAATTTATTGTTGTATGCTGCCCAGAGTTGCCTCAGTGAGATGGGCAGCTATATAAATTTGATAAACAAACAAAATTTGATAAACAAACAAACTTTTACTTCTCTTAGGCATTTGGGAAGCAGGAGGGTACATATTTCCAGGAAAGGCTGATCTTCACTCACTCATCATTTTAACCTTCTAATCTAAATCAACCGGTTCCTGCTTCCATCCTTTAAATGACAATCCTTTAGAAGGTCTCCAATCTTCGTAACCTTAAGACTTGTGGACTTCAACTCCCAGCTTTGCTGGCTGAGGAATTCGGGGAGTTGAAGTCCACAAGTCTTAAAGTTGTCAAGGTTGGAGAGCCCTGTTGTCAGGTTTCGATGTCGTCTCAAATAAAATAAATTGCATTTCCAAACAAATAGTCTTTGAAGAAATATTTCATTTTATTAAGCACGACAATCTGTCCCCGATTGTGGCGTAGCCAACAATGACTTCCTGACCCCAAACCTTCCCTTTCCGTTCCCCAATTCTCTGTGTCTCATTGGCCCTCTTCCAAATCACTCTCCCCATATCTACTACTTCAGCTCCCAAGAATGTCCCCCCTCCCATCTCATCTCCTAGGGGATATTATCTTCAGGGAAAATAAGTGGTGAGAAGTCAAGCGTCATCTTGCCAGCTGCCCCCTCTTCTTCTTCTTACGTCAGTACTAGAGTAAATGCAGGTTGAAGTGCTGACATCTGCTTTAGATAACTGAAGACCACATGCACTCTGGGAATTGAAGTCCATACGTCTTAAAATTTGCTGAGGTTCAGAAACTCTGGTCTGACTTGATGAGTTTTTATTCAAGTTCTTCTTTCTTAAAGTTGTCAATATTCATGAACAAAGGCGAATATATACGTCCCAGGATAATGTTTAACAGATAGAATAACAGAGTTGGAACTTGGAAGGGAAGGTTGGAGGTTTTCTAGTCCAACCTCCTGCTCAAGCAGAAGATCCTGTACCATTTCAGACAAATGGCTGTCCAATCTCTTCTTAAAATCCTACAGTGATGGAGCATCTGCAACTTCTGGAAGCACGCTATTCCACTAATTAATTGTTCTAATACTCAGAAAATTTCTGAATAGAATAGAATAGAATAGAATAGAATAGAATAGAATAGGAGGAGAGGAGAGGAGAGGAGAGGAGAGGAGAGGAGAGAAGAGAAGAGAAGAGAAGAGAAGAGAAGAGAAGAGAAGAGAAGAGAAGAGAAGAGAAGAACAGAGTTGGAAGGGACCTTGGAGGTCTTCTAGTCCAGCCCCCTGCTCAAGCAGGAGACCCTATACCATTTCAGACAAGTGACTGTCCAATCTCTTCTTAAAAACCTCCATTGTTGGAGCATCTACAACTTCTGGAAGCAAGAGGTTCCATTGTTTAATAGTCCTCACTGTTAGGAAGTTTCTCCTTAATTCCAGATTGCTTCTCTCCTTGACTGTATTACTATTCTTCTTCTCATCCTTCCTATTCCATCCCTTCTTCTCTATTCTATTCTATTCTATTCTATTCTATTCTATTCTATTCTATTCTATTCTATTCTATTCTATCCCACTCCACTCCACTCCACTCCACTCCATATTTTCTGTTCTATTCTTTTCTTTTCTATTCTATTCCATTCCGTTCCGTTCTGTTCCGTTCCATTCCATTCCATTCCATTCCATTAGGCAGAGGCTTTTTTTCTTTTTAATAACATTTTTTCTATAACCTCTTCGGCTGAAGAGGTTGTAGAAAAAATGCTTTTAAAAGCCTCTGATGATCCCAGCTGAGCCGCGTGATCATCAGAGACTTTTTGTAAAAAAAACTTTTAAAAGCATTTTTTTGGCCAAAGAGGTTGTAGAAAAAATGCTTTTAAAAGTAAAACCACCCGCCTCCATTGCTACCGGATCGGGCGATCCAGTCCGAACCGGGAGCATTTCACTCCTGGAATGTGGGGACAAGAATCCAGAAAACTAGATTCCTTGTCATTTCTTCCAAGATTGAAAAATTGTAAACTGACAAGAATCACTTTGTAGTAAGATGGGCAGTCAATACATTTAATGAAATAAATAAAACTATGCATGAGCCAATTATCCCTACATGAGAACACAAGAGGTTGTTACAGGTAGCCCTTGATTTATGACTGCAATTCAGGCTAACATTTTTATTGCTAAATGAGACATTCCTTAAGTGAGTTTTGCCCCATTTTACAACCTTTCTTGCCATCATTGTTAAGTGCATCACTGCAGTTTTTAAATTAGTAGCACAGTTGTTAAGTGAATCTGGCTCCCCCATTGAGATTTTGTTTGTCCGAAGGTCTCAAAAGGGAATCACGTGACCCCAGGACACTACGACCGTCATAAACGCGGTTGCCAAGCGTTTGAATTTTGATCATGTGACCCTAAGGATGCTGCAAGGGTGCTAAGTGCCATAACGCACATAAGTCACTTTTTTCCGTGCCGTTGTAACTTCGAATGGTCACTAAATGAACAGTTGTAAGTCGAGGACTACCTGTATTTGTGTAAATTATTTTCTTTTTCAAAAGATACAAGATGTGCTAAGGCCGTGTTGGTGAACCTATGGTACGCGTGCCACAGGTGGCACGTGGAGCCATATCTGTGGGCACGGGAGTGTTGCCCTGGCTTAGCTCCAGCGCGCATGTACACGCCAGCCACCTAAGCCGAGGTGGCGCAGTGGTTAGAGTGCTGTACTGCAGCTACTTCAGCTGACTGCTAGTTCAGCAGATCAGCGGATCAAATCTCACGGGCTCAAGGTTGACTCAGCCTTCCATCCTTCCGAGGTGGGTAAAATGAGGACCCAGATTGTTGGGGGCAATATGCTATTTAGTATACTGTCGATTGTTGTAAGCCGCCCAGAGTCCTCGGAGAGTGGGCGGCATAGAAATATGATTAATAAATAAGCGAGAACAGTGAGAACAATTAATCAGTGGAACAATTTGCCTCCAGAAGTTGTGAATGCTCCAACCCTGGAAGTTTTTAAGAAGAGAAATTTGGGCACCCATTTGTCTGAAATTGTGTAGGGCCGTGATGGTGAACCTATGGCACGCGTGCCAGAGGTGACTCTGTGGGCACGGGACCCGTCACCGCACCTCCCACCAGCCAGCTGATCTTCGGGTCTCTGCCAGTGTGTGTGTGTGGGGGGGCGCGCTCATGCGGGGGCGCTCACACATGCATGAGGAGTGGGGTGCATGCGTGGGGGGGCCAAGTACGCATTGCATTTTGGGAGTTTGGGCACATATGCACGCATTTGCGAGTGCGTGCTTTGGGCGCTCATTCCAGAAAAGATTAGCCACCACTGGCGTAGGGTTTCCTGCCTGAGCAGGGAGTTGGACTAGAAGACCTAGCCTGACTAGGTGGCTCAGTGGCTAAGACACTGAGCTTGTCAATCAGAAAGGTCGGCAATTTGGCTGTTCGAATCCCTAGTACAAGTCTCCTGCGTGAACACGGGGCTGGACTAGATGACCTTCAAGGTCCCTTCCAACTCGGCTATTCTATTCTATTCTATTCTATTCTATTCTATTCTATTCTATTCTATTCTATTCTATTTTATTCTATCCCATCCCATCCCATCCCATCCCATCCCATCCCATCCCATCCCATCCCATCCCATCCCATTCTTCTATTCTATTCTATTCTATTCTATTCTATTCTATTCTATTCTATTCTATTCTATTCTATTCTATTCTCTCTCTCCTATCCCATCCTATTTTCCCTCTCCCTCTCCCTCTCCCTCTCCCATCCCATCCCATCCCATCCCATCCCATCCCATCCCATCCCATCCCATCCTATTCTATTCTATTCTATTCTATTCTATTCTATTCTATTCTATTCTATTCTATTCTCTCTCCTATCCCATCCTATTCTCCCTCTCCCACCCCACCCCACCCCACCCCACCCCACCCCACCCCACCCCACCCCACCCCATCCCATCCCATCCCATCCCATCCCATCCCATTCCATTCCATTCCATTCCATTCCATTCCATTCCATTCTATTCCATATCTTCCATTCCATTCCATTCCATTCCATTCCATTCCATTCCATTCCATTCCATTCCATTCCATTCTATTCTATTCTATCCCATCCTATTCTCCCTCTCCCACCCCACCCCATCCCATCCCATTCCATTCTATTCTATTCACAATTCAGAAACCGGATGAGTTTTGGGGAGAAGGCATAGCAGCCCTAAGCCCTTAGTTTGTGCCTCTCTAATGAATGGTTAGAGGCATTTTCATCCGTGACTTAGGAAAGGACACGCTTCATCCCTCGTGTTCCTATGAAATTTAGCGTCAGATTTTAGTAGTCTCTAACCACTGCTTAGGAGACTCTCATGGGTTTACGCATTATGGAAAAACACACTTAAAACTGCAATAGCCATAATTGCTAATTATTAAATCAATGCAACCTTTGTCTTTCCCTCCCATTTCTGTGGCCTAATTTTGTACCAGAAAATGCTCTTAAATAACACAGAGGGATTGCAAATCTCTGATGGAATCTATCTGATAATCCAGATGAGAGAGATGGAGAGAAATTAAGAATGGAGGAGAAAGACAATCACTGTTAAAAAAAATAAAAAAACTAACTGGGCACCAAGCTGTTCCAGAAATATAAACTGAAAATAAGACTTTTTCCTCCCCTTAATTTCTTTAAGAAACAAACATATCTGAATGAGGATAAAACGGGGTGGGGAAGAGAAAGCAGAAAAAGAAAAAAATATAAAACAAAATAAAGTGGCAAATAAACAGAAAGATCCATAGAACTAGATAATAGATGGATGATAAATAGATGATAGATAGATAGATTAGACGGTAGAGATAGAAGAGATAGATAGATAGGGAGGATAGAGATAGGAGATAGATAGATAGATAGATAGATAGATAGATAGATAGGTAGATAGATAGATAGATAGATAGATAGATAGATAGATAGATAGATAGATAGATACTGTAGATAGATAGATAGATGACAGATGATAGATAGATGATAGATGATAAATAGATGATAGATGATAGATACAGTAGATAGAATAGATAGATAGATAGATAGATACTGTAGATAGATAGATGATAGATGATAGATAGATGATAGATGATAGATGATAGATACAGTAGATAGAATAGATAGATACATAGATAGATAGATAGATAGATACTGTAGATAGATAGATAGATGACAGATGATAGATAGATGATAGATGATAGATAGATGATAGATGATAGATACAGTAGATAGAATAGATAGATAGATAGATAGATAGATAGATACTGTAGATAGATAGATAGATGACAGATGATAGATGATAGATAGATAGATGATAGATGATAGATAGATGATAGATGATAGATAGATGATAGATGATAGATAGATGATAGATGATAGATACAGTAGATAGAATAGATAGATAGATAGATAGATACTGTAGATAGATAGATGATAGATGATAGATAGATGATAGATGATAGATGATAGATACAGTAGATAGAATAGATAGATAGATAGATAGATACTGTAGATAGATAGATAGATGACAGATGATAGATAGATGATAGATGATAGATAGATGATAGATGATAGATGATAGATACAGTAGATAGAATAGATAGATAGATAGATAGATAGATACTGTAGATAGATAGATAGATGACAGATGATAGATGATAGATAGATAGATGATAGATGATAGATAGATGATAGATGATAGATAGATGATAGATGATAGATACAGTAGATAGAATAGATAGATAGATAGATAGATAGATACTGTAGATAGATAGATGATAGATGATAGATAGATGATAGATGATAGATGATAGATACAGTAGATAGAATAGATAGATAGATAGATAGATAGATAGATAGATACTGTAGATAGATAGATAGATGACAGATGATAGATAGATGATAGATGATAGATAGATGATAGATGATAGATGATAGATACAGTAGATAGAATAGATAGCTAGATAGCTAGCTAGCTAGCTAGCTAGATAGATAGATAGATACTGTAGATAGATAGATAGATGACAGATGATAGATAGATGATGATAGATGATAGATGATAGATACAGTAGATAGAATAGATAGATAGATAGATAGATAGATAGATAGATAGATAGATACTGTAGATAGATAGATGACAGATGATAGATAGATGACAGATGATAGATAGATGACAGATGATAGATAGATGATGATAGATGATAGATGATAGATACAGTAGATAGAATAGATAGATAGATAGATAGATGACAGATGATAGATAGATGATGATAGATGATAGATGATAGATGATAGATGATAGATACAGTAGATAGAATAGATAGATAGATAGATAGATAGATGACAGATGATAGATAGATGACAGATGATAGATAGATGATGATAGATGATAGATGATAGATGATAGATGATAGATACAGTAGATAGAATAGATAGATAGATAGATAGATAGATAGATAGATAGATAGATACTGTAGATAAATAGATAGATGACAGATGATAGATAGATGACAGATGATAGTTAGATGACAGATAGATAGATAGATGACAGATGATAGATAGATGACAGATGATAGTTAGATGACAGATAGATAGATAGATGATAGATGATAGATGATAGATGATAGATACAGTAGATAGAATAGATAGATAGATAGATAGATGACAGATGATAGATAGATGACAGATGATAGATAGATGATGATAGATGATAGATGATAGATGATAGATACAGTAGATAGAATAGATAGATAGATAGATAGATACTGTAGATAGATAGATAGATGACAGATGATAGATATATGACATATGATAGTTAGATGACAGATAGATAGATAGATGATAGATGATAGATGATAGATACTGTAGATAGATAGATAGATGACAGATGATAGATAGATGACAGATGATAGTTAGATGACAGATAGATAGATAGATGATAGATGATAGATGATAGATACTGTAGATAGATAGATAGATGACAGATGATAGATAGATGATGATAGATGATAGATGATAGATACAGTAGATAGAATAGATAGATAGATAGATAGATAGATACTGTAGATAGATAGATAGATGACAGATGATAGATAGATGACAGATGATAGTTAGATGACAGATGATAGATAGATGATAGATGATAGATGATAGATACTGTAGATAGATAGATAGATGACAGATGATAGATAGATGATAGATGATAGATGATAGATGATAGATACAGTAGATAGAATAGATAGATAGATAGATGACAGATGATAGATAGATGACAGATGATAGATACTGTAGATAGATAGATAGATGACAGATGATAGATAGATGACAGATGATAGTTAGATGACAGATAGATAGATAGATGATAGATGATAGATGATAGATACTGTAGATAGATAGATAGATGACAGATGATAGATAGATGATGATAGATGATAGATGATAGATACAGTAGATAGAATAGATAGATAGATAGATAGATAGATAGATACTGTAGATAGATAGATAGATGACAGATGATAGATAGATGACAGATGATAGTTAGATGACAGATGATAGATAGATGATAGATGATAGATGATAGATACTGTAGATAGATAGATAGATGACAGATGATAGATAGATGATAGATGATAGATGATAGATGATAGATACAGTAGATAGAATAGATAGATAGATAGATGACAGATGATAGATAGATGACAGATGATAGTTAGATGACAGATGATAGATGATAGATGATAGATACTGTAGATAGATAGATAGATGACAGATGATAGATAGATGATAGATGATAGATGATAGATGATAGATGATAGATACAGTAGATAGAATAGAATAGATAGATAGATAGATACTGTAGATAGATAGATAGATGACAGATGATAGATAGATGACAGATGATAGATAGATGATAGATGATAGATAGATGACAGATGATAGATGATAGATGATAGATGATAGATGATAGATGATAGATGATAGATGATAGATACAGTAGATAGAATAGATAGATAGATAGATAGATAGATAGATGACAGATGATAGATAGATGACAGATGATAGTTAGATGACAGATAGATAGATAGATGATAGATGATAGATAGATGATGATAGATGATAGATGATAGATGATAGATACAGTAGATAGGATAGATAGATAGATAGATAGATAGATGACAGATGATAGATAGATGACAGATGATAGTTAGATGACAGATAGATAGATAGATGATAGATGATAGATAGATGATGATAGATGATAGATGATAGATGATAGATACAGTAGATAGAATAGATAGATAGATAGATAGATAGATAGATGACAGATGATAGATAGATGACAGATGATAGTTAGATGACAGATAGATAGATAGATGATAGATGATAGATAGATGATAGATGATAGATGATAGATGATAGATACAGTAGATAGGATAGATAGATAGATAGATAGATAGATAGATAGATAGATAGATAGATACTGTAGATAGATAGATAGATGACAGATGATAGATAGATGATAGATGATAGATAGATGATAGATGATAGATAGATGATAGATGATAGATGATAGATACAGTAGATAGAATAGATAGATAGATAGATAGATAGATAGATAGATAGATAGATACTGTAGATAGATAGATAGATGACAGATGATAGATAGATGATAGATGATAGATAGATGATAGATACAGTAGACAGGATAGATAGATAGATAGATAGATAGATAGATAGATAGATAGATAGAAACAGAGATGATAGAGGTAGATATCAAGTGAGAGAAAGAGAAACAGATGATTCATACCAGAGTTTTAAACAACAAATTAAATCTTGGCCACATGGGATCAGACTAACAGTTTCCCCATGATATTGAAAGTCAATTCATATTAGTGATTGCAGATAGATGCTTCTAGTTTAACTTTTATAAAGCCGATAATTATTTTTTTTATTTAATTTACATTCCGTTCGCTGCCCACTTGTTGAAATGGGCAGTCTTATAAATTAGAGGAATAAATAAATAAAACATGCAGAGAGTGTAGAATAATCTTCCATCCAGTGGTGGGATTCAAGTAATTTAACAACCGGTTCTCTGCCCTAATGATTTCTTCCAACCACCAGTTTGCCAAACTGCTCAGAAAGTTAACAACCGGTTCTCCCGAAGGGGTGCGAACCGGCTGAATCCCACCACTGCTTCCATCCCTAGTAAAGTTTTCCCACTTGAGTACAACAAAGAATGACTGCAAGAATTGGGCATGGCCAGTCTAGAGAAAAGAAGGACTAGGAGTGACCGGATAGCAGCATTTGAGCATTTGAGAGGCTGCCACAAAGAAGAGGGGGTCAACTTATTTTCCAAAGCACCAGAACGCAAGAAAAGAAACAGTGGATGGAAACTAATCAGGGAGAGAAGCAACCTGGAATTAAGGAGAAACTTCCTAACAGGGAGGCCAATTAACCAGTGGAACAGCTGGCCTCCAGAAGTCATGGGTGCTCCCTTACTGGAGGTTTTTTTTTAAAAAAAAGACTGAACAGCCACCTATCTGAAATGGAATAAGGCAGGGATGGCGAACCCTTTTGGCACTGAGTGCCCAAACCGTAATGCGTATGCATGTGTATGCATGTGTGTGTGCCAGTGTGCTGAAAACCTGAAGAACAGCTGGCAGTGCGCGTATGCCTATTGTTTGGCTGTTTTGGGCCATTTTTGGGCCATTTTTGGGGCTATTTTCAGACCATTTTTCAGGCCATTTTAAGCCCATTTTTCGGGCCATTTTTGGGCTGTTTTTCAGGCTGTTTTCAGGCCGTTTTTCATGCTGTTTTCTGGGAAACCAGAAGAGCAGCTGGTGACTGCATGCGTGCCCACAGAGAGGGGTCTGTGTGCCGCCTCTGGCACGTGTGCCATAGGTTCGCCATCACAGGTATAAGGTCTCCTTCTTGAGCAGGGGATTGGACTAGAAGGCCTCCAAGGTCCCTTCAAACCAGGGGTGGGTTCAAAATTTTTTTACTACTGGTTCTGTGGGCGTGGCTTATTTTATGGGTGTGGCTTGATGGTCATATGACAATTCTTTAGGATTTAGCAGAGGTACTGGTCTACCAGGCTTTTAAGTACTTGCAGAGCTGTACCGGTCTACCCATTTATTTTTGCAGGCACCGATCTACTCATTTGTTTTTGGAGGCACTGGTCTACCCATTTGTTTTTGGAGGCACTGGTCTACCCATTTGTTTTTGGAGGCACTGGTCTACTCATTTGTTTTTGGAGGCATCGATCTACTCATTTGTTTTTGGAGGCACCGGTCTACTCATTTGTTTTTAGAGGCATTGGTCTACCCATTTGTTTTTGGAGGCACCTGTTTCTACCCATTTGTTTTTGGAGGCACTGGTCTACCCATTTGTTTTTGTAGCCACTGGTCTACTCATTTGTTTTTGGAGGCACTGGTCGACTCATTTGTTTTTGGAGGCACTGGTCTACCCATTTGTTTTTGGAGGCACTGGTCGACTCATTTGTTTTTGGAGGCACTGGTCGACTCATTTGTTTTTGGAGGCACTGGTCTACCCATTTGTTTTTGGAGGCACCGGTCTACCACCACACTGCCTTTTAACACTGATCAGCTGTAGGGCGGCCCTTTGAAGCCCCATGGCAAGAGTTGAAACAGCTTTTTCCTTGTAGACGATCAGCTGGGACTCAGGAGGCAGCAATAGATTGGGGGTGGGGCCAAATAAAAGGTAAGAATAATGCGGGGGGTGGGGGGTGGGGCAGGAGGCCAGAACCGGTTCGGTGACGTCATATCGTCACCACTACCGGCTCAGCGGAACCGGGCGCAACCGGGAGGAACCCACCACTGCTTCAAACCCTTCGAACTATGTTCTGCGTTCCTGAAGATGCCAGAGTTTGCACCTAGGGTTCATTTCCATGCGAAGAAAAATTTCCAACTTTAGGGCTTTTCCCTTCAGTGATTTTGAAATCTGGAAAGCAACGGGAAGAAACAGACCTTCTTGTAAAAGGCTTCTGAATATCCTTGCTCCTGCAGATTTTTCCTTGGAACAAACTCTAGCAGAAATGTAAAGTTGCCAGGGAATTGACTGGCGTCTTCGGGAACGGCAGATGGTTTAGGAAACCAGACCGTTAATCCAACCAAATTATGGCAACAGATGTTCCAAGATGTTTGCATTCAGATTCAAACTGTTAGCCCACTCGGATGCACCACTTTTCCTTATTAATTAATAAAAGACACACATGTGCAAGGAAAGTGACACCCACCCTCGCCTGCCACAACTTCCAGGGCTGTTGTAAAGGAAGGAGTTTGTTCCCCAATCCTTTCTCTTCATTGATGAACTTGGAGGGTGGGGTGGGGGGTGAAGGAGAAGGCAAAAGATCCCCTCCTCTAAAATTGTAGCCTCTATAGAGAATTAGCATTTGCAGACATTTGCTAGTGCATGAGAAATAAACGGAAACAGTTTAGCTAGTAAAATCCTGAGAACAAGGAAAGTTAGCACCCACCCCTCTCCTAGAAGAATGAAATACTTTAGGAAATATTATAAAGGCAGAATATTTCCCCTAAAAGGGAAATAGAAATCTTAAAGGACACAGAAACTCAGAGCTGCAGCTCCCCCGCACCTCCAGCAGATATTCGGTGCCCATTGAGAAGGACTGGGCCAGTCTATCTACAAGACAAAAGATCTTCAGCTCCAGGGTGATGGGATTAAGACATGACCCTCCAGGACATAATAGGATTATCCAGCAGTAGGGCTCACTGCATTGCAAAATCAGCTGGGGACATTACATCAGCCCAAGGTTCAACCAAACTTGATTTAGACAAACATGACCCCACATGGGAGTCTGACTACAGCCAATAGAATACAGTACATGCTCTTGCACAGAAACAGGAAGCTCAAGTTCAAAGCCCAGAGAGGGTATAAATACCTCTCATTCTCCATTCCATGTGTTCAGCTGCCCGGGACCTCAAACCCATGTGGTCCTGTCCCTTAATAAACCATCTCTCCAATCAGCCTCCATGTTTCCAGTGTCTTTCTCCTCACTTGGAATTGAACTAGATGGATCTTTCTTTCAACAGGGTGAAACAAGGCAACCGTGTGCACAGGAAACCTGAGAGTTACAAGAACAGAAAATAGATGATTATGCAGAAATATATAAGTTTTACAGTTATGTCAAAGGAAACTAATTTCTTTTTTTATTTTGACAGATAAAGTTACTTGGATAAGTAACGGAACATCTCAGATTAACAAACTTTGGTCCAGATGCCATGATTTAATCTTTTTAGATACTTTTGGCCTGGATGATTGAACCTTCATTTTCATATTGCAATATATTTTGGGGAGGAACCCCTCCCCCCCGCAGTTGGTATGGCAAGAGTTAATGCATTCTAATGACTTTCTGATTCTCTGTCTAATTTTTTATTTTGACTGATGAAGTTACTTGGATGAGTAAAGAAACATCTCAAATTAGAACAGAACAGAACAGAACAGAACAGAACAGAACAGAATAGAATAGAATAACCGAGTTGGAAGGAACCTTGGAGGTCTTCTAGTCCAACCCTCTGCTCAGGCAGGAAACTTTACACTATTTCAGACAAATGGTTGTCCAATCTCTTCTTAAAAACGTCCAGTGTTGAAGCATTCACAACTTCTGGAGGCAAGTTGTTCCACTGATTAATTGTTCTCACTGTCAGGAAATTTCTCCTTAATTCTAAGTTGCTTCTCTCCTTGATTAGTTTCCATCCATTGCTTCTTGTCCTGCCCTCAGGTGCTTTGGAAAATAGGTTGTCCCACCTTTTCTTTGCGGCAACCCCTGAGATATTGGATCACTGTCATGTCATGTCATGACACTCCTACTCCTTCTTTTCATTAAACTAGACCTACTCAGTTCCTGCAACTGCTCTTCATGTGTTTAAGCCTCCAGTCCCTGGATCATCTTGGTTTCTTTTCTCTGCGCTCTTTGAGAGTGTCAACAATGGCGGCGACCAACCCTGAATGAGGTATTCCAAGTGTGGACTTCCCAAGGCATTATAAAGTTGGCTCAGGACCTGGGTACTTGCGGGGCTGCCTACTACCACCAATAGCCTCCCACCAGCCGGTACGCTCTCATAGAGAGGGGCTCCTCCGGGCGCCGTCGGCCAAACAATGTCAACTGGCGGCCCCCAGGGGGAGAGCCTTCTCTGTGGGGGCACCTACTATCTGGAATGAGCTCCCCCTGGAGATATGGAGGATCCCGGATCTGTGCACCTTCTGCCGTGCTCTAAAGACCTTTTTATTTCACCAGGCGGGCCTGGCCTAACTTTCTCCCTCTTTTTAAACATTTTTAATATTTTTTAATATTTTTAGTATTTTTAATATTCCAAGTTTCAATTTGTTTTAAATTGATTGGGTTTTATTTCTGTCTGGGCCAAACTATTTAATTTGATTTTATCTCTGCTTTTTAAATTTTGTATGTATGTATTTTATTGTTGGCTGTTCACCGCCCTGAGTCCTTCGGGAGTAGGGCGGTATAGAAATCAAATAGAGCCTTGGTAGTACAGTGGTTTAGAGCACCCTGTCATTAACACAGCTGCCTGCAATTACTGCAGGTACAAACCTTACCAGGCTCAAGGTTGACTCAGCCTCCCATCCTTTCTAAGGTAGTTTAAATGAGGACCCAGTTTGTGGGGGCAATAAGCTGACTTTGTATAAATATACAAAAGTATGAAGGCTATTGCTTAACGCATTGTAAGCCGCCCTGAGTCTCCGGAGAAGGGCGGCAAATAAAATAAAATAAAATAAAATAAAATAAAATAAAATAAAATAAAATAATAAAATAAAATAAAATAAAATAAAATAAAATAAAATAAAATAAAATAAAATAAAATAATAAAATAAAATAAAATAAAATAAAATAAAATAAAATAAAATAAAATAAAATAAAATAAAATAAAATAAAATAAAATAAAATAATAAAATAAAATAAAATAATAAAATAAAATAAAATAAAATAAAATAAAATAAAATAAAATAATAAAATAAAATAAAATAAAATAAAATAAAATAAAATAAAATAAAATAAAATAAAATAAAATAAAATAAAATAAAATAAAATAAAATAAAATAAATAAAATAAAAGTAAAGTTGCATGGAGACTTCACGTGATCTTGATTCTATCCCTCTGCTAATGCAACGAATGCGGTTGACGGTGGAAAACAAAGTTAGAGGAAAGGAGCGTGGCAACAACCTCAAATTACTAGCGTGGACACGCCAGGCCGGAAATATCTATGTTTTTTTTCACAGGCTACAAAATAGTTAAAGCAGAGGAGGAAAACATCACCCGCGCACCAGCTCACAGGCTGCTGCACCGTATGCCTGTATAACAGCAGGATGCGCCACAGGAAAGATTGCTGGACTGTAATGATGTGCCCTTGCCAGATGGAAATGCCCCATCATCAGCCGCAGTGTCCTCTCTGGTGCGCGGAAGGAAGACAGGCCTTCATTGGGAAGAGCAAGCATTATTGATGCTTCTGCCTGAGGGATGGAGAGGGATAATGGATGGTGGGACACACAGGCCATGCTTTGTCATCAAATGAGGGGACTGAATGATGGGACATGCTGGAATATTATCAGTCATGCTTTGATCAAGATGTAATACCATCAAAGTGCCTCTTCTTGTCTCCCTCTATGCCGGCTCGCCTTTCCACGGTCTTCTCTGCATTAAAGATGGCTGCTTTCTTTTAAACAAACAACGAAATGGCTCACGGTTCCCACCGGATCTCCATTTGTCTGCAGTTTGGAAGGCCCCGCGTTGTTCTCTTCAAATGTTTTTTTGAATACTGGGGAGCTACGATGGGGCTGCCTCATTAAGCCCAAGGCTGCGGCAGGGTGGCTGATGCAAGTGGGTGGGGCTTCAGGGAAGAGAGATCCCGCCCCTTTGAAAAGCCACACCCCTTTCCTCTTGGCTTTATCACTGCAGGGAAAGATAAGAGTGTTAAGGCTGCCCTTTACAGACTGGTTGACATATATAAACATATATGGCGCAGTGGTTAGAAGGCAGTACTGCAGGCTACTTCTGCTGCCTGCCGGCTGCCTGCAATTTGGCAGTTCAAATCTCACCAGGCTTAAAGTTGACTCAGCCTTCCATCCTTCCAAAGTTGAT
The DNA here is from genome assembly GCA_022577455.1 of Arizona elegans. NCBI lineage: Eukaryota > Metazoa > Chordata > Lepidosauria > Squamata > Colubridae > Arizona > Arizona elegans. The sequence goes on from JAKOOJ010000050.1 coordinate 1,969,932, forward strand.
AAAATGAGACCCAGGTTGTTGGGGGTAATAGGCTGACTCTGTAAACCACTTGAGAGGGCTGTAAAGCACTGTGAAGCAGTATATAAATCTAAGAGCTAGTGCTAGTGCTATATACAGGTAGTCCTCGATTTACGACCACAATAGGGAGCAGAGGTTCCTGTCAAGCTTCAAAAGACATTTGCTGTTGCCGTTCTTATCGCATCTCAATGTCAGTAGTAGTGTACCCAAAGAAAGTAGAAATCCGAGGCTGGTAAATTCCTCACGGAACGATTTATTGGATACATCATATTGGTACAACTGGTAAAAACTGACTCTGAAGGTTCCCAGATTAAAAAGTAAATGTTCCCCCTTTTCCCAAGTCATCAGTCACATTGTCCAATCAAGGTGCTGGACGGTTGCTTGGTTACTCAACTCCTCCTCTCTTCAGCCACCTGTTGGAATGACCTTGGTTCCCACAGGAAAACATTTTGTTTTGACTACAAACCCCCAGCTAGCTATGTCCCCCCCCTGTCTCTTCTTCTTCCTTGCGGCCTCAGCCAGGTTCACTCCAGGGTTACACTCATCTTGCCAACAAACTATGTGGGGAGGGAACGGGAGATAAAACACGGGCCAGACATTGAGATGTCTGCATGAGAACCAAGGACGTTTTGGCAGGTATTTACAAAAGCCAGGAAGACTTTCCCACAAAAATATCTGGAGATTTGTACTGGACAATGTGCCCTGAGCTAATTGGGGGATGGTGGTGGTGGAAGTATATGAACTTTAACTAAAGATCTAGATCTGGTTTTGCTTTCAAACGTGCCGAAGTGATGTATTCAATAAAGTTTTGCATAAAGAGATTGGTGGTGGTGCTGGCTATGGTTGGGTCCGTCAGTCGGAACCTTGACCGTTCCTATTTCTAAGCAAGGCAGTTGTTAAGCTGCAACATTTTTGCCATGGCTGTTAAGTGAATCAAGTGGTTGTTAAGCAATTACAACTTCCCCCCCATTTACTTTACTTGTTGGAAGGCAGCTGGGAAGGTTACAAATGGCGATCACATGATCCCAGGACACTGCAGCCTCCTAAAAATATATGTTGATTGCCAAACAATTGAATTTTGATCAATTGTGGCTGTGGGGAGGCTGCGAGAGTTGTAAATGCAAAGATCAGTGGTAAGTCATTTTTTTCAGCACCATTGTTAACTGAATGGTCACTAAACCAGTCAACCCTGTCTCTGTTGTGGCCCGTCAGTGGCCTGTGCAGTTAGTAGCTGATTCTGACAGCGAGGAGGCTGGTGTGGTGCTGCACCAGCAGCCTGTGCAGTTGGCACTCGAGTCAGACAATGAGGAGGCTGGAGAAGATGTGATGCCAGAGACGGGGATTCAGCCAGGGCCTTCAGAACCTCCAGAAGCTCCCTTAAGTGAAGAGGATGAAGAGGAGGAGCCTCTTCTCGATACACGAGCGCGCAGAGCTGCCAAAAGGCAGGAGTGGCCCTAAGGAGGAGGTCTCCTCGAGAGTACGGCTTGGGGCTAATTGCCTATTTAAGGAAGGACAACGACTGATGCAATTTGCAGGAAACAACTTCATTCAAATTCCTTCGTGTCTTGATTCCAGAAAATGTTTGATTTGGCTCTTGTTTCTCTCTTATCAGTTTTCCTGCAAATTGCTTCTGGACATTCTGCCAACCACACTAAAATTATGGTTATCTGAAATACTGTGCCTCAGAACTGAGTTATTATTCTTTGAATTCTTGTCGGCTGTTAATGACGTTAAATTAACAGCCCTTGTTCAGAAAAGACTGATTTATTGTACTTGTGTTCGAACAACTACTAAGAAAGCTCATTAGTAGTCTTTAATTAGTAAATTAAGGTTTGTATGGACTTTGTGTGTGCTGCGTTCTTTGGGGTCCATAGCTGGGGCAGAACAGTCTCCTACCTCTCATCACTTTGCCCACCAAAGATACAACTCAAATTGGAAACTTGATGGGATGAAACCAAGAACTAAGGAGAAATTTCCTGACAGTGAGAACAATTGATCAGTGGAACAAACCTGCCTCCAGAACTTGTGGGTGTTCCATCACTGGAGGTCTTTAAGAAGAGATTGGACAGCCACTTGCCTGAAATGGTGTAGGGTTTCCTGCCTAAGCAGGGGGTTGGACTAGAAGACCTCCAAGGTCCCTTCCAAATCTGTTATTCTGTTAACTCCTTGGGTCTGAGGCTATGAAAAGATTGCTTTCTAAGAAATATCTGATTTGGAACAATTTCTCTTTTTTTCTCTTGTTCTCCTTGTTGTTCGGAAATTTCACACTCCTTTTTTTTACGCAGATATTTTTGAAAGAATCTAAGAAAGCAATAATACAAAGCATATGAAAGACAGAGAATTATAGCACAGATAGTAAAGCACAGGCAGATAAATTACAAACCTAAAATAACATAAAGCTAATATTTCTAAGGTATAGTTCGAGGTGTGACATTGCAAGATATTTTATATCCATTTTATAACTAAATCTAAATATCTCTGTTGAATTTTAAATGGAAAGCACTTGCTCAGTCCAATTTAAGTTGCTAAAAAAAGTATAGAGAGTAAGCAGTATCTTAAATCAATACTGGAAATTATAGATGAAATTAAAATATGAACTCTAAAGAACATAAATAAGAGACTGTGAGTTCTAGTCCCACCTTAGCCACGAAAGCCAGTGGGTAACTTTGGTCCAATCACCAGTAGACAATGAGTTCTAGTCCCACCTTAGCCATGAAAGCCAAGTGGGTAACTTTGGTCCAATCACCAGTAGACAATAAGTTCTAGTCCCACCTTAGCCATGAAAGCCAGTGGGTAACTTTGGTCCAATCACCAGTAGACAATGAGTTCTAGTCCCGCCTTAGCCATGAAAGCCAGTGGGTGTCTTTGGTCCAATCACCAGTAGATAATGAGTTCTAGTCCCGCCTTAGCCATGAAAGCCAGGTGGGTGACTTTGGTCCAATCACCAGTAGACAATGAGTTCTAGTCCCGCCTTAGCCATGAAAGCCAAGTGGGTGATCTTGGGTCAGTCAGTCACTCACTCTCAGCCCCGCCCCCACACAGGGTTGTTGTGGGGAAAATAGAAGGAGGGATGTGTGTTGGATAGATTTGCTGCCTTGAGTCATTTGTAAAAATAATAAACATATTGGAAAATATGAGCATATGAGACATTCTATAAATTCTTTTAAGCTACGTTCTATGCTCCTGAGGACTTCATGGAATCATCTGTGTTATTTCAGGGCAATATAGCTTGCAAATGCCATCTTCCACAATATTTGAACAAATACACACACAGACACACACACACACGCATAAACACCCTTCTGAAGTTAGGAGTCCTGCAATTTTTTAGGAATATGTGGTGCCAATAATATGCAAATTCGAGCCGATTTAGCTTTTCCAAATCCATTCTAGTGGTATGAATAAAATGGTTGCCTCGAAATCCTCAAAAAAGGAGCTGCATCTTAAATTAGTAGTTTATAGACCCTATAAACAAAACAGGACGAGGTTTCTCCAAAGAGTTTTCTCTGGAGGGTAGGAAAAACGGCAGTAGAATAAGATAATAGCATACAGGATTAAATCTTTACTTTTACCTAATAATATATACCAGCCATTGCTATAACAGCAAATTATTATCTTATTCTACTGTGATAAAAAACAGTTGGAATCCAATGCTTTTCTTCCCCCCCCCCTCTTTTATCCACACTTTCTTCTTTCCCCTTCTTCCTTCCCTACTTTCCCACTATTTTCCTTTTCCTTTTATTTTTTAATATTTTGATAACCTAATAAAAAATTTGGAAGCGGGAGGGTAGGAAAACCAAGCTGAGATGTAAGCTTTCAAAATGTATATTAAATGTCTGTATTTCTTCATTACAAGATTCTTCTTCTGATTCGGTCTTGTCCCTGCTGAAGTTGTGTACAGTCGTGCCAAATATGTAATAAAACGCAGCACAATCAGCTAAACCAATAATAATAATAATAATAATAATAATAATAATAATAATAATAATAATAATAACAACAAGAACAACAACAACAACAACAACAACAACAACAAGTGATTTGTGATACAAAATCCAGCATGGTTATCTCATTTGCTGTGTATACTTCATTTTTGTGTATATAATAATAATGATAGTCAATAATGATAGGAACCTTGGATGCAATCCCGAAACAACTGGAGCAACCACTTAAACATCATAGGCATTGACAAAATCCCTATCAGTCAATTGCAAAATGGCAGCTTTGCTTGGAAAAACTTACATCCTGTGATGATATCTGTAATACCATCAAACATTAACATCTGCCTATCCCAGCTCCTTGGGAAGGACTCCATAGGTGGATAGAAATGCCAAATTAGAATGAACACAGGTAATTCTCGACTTACCCTCGTGATTGAGCCCCAAATTTCTGTTGTTGAGACATTTGTTAAGTGAATTTTGCCCCACTCTATGACCTTTCTTGCCACAGTTGTTAAGCAAATCATGGCAGTTTTTAAGTTAATAACACGGTTGTTAAGTGAATCTGGGTTCCCCATTGACTTTGCTGGTTAGAAGGTCTCAAAAGGTGATCACATGACCCCAGGACAATGCAACCATCATAAATATGAGTCAGTTGCCAACAGTGATGAAATCCTGTAAAGTCTGCTACCAGTTCTGTGAGTCTGCTACTGAGAGCATGCTTTGCGCGCATGTGCGCCTGAGGTGCGCCCACACAGTGCTAAAAATGGAACGTTTTGAAGCCTTCCGAGTCTACAAAGGTAAGTAGAACAGCAAGGGGAGGGGAAATCCACTGTGCCACGCGATTTAGATTAGCTAGAAAGCAGGAAATCCGACGATTTTAGCTAATATAAATTGTGCGTTAAGCTGATTGTCACCCAGCTGATTGTCACCCAGCTGATTGTCGGAAATATCGGTTCACCCGAACTGGTAGCATTTTTTACTACCAGTTCACCCGAACTGATCCTAACTGGTAGCATTTCACCCCTGGTTGCCAAGTGTCTGGATTTGGATCACGGAGATACTGTCACGGTCGTAACTGTAAAAAAAGGGCGATACGTCACTTTTTCCAGTGCCGTTGTAACTTCGAATGGTCACTAAACGAACTGGTGGTAAACCGAGGACAACCTGTACTGGCATAGAATGTATTTATTTTTTATTTATTTCATAGATTTTTTTTTCACCCCACCTAGGATACCCCACAAATTTTTCCTTGCCGATGAGACGGCGGCTTGTGTTTATTGTGTTTGTGGGTGTGGCTTTCCATTAGACCCACAACTTTTCCTCTCTAACCTTTCAAGGTGACCCACGGCGAGGAGAACATTGTATTTAGCTTCTATTGAGTGCACAGCTTTCATTAATGTTTTATTGTGAAAGTAAATATCTGATTCTCTTAACTTATTTACATCCGCCTTGTATCACACAGGGGTTTGTCGTATTAAATATTAATTGCTCTTCTTTGGAAAAAAATCAATGCTTGGTTAAGAATGATGCTATCCTGTATGTATGTATGTCTCCCTGTCTCTCTCTTGATTGTTTTTTTTTTTAAGAGGGGGTAAGTTGGAAGAAATGATTTTTCCCCCTTTTCCTTTTAAAGGGAGCTGAATATGGACAATGTAATTTACCTGTTGCAAGAGGCTTTGAATTTCAGGTGAATTGAAAAGCACCGCTTTGGATATTTTTTTTTTTTCAAGAATACCAGAGTGAATGGAAAGTGTCAGAAGTATTCAGATGACTGGGAAGAAATGCATTCATAAAGATCTGCCTTTTTTGTCTGCAGTGGTTCATTCCTGTGGAGGGAATCCTATTTCCATAGTGACCATTCTTAGTCCATCCTGCAACATCTCTAGATTAAAAAAGAAAAAGAAAAACCTCTGATACAGAAGGAAGGATCAGTTCATATTTTATGCAGTCCACTTCTAGCAAAGTTTCACAAGTCTTTATTCCTGAATCAGCTCTATCCTATTTGAACATTAACTTATAATTCTTTTTATTTAAAAAAAATCCATGCCCCCCCCCCACCAAAATCCATCAATTGATATATACAGGTCTAAACAGGGGTGGGATTGAAAAATTTTAGCAACCAGTTGTCTACCTGGTTGCTGGGTGGGCGTGGCCATGGGGGCGTTGCCTAGTCGGCTTCCTGCACCATGGTGGGGGGGGCATGTTTTCACCGTCCCCAGGCTCCGGAGGCTTTCCTTGAGGAGGGTGAAAATGGCCACCCCGGGCTCTGGAGGCCCTCTAGAGGCCAGAAACAGTTTTGTTTATGGACTTCCGATACTTCTGCTGGGTCCGTTTTTCCCCCTCCCAGAGCCTCTGTGCAGGCCCGTCATCCAAAACGGGCTGCGTGGAGACTCCTGGGAGGGGCGGGACGGGGTGGGCGGGGTCAGCCAGTCCTTGCAACTACTGGTTCAGCAAACCAGATTAAAATTAACATCTGGTTCGCCTGAACTGTTCTGAACTGGCTGAAACCCACCTTTGGCAGCAAAAATCTTAAAAGCCTCTAGGTGGCAGCAAACAGATACAGACAACTGGCTCTCATCTAGTGGTTGGGCCCAAATCGGATAGCTTTCTTTATATATTTCAAGCCCGCCCCTCCTTTGCAGATGGGCAAAGTCAAACAAGCAAGAACTATCTAGTTTTCGATTTAGTAGGGTGTCTTGAATGATACTCTGGGGTAAATGCAAATTCTTGCAAATGGAAAGAGCAATTCCCCACCCTTATTTATGCTGGGTTTATCAAGGCGGAATCTCTTGGAATGATCTGAAATGTTTTGCTCAGCTGCCTCACCACCTTATTGAAAAAACTATGAGGTATCCTTGCCGTATAAGGTTTTATTTTATTTTATTTTATTTTGAATATGTATACCGCCCTTCTCCCTGAGGACTCAGGGTGGTGAACAGCCAAGTAAAAACATCAAATACAAATATTAAAATACAATTAATATATATATATAAATTTGGCCCCATTAATTAAAAACGATAAACAAAACAATTAAAAACACTTAAAAAAATTAGGCCAGCCTGGCTTGCTGGAAAAAGAAGGTTTTAAGGGCACGGCGGAAGGCACTGAGGTCTTGGATTCTCCTTATCTCTGGGGGCAACTGATTCCAGAGGGTAGGTGCCCCCACAGAGAAGGCCCTCCCCCTGGGGGTCACCAGCCTACATTGATTGGCTGATGGCACCCTGAGGAGGCCCTCTCTGTGGGAGCGCACGGGTCGATGGGAGGTCGTCGGTGACAGCAGGCGGTCTCGAAGATAGCTAGGCCCTATGCCATGGAGCGCTTTAAAGGTGATAACCAACACCTTGCAGCGCACCCGGAAGACCACTGGGAGCCAGTGCAGCTCACGCAGGAGCGGTGTTACATGGGAGCGCCATGCTGCTCCCGTCACCACCCGCCCTGCTGCGTTCTGGACCAGTTGGAGCCTCCGGGTGCTCCTCAAGGGGAGCCCCATGTAGAGAGCGTTGCAGTAGTCAAGGCGAGAGGTGACGAGGGCATGAGTGACTGTGCACAGGGAATCCCGATCAAGAAAGGGCCGCAACTGGCGAATCAGGCGAACCTGACAAAAGGTCCCCTTGGTCACAGCCGTCAGATGTTCCTCCAAGGACAGCTGCATATCCAGGAGGACTCCCAGATTACATAAGATGTAATTCTGCTTTAATAAATGCAACTTCAATTAGAATAGAGTTGAAAGGGACCTTGGAGGTCTTCTAGTCCAGCTCCCTGCTCAAGCAGGAGAACCTGTCCTAGACCATTTCAGACAAGTGACTGTCCAGTTTCTTCTTAAAAACCTCCAGTGATGAAGCACCCACAACTTCTGAAGGCGAGCTATTCCACTGGTTAATTATTCTACTGTTAGGAAGTTTCTCCTTAAGTCCAGGTTGCTTCCCTCCTTGATTAGTTTCCATCCATAGTTTCTTGACTTGTCTTCTAGTGCTTTGGAAACTAAGTTGACCCCCTCCTCTTTTTGGCAACCTCTCAAATACTGGAATACTGCTATCATGTCCTCCCTAGTCCTTCTTTTCTCTAGCCAAACCCAAATCCTGAAACCGTTTTTCATATGTTTTAGTCTCCAGGCTGTCAGAGTTCCAAGGAACACCCCCAACAACATAAAGCTCCGAGGCCTGAGGTTCCTCAAAGTTCCAATTTATTAGAGATGTCATGTTGGCACATCTGGGAAAACCCGAATCTGAAGCTTCCAGGTTTTCCCCACCCAGCTAAGAGTTCACAGGCCTGCCCTACACCCACAAGTTCATCACATTGGCTTGGCCTAATTTTCTCCCCTGTTTTAAAATGCTTTTACATCAAAATTTTAATTTGTTTTAAATTATTGGGATTTTTAATTGTTTTGGGCTAAATTATTTAATCTGGTTTTAATTATATCTTTTAACTTTTGTATTTATGTATTTTATTTTGTGCCTGTTCACCGCCCTGAGTCCTTCGGGAGTAGGGCGGTATATAAATCTAATAAAAGAAAGAAAGAAAAGAAAGACATTGTCCAATCAACTCTTCACACTTCACCGGATACAATCTTCAGGCAGTCTCCATCAGACGCAGGCAAAAGTCCTTGAATACGGAATGTTGTTATGGCTAACTTTCTACCGCTCCAACAACAACTCCCTCCCAACTTCCCCAGCTAAAATATGTGACAGTTTAGAAGCAAAAAGAAAATTGTCTTCCAAAACTGACACAGGCTTTTAATCATCTTAGTTGCTCTTCTTTGCACTTTTTCCAAAGTCTCAACATCTTTTTTGTAATGTGGTTTCCAAAACTGAATGCAGTATTCCAGGTGTGGTCTTACTAAGGCTTTATAAAGCAGTACTAATAGTTCACATGATTTTGATCCTATGCCTCTGTTTATACAACTGTTTATTAGCTTTTTTGGCTGGCACCGCACACTTCTGGCTCATGTTTAAGTAATCGTCTACCAGGACTCCAAGGTCCCTCTCACAGTTACTGTTTTTGAGTCAGATTTAGCCTAATCTGTACTTGTACCTTTGGTTTTTCCTTCCCAGGTATAAAACCTCACTTTTCTCCACATTAAATTTCATTTTTTTGGATAGGGCCCATTGTTCAAGTCTGTCAAGATCTTTTTGGATCCTGAGCTTATCTTCTGGGATGTTGACTATTCCTGCCAGCTTAATGTCATCTGCAAATTTGATGAGTTCCCCTTCTATTCCCTCATCTAAGTCATTTATGAAGATATTGAAGAGTACTGGTCCTAAGACAGAACCTTGTGGTACCCCACTGCTTACTTCCCTCCATGTAGAGGTATACCATTAATGACTACTTGTTGAGTACAGTTTGTCAGGCAGTTACAAATCCATCTGGTGGTGGTGCTGTCTATCTCACTTTTTTTCTAGCTTACCAAGAAGTAGATTGTGGTCTACTTTGTCAAATGCCTTGCTGAAGTCTAAATATACTTTAGATACTTTAGATAAAAATACCACAGCATTTCACTGGTCTACTAATTTAGTCATTTTGTCAAAGAATGAAATAAGATTGCTTTTGGCATTAATCTGTTTTTAACAAACCTGTGCTGGCTACTAGTTATAACTTTATTCATTTCTAGAGGTTCACAGATCTGTTTTTTGATTATTTTTTCCAGTACCTTCTCAGGTATCGATGTTAGGCTGATTGGTCTGTAGTTTCCTAGGTCTGTCCCCCCCACCTTCTTTTTTTGAAGATGGGAACCACATCAGCTCTTTTCCAATCCTCTAGTAGTTCCCCAGTACTCCAAGATCTTTTTAAAAGATATGATACAATGGTTCTGCGATAACACCTGCCAACTTCTTAAGAACTCTGGGATATAATCTATCAGGTCCCAGTGATTTATATTCATCAAGGTCAGACAGGTGTTCGCTTACCATTTTCTTGCTTATTTTAATTGTTATTTCTACTTTGTCTTTTACAGTTATGTTTTTGGTAGGTTGAGTTCTAGTTTCTTTTTGTGTGAAGACTGAGGCAAGGAATTTAACTTGAAGATGTGTGAACTTCAATTCCCAGAATTCATACTGGCTGGCGGGGGGGGGGGGAATTCTGGGAGTTGAAGTCCACACACCTTCAAGTTGCCAAGTTTGAGAAATACTTCTCTTAAATCAAGTCCTATTAAAACCTCCATGTCTGATTCAGTAATAGCCTTTTCTCCGGGGCTTGGATTTGGCCCAGTAACTAGGCCTCAGGCTGATGTTTCCTTCACAACTTGGGCAATGAATGATAGAGTTTTGGATGTATCTTGCCCAGAGGTGGGATTCAGTGGTGGGTTTCTACCAGTTCGCTCTGGTTCGGGCGAGCCAGTAGTGGCGATGGTGAACTGAGAGTGAACCGGTTCGCTCCAACTGTCAGCTGGGCCATCCCACCCACCCCTGCATTATACCTACCTATATTCGGTTGTTTTTAGCCCAGCTGAAAGGCGCGGCAGAGCAGATTGCTGTGCCTCAGCTGTTCCGAAATACAATGCACTTGTGCGGAGCGAAACGGGGGTAACAGCGGTTGAAACCCACCATTGGGTGGTTCGCAAATGTGAGTGTGCGTGCACTTGCTTTTCTCGTGCGCACACCTATGTGCAAGGCCTTCTGCTCATGTGCATTAGTCGTGCATTACATCTGGGCGGGTGGATGGAGCCTCCTGCAGTCGCCTCTACTGGTTCGCACAATCTGGACACAACCAGCTGAACCCCATCACTAATTTTGCCTATGTACTGGCGAGCAAATCCACCGAATATCTCTTATTTTCCTGCTACTGCCTTACCGTACTGCTTAGGCCTTAGCATTTCTAGCTGCAAGGAAACTTCTTCACCCATTCCCAGCTTCCTTCGTTGTCTTAGTAAGGGCGCCTCTTTCCAACCACTCCATTGTATTTTGGAAGCAACGGGAATCCCAGCCTACTCGCTGCTGTCCCTGTGTGCTATTGATTTTAAAACCGTTTTGTGTTTCTTCCACTTAAAGGAAAAAAGGAATTGATCTACCACCTTGGCCCTTTTGTCCTGTTGGAGATTAAGGTTAAGGTTTATGCTCCGTGTTGGTGACATGAGACCGATCTTTTTGGACAGGAGGAGAGAAAGTGTCGTAATTAAAACATCCAATCCAGCTCATTGACAGGACCGCCGGAGCAAGGAACAGGTCACGGATAATCTATCCAACCTATCAGGACCTTGAACATCCAAGGGCAGGAAAGGGGCTGATAGTTTTTCAAAAACTGTGCTCCCCCCTCCTCGTCCAAATCTTTTGTGTTTTCTGTCATTTAGAAAGGATCTGATTTCACCCTCCCTCTTTATTCTGGACAGCATTCCCGGACTTTTCTGTTATATTATCCTAACACTCTGGAAACAGCTGAAATGTTAGTTTCCAGTGTGATTTTATGGATAATTCTGTGGATACCTGCAGTACTCCCTGCCCAGTTAAGTGTTTTATTTCTAGATTTGTATATTTTATTTTTTAAAAATAATTAGATGGGAAACTGGCATATTGCAAAAGAAAGTATCAACTTATCTCTTTCTCTTAGTCTTTTTCTTTGTCTATCATCTCTCTTTGTATCATCTGTTTATCAATTTCTTACCAACTATCATCTATCCACCCATCTTTCCCTTTCTCTCTTTTTCTTTCTCTCTTTCTTCTTTCATCTGTTTATCTTCTTCTCTCTCTCTCGTATCTCTCTTCTATATCTATCTATATCTTGTATCATCTCTCTCTCTCTCGTATCTATCATCTCTCTCCCTCTCTCTCTTATCTATCCATCCATTCATTCATCTCTCTCTCTCTGTCTGTCTCTGTCTCTATCTATCTCTATCTCTATCTCTCTATCTCTATCTCTCTATCTATCATCTATCTATCTATCTATCTATCTATCTATCTATCTATCTATCTATCACGTTTATTGTCATTGTACGTATATACACAGTATTCCCATACAATGAAATTCACATAACACCCAGAGACCAAGCCCAACATGACAATCCCCAGACACACTCCCACCCACCAAAAACTCCCCACCCCTAAACCACCCAAACATCCACACAACAGACCAAGTAAAGCAGTCCAACAGCTCACTGATAGTGGCCCTTTAGTTCATTGTTGAGTACAGTTATAGCTCTGGGATAAAAACTATTCAGAAGACGTGTGGTCCGAGTTTTAATTGTTCTGTATCTTCTGCCAGAAGGCAACAGTCCAAAAAGATTGTAAGCAGGATGGGAAGAGTCTCTGAGAAGGTTATGCAACTTTCTCAAACAGCGAGATTCAAAGATGTAATCTATCTATCTTACCTACCTACCTACTACCTACCTACCTGCTTACCTACTAAGTAAGGATGATGGAGGCTTAATTCCTACTGTTTCCTCTCTCCTAGCTTGCTTATAGGAGGGAGGAAACAGTAAGAATTAAGCCTCCATCATCAGCATGACGACAGCAAAAACAACACAGCTGATTACAAGTGGGAGATGGCTGGAAGGACCTATTACACGTGGAAGGGCCAAATTGATTAATGGCATATAAAGGCAGAGGTCTCTGTAATGATAGTTTAATACTCTGACGATGTCAGCAGATGGCTGATGAAAGCTTAGTAAAATAAAATTTTAATTATTTTAAAATTTTAAACTTTTACGTTCCGGAGCTCGCAGGATGTCTGTTTCTTTCTTTATGTATGTGTATATTTACTTTACTTTACTTTTATTTGATTTATATACCGCCCTACTCCCGAAGGACTCAGGGCGGTAAACAGCCAACAATAAAATACATACATACAAAATTTAAAAAGCAGAAAATAAAATCGAATTAAATAGTTTGGCCCAGACAAATTAAAAAAACCCAATCAATTTAAAACAAATTAATCTTTGAATATTAAAAATATAAAAAAATTATTTCAAAAGAGGGAGAAAGTTAGGCCAGGCCTGCCTGGTGGAATAAAAAGGTTTTAAGAGCGCGGCAGAAGGTGCGCAGATCCGGGATCCTCCGTATCTCTGGGGGGAGCTCGTTCCAGATAGTAGGTGCCCCTACACAGAAGGCTCTCCCCCTGGGGGCTGCCAGTCGACATTGTTTTGCCGACGGCACCCGGAGGAGCCCCTCTCTATGAGAGCGTACCAGCCGGTGGGAGGCTATTGGTGGTAGTAGGCGGTCCCACAAGTATCCAGGTCCTAAGCCATGGAGCAGTTTAAAGTGGTAACCAAAACCTTGAAGCGCACCTAGAAGACCACCGGGAGCCAGTGCAGCTCGCGCAGGAGGGGTGTCACATGGGAACGCCATGTCGCTCCCATTATCACCTGCGCGGCCGCACTCTGCCCCAGTTGGAGCCTCTGGGTGCTCCTCAAGGGGAGCCCCATGTAGAGAGCGTTACAATAGCCCAGGCAGGAGGTGTCGAGGGCATGAGTGACCGTGTGTAAGGAGTCCCGATCCAGAAAGGGACGCAACTGGCGGATCAGGCGAACCTGATGAAAAATCCTCCCAGTCACGGCCGTCAAGTGCTCTGCCATGAATCCAGGAGGACGCCCAAGTTGCGCACCCTTTCTGTGGGGGCCAGTGATTCACCCCCAATAGTCAGTGATGGCACCAACTGACTATATCGGGACGTTGGAAACCACAGCCACTTGGTCTTAGATGGGTTGAGCCTGAGCCTATTCCTCCCCATCCAGATCCGCAGATACATATGTATATGTATATGTATATGTATATGTATATGTATATGTATATGTATATGTATATGTATATGTATATGTATATGTATAGCTATAGCTATAGCTATAGCTATAGGTATAGCTACACGCATAATATTTGTATTAGATAAATATATACAGATTGTAACTTTTTATGATTGTAATGACATACTTTATATTTTGTATTGTTTTTGGTTGTATTTTGTCACTTATTTTTAAGCACTTGTTGCCTATTTTTTTTTTTGACAATGTGTGCATCTTTGTGTTTTGTTCCTTTGTGTTTATTCTTTTTGTATTATTATTTTAAAAGCAATAAAAAAAACCCTTTGCAAATGTAGCAATCTTGCTACTAGGTTTATGTTTCACCATTAACCACAATGGGAAACAAAAACTGTCGTCTAGCTTATTTTAACTTCAATTGCAGATTATTCTTTGGGGGGGGGGGGGGGAAATGAATCCCACCAATTTTTTTCTCCCTTCAGTGCATTTCACGATGGCTAAATGTTTTGAATTTCTGAGGTCAACAAGCCAGGCTTTCTACAACGATTCAGTGGCCTTTTACAGGAAGTCTCTAATTTAACTAATCAGTAAATGATCCTTCTAATTGAAACAAATTAAATCAATGTTCTCTGGGTAAAGCCAGACTTAAAAAAAAAAGAATCATGGTTTGAAAAGAGCTTCTGAGGTAAAAATTAAGGAAATAATTCAGCAAATCAAGGAGTCGATGTCTACATTTCTTTTTCCTGGGTCAATGTTTGTGAATTTTCCTAAACCTGACTTTGAAACATAACCAGAGGAGGTGGGTTTCAGCAGGTTCTGACCAGTTCTGGAGAAATTTTGAGTAGTTCGGAGAACCGGTAGTAAAAATTCTGACTGGCCCTGCCCCCATCTATTCTGTGCCCCCCGAGTCCCAGCTGATCGGGAGGAAATGGGGATTTTGCAGTAACCTTCCCCTGGAGTGGGGTGGGAATGGAGATTTTACAGTATCCTTCCCCTGCCACGCCCACCAAGCCACGCTCACCGAGCCACATCCACAGAACCGGTAGTAAAAATTTTTGAAACCCACCACTGATAACCAGGTATAAAGGGTCTCTGCCAGGGGTGCCTATAGAATATGGTCAGAAAAGTCAGATATTGGCTGTAAGGATTCAGTTGAAGTTCCACCTAGTTTTTATATGTGTTTCCACATTCGTGATTGACACAAAGGCACGCGGAGCCATGTCGCCTGAAACACGCGGCGTCGCTCGTTCCACTTCTGGGTTTCTGGCACGCATGTGCACGCGATGATCAGCTAGCCTTTGCGTGTGCGGCAGTGCCAGAAACCGGAAGAGCTGGTCTTCCGTTTTCCAGCGTGAGCCTGTGCACCAGCCAGCTGATCAGAGTGTGTGCCTACATGGCATTAACCTGAAGACTTCCTGTCTTATCCGGAAGTACCGTATTTTTTGGAGTATAAGCTGCACCGGAGTATAAAATGCACCTTAGTTTTGGGGGAGGAAAATAAGACAAAAGCTGATTGGCGGGTGAATCGGCCTCCCGGAATACCCCCAATCAGCTGTTCCCAGAGGTGAATTTTAGCAACAGGTTCGTTGGTTGTGAGCTCTGTGTCTTGCTTTCTTTTGCTTTTTTCCTGCCTCTGAAAGCCTCCAAAACAGAACTTCAGAAAAAAAGCCTCTGAAGCTCTGTTTGGGGGCTTCTTTTCTGAAGCTTCTTTTCTGATGCTTTTTTCAGCCTCTGAAACCTCCGTTGGAGAAGCTGGGTGGGGCTACATTCGGAATATAAGATGCACCCAGATTTTCACCCTCTTTTTTTGGGGGGAAAAAGGTGCGTTTTATACTCTGAAAAATACGGTACCTTATCCGAAGGGCGCATGCCCCGTGGGCAGCACCTCTTCCTGGTGCTCCCTTTTCGACACCTGGTGCTGCGCGTGCTCCCTTTTCACCATCACTATGACCAATATACTACCTGTATATTATTATAGTATATGTTATAAGCCGCCCAGAATCGTTTTACATGATATGACCAGCAAATAAATTTAATGATAAAGAAATAAATTATTCAAATGGTCAGATACTTTGAGATGGGGCCCATAATGTGTGGCCTTTCCCAAAGATGAAGCTACTTGAACTATTTTCTTTAATAAAGTTTTATTAATTTTCTACTATTACATTTATATAGTGCTTAATAGACATCGTGTTGTCTGTGTTATTTTGTTTGTTGAACAATACAAATTATATTCCTAATCTTCACCCCTTGTTTCCAGCCATTGATAAAATAAATTCCATGTTTTTGATAGAATCCTGTATCTTCTTTCTGTTTAATCTTCAATGTAAGTCTGTCCATTTCTGCCCAGTCCAATATCTTCTTAATTATCTCATCATCTAGTGGTATTTCTTCATTTTTCCAATGCTGAACAAATACAATCCTCACTGCTGTTAATACATGCAATGTTAAATATATACTTTGTTTATCAATTTTTTTCTGATATTATACCTAATAAAAAAAAAGCTTAGGTTTAAGACCTACATGTTTTCCTAACATCTTTTCTAACCACATATATATTTTTGCCTATTTCGTTCTTTTTTTGCTTTAACACAAGTCCACCACAGATGGTAACGTGTACCAGATTTTTGGTTACATTTCCAACATTTACTAGACATATTTTTTCAGGGGTGAAATGCACTGAAGTCTGCTACTGGTTCGCTTTGCTACCGGTTTGCTGCATGTGTGCATGCGTGGTGGGCACCAATTGCATGCTTTGCACATGCATGTGCAGTGTGTGCCAAATGCATGGTTTGCACGCAGGCACACCGCAGGCGCTACCATACAGCGTTGAAAAAGGAGGAATAAGAAGCCTTTTCTAAAGTAAGTAGCACAGCGAGGGAGGGGGGGAAAGAGCTGTGTTGCGCAATATAAATCGTGCGGCACAGCTGATCGTCAGAAATACCGGTTTGTCCGAACTGGTAGCATTTTATTTTACTATCAGTTTGTCTGAACCGGTAGCTTTTATTACTACCGGTTTAGGTGAACCGGTCCGAACCGGTAGCATTTCACCCCTGATATTTTTGAACCTTTTGGCTAACCTAGCAGGTGATAGGTGCCATCCAGGGGTGAAATGTAAAATCTGTTACTACTGGTTCTGTGGGCATGGCTTGGTGGAGGGGGGGGGTATAATGTGACTGGGTGGGCGTGGCCAACTTTTTTTTAAAAAAAACTTTTCAGAGCATTTTTTCTAATGCTTTGAAATGCCTATCTGCCGATCAGGGAACTCAGCAGGGATCGACAGAGACTTTTCAAAGCATTTTTTTTAACCGCCTCTTCAGCCAAGAGGTTGCAGAAAAAAATGGTTTGAAAAGCCTCTGATGATCCCAGCTGAGCCGCGCGATCATCAGAGGCTTTTTTTTTTACTTTTAAAAGCATTTTTTTCATCGGAAGAGGTTGTAGCAAAAATGCTTTTAAAAGTTTTTTTAAAAAAGCCTTTGATGATCATGTGGCTCCGCTGGGCATGGTTGGGGGGGGAGGGCGCAGGGATTTTTGATACCGGTTCTCCGAACCACCCACCGCCATCGCTACCGGATTGGGCAATCCGATCCGAACCGGGACCATTTCAGCCCTGGTGCCATCTATAGAACATTTTATATATGTTTTCTTTTGTACCAAGTTGCCATTGTTAATTTATAATTTCTTTCCCATATATTTTGCCATTTCTCTAGTTCAGGTATGTCAAACTCAAAGCCCGGGGCCCGGATTTAGCCTGCGGGGTGTTTAGATCTGGCCCGTGGGGCCGCCCTGGAAACTGTGAAGGACTGGCCCACAGTGCCTCTGCCAGTGAAAACAGCTCGCGGCCCTCCTGAGATCTGTTTTCACTGGCAGAGGGTTTCAGGAGGCCGTCGCAGCCGAAAACGGAGCTCGGGAGCCCGTTTTCTCTGGGAAAGCACTCAGGCCACCACAGCCGCCTGTGATGAATGACAGTGAGCTGGCCACTCTGACCCTGGCCACGCCCACTCCCCCCCCCGAGGTCAAACACAACCCTGATGCGGCCCTTAATGAAATTGAGTTTGACACCCCCGCTCTAGTTTCTATTAAATTTGAAAATGGAAGATGAACAAGTAAAAGAAACAATGATACAGGGCTCAAGTTATAATCTGCACCTTCCCTCTCATATGATGTTCACCGCTTCTATCTCCTACTTGCTCTCTCTGAGAATTGGGTGGGTTGGGGAATTGTTTTGGGGTTTGTTTTGGGATGGTTTTTTTTTATTTTTTTTGGGGGGGGAAGACTTGTAATTGTTGCACATACTTGTAAGCAGTGTGACATCTGTGAGCGCCTTTCTAATTGCACCAATAAATCAGTGTGATTGGAAAATTCTTGAGATTTTTATTGGGAAGGAAATTTACTGCAATTAAAACTAATTAATTGTGAGTTTCTATATTCATCCGAGGAAGGTTTTTAATGCACCGATCGGTTTCCACGCTGTTCTAAGAATGCAACCTCAGCAAGACACTGGAGGAATTCACTGATTGGGAGCCAGTGTGGTGCTAATGACGAGACTTCTTTGGAAACCCTGGCTTTTGTCCTCCCCTCCACATGTCTTATAGCTGACGTGAGCGCTCACATATTGGGTGGGGTAAGAAAAAAATTGTCTGAATAGAACGTCTCCACATTCAGCTTTTATGTGGGTATATGCTTTATTTATTTATTTATTTATTTATTTATTTATTTATTTATTCATTCATTCATTCATTCATTGTGTCACGGTTATGTAGTGTATATTGGAGGTGGTGACCCTTTGAGAGCTGTAGGCAACAAAGTTTCATTTTAAGTACACCAATTAGTGTACATTCAAAGTGACAATAAGGTTATTCTATTCTATTCTATTCTATTCTATTCTATTCTATTCTATTCTATTCTATTCTATTCATTTTACTCTACTCTACTCTAATTCTACTCCACTCCATTCTAATTCTACTCTATTAATTTTACTCTACTCTACTCTACTCTACACCACTTTACTCCACTCCACTCCTACTCCATTCTAATTCTACTCTACTCTATTCTACTCTATTAATTTTACTCTACTCTATTAATTTTACTCTACTCTATTCTACTCTACTCTACTCTACTCTGCTCTGCTCTAATTCCACTCCACTTCACTCTATTCCACTCCACTCCACTCCACCCCACCCCACTTAACTCCACTCCACTCCACTCCACTCCACTCCACTCCACTCCACTCCATTCCATTCTGTTCCAGTTCTATTCTATTCTGTTCCATTCTGTTCCAAATTTTCTTTATTCTATTCTATTCTATTCTATTCTATTCTATTCTATTCTATTCTATTCTATTCTTTTTTTATTTTATTTTTTTTGTTTATTATAACATAATATAACAATACAAGACATGCAACATATATATGAATACTCTTTTTACAGCTATTTCGTGATGGTCTTTCTTTGTTATTCACAATTTCCCCTTATTTCTCTTTGTATTATTCCAATTTACTACTTGTCCTCTTCATTTTATTTACAATATATTTCTCGTCATTCATAAAAATTTCTTAATTCTAATGCTTAAACAAATTCTTTCTTTAGTTTTTAACATTTCTATCATTTCTCCCTATTTTTCTTCCTCATTTTTCCTTTCCTCCAACCACTTGTACCATTTATGCCAAATCATGTAATATTCTGTGTCCTCCTTTTTTTAAAGTTCTTTTGTTAATCTATCCATCTTGGCACATTCCAAGATTTTTTTTATTAACCCTTCATCTGTTGGTATTATTTCTTTCTTCCAATTCTGGGCATAAACCATGCGGGTGGCTGTTAAAATATGTAGTATCAAATATTTTATATCCTTCATATATTTTTCTGTAAATATCCCTAACAGGAATGTCTCTGGTTTTCCATTCACCGATTGTTCTGTTATTTTCTCCAACCATTTTTTGAATTATGCCCAAAATTCCTTCGCCGCTGGGCGTGTACACCAAAGGTGGTAGTATGTTCCATAATTCTTATTACACTTCCAACATAATGGGGATTTATTCGGGAACATCTTCGCTATCCTAGCTGGTGGTAAATGCCATCTGTGAAACATCTTCAACTGGTTTTCCTTGTACTATTCCTATTCTATTCTATTCTATTCTATTCTATTCTATTCTATTCTATTCTATTCTAGGTTGACAGAAGAGGGGGGTCAACTTATTCTAAAAAGCACCTGAGGGCAGGACAAGAAGCAATGGGTGGAAACTAATCAAGGAGAGAACCAACCTAGAACTAAGGAGAAATTTCCTGACAGTGAGAACAATATCCTTCCTCTCCTGCCATCACCTTCCTTCCTTCCTTCCTTCCTTCCTTCCTTCCTTCCTTCCTTCCTTCCTCTGCTCCTTCCTTCCTTCCTCTGCTCCTTCCTTCCTTCCTTCCTTCCTTCCTTCCTTCCTTCCTTCCTTCCTTCCTTCCTTCCTTCCTCCCTCCCTCCCTCCCTCCCTCCCTCCCTCCCTCCCTTCTTATCCAAATTTGACAATCATTTATTAAAAAAAAATCTGGGCCAAGACTTTTGCTGCTTTTCTTTAGCACAGGCTGCAGGGGGGCCCTGGTGGTAAAAGGGGAAGGAGATGAAAAAAAGGGCTACAGCTGTGCAAACAACCTCTGCCTTCATCAAAACCACTTATAATGGTTTGAAAGTACTTAAAAGCTTACGGCTAAGAAAACTAAAACTGGACAGATTCAGCCCAATCCTATCAGATTTTCTCAGTTCTCATAAACGTTAATCAGCTCCTGTGGGGTATATTCGCTATACATAAAACAAGTGATTAGGAAGCGCACAATGTACAGGTATTACAGTTGTCAGGTAGAACATTATGCCTTTAGCTTGATTGAAGAATGGGACTCTCAGTCTGTAACTGCTAATGACAACCGAGGCACTGTCATAATGCGCTGCCTCCTTTCTTAAGACAACCACATCGGGTGCAGAAAATTTCACGGTCATTAGATGGCAGCAGAGAGATAAAAAAAAAAACATCACCTCTTTCCTGCCCTCTATTAGTGAACTGGATTTTTGCAGTCCAAAAATTTGACCTAGACTTTATTATAATATCTGGTAGGACTTCCTCCATTTGTTTATTTTATTTAGAAATATTCCTCTCTGGCTTCTCACAATCTTTTCTTACAAGTTTAAGACAACAAAACAGTGGTGGGTTGCCCCCGGTTCGGACCGGTTCACAAGAACCGGTAGTAAAACCGGTGGGAGGCTCCGCCCACCATCCCGGATGTTGTTATAGGTGATCTGCGCATGTGCAGAAGCTTGGTGCGTGCGGGAGAGAAGCGAGTGCGTGTGCACGATCCCGTTGTGAACCGGTAGTAAAGGTAAATGGAACCCACCCCTGCAACAAAACCAAACAAATTTTCACCAGAACATTTCCCTTAATAAACAGAATGGTAAGTAATAATGCTAAAGGTGAGTTGCATGGAGATGAAATCAGACCGGCCAAAAATGACTTCTAATTTTGCACTCTTATACTTTTTTGGTTTTACACTTAGGCAAGAAAAACCAAAGGTGCAAGTACAGATTAGGGGAAACCTGGCTCAAGAACAGGAACTGTGAAAGGGATCTTGGAATTCTAATGGATGATCATTTAAATACGAGGTAGCCAAAAAAGCTAATATAATCCTTGGTTGCATAAACAGAGGCATAGAATCAAAATCGCGTGAAGTATTAGTACTGCTTTATAAAAACTTAGCCAGGCCACACCTGGAATCCTGCGTCCAGTTTTGGTCACCACATTACAAAAAAGATGTGGAGACTTTGGAAAAAATGCAAAGAAGAGCAACTAAGATGATTAAAGACTTGGAGGTTAAAACATATGAAGAACTGTTGTTATCAGTTTTGGAAGACAGTTTTCCTTTGTGCTTTCTAACTGCCAGATATTTTATTCGGATTTTTTTCCCGTTGGGGATGTTCCTTGGAACCCTGACTTGTAGGACTTGGGTTTGGCTAATCTAGAGAAAAGAAGGACTAAGTGTTAGATCGGCGCAGGAATGGAAGACGTGACCAGCTCGTTACATAAGTAACTTTATTAAATAGCAACAGTAGCAAGACTGCTGTGCGCTGCCGGAGCTCTCCTTATATTCGCTCCGGCAGACGCACCGCCCCCTGACAGGGATTCAAACTTTCCTGCCCGGTGGCTGGCAGCCAATCCGGGCGGATGTCCTTATAAGGACATAACACTCCTCCCCCCTAGTCCAAGAAAAAAACGTTCAGTGTTCGTCAATCAACGTGACGTAGTCCTGCAGGTACGTAGGACGCCTAGGCACCCTACTTGACCTGCGCAGTCTCATTTCTCCCGTGTCCCTGCCCTGGATGGACGGGGTTCCTGTGGCTCCTGGATCCTTCCCCGGAACCGGGCTCGGTTCGGCTGGCGAGTGTGCGGGGTCACCCTCAGCGCCTCCGGCCGGACCGCAGACCCTGGATGGCTGGTTCTGGTGGTCTTCCTCCTGGCCTGTGGATCTTTCGCCTCGACTGTGCTGCTCGGTTCCGACCCGGGAAGAGCGTCTGAGTCTCGGTAAGACCCCGGCTGTCACTTGCTCTTCCTCGGTCTCCCGGTGGCTGCGGTTCTGCTGCGGCCCGGCCCACTGTGGTCTGGAGGGTGGTTCGGGCTGGTGCCCTTGGGTCCGGTCTGCCCGCTGCGGGTGGTGTTGGCTCGGGTAGCGGTGTCCGTCCTTGCAGGGTTGGCGCAGGTCTCCTTGGCCGGGCAGGCGTTGGCCTTCCCCGTCGGGTTGGTGGTGGTCGACCTGGTCGGGGTGTCGTTGTGGGGATGCCTCCTCGGGTCGGTGGAGGTCTCCCCTGCCGGGTTGGCGCAGGCCTCCCTGGCCGGGTTGTTGTCGGCTTTCCCTTCCCCCTAGTCCCTGGTCTACCGCCAGTTGGTGGTTGGGGTCATCTGGGTTGGGTTGTTGTTGCCGGGTTGTTTCTTGCGTTGGGCGGGGCTCCCTCTCGCCGGGGAGTCGTGTGCCACCCTCGCCCATGTGCTGTGGTGTGCCCATCTGCGATGGTCCCCGGTCTACTCGCCTTGCGTTGAGGTCTCCCTGGTAGGGCTGCCGTGGGTTGCCTTCGCTGGTAGGGTGCGGTGCTTCCCTTCTGGGCAGGTCCTGGTCTACCTGCGGGCTGGGTCGGGGGTCCCTGTGCCTGTTGTGCCGGGTGCCCACCTGGCCGGGTTGGTGTTGCCATCCCCCGTGCGGTTGGCCCCGGTCTACCTCGCTGCACTGCCGACGTGACAGTGCCTGGTAGTGTGCTGGGCCGACCCCGTCGGGATGGCGTTGCTCTGCCTCGTAGGGGTGTGGTAGGCCTACCTCGTCTGGGTATGGTAGGTCTACCTCCCTGGGGTGTTGTAAGCCTACCTCGTCTGGGTGTTGTAGGCCTCCCTCGTCAGGCTGGTTTTCGTGTGCTCCCCCCCACCTTTTCCGAAGTTGGTCGATGTGACGTCTCACGACCTGTCCATCTTCCAACTCGACGGTGCAAGGGCTGGCAAAGTGACTTCAGCGGATGCCATGCCTACGGAAATGCCTACTGTAGTTCCCGGTGCCGGAGTCTTGGTCTTGTTGGCTTGGTGCCGCGAGGTTCGTTCTTCTCTCTAGTCCTTCGTCGCCAGTGTTAGATCGGCGCAGGAATGGAAGACGTGACCAGCTCGTTACATAAGTAACTTTATTAAATAGCAACAGTAGCAAGACTGCCGTGCGCTGCCGGAGCTCTCCTTATATTCGCTCCGGCAGACGCACCGCCCCTGACAGGGATTCAAACTTTCCCGCCCGGTGGCTGGCAGCCAATCCGGGCGGATGTCCTTATAAGGACATAACACTAGGGGTGACATGATAAGAATGTTCCAGTATCTGAGGGGTGTAACAAAAAAGAAGGAGTCAACTTATTTTCCAAAGCATCAGAAGACAAGAAAAGAAACAATGGATGGAAACTAAGCAAGGAGAGAAGCAGCCTGGAAGCAAGGAGAAACTTCCTAATAGTGAGGACAATTAACCAGTGGAACAGCTTGCCACCAGAAGTTGTGGGTGCTCCATCATTGGAGATTTTAAGAAGAGATTGGATAGCTACTTGTCTCAAATTGTATAGGGTCTCCTGCTGAGCAGAGTGTTGGACTAGAAGACTTCCAAGGTCCCTTCCAGCACTATCCTGATTGATTGATTGAATTGATATGTAATGTGTGTTTCTGTGACCCCTTTTTCAAAACTATCCAAAATTCAGAAGAGCCAGAGTGTGTGGCTTAAGAATGAGACTAATAGATCTGAGCAAAGGATAAGAATGCAAATGAGACCAAATGTGATATACATGTATCGGTGACAATATCTGAATTGAGCTGCAAATGGCAATATTTGAAGAAAGTGGTAAGGTAAATAGGTAAGAACCTGAAATAGGCAAATGAGTCTTTTATGACAATCTGTCCCTTGGGTGGGCGGGCATGTGTGTGTGTGAACGAGATGTAAAATAGGGTTGGGAAAATAATTTGTTCTATGACTTTCATACATCAGGTAATAAATGCACGATTATCTATACTCGTGGATATGAAATAGTCTTAGTTCTCGATATTCCTCTTTCTAATATGGGAAGCCTTTCTGTTTTCTATTGTCCTAGCTCTTTCACATTTGAATAGCAGATAGATTCGGTGGTGATCCATTATATGCAAAAGACATAATTATGCAATTCCATTTTCTTCTCCATCCATCCCTCCTTTCTGAATCTGGAGAACACCTCGAGAATTTTATTTGCTATTCTTATCCACAGAGTGATAAATCTGTGATTCTATCAACACAAATTCATTAAACTATTGTAGAAGCATATAGGCAAATGACTCACTTTTGATTTTTTCTTTTTGATAATAGACAAAGGGACAGCTATGATCACACCATAGGCTCAACCCGGTTGGTCGGGGTATTTATTTATAAATAAATATATAACTTTTATTTTACAGGAAATACATTTTATTTATTGGCAAAAGAAAGCTCAGGAACATATTGGTTGGAAACATGTGGAAGAGGTCTTTTCCTGCAGTGGATAGATACTGGCTGAAAGGATGATAAATTTTATTTTACAGTTCAGGGTGCAGTATTTGCCATTGGCCCCACATGGTAAAACCTGTGGCTTATTTTTTTTTTATGCAAATCTATTCCCTTAGATTCATTTCTGGTTCAATAAATTGTGCAAATCCAAGATGTGGATTAATTTAGTGGATCAATAAAGTCCTTTGGGAAATTAGCAAAGGGACCATATCCACTGTGGTCTTTTAACATCTGCAGGTGTTGCTTCCTGCTGTACAAATATATTCATTTAGCCATACACCGTCCATCTTGACAGAATAACCTTCAATTTAGATATTCCTTTCACCTTTGGTCCCCAGTTTCTAGAGAGGATTCTGCATATATATGCCATACTGTGTTATGAACGTCTTTATATCTTTATCAAATTTTTAAAACCACCCATCTACCTCACGGATCTACTTCCACCTTGTGCTAGTCTTAAATCTTAAGAAGTAAAGATAACTGAATAGCAGAGTTGGAAGGGATTTTGAAAGTCTTCTAGTCAAACCTTCTGCTTATATCCTTTCAGACAAATGGTTGTCCAATATCTTCTTAAAAACCTCCAGTGATGGAGCACCCATAACTTCTGGAGGTAAGCTGTTTAGAGATTAATTGTTCTCACTATCAGGAAATTTCTCCTGAGTTCTAGGTTGCTTCTCTCCTTGATTAGTTTCCACCCATTGCTTCTTGTCCTACCCTCAGGTGCTTTGGAGAATAGCTTGACTCCCTCTTCTTTGTGGCAGCTCCCGAGATATTGGAACACTACTATCATGTCTCCCCTAGCCCTTCTTTCTCCTGAGTTCTAGGTTGCTTCTCTCTTTGATTAGTTTCCATCCATTGCTTCTTGTCCTGCCTTCAGATAGTTTGGACAATAGGTTGACCCCTTCCTCTTTTTGGTAGCCCCATAGATATTGTTCCATATCTCCACCAGCTCTCTGTAATTTGGTGCTCTCTAGAAATGTTGGGCATGGAATATTAATTGGAAATACCAGGAGATGTACTAGAATGTCCCATGCACTATAAACAAAGCAAATGATTCCATAGTGTTAGGTAAAGGTAAAGGTTCCCCTCACACATATATGCTAGTCGTACCCGACTCTAGGGGGCGGTGTTCATCTCCGTTTCAAAGCTGAAGAGCCAGCGCTGTCCGAAGACATCTCCGTGGTCATGTGGCCGGCATGACTAAATGCCAAAGGTGCACGGAACGCTGTTACCTCCCCACCAAAGGTGGTCCCTATTTTTCTACTTGCATTTTTTTTTTAAAGAAATTTTATTGATTTTCCAAAACAAAAAAAAGAAAATATACAATCAATCTCTGCTATCGGAGGTACAGTGTATTTACAGTAAAGTGAAACAAATAATGGTAAACATAAGGTTTCAGTCTTAACTATACATGAACTATACAATATGACTATACTACATGTGCCAGGTCAAATTTCAAAAGTCATGTTTTCGTCTTATTTTTAAGCCAATGGTACCAAATACCCCATACATCATAGTATCTTGAGTTTTCCTCATTTTTTAGCTCGCTTGTCAGTTTCGCCATTTCTGCGCACTCTAAGATCTTATTTATTAGAGTATCTTCTGAGGGTAAAAGTTTGTTTTTCCACCATTTTGCGAAAGCTAATCTAGCCGCAGTTATAATCTGAATTATCAATTGGGTTTTGTTGTTGTTTAAGGCCTCTTCAGTTATGCCTAGGAGGAAAAGTTCCGGGAGTAGGGCTACCTCCTGTCCTGTTATTTCACAGAGCCAGTGTTGAATTTTGGACCAATACTTTCTAGACTCAGGGCAAGTCCACCATAGATGATAGAAGGTGCCAACCGATTTTCCACATTTCCAACATGTGGGAGAGAGATTTGGGAACATCTTAGCTAGCTTCGCTGGGGCTAAATACTACCTATGAAGCAATTTGTAATGGTTTTCCCTAAACGTTGTCGATTTAGTTATTTTATAATTTCTATTCCAAGCTATCTCCCAATCGTTGAAATTTAATCTATATCCTAAGTTTTTTTTCCCAGATGTTTAATTGTCTTTTTGCTATAGACTCTTCAGATCGTATAAATCTTTCGCCTTTTTCTACTTGCATTTTTTAGGTGCTTTCGAACTGCTAGGTTGGCAGAAGCTGGGAGAAGTAATGGGAGCTCATCCTGTTACGCGGCACTAGGGACTCGAACCGCTGAATTGCCAACCTTTCGATGGACAAGCTCAGCGTCTTAGCCACTGAGCCACCATGTCCCTAACCATAGTGTTAGGACTGGGCAAATACATTCATTCATTCATTCATTCATTCATTCATTCATTCATTTTGTTCATTCATTCATTCATTTTGTTCATTCATTTATTAAAAGCATTGAGCTAAAACCTGGGAGACTGGAGTTCTAATCCTGCCTTAGATAGAAAGGCAGCTGGGTGACTTACGGCCAGTGCTTCTCTCTCACTCTTAGGAAGAGGGGTGTCCAATCTTGGCCACTTTAAGACTTGTGGACTTTCAACTCCCAGAATTCTCCAGCCAGCAGTGTGGAAAAGAAACTGATTTAGAGAGTCTCTTTGATGGTTTCCTTCTAAGACTGCTTTCCTATAGCAATGTGATATTTCTTCCCAAATGCACAACATGCCACAACAAAGAGGGAGTCAACCTATTTTTCAAAGCACCTGAAGGCAGGACAAGAAGCAACGGATGAAAAATAATCAAAGAGAGAAGCAACCTAGAACTAAGGACAAATTTCCTGACAGTCAATGAAATGACTTGCCTTCAGAAGTCATGTATGCTCCACCACTGGAGATTTTTAAGAGGAGATTGGACAACCATTTGTCTGAAATGGGGTAGGTTTTCCTGCCAGAACAGGGGGTCAGACTAGAACAGTGATGGCAAACCTTTTTGCAATCGTGTGCCAAAAATGGGGATCGCACGGGGGGGGGGTCACACCAGTGCGTGCCCACACCCATAATTCTATGTGCCCCGCCCCCCCATGCATGCGCGCGTGATCCACCCGCACTCCCCCTGCTTTTGGCACATGATGGCACAGTGGGCCCGGTAGGCCCTTTTTTTTGCCCTCCCCAGGCTCCAGAGGCTTTCTAGGAGCCTGGGGAGGGTGAAAACAGCCTTCCCCACTGCCCCCTGGGGAGGCCGGAAACGGACTGTTTCCCTACTTCTTGTGGGCCCAGAAGGCCCAAAAATTGGTTGGCTGGCGTGCACGTGCTCTGGAGCTGAACTTGCGTGCCCACTGATATGGCTCTGTGTGCCACCTGTGGCATGCGTGCTGTTCTGTCCCCATCTCACACACACACACAAACAGATATCCAGGGGTTAAATAAAACTGGCAGACAACAAATTCTTTCGATAAGAGGATTGGCAGCAACCCAGTAGCTGCTTGCCAAGAACTTTACCCATAAAGGGAGGGGTTATTCCTCCGACAGATAAAGCCAAACAAAATACACACAGTTCAAGAATTGTCAAGTCCAGTCCGTATTAAATCCAAGGCAGATATCGTCGTTGCAAAGATACAATGTGACTCGCTAGTAGTTAGTTTTGTCCGTCACAGAGTCTGAATGGCCACCTCACCCCCTTATATCCCCTGTGGGGTGTGGTCCAGTGACTCAGCTTAATCTCTGGCACGCCTCCTTTTCTGCTGCATGCGCTTGTCTTCCAACGCTGGCGTGGATCCAGCCAAGACTTATCTCTGTCACTGTCCGACTGTGAGGAGATACCTGGCTCCTGACCAATCTCTTCTCCCTCGGGAGACACCTGAGGCATTGCCAGAGAGGAGGGTCCTGGAGAGGGAGGCCTGGCCAACTCCTCTCTTTCATGTTCGGAGCCTTCTCCCTCCAATAAATTGGCCTCGGGGGTCGGAATCACAACACGTGCCATAGGTTTGCCATCATGGGACTAGAAGATCTCCAAGGTCCCTTCCAATTCTGTTATTCTGTTATATGCAATACTATATATTTTTAAAGTCTCAGGATTTAATTGAAAGTTGGGATGAATTGGCTCTCCAAAATTTACCTCATATTTTATGAGGTAAATTTTGGATATTGGATCTCAATATCAGTTTTCTTTTTTCGGTTTGTGTTTGATTGTATAATACTTTGTGCTTAACTCACCACTCATTAGTATCAGTCAGAATTTGATTCGGTTATGCAGCTTGATCAGGATTTCATAAATCAGAGGCTATGTACTGATCTCCCATTATATTTGACATGTAATACCTGCTGATGAAGAGACGTGGTGGCTCAGTGGCTAAGATGCTGAGCTTGTCGATTGAAAGGTGGGCAGTTCAGCGGTTCGAATCCCTAGTGCAACGTAATGGGGGTGAGCTCCCGTTTCTTGTCCCAGCTTCTGCCAACCTAGCAGTTTGAAAGCACGTAAAAAATGCAAGTAGAAAAATAGGGACCACCTTTGGTGGGAAGGTAACAGCGTTCCGGGCGCCTTTGGCATTTAGTCATGCCGGCCACATGACCACAAAGACGTCTTTGGACAGCGCTGGCTGTTCGGCTTTGAAACAGAGATGAGCACCGCCCCCTAGAGACGGGAACAACTAGTACATATGTGTGAGGGGAACCTTTACCTTTTACCTGCTGATAATAAAACCAGCCAATTAAACTTTTCAGCAAGTGACAAAAGTTTGGGTAATCTTTCAGCACCTATGAAGATTCAGCACTATAGGTAGTCCTTGACTTACAACCGCAACTGAACCTGTTGCTAAGCGAGACAGTCATTAAGTGAGCTTTGCTCCATTTTACGACCTTTCTTGCCACAGTTGTTGAGTGAATCGCTGCAGTTGTTAAGTTAGTGACATGGTTACATGTACACTTCATGTACTTCATGTGCAATCGCTACCTTGAAAGTGTCTGGGAAATTGTATCATCATACAGTTTCTATTGATGGCATGGAACATTTCCAAGGATTGTTGAAGATTTTCTGATTTGTAAACCACAGTTTGTATGAGTCACACTTTCCTAAACCTTTCATGGATCCAATAATGATTAAACCATATTTCACTGCAATGTATGAACCTGACCCTGTGTTTAAATGAAATATTTTTAGATTGAAATATTATTCAACCTGACATCAAAAGGCAAAAATGTTTGAGCTTCCACATTATTATCTCCTCTGAGATGTTTAGAAAGAGATCTGGGTTTCTCAGCAATCTCTGAATTCAAATTATTAATTCCATCTGGATTTACAGTCAGGTTTGTTATGGAAAATTAATCCAATTGGATTCAATTGTCCTTATTAGACAGGAAAAGCAACCTATTTCTCCATAAGCACAGAAGCAGTTCACGCAATACAAAATAATTGGAGTCTTCCAATGAGATTTGACAATCTATAGTAACATCCCAGTGTCATTCAGAAACCAGCTTGATTCAGGTATCTTCTGATGCAACTTCTAGCTGGATTTCCCTACAGTGCTCTGTAGAAGCCCAGGAGAGTACAATTTAATGGATCACTGTATCATGTTTTATTTATTTATTTATTTATTTATTTATTTATTTATTTATTTATTTATTATTGAATTTCTATACCGCCCTTCTCCCTGAGGACTCAGGGCAGTGTACAGCCAGAATTAAAAAACATGCAGGACAAATATTAAAAAACAATTAAAAGATATATAAATTTGGCCCAATTAAAACTCACTACCAATTAAAACATTTAAAACATTTAAAAACATTTAAAAATTTCTTCTTAAGCCAGCCCGGCTTGCTTGAAAAAATGGGTTTTAAGGGCACGACGGAAGGCACTGAGGTCTTGGATTCTCCTTATCTCTGGGGGGAGCTGATTCCAAAGGGTAGGTGTCCCCACAGAGAAGGCCCTCCCCCTGGGGGTCACCAGCCTACACTGTTTGGCTGATGGCACCCCAAGGAGGCCCTCTCTGTGGGAGCGCACGCGTCGATGGGAGGTCGTCGGTAGCAGCAGGCGGTCTTGAAGATAGCTAGGCCCTATGCCATGGAGCGCTTTGAAGGTGATAACCAGCACCTTGAAGTGCACCCGGAAGACCACCGGGAGCCAGTGCAGCTCGCGCAGGAGCGGTGTTACATGGGAGCGCCATGCTGCTCCCGTCACTACCCGCGCTGCTGCGTTCTGGACCAGCTGGAGCCTCCAGGTGCTCCTCAAGGGGAGCCCCATGTAGAGAGTGTTGCAGTAGTCAAGGCAAGAGGTGACGAGGGCGTGAGTGACTGTGCACAGGGAATCCTGATCGAGAAAGGGCCGCAACTGGTGAATCAGGCGAACCTGACAAAAGGTCCCCCTGGTTACAGCCGTCAGATGTTCCTCCAAAGACAGCTGCATATCCAGGAGGACTCCCAGATTGCGAGCCCTCTCTGTTGGGGCCAATGACTCGCCCCCAATAGTCAGTGATGGAGTCAACTGACTATATCGGGATGCCGGGAGCCACAGCCACTCAGTCTTGGAAGGGTTGAGGTTGAGCCTGTTCCTCCCCATCCAGACCCGCACAGCCTCCAGGTACTGGGACATCACTTCAAGGGCATTTTGATGTTTAATCTGAAATTTAAGATTTTGTTGATGTGTGTATGTGTAAAAAGGAATGTAAGGAGTGTGTGTGTGTGAGAGAGAGACAGATAGAGAGAGGGGGGAAGAGAGGGAGAGAGAGAGAAAGAGAGGGAGGAAAAGAGGGAGAGAAAGAGAGGGGGAGAGAGGGGGAGCGAGAGAGAGGGAGAGAGTGAGAAGGAGGGAGAGAGAGGGAGAGAGGGAAGAGAGGGAGAGGGAGAGAGAGGGAGAGAGAGGGGGGAAGAGGGAGAGAAAGAGAGGGAGAGGGAGAGGGAGAGGGGGGAGAGGGAGGGAGTGGGAGGGAGGGAGAGAGAGGGAAAGAAAGAGAGAGAGGGAAAGAGGGAGGGAGAGGGAGAGAGACAGGGAGAGAGAGGGAAAGAGAGAGAGGGGAAGAGGGAGAGAGAGAGGGAAAGAGAGGGAGGGAGGGAGAAAGAGAGAGAGGGGAAGAGGGAGAGAGAGAGGGAAAGAGAGGGAGAGAGGGAGAAAGAGAGAGGGAGAGAGACAGGAAGAGAGAGGGAAAGAGAGAGAGAGGGAGGGAGAGGGAAAGAGAGGGAGAGGGAGAGGGAGAGAGAGACACACACATACACAGAGAAGCATTTATCAGGAACTATTTTAGAACTGATCTAGTCACACTAGGGTTGACTTCATTGATTTGCCAACCTCCCATGGCCCCTTTCCCGTCTTTTTATCAACAACCCAGCAGCCGCCACACAAAGTCAAAACAAAACAAAAACAAAAACAGTGCCCCCAATTTGTGCTTTTCTTCGACTGCGAGTAATATTCATGTCTGCATGAGGATGGCATGTAATTAACATGTCATAATCAAAATGACTAAGTTTGACACATTATAATCACTGCATGGAGATTACAGCGTAGCCACAGGCAATCCGAACAGCCTATCTTAATATCATTTGCATAATGGAAGTGTGGTGTCAGTAATAGCTTTTTTTCCCCTCCTTTTCTCTTGTTATCATAATTTCACCCAGGGCTGTAAGGGTACTGTCAGATGGTGCGTGTTAAAAGCTACTGGGACCTAAAGATTTTGGGCTAGACCAAGAGAGAGGACTGACTTCAGTCCTGCGTAATCTATGCTGTCATTATCATTTTATTTTTATTCTCCGTGGCCCACCAATATACGGCAGACTTAGCAAAAGCCAAATATGTACTGATGATCTCTAAAGAGTTATAACTAAGCCAAGCCTTTATTAGATGACTGGAAAAAAACAACAACGTCGGATTGGATTAAGCCAAAGTCTGGTGATTCTCAATTTTCCAGGCCCAATACATCTGGAAATGCAAGCTGGAGTTAAACCAGGACTCCACAAGGCAGTCAAGTTAAATGACATTCATAGCGTCTTCAATCTTAATTACTTATCTACCTATTTACCTTTTTAGCTGCCCGTCTATCTTAGTGGCCTGCCGAGAAAGCTTCCCACTTTCCTTTCTCCTCAGCGGTTAAAGGACATGGGTGGCCATCTTGTCTTCCATTACAGTTGATCCGACGTACATCCCCAAGTGAGCCCAAAATATCTGTTGCTAAGCAGGATGGTTATTAAGTGAGCTTTGCACCAATGTACGACCTTCCTTGCCACAGTTGTTAAGTGAATCACTGCACTTGTTAAATTCGTCACACGGTTGTTAGGTGAATTTGGCTTCCCTTCTGACTTTGCTTGTCAGAAGGCCGCAAAAGCAGATTCCATGAACCATGGGACAATGCAACCGTCATAAATACATGCCAGTTGCCAAGCATCCAGTGGTGGTTTGCTCCCGGTTTGCACCGGTTCACAAGAACCAGTAGTAAAAATCTGTAGTAGTTCCGAGAACCAGTAATAACATTGGCTGGCCACACCCCTGAATCGGTCCCCGACCCGGTCACCACTCGCTTACCTCGCCCACCTCATCAGAGGCTTTTTTTTAACTTTTAAAAGCATTTTTTTCTACAACCTCTTTGGCCGAAAAAATGCTTTTAAAAGTAAAAAAAAAAAAGCCTCTGATGATCCCATGGCTCAGCTTGGAATGTCAGAGGCTTTTCAAAGCATTGTTTTTTGAAACCTCTTCGGCCGAAGAGATGGTAAAAAAAATGCTTTGAAAAGCCTCTGACGATCCCAGCTGAGTTGCCTGATCGGCAAAGAGGCTTTTCAAAGCATTTTTTTCTGCAACCTCTTAAGGTTGTAGAAAAAATGCTTTTAAAAATAAATAAATAAATAAAAAGTTGGCCACGCCCACCCAGTCACATTACCCCCACCAAACCACGCCCACAAAATAAGCCACGCCCACAGAACCGCTAGTAAAAAAAATTTAGAACCCACCCCTGCAAGCATCCACATTTTTATCACGTGACCATGGGGATGCTGTCACAGTCATAAGTGGGGGGAAAAGGTACAAGTCACTTTTTTCAGGGCCGTTGTAACTTCAAATGATCACTGCACGAAAGGTTTTAAGTCAAGAACTTACTACCATTTATGTAATTTAACCTGTGGTTAAATTGCTGGTCAGTGGTTTATATTTGCCTACTAAATGACATTTAACACCTGATGCTTTTTTTATACACAGTATATTTGCCTATTCAATAACATTTAACATAATGGCCTTTTTATAGTGTAAGCTTCACAGGTAGATAGAACTGTTGAGTTAGCTTAGTAGCAACAGGTTTTCAGGGGTCAAGATTGGCATTAGATCCAGGCAGAAGAAGAAGGTGATCAGGGTATCAAAACATCAAAACATCACTTCTTGGTAAAGAAGACTTCTTCACTTCAATATCACTGTCACAGGAGACTCCTAATTAGGATTATCCTAAACCAAACAAACAAACAACCCAACCCAAAATGGATCATTCAACAAATCAACCAGAGTTCTCACAAATGATCAGAATAATAGAATAGAATAGAATTTTTTTATTGGCCAAGTGTGTCTGGACACACAAGGAATTTGTCTTTGGTGCATACGCTCTCAGTATACATAAAAGAAAAGATACGTTCGTCAAGAATCATAAGGTACAATACTTAATGATAGTCATAGGGTACAAATAAGCAATCAGGAAAAAATATCAATATAAATCATAAGGATGCAAGCAACAAAGTTACAGTCATACAGTCATAAGTGGAAGGAGATGGGTGGTGGGAACAATGAGATGATTAATAGTAGTGCAGACTTAATAACTGGTTTGACAGTGTTGAGGGAATCATTTGTTTAGCAGAGTGATGGCGTTGGGGAAAAAACTGCTCTTGTCTCTAGTTGTTCTGGTGTGCAGTGCTCTATAGCGTCGTTTTAAGGGTAGGAGTTGAAACAGTTTATGTCTAGGATGCGAGGGGTCTGTAAATATTTTCACAGCCCCCTTTTTGACACGTGCAGTATACAGGTCCTCAATGGAAGGCAGGTTGGTAGCCATTGTTTTTTTCTGCAGTTCTAATGATCCTCTGAAGTCGGTGTCTGTCTTGTTGGGTTGCAGAGCCAAACCAGACAGTTATGGAGGTGCAGATGACAGACTCAATAATTCCTCTGTAGAACTGGATCAGCAGCTCCTTGGGCAGTTTGAGCTTTCTGAGTTGGTGCAGAAAGAACATTCTTTGTTGTGCTTTTTTGATGACATTTTTGATGTTAGCTGTCCATTTTAGCTGTCCATAATAGAATAACAGGACAGAATAACAGTTGGAAGGAATCTTGGAGGTCTTCTAGTCCAACCCCCTGCTCAAGCAGGAGACCCTACAGTATCTCAGACAAATGCCTGCCCAGTGTCTTTTTAAAAAGCCTCCAGTGATGGAGCATCCACAACTTCTGGGGGGAAGCCATTCCACTGATTAATTGTTCTCTCAGGAAGAAATTTCTACTTAGTTATAAGTTGTATGTTGCTTCTCTCCTCCATCTCTCCTCAGGTGCTTTGAAGAAGAGGTTGGCCCTCTCTTCTTTGGAGTAGCCCCTCAGATATTGGAACTCTGCTATCATGTCACCCCTGGTCCTTTTTTTTCACTAGACTAGACATACCCTGTTCCTGCAACCGTTCTTCACGTTTTGACCTCCAGTCTCTAAATCATCTTTGTTGCTCTTCTCTGCACTCTTTCCAGACTCTTGATATCTTTTTTTTATATTGTGGTGACCAAAACTGGATGCGGTATTGTGGTTTTACCAAGGCACGATAAAGCAGTACTAACACTTCATTCAGTGGTCTTGAGTTATGCCAACACTTCATGTATAATCACTCCTTTGAAATTGTCTGGGAAAATGTACAATCATAGTTGATTCCATGGTTGGAATGGAAGACCGCCAAGGATTTTTCAAGACTTGTGGACCAACTCCCAGGATTCCTCAGCCAGCTATGTCTGGGGAATTCTGGGAGTTGAAATCTACAAGTCTTAAAATTGCCAACCCCTGCTCTAGCCTAACTCCCACCAAAGGGCAGGAAACATCAGATCCGAAAAAATGGTTACCCAAACTTTGTTTGAAATGATGATGGAGTCCTCACAACTCCAGGTTCAGCAGCTTGATAGATTTCTTGTAGAGTGTCCTTATTTCGAAATTGGGTCTCCATCCATTGGTTCTTATCCTGCTCTTGGTAGCTATTGCAAATACCCTCTTTCCTGTTGCAAGCTTTCAATTATTTGTTATCAGGTCTTTCCTAAACCTTCTCTTTTTTAGACTAACTATATTCTTTATATTGATATTATATTTGTATTGATTTATATTGATATTGATTGTTTCCTAGTATGATTTGATTACTTATTTGTACCCTATGACTATCATTTTGTACCTTATGATTCTTGATGAATGTATCTTGTCTTTTTATTAATTAATTAATTAATTAATTCAATTTATATGCTGCCCTTCTCCAGAGACTCAGGGCGGTTTACAATGCATTAAAAAAAAACACCATTATAAAAACATTAAAACATTAAAACATTAAAACCCATTCACACCATTCATGGCCGGATCTCACAAGATCGCAACAGCGAGATCAACAGCCCCAGGCCTGCCGGAAAAGCCAGGTCTTCACTACTTTCCGGAAGGCCAATAGGGTGGGGATGGTCTGGACCTCAGGAGGTAACTGGTTCCAGAGAGCTGGGGCAGCCACAGAGAAGGCCCTCCCCTGCGGGCCCGCCAGCCAGCATTGTTTAGCTGACGGGACCCAGAGGAGACCAACTCTGTGGGATCTTACCGGTTGCTGGGAGCTATGTGGTAGAAGGCGGTCTCGAAGATAACCTGGCCCTGAGTCATGTAGGGCTTTAAAGATAATAACCAACACCTTGAATTGTGACCGGAGACCAATAGGGAGCCAGTGCAGCTCGCGGAGAATTGGTGTAATGTGGGTGTACCTAGCTCTAACAATACGTGTTCCCATCACCGTTTTTAAATCCAGTGCACCTCACCCTGCTACTCCACCCCCTAACTCCACCCCAAACCAGAGTTGATTGGAGGATTCCAACTATTTTCCCTGGCTAGTAATTAGTAGCAAATAAGCCAGGGACGTTGGGTTCGTTAAGCCCCCATCAATGTTGCCTAATGTGGCGGGCTTGGCATCTGTGCAGGCATGGCTTCGTCCTCCCCTCAGCTGAGGGGCGTCAACACTCCTGATGGTGCCAGAGGAAATGGAGACCCCAAGGATAGTGGTCAGAAGAGGACACAGCCGAAGTCAGGAGGATGCAGGCGGCGTTAAGGCAAGAGTTTCAGTGCTGAAAGAGGGGCGGCAATTACATATGCTGGAGTCACTTTTAATCTATCCCAACCAGAGATGGGTCTCAGCAGGTCTGACCAGTTCTGGGGAACCAGTAGTTGTTGTGGCCCATCAGCGGCCTGTGCAGCTAGTAGCTGATTCTGACAGCGAGGAGGCTGGTGTGGTGCTGCGCCAGCAGCCTGTGCAGCTGGCACTCGAGTCGGACAATGAGGAGGCTGGAGAAGACGTGGTGCAAGAGGCGGGGATTCAGCCAGGGCCTTCAGAACCTCCAGAAGCTCCCTTAAGTGAAGAAGACAAAGAGGAGGAGCCTCTTCTCGATGCACGGGTGCACAGAGCTGCCAAAAGGCAGGAGTGGCTCCTCAGGAGGAGGTCTGCTCAAGAGTAAGGCTTGGGGATAATTGGCCATTCCCTTAGCCTATTTAAAGAGGAACGCTGACTGAAGCAATTTGCAGGGAACAACTTTGTTCACATACCTTCGTGTCTTGTCTTGCTTATCTTATCAGCTTTCTGCAAATTGCTTCTGGGCATTCTGCCAACCACAGTAAGCTTTCAGTATTATTCTTTGAATTCTTGGCGGCTGTTAATGCAGTTAATTAACAGCCGTTATTGTAAAAAACTGGTATATTTAGTAAACTAAGGTTTGAACGGACTTTGTGTGTGCTGCGTTCTTTGGGGTCCATAGCTGGGGCAGAACAGTAGTGGAAATTTTGAGTAGTTTGGAGAACCAGTAAATACCACCTCTGGCTGGCCCTCCCCCCATCTATTCTCTGTCTCCCGAGTCCCAGCTGATTGGGAGGAAATGGGGATTTTGCAGTATCCTTCTCCTGCCACGCCCACTGAGCCATGCCCACCGAGCCATGCCACGCCCACCGAGCCACGCCCACAGAACTGGTAGTAAAAATGTTTGAATCCCATCACTGAATCCCATCACTGATCCCAACACTTGAGTGCATAGCATTTTGAAATGATAATAGAGTGGGGACCCTCCGAATCTCACGGGGGAGGCATTTCCAAAAGGTTGGTGCATCCCATAATTCCAACCGATGGCAACATTTAAGGGAAGGCACCTGGAGCTTGCTCACTTTTAACTGTCCTTCATAGGAAATAGATCTTTGCAGCATTCCCATGTTCCTATGATCCAAATTCAGACGCTTGGCAACAAGTTCACCCTTAGGACCATTGCTGTGTCCCAAGGTCATGCCGTCAACTTTTCTGACCTTCTGACAAGCAAAGTCAATGGGGAAGTCAGATTCACTTAACATCCAGGTTACAGACGAGATCTCGGCAGATTTAACAGCATTAACCCAACAAATAACCACAACTAACAATATTTGCTTTGAGAAAACTGCCCCGTTTAGGAGATTCTGGGCCTTGGCTTCCCTCTGACAGTCTGGTTTCCTGTGCCAAGATTTTCGTTCCTCTTTCACTAACCTGGTTAAAAGAGAAAGAGCATTTCACAGGTTGGCTGGGGATATTGTATTTGAAGCCTAACGTCTCTGGAGGGCACCAGGTTGGGGAAAGTGGCTTTAAGCACTGATTTATTTTCTCGCTGGTATCTAGGCCATTCTGGGGCCCCTTAATAGGCATTTTATTCTTTCTTTGGATTAAGGCAGAATTGCCTCCAAAGAACATCCAGTTCATTTGTGGCTTGGCATTCTGAAGGGGGGGAAAAAAATACAATTTCAGCAGAGATGGTTCGATACAGTATTCCCCAGTGACAAAATGTGTTATTAAATATAGAAACAGATCCAGCAAAGTGCTGTCTACAGAGATTCCCTTGAACCAAACATCTCGGTACAGAAAAAAAAGAAAAAAGAAAAAAAAAGAAAGGGCTGAATTACGGAGACATCATGATAAGGGGGAAGGGAATCCTCCCTAGACAACAAGCTTTAAACTAAAATAAATAGCGGACTCTCTGACTTGACTGATTAAATTGGCGCAAATAAAGCTTGCTAAAAAGCAATCTGCACGTACATCAAACGCCGGCATTTGGATAGGGTATTCGTGGGTGCTGCAAAGATTTATTTCTTTTAAGCAAAAAATTCTAATTGTGACACGCGCTGTGGAAGTTTATTTTGAAAACAACTCAATGGGGTTAATATTCCCAGATATTCTAAGATGCAGGACAACTATTTCTCTTCTACATAACCCTGTAAAAGGGGTGGGTTCTAAATTTTTTTACTACTGGTTCTGTGGGCGTGGCTTATTTTATGGGTGTAGTTTGATGGTCATGTGACAAACAATTTTTTAGGATTTAGCAGAGGTACTGGTCTACCAGGCTTTTAACTGCTTCCAGAGCCGTACCGGTCTACCCATTTGTTTTTGGAGTGCACTGGTCTACCACCACACTGCCTTCTACCGCTGATTAGCTGTAGGGCGGCCCTTTGAAGCACCGCGGCAAGAGTTTAAACAGTTTTTTTGCCGCTCTGCCCCCACCGAGAGCATCGGAAACCACTTTCAGGCAGCTTGGCCTCAATTGCCAATCTACCACCACCGAGCGGTTTACAAGGAGCAGATTAGTTCTAGTCGATCAGTTGGGAGGCTTCTTGGCTTCTCAATTTAAAGCTACGCTGTCTTGTTTTTTTCTCTCTCTTATTTATTTATTTATTAATTCAATTTGTATGCCGTCCCACTCCGAAGACTCTTCTTTGTCAAGTGAGCCCTGATTTTTTTCCTTCTAGCCGATCAGCTGGGACTAGATTGGGGGCAGGGCCAGGCAGAGGTGGTATTTACCGGTTCTCCGAACTACTCAAAATTTCCACTACCAGTTCGCAAGAACTGGGGAGAACCGGTAGCAACCCACCACTGCCCTGCAAGGGAGGTTAGGTTGAACCAGGGGTGAAATCTACCTACCTACCCTACCAGTTCGGAAGTGCACGCTCCGTGTGCATGCGTGCATCATGTGTGGTTTTGGACCCTCTGCACATGCGCAGAGGGTCAAAAACAGCTTACTTGCTGGTTAAAACCAGGAAGCAATGATGTCCGGGCAAGTGGGCACAGCTTTGCGCCACCGCCGCTACCTGTTTGCCTGAACCGGTGTGAACCAGTAGCATTTCACCCCTGGGTTGAGCCCTTTGTTGTGGTCCGCCAGCAGCCTGCGGAGCTGGCAGTGGAGTCGGACAGTGAAGAGGCTGGGGAGGACAATAGGCCAGTCCTGGAGTCAGGGGAAGGCCCGGATGAGGGCTCTGCATCGGAGGCAGAGATGGGGCCCGGGGCCATCTGGCAGCGATGCGCGGACTCCGGAGCCTCCAGAGGCGGACAGCAGAGAGGCAGAGGAACAGGAGGAGCCTGTTCCTAGTGCATGCATGCAAAGAGCTGCCAGAAGGCAAGAGCAGCTGAAGCAAAAAGGACAATTCGGGTGTAAGGCCAGAAGATGATTGGCCACTCCCATAAGGCTTAAAAGAGCAGCAATGAGCTGTTGGGTTCTTTGTAGAAAAGCAAGATTGATTCCAGTGCTTCTTGTCAGTGTCTCTTGAACTTTGTGGGTTTTTTTGCCAAGAAAAGCCTTTGGCAGGTTGCCAAAGACATCAAAGGTTGGTGATAAGGCCGACGGACTGGTTATGAAGAATTTTGTTTTGGACTAAGCTGAGAATGAATTAATTCTCCGCTGTCTTAATCAAATAAGTTTGTTGAGGACTGAATTGTGTTTGGTAATCACTACTTGGGCCTCGGTCACAACACCCTTGAGCCTGATGCGCCCTTCTCTAAATTAAAATTGGGGTCTGATAGAGGAGAATATTTGTAGCTCAGGGTTGAACTGAAGGCGCCTTGGTGCTCTCTGAGCTTGGTTGTTTTCTTGTAGATGTTTCATTACCCAACTAGGTAACATCATCAGTGCTAATAGGGAGTAGGATTTTCTCTCATTTTATATTCTAGTGGCTGGCCCTATCAGCCTGGAACCCACTACTGCTTGAACTGATGTAAACAACAACCTAATCGAGGAACCTGTTCTGTCCCCGTCTCTCTCTCACACACACAAACAGACAGCCGGGGGGTTAAATAAACTGGCAGACAACCAATTCTTCCGATAAGATGCTTGGCAGCAACCCAGTAGCTGCTTGCCAAGAACTTTTACTCAATAAACAAAATACCCACAGTCAAGAATTGTCCAGTTCGTAAAATAAATCCAAGGCTGATAATGTTGTTTCCAAAGATGCAATGTGACTCGATAGTAGTTAGTTTTGTCCATCACAGAGTCTGAATGGCCACCTCACCTCCTTTTATATCCTGTGGGATGTGGTCCAGTGACTCAGCCTAATCTCTGGCACGCCTTTTCTTCTGTTGTGCGTGCTTATCTCTGCGATGCTGCCGGGGATCCAGCCAAGACTCATTACCCTCATCACTGTCCACCTGTGGCTGCGTGGACGTGCTTGGCCCTGGCCCTATCTCTTGCCCTTTGGCGGACACCGAAGGCATTGCCAGAGAGGAAGGTCCTGGAGAGGGAGGCCTTGCCAACTCCTCTCCTTCACTCTCGGAGTCCTCTCCTGCCGATGACACAGGCTCAGGTAACGGAGCTACAACAGAACCACCAAGAACAGTCCCATTAACATTGATAGGGAAAACCACCAATATATATAAATAAGAACAACCCCACTCTCTTCTGCACTGATGATGTTACCTAGTTTGGTAATGAAACATCTGCAAGGAAACAACCAAGCTCAGAGAGCACCAAGGTCTCGTAAAACTGGGTTGCCTGTGGCTATATCTGGAGAAAGAGAAGAACAAGAAAACGGAAGCCAAGGTTTGGGATACGTTACGATATTCCTTCTTAGTTGCATTTAGTTCATGTTCAATCCAGGGGTGAAATGTAAAATTTGTTACTACTGGTTTTGTGGGCGTGGATTGGTGGTGGTGGTGGGGTTAATGTGACTGGGTGGGCGTGGCCAACTTTTTTTTTTATTTTAACTTTTTGAAGCATTTTTTTCTGCAAATGCAAAAAAATGCTTTGAAAAGTCTCTCTGACGATCAGGCGACTCAGCTGGGATCGTCAGAGCCTTTTCAAAGCATTTTTTTAACCACCTCTTCCGCTGAAGAGATTGCAGAAAAAAAATGCTTTAAAAGTCTCTCTGACGATCCCAGCTGAGTCGCCTGATCGTCAGAGAGACTTTTCAAAGCATTTTTTAAAACGATCAGGCAACTCAGCTGGGATCGTCAGAGAGACTTTTAAAGCATTTTTTTTCTGCAACCTCTTCTGGGGAAGAGGTGGTTAAAGGCAACAACATACAAAGAGAACCATTACAAGATGTGGTATAGGTGGTACCTAGCCCCTGCTAGATTGGCAAAAATGTACGCAAATTGTAATCCGATATATTAGAAATGCAGACAAACACTGGGAACCTTTTATCATCTTTGGTGGCTCTGCCCAAAAATTAAAAAAATTTGGATGAAAATTAGAACCTGGATAACAGAAATAACGGAAGAAGAGATTGACCTAAAACCTGAAATTTTCTTATTAGGTATACTTTAAAAAAAGTAGTAGAAAAGAAATAAAATACATCACGTTACATATAATCACGGCGGCTAGATTAACCCTAGCCCAATCCTAGAAATTAGAACAGTTGCCAACAGAACAACAAATAATTCAAAAGATATTTATATGTGCAGAAATGGATAGACTAACTTTAAAACTAAACGACAAGGAAGACTCACAGTATTTCCAAATATGGGACAGATGGTATGAATGGATTAATCGATGGGAAAAAAAAGTAAAGTCAAATACAGTAAGAAATTAAAGGTAACAAATATACACCGTCATTAAGAAATTAAGGTTAATGTACATATATATATTCACATGTTTAAATATTATAGATAGTTAATCCTGTTTGTTAGTTTTAGTATGTATGTAATTTAGAATTGTATTTTTTTTTAGAGTTAAGAACGTTTTGTACAATTTTTATCTTTTTATATTGAATAAAGTTTGTTTTTTAAAAATTTTTTTAAAGTGTCTCTGACGATCCCAGCTGAGTTGCCTGATCGTTTTAAAAAATGCTTTGAAAAGTCTCTCTGACGATCAGGCGACTCAACTGGGATCGTCAGAGACACTTAAAAAAAAATTAAAAACAAACTTTATTCAATATAAAAAGATAAAAATTGTACAAAACGTTCTTAACTCTAAAAAAAAATACAATTCTAAATTACATACATACTAAAACTAACAAACAGGATTAACTATCTATAATATTTAAACATGTGAATATATATATGTACATTAACCTTAAAGCATTTTTTTTCCTGCAACCTCTTTCTGGGGAAGAGGTGGTTTAAAAAATGCTTTGAAAAGGCTCTGACGATCCCAGCTCTGTTGCCTGATCGTCAGAGCCTTTTCAAAGCATTTTTAAACCACCTCTTCTGCTGAAGAGGTTGCAGAAAAAAATGCTTTGAAAAGCCTCTGTGATCCCAGCTGAGCCGCGCGATCATCAGAGGCTTTTTTTTTACTTTTAAAAGCATTTTTTCGGCGGAAGAAGTTGTAGAAAAAATGCTTTTAAAAGTTAAAAAAAAAAGCCTCTGATGATCATGCTGCTCAGCTGGGCATGGGGGGGGGGGGGCGCAGGGAATTTTGCTACCAGTTCTCTGAACCACCCGCCTCCATCGCTACCGGATCAGGTGATCCGGTCCGAACCGGGAGCATTTCACCCCTGGTTCAATCCCATTAATTTGGAGGGTCATTTAGCATCATCTATATATATAAAAGCCAAATACCACTCACTTATCACAAAATCTCCAGAACGGTAAAGCCTACAAACTTGAAATTTGGCATGTATGTTCCTCTTGGCTTCTAGGTGCTCGCTAAGAAAGGATTTTTCAAAATGACCATCAGATCATTAG
Source organism: Arizona elegans (assembly GCA_022577455.1). NCBI lineage: Eukaryota > Metazoa > Chordata > Lepidosauria > Squamata > Colubridae > Arizona > Arizona elegans. The sequence continues at coordinate 2,013,636 of JAKOOJ010000050.1, forward strand.
TATTTCATATACAGTATTATATTCACAGGCTCTGATGCTAAGGAGTTAGACGTTCAACTCCCCCTCCCCACCTGAAAAGAACTCTGTTCCAACTGCCAGTTGCCTTATATTAACACATTTTGATGCTATCCCTTCGCTAAACCAGGGGTGGGTGTGGCCAGCGCATGACTCATCTGGCCTGTGGGCTTGACATTCTACTCCCCCTCCTCCTCTGTTCCAACTGCCAGTTGCCTTATATTAACACGCTCTGATGCTATGGAGTTACACATTCTACATTAAATTTCAGGCTTTAAGTGTCAATTTATCACGCCCGATCACATAGTTTCGTAGCAAAGCACGGGCGTCCAGCTGGTCAGATATATACAGTCAGGAGGCTTGCTAGTTAAATGGAACCAGAACTGATAACTTACTCATTCATTTTATAAAAAGGGAAATTGGCCAGCATACCCCTTTAGCTACTAATCACTATTTTGACGTTATCATGGGATTTTTAAATATCAAAATCTTCATTCGGGTCACAAAAGGTGATCCCATGACCCTGGGACACTGCAGCTGTCATAAAAGAGCCTTGGTAGTACAGTGGTCTAAGGCACCCTGTTATTAAGCTGGTTATTAAGACCAGCTGCCTGCAATTACTGCAGGTTCAAATCTCGCCAAAGCTCAAGGTTGACTCAGCCTTCCATCCTTTCTAAGGTAGGTAAATTGAGGACCCAGTTGTGGGGGCAATAAGCTGACTTTGTATAAATATACAAAAGGATGAAGGCTATTGCTGAGCACATTGTAAGCCGCCCTGAGTCTCCGGAGAAGGGCGGCATATAAATCAAATTAAAATAAAAAAATAAAAAAAATAAATATGAGTCAACCGCCAAGCGTCTGAATTTTGATTGTGTGACTATGGGGATGTTGCAACAGTCATAAGTGTGAAAAACGGTCATAAGTCACTTTTTTCAGTGCCATCGTGACTTTGAATGGCCGCTACATGAACTCTGGTATAAGTCAAGGACTACCTGTAGCTTTCAATGTTCGTTACTGCAATAAGTACAATTATAGCTTTACCTCCTTCCCCATGGTTACAAGTTAAACTCTTTTCTTTCTGTAATTTATTCTGTCTAATTATGAAAACCATAAATCATGAGTTCATTTTTTTTCTGTTTGATGCAAATATCCATAATGGGTTTCTAGTTAACAATGCACCAAAGACAAATTCCTTGTGTGTCCAATCCCACTTGGCCAATAAAATTCTATTCTATTCTATTCTATTCTGTTCTGTTCTGTTCTGTTCTGTTCTGTTCTGTTCCGTTCCGTTCCGTTCCGTTCCGTTCCGTTCCGTTCCATTCCATTCCATTCCATTCCATTCCATTCCAGTGGTGGGTTGCCCCAGGCTCGCACGCGCGCACGGCCACATTGCAAACCAGTAGTAAAGGTAAGTAGAACCCATCCCTGTTCCATTCCATTCCATTCCATTCCATTCCATTCCATTCCATTCCATTCCATTCCATTCTCATTCTCATTCTCATTCTCATTCTCATTCTCATTCTCTCTTATTCCATTCCATTCCTTTCCATTCCATTCATGTCAAGGATTACCTGTATATAAATCTTTAAAATTCTCTGAATCAAGTTTATGGATAGGAATCCCGAATTTTCTAGCTGTTTTGCATGCCCATCAAACACGATCAAATGTTCCCCTCTTGTTACTTACATTCCCAATATAAATTTGAGGTGCCTTTATTTCCCTTTTATATTTTACTAAATTAATTTTTGCTATCCCACATCTATTAAGCATGACTTTTCCAACCCACGTTCTGCAGGTATTACTCAGGAGTGGGTTCTAAATTTTTTTACTACCGGTTCTATGGGTGTGGCTTATTTTGTGGGCATGGCTTGATGGTCATGTGACAATTCTTTAGGATTTAGCAGTGGTACTGGTCTACCAGGCTTTTAACTGCTTGCAGAGCTGTACCAGTCTACTCATTTATTTTTGCAGGCACCGGTCTACTCATTTGTTTTTGTCTACCGCCAAACTGCCTTTTATCACTGATCAGCTGTTGGGCGGCCCTTTGAAGCCCCGTGGCAAGAGTTTAAACAGTTTTTTTCCTTCTAGCCGATCAGCTGTGACTCAGGAGGCAGCAATAGATTGGGGATGGGGCTAAATAAAAGGTAAGAATAACGCGGGTGTGTGTGTGTGTGGAGGGCCAGGCCGGGGTGGGGGGCAGAACCGGTTCGGTGACATCATATCGTCACCGCTATCGGCTCGGCAGAACCAGGTGGAACCGGGAGGAACCCACCACTGGTATTACTTCGAGCTGTGTAAAATCTCTGCAGCATCTGCGAAAGAGATTTTGTGAGCTCCGCTCGGAAATCTCAAGTAGTATATTTTCCCCCCCTTTAAACTCCACTGCCACAATTTTAATTGTACATCACTGTTTCTAGGGAAGCCAAATTGCTTGTATGTCTCCCCTCTACTCAAAATCCTTCCTCTGCCTCCCCCACCCTGTTTCCACTGACAATTGTAAAACTGGCACTTCTTCAACAGCAATTTAAGCAGCTCATTGGAGACTCTGCAGTTTGCACGTGTAATGCACAAAATAAATTTTAAATAAAATCAAAGGCATCTTCCCCTAAACATTGTGTGTGTGTGTGTGTTTGTGTGTGTGTGTGTGTATGTGTTTTTTTTTTTACAGAGGGACATTTCAAGTCAAGTTTTACACAGGTTTAGCCCAGAGGGAAATTAAAGTCTACATTTAAATGGAGATTGCACACACAGGAAACCATTAGTTTCAATATTTCACAGCAGGGGGGTTCAGAGTTATTTAAATAAGTTTGGATATTAAACCTAACGTAGCCATTAAAGAAATGTAGATTTGTTTGCTTAGTTTTCTAGAAATCTTTCTGTTTTCCCGCTGACTGGCGGGTGGAACGAAAAAGGAGAGGAAACATAAAGAGATCCATCATTGGTCTATGCATTAATGCACGAGCGGTAGAAAATACCTTTTGATAGAGTATCTCGATTGATTTTTTTTGTTTTTAAAGTAGCAATTCACAGATTTCTAAGGAGTTGGATGAAACCTTCTCAACTAGAGCCTGTTTCCCCCCACATGTTCATTTTGGGGGGCCGTTCCCCCCATTTTTCTCTTCCTTTATTTATTTGAATCACCCTCGTATAACCACAGGCATTAAACAACATATTGGCTGGGTGAGCTGCTTTGATTGTCAAGCCAGATGATTTTGGAAGTTATTTAGGTCCTCACGAGCATGTCTTTGCCACCGCCTGCTTTAAAAATAAAACCCAAACAAAGCAAACGCTGCCAACGGTTTTTACCCCCCCCCTCTCCCACCCACCTCTTGTTTCTCTGTGGCTGGTTTTCTTTGGGGATTCATAAATATTGATTGTACCGTAAAAAATTGATGGAATCTTGAAAGAGACTGCTGTCTTGGCAGCTGGGGAATTCACTCAATTTTTCTCAATAGCTGCAGTCTATAAAAAGAGGAGATTTTTGCAAATTGTTTCTCACCTTGTCTTTTTAGTATTTAATAGCTCTCAATTCCACGGCCCCCAGAACTCAGGTTTTTTTTCCCCCTCACCCCTCCCTGCACCAGGATCTTGGCACTTCCATCCCTCTTGGTTTCGACTTGAATTAAGAAGCCAGGGTGGTACCTGAGGAGTTAAATGGCCTTTTGCAGGAGGGCATGGGGAAAAAGGTTCATTAATGCTGGCAATAGGCCTCTTTCCCCATGATTGTTATGTTAACATTCTCCCACTCCAGCAAAGTCCCTTCTTCTTTTAAGCAATGTAAAAAAAAAATGGGGCAGCAGAAAGTGATTTCAGCTCCCTAATGAAAAAGCACATTGTGAAATAGGGGTGAAATCCAGCAGATTCTGATGACAGGTTCTGGAGAACCGGCAGCAGAAATTTTGAGCAGTTCGGAGAACCAGCAAATACCACCTCTGGCTGGTCCCAGAGTGGGGTGGGAATGGAGATTTTGCAATATCCTTCCCCCAGGAGTGGGGTGGGAATGGGGATTTTGCAGTATCCTTCCCCCAGGAGTGGGGAGGGAATGGGGATTGTGCAGTATCCTTCCCCTGGAGTGGGGTGGAAATGGAGATTTTGCAGTATCCTTCCCCTGCCATGCCCACCAAGCCACCCCTACCAAGCCACACCACGCCCGCCAAGCCATGCCCACAGAACCAATAGCAAAAAAATTTGGATATCACCACTGTTCTGAAATTTGCCATGGTGTCAAGACGTCTCCGAGCTCCTCCGGTTTCTTCTTTCTACCATTTGCCATTTGCCATTGAAAGGAATACAGGTAGTCCTTGACTTACGACAGTTTGTTTCGTGACCATTCGAGCTGGCCACGGCACTGAAAAAGGTGACTGATGACCCCTTTTCCACACTTACAACCATTGCAGCACCCCCATGGTTACCCGATCAAAATTCAAATGCTTGGCAACTGAACTCATATTTATGATGGTTGCGATGTTCCTAGAGTCATGTGATTATCTTTTGTGACCTCCTGACAAGCAAAGTCAATGGGGAAGCCAGTTTCACTTAATACCCATGTGTTGTGGCCCACCGGCAGCCAGCAGAGCTGGCAGCAGAGTTGGACAGTGAGGAGGTTGGGGAGGAACATGGGCCAGTCCTGGGGGGCTGAGGAAAGCTCAGATGAGGGCTCTGTGTTGGAAGCAGAGAGGGAGATAGACATCAGCGAGGCAGAGGGACAGCTGGAGCCTGTTCCCAGCTCTGCGCGCATGCGCAGAGCTGCCAGAACACAAGAACAACTCAAAAAGCAAGGTCGACTTGGAAGTAAAGCCACACCTTGGAGTTGATTGGCCCCTCCCATAAGAAACAAAAGAAGAGCAAACAGGGAGGGGGCTTTTGCAGGAAACAATTCGTTCGGTCGTTACAAGAGTGGAAAGTTCTGTTCGTGACTCTAAGAGACTCTGTGCCCAGTTTTGCCTTTTGCCTCATTTGGAAACAAGTTATGTGGCAGCTTGCCAAGCGAGATAAGGTATGTGATAAATATTCCTTTGAAAAACTGTTTGGACAAGCCTTGCTGACTGTGAATGAAAGTAATTCACAGTCGTGTAAATAAAAGAGGTTTGGCCGGGACCACGACTTCCTGCTTTTTAAGGAAGCCTAGGTCAGAACACTGTGTTACTACCCTGTTTCCCTGAAAATAAGACCTAACCAGAAAATAAGTCCTAGCATGACTTTTCAGGATGCTTGTAATATAAGCCCTACCCCCAAAATAAGCCCCAGTTAAGATTGTCAGCGAGACAGACGCATGTAGTATCGGGTATTTTCCCCAAAATAAGACCTAACCAGAAAATAAGCCCTAAAGCGTCTTTTGGAGCAAAATTTAATATAAGACCCAGTCTTATTTTTGGGGAAACACAATAACTTAACAACTGCACTGATTCACTTAATAACTGTGGCAAGAAAGGTTGTAAAATGGGGGCACAACTCACTTAACAACTGTCTCACTAGCAATGGACATTTTGGGCTCAGTTGTCAACCTCAACCTTATGACCAACTAAGAAGATTGAATAACTTTCATATAAGGAAGCAGTGACTCTCAGAAACAGAGGTCCCTGGGGGATTTGATAGTTTCATACTAATGAATATATTATTCTGTTATGTGTGAATTTGAGGAAACATATGCTAGGAAATCTCTGGGCCAGGAGTTGGTCATCTATTTTGCCCACCGTCTCAGATTTTCTTTGTTTCTGAAAACTGCCTGAAATATAGAATAGAATAACAGTTGAGTTGGAAGGGACTTTGGAGGTCTTCTAGTCCAACCCCCTGCTTAGGCAGGAAACTCTATACCATTTCGGACAAATGGTTGTCCAATCTCTTTTTAAAAAACATCCAGTGATGGAGCATCCACAACTTCTGGAGGCAGGCCGTTCCACTGATGAATTGTTTAAGTGTCCGGAAATTTCTTCTTAGTTCTAGGTCATCAGAAGGATCGTTAAAGCTCATGAGATTTTAACAAGCTCAACTCCATGTTCTTATGTGAACTTGCGAAGGATAGCTAGACCCTTTGGATATTTTCCGAATCTTTCCCAAACTGTCATGAGATCTTAGAACAGATATTAGAATAACAGAGAATAATAGAGTTGGAAAAGACCCTGGATGTCATCTGTCCTTGATGATGAACCTTCCCCAAATCTAAGACAATCTCATATAAGATTGTTAGATTTTGAAGGAATTTTAAGGTTCCTTACGGGAGTCCTTGTGGAATTCATACAAGAATGCTGAACTCTTGCACATTTTTGGATCGATGTCATCCATTTAATTTAAAACTGATTATTAACAGAACGACAGAGTTGGAAGGGACCTTGGAGGTCTTCTAGTCCACTCCCCTACTCAAGCAGGAGATCCTATACAATTTCCGACAAATGGCTGTCCAGTCTCTTAAAACTTCCAGTGTTGGAGTGCCCATAACCTTGGGAGGCAAGCTGTTCCACTGATGAATTGTTCTGTCAGGAAATTTTTCCTTCTTTCTAGGTTGCTTCTCTCCTTGATTAGTTTCCATCCATCGCTTCTTGTCCTGCCCTCAGGTGCTTTGCAGAATAGGTTGACTTCTTCTTCTTCGTGGCAGCCCCTTAGCTATTGGAAGACTGCTATCATGTCTCTCTTGGTCCTCCTCTTCACTAGACTAGCCATGCCCAGTTCTTGCAACTTCTTCATATGTTTTAACCTCCAGTCCCCTAATCATTTTTGTTGCTCTTCTCTGCACTCTTTCAAGCGTCTCAACGTCTGTTTTATATATAACACCGCAACTTCATCTAGAGGTAGAGGAAACAAGTATAGGCAGCGTTGAGTGTTTTAGGTGTGTAAATTACAGAGCTATCCAAAGAGCTGTTACAGACGGCAGTGCAGATAAAAATCCTCCATATTTATTTCAACTTCTAATTAAGGAAATACTTAAGAGTAAATTACCCCTCTCCGTCATGGCACTCTAAGGCTTGTTGTGCTTACAAGATATACCGGCAAATTGGGAGCCTTAAAATTAAGCAGCATGGAGTGTCCAATAATTAATTGGACTTTATATCCATTGTTTATTTACTGCAACTTAAAAGCTACTTCAAGAAAATGGGGAATGAGTGGTGTTGCATGACAATGAGCAGAAAAGCTTCCAGTGGTGGGCACAGACCTGAGGTGCGGTCAAAGGTCAATTCCCGGATGCCCAAATCTGAGTTCCAGGAATCCATTCACAAGGTTAATATGGGGGAAATGCAAACATTCTAGAGAGACAGTGATGTGCATTTAAGGACAGGCCTGGTTTCCAGCAAGCACTGATTGGCTGACGGTTGCCTCGGCCTGCCTGCAGCCTGGAAAGGAGAATTATTGATTGGCTGAATCTTGGTGAGGTCTAAAGATTGACAGCTGTCTAAGCACACACACATTCTGACAGTACCCTGAGATCTGAATAGACTTGAAAAAAAGTTTACACTGTCTATTTTAAAATAGATTTTGAGAAGGCTGCCTGGTATGGTGTTATTATGGCTTGTGGTCCATCATAATTTCTTATTATTAGGAATTATTAGAGATGTATTTAAAATATGAAGGATACTGAAAAAAAACAGGCTGCTATAGATATACTAACAAGAAATAATGCACAAGAATAGGAAAGATTTTTAATATTCTAGTGCAGGGGTCTCCAACCTTGGCAACTTTACGACTTGTGGACTTCAACTCCCAGAATTCCTCAGCCAGCATGCGCTGGCTGAGGAATTCTGGGAGTTGAAGTCCACAAGTCGTAAAGTTGCCAAGGTTGGAGAACCCTGTTCTGGTGGGTATAGGATCCTGGCTTTGGCACACAAGATTTACACTTAGAAAATAAAGAACATATTTCAAGCTGAATTTGAGAGTAAGAGAAAAACAGGATAATAGAGTTAGAAGAGAGCTTGGAAGTCTTCTAGTCCAATCCCCTGCTCAAGCAGGAAAGCCTATACCATTTCAGACAAATGGCTGTCCAATCTCTTCTTAAAAACCTCCAGTGATGAAGCATCTGGAACTTCTGGATTGTTGTTGTTCCACTGATTAATTGTTCTTGCTGTCAGGAAATTTCTCCTTAATTCTAGGCTGCTTCTCTCCTTGATGAGTTTCCACCCATTGCTTCTTGTCCTGCCCTCAGGTGTTTTGGAGAATAGTTTGACTCCCTCTTCTTTGTGGCAACCCCTGAGATATTGGAACACTGCTATCATGTCTCCCCTAGTCCTTCTTTTCATCAAACTCGACATACCCAGCAGGAGTGGGTTCTACTTACCTTTACTACTAGTTCACATCGTGCCCGCATGTGCTCTCCTGCGCATGTGCAGAAGGATCAGTGGGCGGAGCCTCCCACCGGTTTTACTACCGGTTCTTGCAAACTGGTCCGAACCAGGGGCAACCCACCACTGATACCGAGTCCCTGCAATCATTCTTTATATGTTTTAGCCTCCAGTCCCCTAATCCTCTTTGTTGCTCTTCTCTGCACTTTTTTTTTTATTGAAAAAGTTTTAAAACAAACACAATTTTCCCACAACCCTCCCACCCCCCTCCCGCTCCCCGACTTCCCAGAGCAGAACACAAGGTATTTCTATTAACTTTTAACAATAAACTAAATTGCTTAACCAATCATTAAACTAACACCCCCTAAAAAAAAATTCTTAACGCCCCATAGATGAGATCCTACTTCTTAGACGTAAAACTTCTAATATCACTTATATAACGCTTATACAGTTAAAAGAAATCATTCATAAGCTATTTTTCTCTGCACTTTTCTAGAGTCTCCATATCTTTTTTTACATCGTGGCAACCAAAACGTATGCAGAAGAGGCCCCCATCTCACCCCACCTCGTTCCTTCCCCAAATGACTCTGATCCTCCCCACCTGCACCCTACCCCACAGGAACCACAAAATTCCACAAAGGGCCGCAATGCAAAGACATTAGCCATCCATGCCTCAAATCTGCTTCTTAACAGGATGGAGAGTAAAAGCGGTGCTTAAGGGGTTACATGGTTTAACTAGGCTCTTCTTACCTTGTAACTTCTCTCTAGGCCCTGCAAGCAAACAAACAAACAATAACAACAACAAAAAGCCTTATTAAGCAGCTGCCTGTCACCTCTCCTTAATAAATAAGAATCTCTTTTTGGTCTCGGTGTCTCCTTCACCTCTGGGGTTGGCCTCCTGTAAACACACTGCCAATTAAACTTCGTGTCTAGCAAGGCCAAAACTAATGAAAAACAATAGAGAATTCACTGCCTTTTAATGAGGAAAGCTGGGCTTTTTACTGGGAACAATTTATTGGACCAATTCTTCCTGTCCATCACCTTAGGGAACTGCTGCTTTTCTCTACCTTGCGGTAGCTACTTTGTCAAGTGCGGCGCAAAATTGAGCGGTGAACACGGGGAGGTGAAGTCTCTGACTCAATTGATGGTGTGACACCTCCGATCTCGCTTCCCAGATCGGTAAGTGATCCTGGCAATGATATGCATAGAAATTAATTAATGTGCCTGCTGGCTATCCCAGCCAGCTTTCCCCCTTCTTGCTGGGGGAAAAAAAAAATAAAAAATAGATCGGTCTTTTTCGAAGAGTGGCTGCCTCCGTTTGTTTTCGCAAACCCGGAGACAGTGTCACTTAAGAGCAAAGCACCGGGATGATTGCAAGGCTTTGAGATGTACAAAGCAAGAGAATTCTTTAGAAAAAGATTTAAAAAAAGAAAAGAAAAAAAGCCCAGGGGTCAAGTCAGAAAAGGAAAGTGCAGAGGTTCCAATTGACAACATGTGCACAACTCTCCCAACATCGTCTTGCTGAATGAACCCAGATCGTGTAGCTGTCCAATTCGCGGAACTATAAACGAACCAAAGGGACTGCATTTGCACAATGCATTAATCCCTCCACCAAAATTTATTTATTTATTTATTTATTTATTTATTTATTTATTTATTTATTTATTTATTTATTTATTTATTTATTTATTTATTTATTAAATTTTTATACCGCCCCCTCTCCTGAAGGACTCGGGGCGATGAACAGCCAAGATTAAGAAACATCCAATACAAACATTAAAATGCATTTAAAACAAAATTAAATCTATATTGTCTTTCCCCAATTTAAAACCCCTTACCCATAAAATTCACCAATAAAAATTCTAAGCCAGCCCGGCTTGCCGAAATAAAAAAGTCTTCAGAGCCCGGAGAAAGGTTCGGAGGTCTGGGATCAGTCGTATCCCTGGGGGTAGCTCATTCCAGAGGGCGGGTGCCCCCACAGAGAAGGCTCTTCCCCGGGGGGGTCACCAGCCGACATTGCCTGACCAACGGCACCCTGAGGAGACCCTCTCTGTGGGAGCGTATTGGCCGGTGGGAGGTTATCGGTGGCAGAAGGTGGTCTCGTAAATAACCGGGCCCTAAGCCATGGAGCGCTTTGAAGATGAGAACCAATACCTTGAAGCGCACCCGGAAGACCACTGGAAGCCAATGCAGCTCACACAGGAGAGGTGTTACATGGGAGCGCCATGTCGCCCCCATAAGTACCCGCGCGGCTGCATTCTGCACCAGTTGGAGCCTCCGGGTGCTCCTCAAGGTGATAAATAAATAAATAATAAATAAATAGAATACTTTATTTGGCCAAGTGTGATTAGACGTAAAAGGAATTTGTCTCCAGTGCAGAAGCTGTCCGCGTGCATGCAAAACAACAGAGTAATAATAACCATGACAACGATACCAATAAGAGAAGGAAGTAGAAAAGATGAGAAGGATAATTATAATAGAGCCATACTACCAGGTAAATATACTTAGATATGGTCTGTAGAGATTCTCAGCCATCCAGGTCATCTTCTTGTGGCCATATCTGTCATCGGATGTGGGTGATCATGTTGGCGATCCTATTTTTATCAACAATCCAGGTCATGGTTGCTCCCAAAGGTGCTATTTCAGGAGGTTAACTTTCTTGTTTTTTCTTTTGAAGATGTTTCGCTTCTCACCCAAGAAGCTTCTTTGGCTCTGATAGGATAGTGGGGGAATGGAAGGATTTATTTTCCTTGCAGACAGCTGGTCATTCGCATCCTTTTAGAGGGTCCTTGAAACACTTGGAGGTTTATCTGTGTCCTCAGGGTCACCTGAGTGATGCTCCTGGTTCCTGTAGTCTGCAATTTTTCCTCTGGAAATCCATTCCTACTCCCACACCATTCAACTTTTAGCTATACAATTTGGGATGGACACCCTTGGAATGGTGTGGGAGTAGGGATGGATTTCCAGAGGAAAAACTGCAGACTACAAGAACCAGGAGCCACCACTCAGATGTTCCTGAGGACACAGATAAACCTCCAAGTGCTTCAACGACCCTCTAAAAGGATGCAAATGACCAGCTGTCTGCAAGGAATATAAATCCTTCCCTTCCCCACTATCCTGTCAGAGCCGAAGAAGCTTCTTGGATGAGAATTGAAACGTCTTCAAAGAAAAAACAAGGAAGTCCAATTGCCTCTTGAAAAAAGCCCCTTTGGGACACACTTAGACATAAGTGCTGTGGGAATTCGATGTTCAGCAGAAAGATGGCACAAGGAAAACAAACTGTACTGTCCCTGTGTCTAGTTGTTTTGGCATGCAATATCAGATATATATTGATGGTCGTGCTCATTTGGTTCTATGAGGAAGTTATTTGGTCAATACAGCTTCAGGTTCAAAAGGTTGTTTTTATTATTTACAAATATATACATGCCAGGGGTGGGTTCTAAATTTTTTTACTACTGGTTCTGTGGGCGTGGCTTATTTTGTGGGTGTGGCTTGGAGGTCATGTGACTAGGTGGGCGTGGCTAGCTGGTCAGAGTCATTTCTGGAAAGTCCTCGCACTTACGACCAGTCCTCGCACTTACGACCCCACTCATTTGTTTGCTTTTAACACTGATCAGCTGTAGGACGGCCCTTTGAAGCCCCAGGGCAAGAGTTTAAACAGTTTTTTTCCCTCTAGTCATCAGCTGGGACTCAGGAGGCAGCAATAGATTGGGGGTTGGACCAAATAAAAGGTAAGAATAACGTGGGGGGTTGGGGGGTGGGAGGGCGGGGGGGAGAACCGGTTCGGTGACGTCATATCATCACTGCTACCGGCTCGGCCGAACCAGACCGAACCGGTAGGAACCCACCACTGATACATGCATACGATAATGAACAGGGTGTCCTGTTACATTTTTACCCTAACTGTATGACTCAGATGTTGAGAGGAGAGAGAAGTTCACGTGTTGTCTCGCTGAGAGATAGTTGAGAGAGAGAGAAAAGAAAAAGGGAAGATATCCAAGTGGTTTCTAGGTAAGAGTCCAATAAGAGAGTTCATTGGCTGATATAGTCACATGTGATGTCTGTAAAGACTTAACCCCTTCTAGTCTCTGGTGCATCATATGCAGGCAATATCTGACATGCAATGCCCTGTAGTGGCGTCCCAAAGTGAGGAATTGAAACAGTTTATGTCCAGGATGAGAAGGGCCTATAGATATTTTCACAGATCTCTTCATGGCTCTTGCAGTACAGGGGTCTTCAATGGAAGGCAAACTGGTTGCAATTGGTTTTTTTTTTTTTTTCCTGAAGTCCTAACTATCCATTGAAATCTGTACCTGTCCGGTTTGGCCAAACCAGACCGTTACTGAGGTACAAATGACAGGCTCAATATTTGATCAAATGAAAAGATTTACACAACACTCTCCACCTTCTTGCTAAATTAACCCATATTGTTGTCCGATATGCCATTCCAGACAAATGTCCATTCTCTTCTTGAAAACTTCCAGTGACGGAGTATCCACAACTTCTTGAGGCAATGCATTCCACTAATTAGGGGAAGGATACTGCAAAATCTCCATTCCCACCCCACTCTGGGGCCTGCCAGAGGTGGTATTTGCTGGTTTATTTATTTATTTATTTATTTATTTATTTATTTATTTATTTATTTATTTATTCATTTATTCATTTATTTATTTATTAAATTTGTATACCGCCCTTCTCCTTTCAGACTCAGGGTGGTGAACAGCCAAAATAAAAACATTTGTACAAAAGTTAAAATAATTATTTAAAACTAATTAAATAGAATTTGTCCCATAATTTAAAACATATCAATTAAAATCAATATCAAACATTAAAACCAACATGGAATCAGGCCAGCCTGACTAGCTGAAAAAAGTAAGTTTTTAGGGCCCGACGAAAAGTCCGGAGGTCTGAGATCACTCGTATCTCTGGAGGTAGATCGTTCCAGAGGGTAGGTGCCACCACAGAGAAGGCTCTCCCCCTGGGGGTCGCCAGCCGACATTGTCTGGCTGACGGCACCCTGAGAAGGCCCTCTCTGTGGGAGCGAACCGGCCGGTGGGAGGCAATTGGTGGAAGAAGGCGGTCCTGTAAATACCCTGGTTCTCCGAACTACTCAAAATTTCCGCTGGATTTCACCCCTGGTTCATATCCTGAAGGACATTATACACTAACAAGAGCTAGAAACGTCGTTCATGGGAAGATTTTAGCACTTTCATAAAGAACATTTTTCACTCGCAGGCAAGGAAGATTTAATCGTCCCCGTGAAACCGTCCTTTGCTTTTCTGCTTCTCTGAACAGGGGGTTGGACTAGAAGGCCTCCAAGGTCCCTTCCCGTGTATTCTGATTGATAGAACTTATTCCTTCCTCTTTCCCCCTTCTTTCCTTATCGGAAATTAAACAACCTTTTACACACTGCGTAGCCTTCAGTACCATATGCTAATGCCGTCCCTGATGTTTCTTTCATCCGATCAAACTTAATTGTCTGTGTCAGGCTGCCAATTAACAATAGGATCTGCCGGTCTCCCAAGTTTCCAAGCTACCTGCAAGGTTAATTGAATCATGTCTACCCACCGTTCCAGGGGAAGAAACATCGTGATCCCTATCAAAATCAGTGCCTACAAAAGGGACCCATTAAAGGAGAAAGAAATGGAGCACCTCGACTTGGTAGGACAAGATATTAACACGGGTTTTCGTACATATTGCCCTTTAGTTAGAAGGTCGAGATTAGTTGGGCATTAAAGCCTGGAAATTCTCCATCTAGTCGGTATGCAGATGATCGCTCTGGATTTCGCTAATTGTTGTGGCCCGCCAGCAGCCAGCGGAGCTGGTGGCAGACTCAGACAGTGAGGAGATTGGGGAGGAACATGGGCCAGTCCTGGAGTCTGTGGAAGGCTCTGATGAGGGCTCTGCGTCGGAGGCAGAGAGAGGGCCAGGGCCGTCTGACAGTTGTCAGCTGCCTTCGGAGTCGGAACAAGGGTCGACTCAGGAGTAAAGCCACAGGTGGATGGTGAATGGCCCATCCCAGAGGGAATAAAGAGGAGCGAAAGGGGAGTGGAGTTTGCAGGAGACAATTAGTTCGCTTAATTGGTTCATGACTCTCAGAGACTCCTTGTCAAGTTTTGAAGATATCGGCCTGGCAGCTCTCCAAGCCAGATAATGTCTGTGACTATAAATTCTCCCTTGAAAGACTTTGCTGGATGTGAATGAGAAGAATTCACAGTAACTTAATAAAAAGGGGTTGTTGTCGGGACAAGGCAGGTTTTGAGCGGGAATATTCAGATCCAGCTTTGCTTACACTGTAACTACTTGGCTTTAGTAAAAGTATATCTTTCACTACAAATTGAGTCAAGGGTCTTTCTTTCCTAAATGTCCATGTTGGGACATGCTTGACACTTATAAAGTCTTAGTAAGACCACACCTAGAATAACGTATACAGTTTTGGTCACCAAACTATTAAAAAGTTGTTGAGACTCTAGAAAGAGTGCAGAGAAGATCAACAAAGATGATTAGGGGACTGGAGACTAAAACATATGATGAACAGTTGCAGGAACTAGGCATGGCTAGTCTAGTGAAGAGAAGGACCAGGTGTATGTGTGTTCTAAGGGCTGTTATATAAAGGAGGGGGAAAAATCTATTTTCCAAAGTACCTGAAGCAAGACAAGGAACAACGAATGGAAACTGATCAAGGAGAGAGATCTAGAAATAAGGAGAATTTTTCTGACAGTGAAAACGATCAACCAATGGAACAGAAGTTGCCTTTGGAAGTTGTGGGTGCTTCATCACTGGAGGCTTTCAAAGAAAGATTGGACAGCCACTTGTCAGATATGGTATAGGGTCTCCTGCTTGGGCAGGGGGTTGGACTAGATGACCTATAAGGTCCCTTCCAACTCTGTTATTCTGAATCAGCTCCCGTAACATGACCCTGAATTATTGCTCCTTTCTGATATTCCTTTCTGATAATGCATTGTAAGCCGCCCTGAGTCTCCGGAGAAGGACGGCATATAAATCGAACTAATAAATAATAAATAATATGTTGCATTGTAACATTGCTAGGTCAGAGAAGAAAACCTATCATGAAGACTGTTGGAACTTCAGACCTGGATTGTAGTTGCCTGTGTGGGAAGAATGTGCCAACTCACTATGGCTACCTTGTCAGAGTATTCATGACTGGCAGAGACATGGTAACAAAGTCAGCAATGAATAGACATGGTAACAGGTCAACCAATGGGGACTGTTTGAATAGCTGAAACATGGTATTTGTTTGTGTGGGGCCATAAGAGACAGCTTGGAGCCTGGGCGTGGCTTAGGCTTAGCTTAACTGCCCTGTATAGAGGAGGTTCTCTTTGTCTCCATAAAGCTCTGTATTAAGCTCTGAGCTCTGAAACTAGTCTGCTGCCTGTGTTTGCTTGTAACTACTACCACGTTGGAAGAACCTGCCATTGGTATTGTACATTTATTCATGTGTTATTATGTATATAAAGAAGTTAATGAATCCTGCTGAATCAGTTATATCTGTGTGCTTTCTGGATCTGATTTCTGCAACAAATTCTGACATACCTCACAGCAGCCAATTCACCATGGCCATTTCACCCCGGCCAACCCACCGCAGCCATCTCGCTGCGGCCAACTCATTGCAGAACAACTTGCCGGAGGACAATTCCATGCGGGATAACTCAACCCTGACAAAATTGGAAATAGTGTCGAAGAAATAGTAGTGGATAACATTGATTGTGTTGAGTTGTCCTGCATGTGATTGTCCGTGGCAAGTTGCTTCATGGTGAGTTGGCCACAGTAAGATGGCCATGGTGAGCTATCCTATATCCCCCTGGGGAGGACTGTCATAAATTTTAGATTAGATTAACAGAGTTGGAAGGAACCTTATAGGTCATCTAATCCAACCCCCCGCTCAAGCAGGAGACCCTACACAATTTCTGACAGATGGCAGTCCAATCTCTTCTTGAAAGCTTCCAGTGATGAAGCTCCCACAACTTCTGAGGGCAAGCTGTTCCATTGGTTGATTGTTCTCACTGTCAGAAAGTTCCTCCTTATTTCTAGGTTGAATCTCTCCTTGGTCAGTTTCCATCCATTATTCCTTCAGGTGCTTTGGAAAATAGCTTGACCCCTTCCTCCCTGTGGCAGCCGCTCAAATATTGGAAAATTGCTGTCATGTCTCCCCTGGTCCTTCTCTTCACTAGACTAGCCATGCCCAGTTCCTGCAACCGTTCTTCATATGTTTTAGCTTCCAGTCCCCTAATCATCCTGGTTGCTCTTCTCTGCACTTTTTCTAGAGTCTCAACATCTTTTCTATAGTGTGGTGACCAAAACTGGATGCAGTACTTTCGGTGTGGTCTTACTAAGACTTTATAGAGTGGTATTAGTACCTCACTTGAGTTCAAATAGTCATAAGTCAAAGGCACCTATAACAATATAATAAATGTCTAGCAATAAAAGAAACTCTCATATTTCATTATTACCCCCGTTTATTTGCAAAACTTTCCCATTCCTATTTTGAGCTGCTGGGAAAGCATCACTCCTTATTTGAGAAGGGGAAGCATTTCCAATTCAAGCTGAATTTTGTAAATGAAATTTGAGTCCCGTAATAGTCAGCTTCCAGAATTTGTCTTCATTTTATGACACCTGACTTAACAGTCCAAGGGGGTGGGGGGAGGGTGCGGAAGGAACCAATTGTAGCACTCTACTCTGACTTTAATTTTATATCTTAAATTTTTATCTGGTCCTTCTTTGCATTTTTAGAGTTGATGTGTTCTATTTGGAGGATAAAACCATTTTCGCCTTTTGGTCAAAAGAGTTCAGCTGTTGGGAAAAAAACCCCAATTCTAGTTTCTCGGCTGTCATCTTTTTAATGACATCAGATCTCAGATGGATTATAATTTTATAATGTCTTTGTATACCACACAGTATTAGCACTTGGCTGCTTTTTTATGATGGAGTTAATATACAGATGTTGCTATAATCTGTTTTTTAATTTACTTTGTACCTCTCCCACGTGCATTTTGTTCCAAGGTACTTTATTCTGCAGCAGCTCATTTATTTTAAAAATTATTGTCATATATGTCCGTATTAGCCCACTAATGTCATTTATGCGAGTGCTTCAGATTTCCCTCAGTGGGATGGTGGGGAATTGCCTCTCCGGTCCCTGCCCCCACCTCCCATTTCAGAAGTACAGAGTTTGCGTTATGGTTCGTAACGGATGTTTCCACAATAAGCATCTCCAGTTCTTTGCATTCCCTTGGTGAGTGGTGGTGCCTTTTCTTACTATTTAGGTAGGGGTGGGATTTTGAATAAACCTGGAAAGTTTATCCATTCTAGGAGGGGGGGGGGGGTTTAGAGAGATAGAGATAGAAAGAAAGATATGATAGATAAATAGATAGATAGATAGATAGATAGATAGATAGATAGATGATAGATAGAAAGAAGATAGAGATAGATGATAAATGGTAGATAGACAGTAAGTAGATAGGTGACAAAATGATTGCTATCTATCAACTATCTATCTATCTATCTATCTATCTATCATCTACACATACAACAGTAGATATAGATGATAGATGATAGATAGAAGATAGAGAAAGATGATAAATGGTCGATAGAGAGTAAGTAAATAGATGACAGATGATTGCTATCTATTATCTATCTATCTATCTATCTATCTACACATACAGTAGTAGATATAGATGATAGATGATAGAAGATAGAGATAGATGATAAATGGTCGATAGAAAGTAGATAGATGACAGATGATTGCTATCGATTATCTATCTATCATCTATCTATCTATCATCTATCTATCTACATACACACAC
The DNA here is from genome assembly GCA_022577455.1 of Arizona elegans. Lineage (NCBI taxonomy): Eukaryota > Metazoa > Chordata > Lepidosauria > Squamata > Colubridae > Arizona > Arizona elegans. The sequence continues at coordinate 2,031,739 of JAKOOJ010000050.1, forward strand.
AGTAGTAGAAATAGATGATAGATAGATAGGCAAATAGATAAAGATAGATAATAGATGATTGATTGATAGACAACTAGATAGAGATGAATGTATGTATGGATAGATAGATAGATAGATAGATAGATAGATAGATAGATAGATAGATAGAGATAGATAATAGATGATTGATAGATAATTAGGTAGAAATGGATGGATGGATGGAGAGAGAGAGAGAAAGACTATGGTTTCAACACCTAAAGTCCATGAACAGTTTAGAAAGCCCTCCTACGTGAATGAGTAGAAAGGCATGACACACGTATGAGTCAGAATACTGGTTTGTACAACTCAGTAGTGCCTACAGGTAGGCTTATGACTGGTCGCTTAGCAACCATTTGAAATTATAATGGACCCCCCAAAAATAAGATCTATGACCTCTGCCCAAAGTTATAAATGCTGTAGCGTTTCCACAGTCACGTGAACAAAATTTGGGCGCTTGGCAACCCACCAGCCCTTATGACCCGATGCCAGGGATGCTGCCCCCCTCCCCCCCCCCCGACTATCTTCTCCTTGTGCTGCCTCACTAGGTCCCTGCAGGCCTTGGGCCTACTTCCTGTCCCTCTGGGTCCCACATCCTCCTCCCTTTTCTAAGTTCTCCTTTATAAGCAGCCATTAGATACACAAATGGGAAGCACATAATAACTGGGGCAGTGCAGTAAACTCACACCCTACTCCTTTTTAACATACATCTCATACACTGCATGCCCATACAAAGGGGAGGAGCTTCAACTGTGCTGGTGATGCCCACCATTTGGATGCTCTTGCCTTCCCCCCATGCAGCATTCCTGATGCCTGCAAAGTGACCTTAATCCAGTTCCTGATACCTGCGTGTTGAGTGGGAGCAGGATAACAGAATGACAGAGTTGGAAGGCACCTTGGAGGTCTTCTAGTCCAACCCCCTGTTCATGCAGGAGACCCTATACCATTTCAGACAAAGGGCTGCCCAATTTCTTCTTAAAACTCTTCAGGGTTGGAGCATACACAACCTCTGAAGGCAAATTGTTCCACCGATTAATTGTTCTCACTGTCAGGAAATTTCTCCTTAGTTCTAGGTTGAATCTGTTCTACATAAGCTTCCACCCATAGCTTCTTGTCCTTCCCTCAGGTGCTTTAGCTTGAGTCCCTCTTCTTTGATATCCCTGAGATATCAGAAAACTGCTACCACATCACTCCTAGTCTTTCTTTTCATTAAACTAGACATACCCAATTCCAGCAATCCAAAGGTGAAATCCAGCAGGTTCTGACAGGTTCTGGAGAACCGGGAGCAGAAATTTTGAGCAGTTCGGAGAACCGGTAGTAGAAATTTTAAGTAGTTTGAAGAACTGGTAAATACCACCTCTGGCTGGCCCCGGAGTGGGGTGGGAATGGAGATTTTGCAGTATCCTTCCCCTGGAGTGGGGTGGGAAGGGAGATTTTGCAGTATCCTTCTCCTGCCACACCCACCAAACCACGCCCACCAAGCCACACCACACCACGCCCACCAAGCCACGCCCACAGAACCGGTAGTTAAAAAAAATTGGATTTCACCACTGCAGCAACCGTTCTTTATATGTTTTAGCCTCCAGTCCCCTAATCATCTTTGTTGCTCTTCTCTTTAATACTGGTATTAAATGACATTTAACATGTGACTCAGAGTGCCTTGTTACAGAGTAAACTTGACAGGTAGATAGAACTATTGAGTTAGCTTAGTAGCAAAAGGTTGTCAGGTGTTAAGATTAACATTAGATCCAGGCCAGAAAAAGACAATTTTTGTGTTCAATCTTTTATGTTCAGGGTATCACATTTTTCATTAGCGTAGACATCTAGACTTATTCCTGCAACCTTTAGCCTCCAGCCTCCTAATCATCCTTGTTGCATTTTTTTTCCTAGAGTTTCAACATTTTTTTCCTACAGTGGCATCTGAAGGAGAACCCCTCCATGGGAGTAACATCTAAAGATGGTGATAATTACAAACACAAGGCCATTGGTTTGTAACCGCTTGTCCATCGTGAACTCTGGTGGCGCAGTGGTTTGAATGCAGTATTGCAGGCTGACTCTGCTCACTGCCAGGAGTTCGATCCTGAATGTCTCAAGGTTGATTCAGCTTTCCATCCTTCCGAGGTCAGTAAAAGGAGGACCCAGAATGTTGGGGGCAATAGGCTGACTCTTAGAGAGGGTTGTAAAAGCACTGCAAAGCGGTCTATAAGTCTAAATGCTATTGCTATCTGCTTCTACATGATATTCAAACATCTAGAAGGCTGCATGTCTAAAGTTTAATTCCTTGATGTCTTTCATTTCATGGGTATTAATGTAGGTAGCCTAGATTTTCAGCCTCCCCCCCCAAGCTTGGTGGGGCAGCAGTTGAGAAATGGCGTTGCCAGTGGCTGCGTTTTTCCAAAATGTTTTTTGTGATTTGACAATGTAGACATTGAGCAGCCTGCTATTCTTAATGGTCCATTACATATTAAGGGCAGCTTCAGCCACAAGGTTGATTTTTTTTAATGTGCTTCTTTTTCAGCAGGGATTTTGTTTTCCCTCCCAAATCTTCTTATTATGCACAAGCCACTTGGCTGCGATGTTTCTTTTGTTTTTATATTTTGCATTCATTAAAAACCAGTCATCTGCATATTTTGTGACGCCTTCGGGGTCTTTTCTCCCCTTGATACTGGGGTATAAGTCCCATTAGCATCAATGGGAATTGAAAACACACTGGGAAAAGAAAATATCATTTGATGCCCTTGGTGAGACTAATATATATATATATATATAAAATATTATATTATATATGTGTGTGTGTGTGTGTATACATATATATATATATATTCCTCTCTCTTTACTGTCTTTTTCTTTTTCTCTGCATTTCTCTCTCTCTGTCCCTCTTTTTTCTGTCTTTCTGTCTTTCTGTCTTTCTCTCTGCATCTCTCTTTCACTTTTCCCTCTCTCCCTTCCTCTCTTTCTTTTTGTTTTTTATTTTTCTCTCTCTGCATCTCTCTCACTCTGTCCCTCTTTCTGTCTGTCTTTCTCTTTCTCTCTCCATCTCTCTTCTCTCTCTCTCCCTCCCTTTCTGTTTTTTTCTTTTTCCCTCTTCATCTCTCTCTCTCCCTCTTTCTGTCTCTCTTTCTATTTCTCTCTGCAGCCCTCTCTCTTTTCTCTCTCCCTCGCCCTTCCTCTCTCTTTCTGTCTTTTTCTTTCTCTTTCTTTCTGCATCTCTCTTTTCTCTGCATCTCTCTCTCTCTCTTTTGACCCTCTCTCTTTCTGTCTTTCTCTCTCTCCCTCCCTTTTTCTCTCTGCATCTCTCTCTGTCTCTGTCTTTCTCTCAAGTCACTGGGAAAGCCAGATTCACTTATCAACTGTGTCCAGAAAAGACGTAAAATGGGGCAAATTCACTTAACAACGGCTTCACTTAGCAACAAAGCTTTTAGGCTCAATTGTGGTCGTAATTTGAGGACTCTCTGTAAGAGATTTGGATACCATCTTGCTTGCTTGTAGGTAGGCTTCTTATGTTATGCTTTTAAATTGGTTTGCTTGTGCTAATAATAAAACTTAAGATCCATTTATTTACTGGAGTGTTCACTGTCTCAGCAGCCAAAAAAGCTGCATTAACAGTGGTGTAGAATCAAGATCACGTGAAGTATTAGTACCGCTTTATAAAGCCCTAGTAAGACCACACTTAGAATCTTGCATCCAGTTTTGGTCACCATATTGTAAAAAAAGATGTTGAGAGTCTAGAAATAGCGCAGAGAAGAGCAACCAAGATGATTAGGGGACTGGAGGCTAAAACATACAAAGAACGGTTGCAGGAACTGGGTATGTCTAGTTTGATGAAAAGAAGGACCAGGGGAGACATGATAGCAGTTTTCCAATATTTGAGGGGCTACCACAAAGAAGAGAGGGTCAACCTATTTTCCAAATCACCTGAAGGAATAATGGATGGAAACTGATCAAGGAGAGATTCAACCTAGAAATAAGGAGGAACTTTCTGACAGTGAGAACAATCAACCAATGGAACAGCTTGCCCTCAGAAGTTGTGGGAGCTTCATCACTGGAAGCTTTCAAGAAGAGATTGGACTGCCATCTGTCAGAAATTGTGTAGGGTCTCCTGCTTGAGCGAGGAGTTGGATTAGATGACCTATAAGGTCCCTTCCAACTCTGTTAATCTAATCTAAAATTTATGACAGTCCTCCCCAGGGGAATATACGATAGCTCGCCATGGCCATCTTACTGTGGCCAACTCACCATGGAGCAACTCGCCATGGACAATCCCATGCAGGACAACTCAACACAATCAATGTTATCCACTACTATTTCTTCGACACTATTTCCAATTTTGTCAGGGTTGAGTTATCCCGCATGGAATTGTCCTCCGGCAAGTAGTTCTGCAGTGAGTTGGCTGCAGCGAGACTAATCAAAGAGAGAAGCAGCCTAGAAGTCAGGAGAAATTTCCTGACAGTGAGAATAATTAACCAGGGCAATGACTTGCCTTCAGAATTTGTGGGTGCTCCATCACTGGAAGTTTTCCAGAAGACACAGGAGAGTAATTTGTCTGAAATGGTATAGGGCCGTAATGGTGAACCTATGGCACACGTGCCACAGGTGGCACGTGGAGCCATAACTGTGGGCATGCGAGCATTGCCCTAGCTCAGCTTCAGCTGATTTTTGGGCCTTCTGGAAGTCAGGAAACGGGCCGTTTCCGGCCTCCGGAGGGCCTCTGTGAGGGTGGGGAAGGCTGTTTTTGCCCCCCCCCAGGCTCCAAGAAAGCCTCTGGAGCCTGGGGAGGGTGAAAAATGGGCCTACAGGGCCTACCGGTAACCTTTTTGCCGTCGCGTGCGAAAAGCAGACTGAGTGTGGGGGGGGGATCATGCACGCACGCGCAGGAGGGGCATTGAATTATGGGTGTGGGCACGCATGTGTGCAACCCCCCCTGCACTCCCCCCGCTTTTGGCACACAACGGCAAAAACTTTAGCCATCACTGGTATAGGGTCTCCCGCTTGAGCAGGGGGTTGGACTAGAAGACCTCCAAGATCCCTTCCTACTCCTGTTATTCTGTAATTCTTCCTCTTGGATCTAAAACAACCGATTGTATTGGCACCTGATCATAGCCCTGACACCTGGCAAAACAATTACAGTGGCTTTTTAAGGATTAGGGTTCCTACTTGGGAGAAAAGAAGAAAAACTTGCTTTAGCACCCAACCCAGGTTCATTCATCCACACACCAGAGCAGTGGATGTATTTCCCAGAGCTCTGGAGGCATGGATGCCTTTGATCGCTGATCGTTTATTCCCCTTCCGGAATTCTCTTCTCCCTACTCTGCCACTCTTGTTGGCAGGGGTGGGCTTCAGATCCTTTAGCAACGGGTTCGCTGTTCTGTTGCTGGGTGGGCGTGGCCTAGTTGGCCGCCCACTCAGCACCATGGCAGGGAGGGCGTATTTTTCGCCCTCCCCAGGCTTTAGAGGCTTTTCTTGAGCCTCTGGGAGAGCGAAAACAGCTTCACCCAGGCTCCGGACGCCCTCCAGAGGCTGGAAACAGGCCCGGAATCTCCAGTAGGCCCATTTTTTGCCCTCCCAGACGCTCCGCGTGGCCTCTGCCCTTACCTGGAATGATGAACAGGCTGCGTGGAGACGCCTGGGAGGGGAGGGGTGGGCATGGCCAACCAGGGGTGGCATTTGGGAGTTCGCTGAACCCCTGGCGATCCTTGGCTAGAGGATCATCCAAACTCTGCCAAACCCCCAGGAGCCCACCCCTACTTGTTGGTCAGCGCAAAAAGTGATTCACGTTTCCTTCCAACAGTGTATTTGTGAAGGTTGAAGCGAACTGTGTGTCTGGAGTGAGAAGCCTAGGTAAGAACGGAAGGAGAGGACGCCCAGTTAAACACTTTTAAAAGCCATTGATTTCAGCAGGAGAGTTTAAGTGTTTGTTTAGCTCTCCTCCTGAAATCAATGAGACTTTAAAAAAAGCCCTTTGTTTTTGACCGGTGAAGGGCCAGTACTTTAGTAGATAAAACTCTGCCAGTTCTATTTACTTAGTGCCAGTTCTCTTTGGCCTCGGATGCTGTGACGATGTTGAGGCACTGACGAGTCTTCCTAATTATTTTATTTCGAGATGATTCGGTTTCTAAACTGCCCATTACCAAAAATCTCGGGGGCTTTTAGCAAAACCAAGCCGCTTACAGAAGAACGGATCCCACCATGAAATTAAAATTATGAATTACTCTTTAAGACGTCTAAAAGATTAAAAATTTAAAAACGCACAGCTGGATGTTGCTAAGGACCTGGTGACTAAGATGCATTCCACCCCCCCTCCCCAAACCTCCTTAGGGTCAATGGATGACAATCTTAGTACCTACAACCCAAAATGGAGCCTATCCATCACATTAAAAAATTGTGACAGTCATAAAATGTAAGAAAATATTACCACCTTTTTTTGGGTAGCAGTTATTAAGCAAACGCAATGGACATAAAACAGCTGCTGCAGTCATTAAGTGAACCAATGGTTTGCTATGGGTGCAGTTTGCTGAAAATTGGAATTACAGCTAGTCCTTGTCTTAATGACCACAACTGAGTCCAAAATTTCTGTGGTTAAGGGAGACACTTAAGGGAGTTTTGCCCCATTTTACGCCCTCTTTTGCTACCATTTTTAAATGAATCACTGCAGCTGATAAGTTAGTAACCCAATTGTTAAGTGAATCTAGTTTCCCCATTGATTTTGCGTGTCAGAAGGTTCACAAAAGGAGATCACATTACCCTGGGACACCGCAGCCGTCATAAACAGGATCCAGTTGCCAAGCATCTGAATTTTGATCATGTGATCATGGGCATGCTGTAATGGTCGTAACGGTGAAAAATGGCCGCAACTCACTTTTTTCAGCGCCGTTGTAACTCTGAATGGTCACTAAATGAACTGTTGTAAGTTGAGGACTATCTGTACCAGTTTTCAGCAAAACCATCGTAAAATGTTACGTTGTTAAGTTAGTCCCACGGTTGTGAAGTTATTATTAAGTCAGTCCCACGGTTGTTAAAAGAATCCAACTTCCTCAATGACTTTTGCCAATGCCATAAAATGTGATTGTGTTGCCAAATACCCAAGCCCAGGGGTGGGTTCTAAATTTTTTTACTACCGGTTCTGTGGGCGTGGCTTATTTTGTGGGCGTGGCTTGATGGTCATGTGACAATTCTTTCAGATTTAGCAGAGGTACTGGTCTGCCAGGCTTTTAACTGCTTGCAGAGCTGTACCGATCTACCCATTTATTTTTGCAGGCACTGATCTACTCAAGTATTTTTGCAGGCACTGATCTACTCATTTGTTTTCTTTTAACAGTGATCAGCTGTAGTGCGGCCCTTTGAAGCCCTGCGGCAAGAGTTTAAATAGTTTTTTTCTCTCTAGTCATCAGCTGGGACTCAGGAGGCAGCAATAGATTGGGGGTGGGGCCAAATAAAAGGTAAGAATAACGCGGGGGGTGGGGGGCGCGGAGGGGTGGGGGGGCAGAACCGGTTCAGTGACATCATATTGTCACCGTTACCGGCTCGGGAGAACTGGGCCGAACCGGGAGAAACCCACAACTGCCCAAGTGGGTGAGTTGGGAGGAGATACTTCTGTTGGGAATGCAGGTCGTAAGGAGCCCCAAGGTTGGTCCCTATAACTCTGAACAGTTGCTAAGTATCCAGTCACAGATTGAGGACCGCTTGTACCCTTCTGTTCTGACCTAAGCTTCCCCAGCAGCATGAAGCTGAGTTCTCGTCCCGATAAACCCCTTTTATTTAATTTACAGTGACTTCCTCTCCAGCAAAGTCTTTCCTCTCCCACAGTCTTTCAAGATAGTTCGCAATTACCACAATTACGTTTTAATATGTGTTTAATAAAATAATAATAATAAAAAAGATAGTTCACAATTACCGACTTTTATCAGGCTTGCAGAGTGGCCAGGCCGATATTTTTCAGACGCTGCAATACTTGGCAAGAACGCAGGAATGAACTAATTGTCTCCTGCAAACTCCACTTGCCTTTCGCTCCTCTTTTATTCCATCTGGGAGGGGCCATTCATCGGCCACTTGTGGCCTTACTCCCAAGTCGACCCTTCTTCTTTAGCTGTTCCCTTCGTCTGGCAACTCTGCACATGCACCCAATGGGAACAGGCTCCAGCTCTTCGTCTGCCTTACTGATGTCTGACTCCAAAGCAGGGGTGAAACCCAGCAGATTCTGACAGGTTCTGGAGAACTGGTAGCAGAAATGTTGAGTAGTTCAGAGAGCCAGCAAATGGCTGGCCCCAAAGTGGGGTGGGAATGGAGATTTTGCAATATCCTTCCCCCAAGAGTGGGGAGGAAATGGGGATTTTGCAGTATCCTTTCCCTGGAGTGGGGTGGAAATGGAGATTTTGCAGTATCCTTCCCCTGAAGTGGAGTGGGAATGGAGATTTTGTAGTATCTTTCCCCTGCCATGCCCACCAAGGCACACCCAACAAGCCACGCCCACAGAACCGGTAGTAAAAAAATTTGGATTTCACCACTTTTCCAAAGGCAGCTGATCACTGGCATCCGGCCCTGGCCCTCTCTCTGCCTCGGATGCAGAGCCCTCATCAGAGCCTTCCCCAGCATCCAGGACTGACCCATGTTCCTCCCCAACCTCCTCACTGTCCGAATTTGCTGCCAGATCCGCTGGCCGCTGGCGGGCCACAACACCTTCAACGTTGGATGTCTGCCATGGCTCGTGCTGTGGTTTGAGGAGTGGGCACAGAAAGAGAGAGAGTAAAACAAAGATTTGAGAACCCACGAACATGTTCTCAAAACCTCTTCCTTACAAGGTGTCCCAAATTAAATTTTTGGAACTATGGAGAGTAATTGCAACTGAAGATAGAAATATTATTGCAGGTTAGAAGTGGTGAGTTCCTCCCGGTTCGGCCCCGTTTGACCGAGCCGGTAGCGGTGACGATATGACGTCATTGAATCGGTTCTCTTTGTTTGGGAGCTGGGCCCTCCCAGCCACCCCCACGTTATTCTTACCTTTTATTTGGCCCCGCCCCCAATCTATTCACTGCCTCCCGAGTCCCAGCTGATTGGCTAGAAGGAAAAAAACTGTTTAAACTCTTGCCGCGGGGCTTCAAAGGGCCGCCCTACAGCTGATCAGTGTTAAAAGGCAGTGTGGTGGTAGACCAGTGCGCTCGAAAAACAAATGGGTAGACCGGTACAGCTCTGCAAACAGTTAAAAGCCTGGTAAACCAATACCTCTGCTAAATCCTAAAGAATTGTCACATGACCATCAAACCACACCCATAAAGTAAGCCACACCCACAGAACCGGTAGTAAAAGATTTTAGAACCCACCCCTGCAGGTTAGGCCATGAGTTGCTAACCAAGGTTTTACATCCATACAAAAAAAAAAAAGACCCTCTCTTAAAGAGACACTGATGGTATAACCTAGTTGGGTAATGAAACATCTGCAAGAAAACCGCTAAACTCAGAGACTACCACGTAACACGGTTCATTTTGTTTGTCAGAAAGTCGCAAAAGGGGATCATTGGACTCTGGGACAGTACAACCGTCGTAAATATGAGTCGGTTGCCAAGCGTCTGAATTTTGATCGTGTGACCGCAAGGATGACCATTTGTCGTAAGTGTGAAAAATGGTCACAAGTCACTTTTTTCAATGCCTTTGTAACTTCGAATGGTCACTAAACAAATAGTTGGAAGTCGAGGACTACCTGTGGTTGGACACTAAACCAAGCATATTCTCATGTCAAGACACTGACTTCTTCTTTTAACAACCCCATAATCCCTTGTGGAGTGGTCTGGGCAACTGAATGGAGCCGGATGCCCTTCCTGTCACCGATGCAGAGTTTCATTCAGCATATACTGGATATTCTCATGGTGCCCAGAGAGAGAAATATCTGCCTCTACCTAGGATCGAACTCAGATTGTGAGGCGAGAGCTCCACCTCTAGGCCACTGCACCACTCCACTCTCATGTCAAGACATCCCTAGTTTAAATCCAGCCAATTCACCCCAAGATCTGGACGACCCCAACAACTCTGCTGTTATTTAGAAGAGCTTTTCATGTGGGCCTTCAGCGAGGGAGAGGGAGATGCTTTATTGTAAATTTTGCTGGATTATTCTGAACTGCCCAGATACAGGTTTAATAAATTATTATGATAGGTCACACAGTCAGCCAAATGTTTAGATTGGATTTGGCATTTTTATCCACCTATGCAGTCCTTCCCAAGGACCTGGGATGGGCCGATGTTGTTGTTTGACGATATTAAAGGTATTGTCACAGGATGTAAGCTGTTCCAAGGAAGGCTGCTCTTTGCAATTGACCGATAAGGATTTTGTCAATGCCAATGATGTTCAAGTAACACTCCAGATGTTTTGGAAGTATCATTAGTACTAGACAACCTGTGCCCTGTTGGGTCATTGTTTCAAAGGCATTTCCTTAGCTAAACAGAAAAATGGAATGCCCAAGAGTGGGCAAAAAACAATGGGACAAGAGTGACTTCTGACTTCCTGCTGGCTTCCCCATTGACCTTCCTTCCTCCCCATTGGCAGGAAGCATTGGAAATCTCCCTCCCTCCCTCCCTCCCTCCCTTCCTCTCCCCTCTTTCTTTTCCTTTTCCTTTCCTTTCCCTTTTTTCTCTTTCCTCCTTGTTCTTCTTGTTCTTCTCTCTCTTTTTACCCTTTCCTCCTTCTCCTCCTCTTCCCCTTTTCTTTCTTTCTTTCTCTCCTTCCTTCCTTTGTTCCCTTCGTCTTTCTTTCTTTCTTTCTTTCTTTCTTTCTTTCTTTCTTTCTTTCTTTCTTTCTTTTTCTTCCTTCCTTCCTTTCTCTCTCCCTCCTTCCTTCCTTCCTTTTCTTTTCTCTTTTCTTTTCTTTCTCTTTCTCTCTCTCTTTCTCTCCCTTTCTTCCCTTCTTCCTCCCTCCCTCTCTCCCTCCCTCCCTCCCTGCTTCCTTCCTTTTTTCCTTTTCTTTCTCTTTCTTTCTTTCTCTTTCTTTCTTTCTCTTTCTTCCTCCCTTCCTCCCTCCCTCCCTCCCTTTTCCATACCCTATCCTATCCTACTTCTCTTCCTCTCTCCTCCCTCCCCCTTCATCAGCCCTTCCTTCTCCTGGGAGCTGTCAACATTGGGAAACATTGATGGCAACAGATCACGGCTCACATTTTATCTCCATAGAATCTCTGCCAGTTTTTTAATTTGTATAAAGAAGCCAAGATCCACTTTCATAACCATAAATATGTAAATGCTTAAAAGGCCATTTGGTTGTCTTTAGATTCTTCTTCCATCAGTAAATCATTCATGGTCCTCTAATGTAAGAAACGCAGAGATGTAAGGTAAAAGAAGACAATGCTTTCTCTCACTGTTAAAATAAAGTACAGTGATTTGTGTTCCATATCTTCAAGAAGGATGAAGGCTACAGGCATTTCCTCTTGTTAAATATTTACTAAGTGAAGCCTGGTTCGTAGAGTATTAATGGCAGATTCACTATAGACAAGTATAACTTTCAGTCAGGGAGATGGAACTATCGAAAAATAGGCATTGCTCTTCTAAAACAGTAGTTCCATAAAGTTTGGGAGAACTCGATCCATCCATATGGCGTCACCAATTTAATCATCATGTGTTTGGAGAGCTGAGACCATAGGGTCTGTTTATGGTTCACGAAAACCTCAAAATTTGGCTTAATGAAATAAATCTTGGGTAAATACTGTCAGAAGAACAATTTGGGGTTGTAAGTGAAGCCGAGGTTGTGCAAGAATAAATCAAAATTAAATCTAGACAGCTGTGAGAAAAAAAGATTTATTTATTCCCCCAAACAAAAAGATTTGCCTGTGGGGTAGCTACACAGAAAATGGGATACAGAAAAGCTGTTTTTTAGGGGAACTTGTCCTTGGTGTGGGTCTTGAGGGGTGTGTATGTGTGTGCTGATTCTAGAGTGACACTTGAAGAGCATGGTTATGTGTTAAGTGTGTTAAGAGAAGTGTGTTGATTAAATCAAGCGATGTGGATTGGGTCTCTCTGTTTGAACTGTGAGTGTTATAATTATGTTTACATTGTGTTAAATGAGTTTTGCGTATTTGCTTGTGTGTCTTTACAATTTGAAGTAGCATATTTTTCTGACTATAAAACGGATTTTTTTGTCTCACAAAAGGGGGTGAAAATATCTGTGCATCTTATAACCAAATATTGCTGAATCCCCATCCACCCACCAGCCATTTTTTGGCCTCCACATGGCCATGTTTTCAGGTCTTTTTGGACCTATATTTGAGGCTTCTTTCAGCCCGTTTTTGAGGCCTTTTTCAGCCCATTTTTGAGGCTTTTTTCGGCTCATTTTTGGAGATTTTTCGGCCCATTCCATTTTTTGAGGCTTTTTTCAGCCCATTTTCAAGGCTTTTTTTCAGCCCGTTTTTTCCAAAAAAAGAAAGAGCCAAAAAAACCCTCAAAAACAGGCTGAAAAAAGCCTCAAAAATGGGCCAAAAAAAGGCTGGAAAAGGCCCAAAAGAAGGCCCCAAAAAGGGGAGACCTCTTCTAAATTTAGGTGCGTCTTATAGTCAGGTGCGTCTTATAGTCTGAAAAAATATGGTAAGTGTTTCTTTTCAATAGATTTTCCAGAATACAGGTGAGATATTACCTGGCTTAATGGAAGGTCTTTTCTACATGTTATTTTTCAATGTGCAAATGTTTCCAGGAGAAGCATTCAGTTACAGAACTCACACGTATAAGCTGAAATGCAACACTCAACAACTTCAAACATTTAATTTCAAAGAAAAACCAGAACGTCCAGTTGCCTCTTGAAAAAGCACCTTTGGGATACTCAACAAATTTATACTACACAGTCTGCTTTACCTATACTCCATTTGTGGTAGAAGATCATAAAACCTTGGTCTGTTGCATTTTTCCCTTCGGGTGGCCAGTGAAACTTCAGAGAACAAGAGCAAATGACTCCACATTCCCGATTACAGAAGAAGCTACAGATTTTGTATGCATAAATGCACAAAAGAAAATAAATACAACTCAGTTTTCAGCTGAACAAACTGTGTCAAGCTCACCCTTGTGCCTATACAATCCTTTATTCAACTGTTGTTCCGTGAAAGTCAATTTGAAGAACCTACTCTCTTATTTAGCTTTACGCTAGGCAATAGAGTTTATGATCCATCAACATAGGTCTCTCTTCTGATTGTTCTTCAAGAAAGTTCCTCTATCAAGTAAGAGTTGTTGTAAAAAGTTGTGGTCAGGTAAGATTTGAGGGTTAACCAAAATATGTGGACAAGCAAGAGTTGGTTAAAATAGATAGCTATATACACGTTTTAAAATAAATAAAATAATTACTATGTTTCCCCGAAAATAAGACCCAACTGGAAAATAAGCCCTAGCATGATTTTTTTCAGGATGCTCGTACTATAAGCCCTACCCCCAAAATAAACCCCAGTTAAGATTGTCAGCCAGTTGCATTTAGTACTGTATTTCCCCAAGAATAAGAGCTAGCTGGAAAATAAAATCTAATGCATCTTTTGGAGGAAAAATTAATATAAGACCTGGTCTTATTTTTAGGGACATACAGGAATATCGTGGCCACCTTATCTTAGTAGACCCAAACTGGAAATTATTTTAAAGTCCTAAGGAATGTTTTAATCATCTCAGGGAACGTGAAACCAAAATGTCACACATCTAAGGGCTGTGGATCACCTTTATTCTATAAAAAAGCCAGAAGGCAACTGCTGGGATAGGTAAGAAGCTTCTGAGAGAAGACACAGAGAAACCTGCAGGTAACTGAGCCCAACCTGTGTACTATTGCTGCCTTGTTGGTTTAGCCTGTAGCACGGGTGACAACTTTAAGACTTGTGGACTTCAACTCCCAGAATTCCCCAGTCAGCATTCTGGGGAATTCTGGGAGTTGATGTCCACAAATCTTAAAATTGCCAAGATTGAATATCCCTGGCTGGAATAATATTTCCCTGAAACTAAATGAGATTGTATCTTTCTTCTTTATGAATATATGATTGTAATAATAATCACTCTCCCACTTCTTCCTTTTATTCCTTCTCTAGGAGATCGATCTTTCGATCATCGGCTCAGGATCCTTCATTCCCAATTTCTCTTTCATTCCTCCCTTCTGAACACTTGGATAATTAAATCCTTCCACCCACCCACCCATGCATCCATCCGTCTCCCAGCTCTCGCGACTGAACCAGGCAAACAGAGCTGGTGGTATTTTCACAGCGACCCAGGCGCGTCCCTTGTAGCTTAATGGGGGCCTGTGCAATCACACGCAGGGAACATAATGCGCCCTCCCAGCGAAAATTTGCATAAAGGATAAATAAGAGAATCACAATGTGAAGTTTATTCATTTTTAAATCCTGCCGTGTTTGTGATTGAAGGCCCAAGCTCAGATGTTTTCCTGATGTGTACCATTAAGGCTCAGGGCTGTGCCTAATGCCTCTTCTGGTACTCTGAGGGGATGGTAATGTGGACATTTCCCACACTGGGGTCTCATTTTCAGCATGTACCACTTGACTAGGGAGCGGGGTGGGGTGGGGGGTTGAGCTGCATTCGGCATTATCTTGCAGCAGGCCTGTTCTCTTTCATTTACTATAACCGAACCAGCGCATTAAATACAAAACATATTAGTGTTCTCGAAAAAACCCTGGAGGGTCTTTTACTGCTTTCCCGTCAAAGGAGGGGTACATTCCTAGAGGGAAAATGCAGGTATTTTGCCATGCCGTGACTGGCGTGTAGGAGACTGGCATGAATGCAGCCGATGGAGGGACGCGTTCCCTTTTCACCAACTTGGAGGAGACAGTGAGAACCAAAGCAATCTGACCACCTTATTGAAGATCTGGGTCGCACACCGACTTGCCTTCGTGGCTATGAGTCTACTGGAGATATTTCAACAGTCCAAAAAGATATTCTTATAAAGATACCCATGTTGGCAGCTGAATTAGATACTCAGCAGTTGCCCACATAATGTAGAAAAATAGAAAACACACCATCCACAACTTCAAAAAAAAAAAAAAAAAAAAAAGAGGAAGGGGTGGGCCAGGGGGTGGTCTTAAAATTTTTTAGCAAAGGATTCTCTGCCCGGTTGCTGGGTGGGCATGGCCTAGTCGGCCTCCTGCACCACAGGGTGGCCTTTTTGCCCTCCCCGGGCTCCGGAGGGTTTCCTTGAGCAGCTGGGAGGGCAAAAACAGCCTTCCCAAGCTCCAGGGGCCCTCTGGAGGCCAGAAATGGCCCGTTTCTGGCCTTTGTGAATTTCCGGTAGGCCTTTTTATGCCCTCCCCGACTCGGGTTGCCAGGTGTCCACTATCTGAGCGGATAGTCCGCTTTTTTCACATTATGTTCACTATTTTTTTTTCACAAAATAGTGGACATTTTTTTTATTCAAAAGCTTTATGATGAAATGGTACGTAATCTAAAGCTGTACAGTCTAAGAGAATAAGGATAGGAGAATCGCGTTTTGTCTTTTTTTTTCATAAGTTACAATGAGACAAAGATCGAATATCCATTGAACTCGATTCTCCGAAAAAATTAATGATGAGATTAAAATAAAAATATATTATAAAATTATGTACAGTTCACATTTTAAAAATGTATTGTAGCTTGTGTCGACTGACCTAAAATGGCATGTTAAAATGTTTGTAAGAAAATATATAATTTAATTGTAAAATATTTTTTTTATTTTTTTACTACTTAACCCCCCTGCTTGTCCGCTATTTTTTGGAACCCTATCCCCGAGCCTCCGCACATGCCTTGCACTTACCTGCATCCAAAATGGGCCACGTGGGGACTCCTGGGAGAGGAGAGGTGGGATGGGGTGGGCCAGCCAAGAGTGGGATTTGGGGGTTCTCTGAACTGCACAGAATTTTAGCTAGAGGTTCTCCCGAACCACAGTGAACTCCCAGCAGCCCACCCCTGGATGGGCCTGCATAATGTCTGAATGTGTCCATGTGACATGGATTTGAAAGTAATGGGATTAAAAACTGGAAATGTAATTTACTACAATAGCAAAACTAAGAATAATGACCTCTTGCTCTACCCCAGGGCTGCCAAACTCGTGGCCCGTGGGCCAGATGCGTCATGTGCTGGCCACGCCCATACCAGTGAAGGGAAAAAAGTCACAATACGTCATGTGATGCCGCCATGACGACCTGAGTTTCACACCTCCGCTCTACATGATCACTACTAACTTCAATCAATCAATCAATCAGAATAGAGCTGGGAGGGACCTTGAAGGTCTTCTAGTCCAGCCCTGCTCAAGCAGGAGACCCTATAGTACCATTCCAGACAAGTGACTGTCCAGTCTCTTCTTAAAAACCTCCAGTGATGAAGCATCCACAACTTCTGGAGGCCAGCTGTTCCACTGGTTAATTGTCCTCACTGTTAGGAAGTTTCTCCTTAGTTCCAGGTTGCTTCTCTCCTTGATTAGTTTCCATCCATTGTTTTTTGTCCTGCCTACAGATACTTTGCAAAATAAGTTTATTTATTACATGTATTTATATGCTGCCATTCTCCCGAAGGACTCAGGGCGGCGAACACAAGTTAAGAAACAAGTACAATAAAATCCCATTTTAAACCAAATAACTAATTAATAGTAAATAATAAAGCCCGGAATCAGAGTCAGCTTATTTGTTTGAATAGCCAAGTCTTCAGGTCCCGGCGGAAGGAACGGAGATCAGGAGCCATCCGGAGCTCGGTAGGTAATTCATTCCAGAGGGTGGGAGTACCCACAGAGAACGCCCTACCCCTGGGCATAGCAAGATGACATTGGCTCGCCATCGGAACCCTGAGGAGAGCGGCCCTATGTGAGCGAACAGGACGGTGAGAGGCAGGCAGGAGAAGGTCCTGCAAATACCCCGGACCTAAGTCATGTAGGGCCTTATAGGTGAGAACTAGCACCTTGAAGCGGACCCAGAGAACCACTGGTAACCAGTATAGCTCACGCAGGAGAGGTGTTATATGGGAGTAACGAGGGGCTCCCGTAACAACCCGTGTGGCTGCATTCTGGATCAGCTGGAGTCTCTGGGTGCATCTCAGGGGCAGGCCCATGTAGAGGGAATTGCAGTAATCCAAGCGGGAAGTAACCAGGGCATGAGTGACTGTGCGAAGGTCATCTCGGTCCAGGAAAGGGCGCAACTGGCGCACCAGGCGAACCTGTGCGAAGGCCCCCCTGGTCACGGCCGTTAGATGGTCTTCTAGGGACAGCCGAGCAAACCCCCTCCCTTTGTGGCCACCTCTCAAACATTGGAATACTGCTATCATGTCATCCTTAGTCCTTCTTTTCTCTAGACTAGCCAAACCCAAATCCTACAACCGTCCTTCACATGTTTTAGTCTCCAGGCCTTTAATCATCCTAGTTGCTCTTCTTTGCACTATTTCCAAAGCCTCCATATCTTTTTTGTAATGTGCTGAACAAAACTGGATGCAGTCTTCCAGCTGTGGCCTTACTACCGGTATCAACTTAATGGATAATGGTTAAGTGTCTTTATCTTCAATAGATTTGGATAACAAGCCTCTCTTAACAGAATAACAGAGTGGGAAGGGACCTTGGTGGTCTACTAGTCCACCCCCACCCCCACTCAAGGAAGAAATCCTATACCATTTCAGACAAATGATTGTCTGATCTCTTCTTTAAAATCTCCGCTGTTGGAGCACCCATCATCTCTGGAGACAGAGATGGAGCCGTTCCACTAATTTATTGTCTAACTGTCAGGAAATTTCTGCTTTGTTCTACTTGGGCCCTCTCCTTGCTTAAGTCTTCTTAAACTCAGAATATTTGAAAATACAGGGCCATCTTTTGTATAGCTGGACACACAAATGCAGATTAGACAAGTGGAACTCTCAGCTAAAAATAGGATATCCAATTAATAAAGAAATAAAGGACAGCAACTTTTAGCCACTGATCATGTAACCAGGGGGGTACTGCAAGGGTCATAAGCAGGGGTGAAATGCTCCCAGTTCGGACTGGATCGCCCGATCCGGTAGCGATGGTGGTGGGTGGTTCGGAGAACCGATAGCAAAAATCTCTGCGCCCCCCACCCATGCCCAGCTGAGCCGCATGATCATCAGAGGCTTTTTTTTAACTTTTAAAAGCATTTTTTCATCGGAAGAGGTTGTAGAAAAAATGCTTTTAAAAGTAAAAAAAAAAAGCCTCTGATGATTGCGCGGCTCAGCTGGGATCATCAGGGGCTTTTCAAAGCATTTTTTTCTGCAACCTCTTGGCCGAAGAGGTGGTAAAAAAAAATGCTTTGAAAAGTCTCTGACGATCCCAGCTGAGTTGCCTGATCGGCAGAGAGCTATTTTTAAAAAAATAGCTCTCTGCCGATCAGGCAACTCAGCTGGGATCGTCAGAGAGGTATTTTCAGACAGAGAGGTTCTCCGAACTACTCAAAATTTCCGCTACCGGTTCTCCAGAACCTGTCAGAACCTGCTGGATTTCACCCCTGGGTCAAAGCAATGGAACATCCTAAGATTTGGCGTCTTTGTGTAAATGCTCACAAGACTATTGCAATCTTAGGTAAAACCTTGCATTAGCAAGATGATACGGTATATCTCAATCCATGAGATTTCATATCCGAAATCATGTTTGTTTTAAATTTAGGGTGTTTCTATTGGGAAGATTGTGGGTATCTTTTTGCCAACGCATGCTCTAACTCCGTTCATGTGCACCCGCCATTTTTATTAGAATTAAAATTCTTTATTGGCCAAGTGTGATCGAACACACAAGGAATTTGTCTCCGCTGCATAAGCTCTCTGTGTACATACAAGCCACAAGTCATAAATCATGATTATAATTATAAAATACATTCATCCTAAATCATAAGATACAACGCTCAGTGATAGTCATAGATACTAAATAAGCAATCAACATAAATCACACTGGATAGACACAGTTAAAACAATTGCCTTACACTTGAATCATGCTTTCCTTTCCACAGAATTTCAATCTTCAGCTATTTGCAAAACGAACATTAGCGCGTGAAGTTTTTCCTGCTTGTATTCCCAGCCCAACTAAGCTCTCCTAAACTTTTCATTACCTCCAGTAGTAGGAAACTACTGCGTGAAATATCCTCTTGCAAAGGGTTGCCCTGGCCACACTTTCAAATTTTTATTTCCTCTTTAAGCAGGGACGCTCCTTCAAACCAGGGGTGAAATCCAGCAGATTCTGACAGGTTCTGGCGAACCGGTAGCGGAAATTTTGAGCAGTTTGGAGAACCTGCAAATACCACCTCTGGCTGGCTCCAGAGTGGGGTGGGAATGGAGATTTTGTAGTATCCTTCCCCCAGGAGTGGGGAGGGAATGGGGATTTTGGAGTATCCTTCCCCCAGGAGAGGGGAGGGAATGGAGATTTTGCAGTATCCTTCCCCCAGGAGAGGGGAGGGAATGGAGATTTTACATTATCCTTCCCCCAGGAGTGGGGAGGGAATGGGGATTTTGCAATATCCTTCCCCCAGGAGTGGGGAGGGAATGGAGATTTTGCAATATCCTTCCCCCAGGAGTGGGGAGGGAATGGGGATTTTGCAATATCCTTCCCCCAGGAGTGGGGAGGGAATGGAGATTTTGCAATATCCTTCCCCCAGGAGTGGGGAGGGAATGGGGATTTTGCAACATCCTTCCCCCAGGAGTGGGGAGGGAATGGAGAATTTCTAGCGATTCATCCAACCAGCGGTTTAACAGCACTTTATAATTGGCCTGTTTCTATGTGACTCTAAAAAAGTAAAAAAGTAAAAAAACAAAAAAGAAGAAGTTTGCAGGCCAACTTCCTTTGGCGCTAGCGATAAACCACCTTTACATGTGGAAATATTTGAAGATGTTTTTAATCTTCGATAGGAAACTGTTCCCAGCGTTTGGAAAGAGGCTGTGAAACCTGGTCAGATGCCCTGAAGGAAAAGGCATGTGCGGCTTTAGGGCCAAGAGAAGAGCACCCTTCCCTCCTTAAATAAACCTCCTTAAATAAATAAATCCTTCTCTCTTTAAAACCTTCTTCTCCCCCATAGCTTTAACCTTAAACTGTCCACCGTGGAACTCACCCCATTCCTAAGAGGTCTGTGAGGGGGCATGCATAGACGCCCCAGCGTGCTTACCGTTGCTGTCCTACTGTCCCCATTTATTTGTACTCATTTCATATGCTCATGTCCATGTTTATACTTGTACCTGTTATGCACACTGAGAGCCTATGCACCAAAGACAAACTCCTTGTTTGTCGAATCACACCTGGCCAATAAAGAATTCTATTCTATTCTATTCTATTCTATTCTATTCTATTCTATTCTATTCTATTCTATTCTATTCTATTCTGTTAATTCCATTCTATTCCATTCCATTCCATTCCATTCTACTCCATGTTTTCTTTTCTTTTCATTTTTCTTTTCTTTTCTTTTCTGTTCTGTTCTGTTCTATTAATTCCATTCCATTCTACTCTGTGTTTTCTATTCTATTCTATTCTATTCTATTCTATTCATTCCATTCCATTCCATTCCATTCTACTCCATGTTTTCTTTTCTTTTCTTTTCTTTTCTTTTCTTTTCTTTTCATTCCATTCCATTCCATTCCATTCCATTCCACTCCATGTTTTCTATTCTATTCTATTCTATTCTATTCTATTCTATTCTATTCTATTCTATTCTATTCTATTCTATTCTATTCTATTCTATTAATTCCATTCCATTCCATTCCATTCTACTCCATGTTTTCTTTTCTTTTCTTTTCTTTTCTTTTCTTTTCATTCCATTCCATTCCATTCCATTCCATTCCATTCCATTCCACTCCATGTTTTCTATTCTATTCTATTCTATTCTATTCTATTCTATTCTATTCTATTCTATTCTATTCTATTCTATTCTATTCTATTAATTCCATTCCATTCCATTCCATTCTACTCCATGTTTTCTTTTCTTTTCTTTTCTTTTCTTTTCTTTTCTTTTCATTCCATTCCATTCCATTCCATTCCATTCCATTCCATTCCACTCCATGTTTTCTATTCTATTCTATTCTATTCTATTCTATTCTATTCTATTCTATTCTATTCTATTCTATTCTATTAATTCCATTCCATTCCATTCTACTCCATGTTTTCTATTCTATTCTGGTACAAGTTTGACAAACAAAACAAAACAAAACAAAACAAAACAAAACAAAACAAAACAAAACAAAACAAAACAAAACAAAACAAAACAAAACAAAACAAAACAAAACAAAACAAAACAAAACATATATTCTCATCTTTTCTACAGGTATAATCAATTTCCACACTCGTCCAAAAGAGTAGGGGGATTTATTGGGGTGTGTGCGCGCGTTTCCCCCGTTCTCTCTACCAGCGCGCCTGGCTGGCTGCTGTCATCCTCTGCCGTTTTGGTAAATGGCGAGTTAAACAGATATATCCAAGCGTAAAATCTAAAAAATGTTCCCCGTGGGTACCCGGAGGGCGTTGTTTGAAATCAACTACATATCAATTGAGCGTCGGCGAGCGGATCCGATGATACATTCCGGGCCACGGACGCCTTATAAATTACTTTTCCTCCTCTTTTTTTTTTTTTCCTTTCCTCTTTCCCTTTTTCTTTCCAAGCCTCGCCTCCGCTCCCCAGAGGCCTGCGATGGAGCGCGGCGATGGGGTCGGAGAAATGTTTGCGCCGCTTGAAAAGCCAGCACACCATTAGGGGTGGGGGTGGGGGGGCTTCACGGGCCAGGCGGCCAACGCCCCCCCCTTCTTCACCTCCCCATCATCCCCTTCCCTTCTCCGCCTTGCTCTCTTTTTTTTCCCTTTCTCCGCGATCCCCTCCTTTCTCTCTCTCTCCCCCCCTGTAAATACAAGGTTAGATTGGTGGGGGGCTCCACGGGCTAGGCGGCCAGCGCCCCCCCTTCTTCACCTCCCCATCATCCCCTTCCCTTCTCCGCCTTGCTCTCTTTTTTTTCCCTTTCTCCGCGATCCCCTCCTTTCTCTCTCTCCCCCCCCTGTAAATACAAGGTTAGATTGGTGGGGGGCTCCACGGGCTAGGCGGCCAGCACCCCCCCTTCTTCACCTCCCCATCATCCCCTTCCCTTCTCCGCCTTGCTCTCTTTTTTTCCCCTTTCTCCGCGATCCCCTCCTTTCTCTCTCTCCCCCCCCTGTAAATACAAGGTTAGATTGGTGGGGGGGCTTCACGGGCCAGGCGGCCAGCGCCCCCACCTTCTTCACCTCCCCATCATCCCCTTCCCTTCTCCGCCTTGCTCTCTTTTTTTCCCTTTCTCCACGATCCCCTCCTTTCTCTCTCTCCCCCCCTCCCCTCTGTAAATACAAGGTTAGATTGGTGGGGGGCTCCACGGGCTAGGCGGCCAGCGCCCCCCCTTCTTCACCTCCCCATCATCCCCTTCCCTTCTCCACCTTGCTCTCTTTTTTTTCCCTTTCTCCGCGATCCCCTCCTTTCTCTCTCTCCCCCCCTGTAAATACAAGGTTAGATTGGTGGGGGGCTTCACGGGCCAGGCGGCCAGCGCCCCCACCTTCTTCACCTCCCCATCATCCCCTTCCCTTCTCCGCCTTGCTCTCTTTTTTTTCCCTTTCTCCGCGATCCCCTCCTTTCTCTCTCTCCCCCCCCTCCCCTCTGTAAATACAAGGTTAGATTGGTGGGGGGCTCCACGGGCTAGGCGGCCAGCGCCCCCCCTTCTTCACCTCCCCATCATCCCCTTCCCTTCTCCACCTTGCTCTCTTTTTTTTCCCTTTCTCCGCGATCCCCTCCTTTCTCTCTCTCCCCCCCTGTAAATACAAGGTTAGATTGGTGGGGGGCTTCACGGGCCAGGCGGCCAGCGCCCCCACCTTCTTCACCTCCCCATCATCCCCTTCCCTTCTCCGCCTTGCTCTCTTTTTTTTCCCTTTCTCCGCGATCCCCTCCTTTCTCTCTCTCCCCCCCCTCCCCTCTGTAAATACAAGGTTAGATTGGTGGGGGGCTCCACGGGCTAGGCGGCCAGCGCCCCCCTTCTTCACCTCCCCATCATCCCCTTCCCTTCTCCGCCTTGCTCTCTTTTTTTTCCCTTTCTCCGCGATCCCCTCCTTTCTCTCTCTCCCCCCCCTCCCCTCTGTAAATACAAGGTTAGATTAAATTACCGCGGGCTCTATTGTCTGTTTGTAATTCTCCGCGCACGCCGTGCTGCTAATAAACGGGCAATTTAGACAATTCTTGGCCGCGGCGGCTGCCAGCGCATCAGCCACTTAATTACTCCCGGCTTGGCCGCGCTATAAGCTTTGGAGGGCATCGCCGCTCCGGAGGCTCCCGGGGCCCGGGCGGTTTAACAGATGAACAGAATTGGAAGGGACCTTGTAAGGTCATCTAGTCCAACCCTCCAACCCCCACCCGCCCAAGCATGAGGAGACCCTACTACCTACACCATTGCTGACAGATGGCAGTCCAGTCTCTTCTTGAAAGCTTCCAATATTTCAGGGACTGCCACAGAGAGGTGGGGTGCGGGGTGGGGGGGGTCAAGCCAGTGGTGAAATCCACATTTTTTTTTGCCCACCGGTTCTGTGGGCGTGGCTTGGTGGGCGTGGTGTGGCTTGGTGGGCGTGGCAAGGGAAGGATACAGCAAGAGCCTGGATAGCAAAGCAGACTAATCAGTGGTGGGTTCCTCCCGATTCGGATAACGGTGAAGATATGACGTCACCGAACCGGTTCTCCCCCCCTCCACCCACGTTATTCTTACCTTTTATTTGGTCCCACCCCCAATCTATTGCTGCCTCCTGAGTCCCAGCTGATGACTAGAGGGAAAAAAAAATGTTTAAACTCTTGCCCAGGGGCTTCAAAGGGCCGTGCTACAGCTGATCAGTGTTAAAAGCAAACAAATAAGTTGGGTCGTAAGTGCGAGGACTGGTCGTAAGTGCGAGGACCTTCCAGAAATGACTCTGACCAGCTAGCCACGCCCACCTAGTCGCATGACATCCAAGCCACGCCCACAAAATAAGCCACGCCCATAGAACCGGTAGTAAAAAAAAAATTAGAACCCACCCCTGAGACTAATGCATTGTAATTTAACTCCAGCTGTCTGCAATTAGTAAGTTTGAATCTTGCCAGGCTCAAGGTCGACTCAGCCTTCCATCCTTTCTAAGGTAGGTAAATTGAGGACCCAGTTTGTGGGGGCAATAAGCTGACTTTGTATAAAAATATACAAAGGTACGAAGGCTATTGCCTAACACCTTGTAAGCCTCCCTGAGTCTCCGGAGAAGGGCGGCATATAAATCAAATTTTTTTAAAAAAATCCCCTTTCTCTCCCTACTTTGGGGCCAGCCAGAGGTGGTATTTGCTGGTTCTCCAAACTACTCAAAATTTCCGCTATGGGTTCTCCAGAATCTGTGAGAACTTGCTGGATTTCATCCCTGGGTCAAGCGGTTCTGTGGGCGTGGCTTGGTAGGCGTGGTGTGGCTTGGTGGGCGTGGTTTGGTGGGTGTGGCAGGAGAAGGATATTGCAAAATCTCCATTCCCACCCCACTCCGGGGCCAGCCAGAGGTGGTATTTACCAGTTCTCCAAACTACTTAAAATTTCTACTACCGGTTCTCCGAACTACTCAAAATTTCCCTATAGATTCTCCAGAATCTGTGAGAACCTGCTGGATTTCATCCCTGGGTCAAGCTGTTTTCTAAACCACCCGACGGCCAGATAAGGAATCATGGATGGAAACTGACTGAGGAGCGATTCAACCTAGAAATGAGGAGGAACTTTTTGACAGTTGAGAACAATCAACCAATGGAACAGAAGTTGCCTTTGGAAGTTGTGGGAGCTTCATTACTGGAAGCTTTCAAGAAGAGACTGGGCTGCCCTCGGTCAGAAATGGTGTAGGGTCTCCTGCTTGAGTGGGGGTGGGTGGGTGGGTTGGACTAGATGACCTATAAGGTCCCTTCCAACGCTGTTCATCTGTATTGCTTCCAGTGGTGAAGCTCCCACAACTTCTGAATGCCATTGGTTGATTGTTCTCACAGTCAGAAAATTTCTCCTTATTTCTAGGTTGAATCTCTCCTTGATCAGTTTCCATTCATGATTCCTTGTCTGGCCTTCAGGTGCTTTGGAAAATAGGTTGACCTCCTCCTCTCTGTGGCAGCCCCTCAAATATTGGAAGACTGCTATCATGTCTCCCCTGGTCCTTCTCTTCACTAGACTAACCATGCCCAGTTCCTGCAACTGGTCATCGTATGTTTTGGTCTCCAGTCCCCTGATCATCCTGGTTGCTCTTCTCTGCACTCTTTCTAGAGTCTCAACATCTGTTTTATAGTGTGGTGACCAAAACTGGATGCAGTACTCTAGGTGTGGTCTTACTAAGGCTTTATAGATTTGTATTATCACCTCACTTGATCTTGAGTGTATCTCCCTGTTAATGCAGTTTAGGATCGCATTGGCTTTTTTGGCTGCCACCACACAATGTTGGTTCATATTGAACTGGTTGTCCACTAAGACTCCAAGATCACTCTCACAGTTAGTGCTATTAAGCCTGGTTTCACTCGGTCTCTTTGTTTACTTTTGGTTTTTCTTGCCTAAGTGTAAGACTTTACTTTTTCTACACTGAATTTCATTTTGTTAGATAGGAACCAGCGTTCAAGTCTGTCAAGATCCATCTGTATCTTGAGTCTATGACCTAGGGCAGGGGTATCAAAATGGCGGCCCACGGGCCAGATGCATTGCACGCAAGCCACGCCCACCTTGGTTCTACAAAGGCAAAAAACATCATGATACGTCATGATACATCACGTGACATGATTGAGTTTGATACCTGTGGTCTAGGGTGTTGGCTATTCCTGCCAGCTTAGTATCATCTGCAAATTTGGTGAGTTCCCCTTCTATTCCCTCATTTAAGTCGTTTATGAATATATTGAAGAGTACTGTGCCTAAGATGGAACCTTGTGGTACCCCATTGCTTACTTCCCTCCATGTAGACGTAGTACCATAATGGTACTATGGCCATGATGGTGAACCTATGGCACGTGTGCCACAGGTGGCACACGGAGCCATGTCTCCTGGCATGCCAGCTCAGCTCCGGCACTAGGAGTCTCTGGAGGCTGGGGAGAGCAAAAAAGTCACATCCTGTCCAACCGGAAGTTGGGAAATGGGCCGTTTCGGGCCTCTGGAGGGCCTCCGAGGGGGTGGGAAAGGCTGTTTTCGCCCTCCCCAGATGCATAGAGAGGATCTGGAGCTAGGTGAGAAAGAAAAATGGGTCTACCGGGCCATTGCGTGCCAGGAGCGGGGTGGGTGGGTAGGGGGATCACACATGCGTGGGGTGGGGCGCATAGAATTATGGGTGTGGGCACATATGCGCGAACCTTCCCCGTCCCCCCCTTCCCCTACAGCCATCACTGTACTATGGTGTTGGGTAATGGACTGGCTTGGCCACCTCCTCATCTTCCTCGCTCCTCATCTTCTTTGCTCCTCTGTCGGGGTTTATGTACAGGTAGCCCCTGACTGATGACCCCACTGGAGCCCAACATTTCTGTCGCTAAGCGAGACAGTTGTTAAGTGAGTTCTGCCACCGTTTTATGACCTTTCCATCCGCAGCTGTGTAGTGAGTCGCTGCAGCTTCTAAGTTACTAACACGGTTGTTAAGTGACTCTGTCTTGCCCGTTGACTTTGCTTTGTCAGGTCACCACAAGGTGATCACGGGACTCTGTAACCATCTTAAATATGAACCAGTTGCCAAGTGTCATAAATTTTAACCACGTGACTATGGGGATGCTACAACGGTGGTAAGTGTGAGAAATGGTCACTTGGGAAGTCACTTTTTTCAGTGCCGTTGTAACTTCAAACAGTCCCTAAACAAATAGTTGTAAATCAAGGACTACCTGTATTTATTTTCCGAGTCTAAAACACCTTACATTAAAAAGAGAAATATCATATTTAAATTAGTAGAATGATCCAGATAAGGAAAGCCTTCAATAACTATAGGATAAACATAAAAATTAAAACACAGAAGGAATTTAAAACATTGTTGTGATGTAATACAGCATTTGAGTCCCAGAAAGTAGTGGTTGGGATAGTTTTATTATTAGCCAGGAACAAATCATCTTTGGACATGGTTCATCAAGATTTTTCTATTGAATAGAATTAGACTAGACTAGACTAGACTAGAATACAGTGCAATGCAATGCAATTTATTTATGTTTATTTATTTTTCATTTTATTTGATTTATATGCTGCCCTATCTCCATTAGGACTCAGGGCGGCTCACAACAATAAAATATCCGAATAAAAGCGTGTTAAAATACATGTCAACCCTCCCCCCCCCAGTCCAGGCTGAACAGCCATGTCTTTAAGTCGTGGTGGAAGGTGCGGAGGTCAGGAGCCAACAGGAGCCCCAGAGGAAGTTGGTTCCAGAGGGTGGGAGCACCCACAGAGAAAGCTCTGCCTCTAGGGGTTGCCAGGCGACACTGTCTAGCCAACGGCACCCCGAGTAGGCCCTCCCTGTGAGAACGCACCGAGCGATGGGGAGCCGTTGCTGGTTGCAGATGGTCCGACAAATATCCTGGACCTAAGCCATGCAGATCATCACCAGCACATTGAATCTCACCTGGAGGGCAACCTGCAATGCAGTGCAGTGCAGTGCAGCGCAGCGCAGCGCAGTGCAGTGCAGTGCAACGCAACGCAACGCAACGCAACGCAACGCAACGCAACGCAACGCAACGCAACGCAACGCAACGCAACGCAACACAATAAATAGAATTGGAAGGGACCTTGGAGGTTTTCTAGTCCAACTCCCTGCTCAGGCAGGAAACCCTATATCATTTCAGACCAATGGTTGTCCAATCTCTTCCTAAAAACCTCCAGTGTTGGAGCATTCGCAACTTCTAGAGGCAGGCCCTCAAACTCAAGGCGGTGTGCTTAGATCTGGCCCGCGGGGCTGCCCTGGAAACAGTGAAAAATGTTTTCATTTTTCAGTGAGGGAAAAAAAAACAGTGAAAAAATGTTTTCATTGGCAGAGGATTGCAGGAAGCCATCCTAGCTGAAAATGAAGCTTGTGAGCGCTGCGTACGGCCCTCCCGGACTCCGTTTTCGCTGGCAGAGGATTGCAGGAGGCCGTCGCAGCCAGAAACAGAGCTCAGGAACCCCGTTTTCACTGGCAGAGCGTTCGGGCCACCAAAGGCACCCCCCAACACAAGTGACGTTGAACTGGCGACGTCCACCCCGGCGACACGAGGTCACGACCCTGATGTGGCCCTCAATCAGGGGTGAAATGCTCCTGGTTCGGACCCGATCGCCTGATCTGGTAGTGATGGTGGCGGATGGTTCGGAGAACTGGTAGCAAAAATCCCTTCCCCCCCCCCATGCCCAGCTGAGCCGCGTGATCATCAGAGGCTTTTCTAAAAAAAATTTAAAAGCATTTTTTCTACAACCTCTTCGGCCGAAAAAATGCTTTTAAAAGTAAAAAAAAGCCTCCGATGATCGTGCGGCTCAGCTGGTATCGTCAGAGGCTTTTAACCTCGGCCGAAGAGGTTGTAGAAAAAATGGTTTTAAAAGTTAAAAAAAAAAAAGTTGGCCATGCCCACTTAGTCACATTACCCCCCCACCAAGCCATGCCCACAGAACCGGTAGTAACAAATTTTACATTTCACCACTGCCCTCAATGAAATCGAGTTTGACACCCCTGGTTTATTAGTTTGTCTTAGTTTTTACCTTCTTGTTTAATTTTAAAAAAATAAAAATAATACTTTAAAAGAAAGAATATTAAAAGTCTGAAAGTACAAATCTCCCGCCGTTCCCTTTACATCTTGATAACTTAGGGAAAGTCTCTCCTGAACCTTTTGCTCCAATGACAGTGTAGCTATGGGCTATGCTACCTCTTATCTAACTCTTCCTTAGGCTATATTTATTTGCCTGATCTCCGAAGGCTCTGATTTCTGAAGGAGGAGCCCCAGTCAAGATGGAAGCCTTAAGCCCTTTCTCAACCCTGGCAGCTTTCAAGCTGCCTGGAGTCCAACTCCCAGAATTCCCCAGCCAGACATGCTGGCTAGAGAATTCTGGGAGTTGAAGTCCACAAGTCTTAAAGTTGCCAAAGTTGGAGACCCTTGCTCTAGGGGAGTGTTTCTCAACTAGGTCAACTTTAAGATGCATGGATTTCAACTTTCCAGCTGGCTGGGGAATTCTGGGAGTGGAAGTCCACATATCTTCAAGTTGGTAAGGTTAGAATAGAATAGAATAACAGAGTTGGAAGGGACCTTGGAGGTCTTCTAGTCCAACCCTCTGCTTAGGCAGGAAACCCTACACCACTTCAGACAAATGGTTATCCAACATCTTCTTAAAAACTTCCAGTGTTGGAGCATTCACAACATCTGGAGGCAAGTTGTTCCACTGATTAATTGTTTTAACTGTCAGGAAATTTCTCCCTTAGTTCTAAGTTGCTTCTCTCTTTGATTAGTTTCCATCCATTGCTTCTTGTCCTGCCCTCATGTGCTTTGGAGACTAGCTTGACTCCCTTTTCTTTGTGGAAACCCCTCAAATACTTGAAAACTCAGTGGCGTAGGAGGCTAATGCCTCCTACTAAGGCAGCATTTAACATCCAGCTGCCTGCAATTACTGCGAGTTCAATTCTCACCAGGCTCAAGGTCAACTCAGCCTTCCATCCTTTCTAAGGTGGGTAAATTGAGGACCCAGTTTGTGGGGGCAATAAGATGACTTTGTATAAATATACAAAAGTATGAAGGCTATTGCTTAATGTATTGTAAGCCGCCCTGAGTCTCCGGAGAAGGGCGGCATATAAATCAAATAAAAAAAAAAAAGACCCCTATCATGTCACCCCTCGTCCTTCTTTTCATCAAACTAGATACCCCCAGTTCCAGCAACCTGAAAAGGTTGGGAAACAGTGCTCCAGGGTATCTATCCATCTCCAAGCAGGAGAAAATTTAGCCTTCTTGACCGCTAGTTCTGTGGTAAGGATACCATTTGGTAAGACACAACAATGGCCCGGTGTGAAGAATTCCTATTCCATCCTGGGCCAACCCTAAAATAGGAAACTATGATACTGGAATGTTTGCAGCAGCCCAAGTTTCCTATTTTAGGGTTGGCCCAGGATGGAATAGGAATTCTTCATGCATGAAGTTGCTTTATCTCAGCCTAGCAGGTGAAGAAGCCGAGATGCCAATAAGGGAACTCACTTTCCCCCTAGTTGACCAGGGTATCAGACGGAATAGTAGAGGTTCCAATTTCATATCGTTTACGTCACAGATACTGACAGATGCCAGGTATGCACTAAAGAGTTAGTCACCTGGGAGTCTCCTCTTCAGTGAATTTACACTATAGGCTAGCCCGCAAATGAGTTGTGCGACGTGTAACATAATCATCCTTTCCTTGAATTAATTTCAAAAGAAACTAATTCTGGTAACCTCTGTAGATGTACCGTATTTTTCGGAGTATAAGACGCGCCGGAGTATAAGATGCACCTACCTTTTTTGGTGAGGAAAAAGAAGAAAAAGAAATCTTCCTCTGCCTCTGCCTTTGAGCAATTTTGCCTCCTTGCAGCAAACAGCAAACAGCTTGCTTTACTTTCAGTTTCGTTTTCAGCATAGCTTGATTAGCTTGATTAGCACAAGGAAAAAAAAAATCTGCTCCAGCAATTTACCTCTTTGCAGCAAGCAGCAGAGCCCTGCGCAAAACAGCTGAGAGCAAATCAGCTGAGAGTTGGGAGGCTGATCCAATCAACTTGTCCTAATTAGGCTGTGCTGAAGCTGAAAGGAGCTGTTTTTTTCTTGCAAGGAGGTAACTGCTGCGAGGCAGAGGCCAAAGGGTGGGGACCAGTGGGTGAGCGGGGCTAAATTCGGTGTATAAGATGCACCTAAATTTTCACTCCCTTTTAGGGAGGAAAAAGGTGTGTTTTATACTCCGAAAAAATACGGTAGCTAGACAACAGCAGCCATGTAATACTCAAGTTACGACTGTAATTTGGGTCAGAATTTCTGTGGCTAAGCAAAGTGGTTGTTAAGTGAGCCCGGCCTGATTTTGCAACCTTTTTGCCATTCGTTCTTAAGCGAATCACTGAAGTGGTTAAATGAATCATGAAATTGCTAAACAAATGGGGTTTTCCCAGTTGACTTTGCTTGTCAGAAAGGGTGCAGATGGTGATCACGTTTCGGGGATGTTGTAACTTTGAAATGGTTGCTAAATGAATGGTGGGAAGTTAAGGAGCACCTCTATTCAAAACAAGAAGTGAAGTCACTAAATGGACCTGCAGTTACAAAGGATTGTGCGTTTGTGGACAAAATGCTGTAATAATAGTATTTTTAATAATGCAGAATAATAGCTCTGATTTTCTACCCAGTGATGTGCTGGCAGATTAAATCTTAGGAAAGAGTGAAGTTCTTAAGATTCAACTAAAAGTTTATGGAGATTCTCAGTCCTCCAGGTCATGGTTGTCCCAAAGGTGCTTTTTCAGGAGGCAACTGGACTTTCTTGTTTTTTCTTTGAAGACGTTTCGCTTCTCATCCGAGAAGCTTCTTCAGCTCTGATTGTATAGTGGATGGTCCATTCCCCATCCTTCCATTCCCCATCATCCAGTCAGAGCTGAAGAAGCTTCTTGAGCCCAAAATGTCTGCTGTTAAGTGAGACGTTTAAGTTCAGTGAGTTACGCCTCCATTCTACAACTTTTCTTGCCACCGTTGTTAAGTGAATCACCGCGGTTGATGTTAGTAACCCAGTTGTTTAAGTCAATCTGACTTCCCCATTGACTTGGCTTATCAGAAGGTCGCAAAAGGGGATCATATGACTTCGGGACACAGCAACGGTCATAAATATGAACCAGTTGCCAAGTGTCTGAATTTTGATCACATGATCGTGGGGATGCTGCAAAGGTCATAACTATGAAAAATGGTCATAAGTCATATTTTCAGTGCTGTTGTAACTTTGGTCACTAAAAAGCTGTTGTAAGTCAAGGTCTATCTGTCCTGTACTAGAGGAGTCCAGAAAAGTCAAAATGAGTGCTGCAAATGACAGAATAATAGAATAACAGAGTTGGAGGGAACCATGGAGGTCTTCTAGTCCAACCCCCTGTGCAGTCAGGAAACACTATGCCATTGTTGTGGCCCATATGCGGCCTGTGCAGCTAGTAGCTGATTCAGACAGCGAGGAGGTTGGTGTGGTGCTGAGTCAAACAATGAGGAGGCTGGAGAAGATGTGGTGCCAGAGGTGGGGATTCAGCCAGGGCCTTCAGAACCTCCAGAAGCTCCCTTAAGTGAAGAGGAAGAAGAGGAGGAGCCTTTTCTCGATGCACGGGCGCGCAGAGCTGCCAAAAGGCAGGAGTGGTTCCTCAGAAGGAGGTCTCCTCGAGAATAAGGCTTGGAACTAATTGGCCACTCACTCCCTTAGCCTATTTAAGGAGGAACACCAACTGAAGCAATTTGCAGGGAACAACTTTGTTCACATACCTTCGTGTCTTGTCTTGCTTATCTTATCAGCTTCCTGCAAATTGCTTCTGGGCATTCTGCCAACCACAGTAAGCTTTCAGTATTATTCTTTGAATTCTTGGCGGCTGTTAATGCAGTTAATTAACAGCCATTGTTGTAAAAAACTGGTTTATTTAGTAAACTAAGGTTTGAACGGACTTTGTGTGTGCTGCGTTCTTTGGGGTCCATAGCTGAGGCAGAACAGCCATTTCAGACAAATCGTTGTCCAATCTCTTCTTAAAAACTTCCAGTGTTAGAGCATCCACAACTTCTGAAGGAAAGGTGTTCCACTGATTAATTGGTCTGTCAGGAAATCTCCCGTTAGTTCTAGATTGTTGACTTTTTGATTAGTTTCCATCCATTGCTTCTAGTCTTGAGATGGAGGTGAGATTTATAAGCATCACTTGTCCCACGCAAGGAAAAAAAAGGGCAGGCCATGTCAGATATAAATAACCAGGAGCATCCGTTGAATTCAAACCGTAGAAAAGTTTATTATTGCTGCCTCTAATACAGGAATCTAGTCAACTAAGAGTCAAAACTAAATTGACACTAGTTAAGGGTCAACGGAATTCAC
Source organism: Arizona elegans (assembly GCA_022577455.1). Lineage (NCBI taxonomy): Eukaryota > Metazoa > Chordata > Lepidosauria > Squamata > Colubridae > Arizona > Arizona elegans. The sequence continues at coordinate 2,064,666 of JAKOOJ010000050.1, forward strand.
GGGGGGCGGGGGTGGGGCGCTGAACTTAGGGTTTTTGTGACAATGCATTGACTCGAGACTGATGATACATTTAACCCCTTCTTCCAGCTCAGCTTCTTCTTCTCCTAAAGGTAAAGGTAAAGGTTACCCTCGCACATATGTGCTAGTCATTCCTGACTCTAGGGGGCAGTGCTCATCTCCGTTTCAAAGCTGAAGAGCCAGCGCTGTCCGAAGACGTCTCTGTGGTCATGTGGCCGGCATGACTAAACCAGGGGTGGGTTCTTAATTTTTTTACTACCGGTTCTGTGGGCGTGGCTTATTTTGTGGGTGTGGCTTGGAGGCCATGTGACTAGGTGGGCGTGGCTAGCTGGTCAGAGTCATTTCTGGAAGGTCCTCGCACTTACGACCAGTCCTCGCACTTACGACCCGACTCATTTGTTTGCTTTTAACACTGATCAGCTGTAGGACGGTCCTTTGAAGCCCCATGGCAAGAGTTTAAACAGTCTTTTTCCCTCTAGTCATCAGCTGGGACTCAGGAGGCAGCAATAGATTGGGGGTGGGACCAAATTAAAGGTAAGAATAACGTGGGTGGGGGTGGGTAGGAGGGCGGGGGGGAGAACCGGTTCGGTGACGTCATATTGTCACTGCTACCGGCTCGGCCGAACCGGACCGAACCGGGAGGAACCCACCACTGGACTAAATGCTAAAGGCACACAGAACACTGTTACCTTCCCACCAAAGGTGGTCCCTATTTTTCTACTTGCATTTTTTACGTGCTTTCGAACTGCTAGGTTGGCTGAAGTTGGAACAAGTAACGGGAGCTCACCCCGTTATGCGGCACTAGGGCTTCGAACCGCTGAACTGCTGACGTTTCGATCGACAAGCTCAGCGTCTTAAACCACTGAGCCACCGCTCAGTCTACTTCTACAGGCCCACATAAGTTGTGTCCGCCATGTTGATATTCCTGGAGAGATCCTACAGTTTGATCTAATTGATCTAATCGTTATCTGTGCTTCAAATCTGACCTCTGTCAGCACTTCAACCTGTATTTACTCTAGTGCTGACATAAGAAGAAGAAGAGGGGCCAGCTGGCAAGAGGACGCTTGACACTTCACCTACTTATTTTCATTGAAGATAATATCCCCTAGGAGATGAGAGGGAGCGGGGGGCATTCCTGGGAGCTTAGGTAGTAGATATCGGGAGAGTGATTTGGAAGAAGGCCAATGAGACGCAGAGATTTGGGGAACGGAAAGGGAGGGTCTGGGGTCAGGAAGCCAGAGCTGGCTTCGCCATGAACGGGGCCAGATTGTTGTGCTTAATAAAATGAAAGATTTCTTCAAAGACTATCTGTTTGGAAATGCAATTTATTTTATTGGAAGATGATATCGAAACCTGACAACCTCCTTATGTAGCCCTTCAATGTTGGGTCCCTGGCTCCCAGACCATAAAATAAAATAAATAAATAAAAAAAAGAACCTACAACAACACCCTTTACTACAGGTTTAGTGGAGAAATTGAGTCTGATTGAAGGTCAGAAATAAACCCCAGCCTTTCAAAGATCTGGGACCGCCAAAGGTTATGCCTCTAAACGAAAGACCGCTTGATGCCCCCCAGAATAGAAAACCCAGTTTATTTATGGAAATGAATGTTATTTAATACCCGTTTATCTCTCTTCTTCTCCCCCAAACATCTAATGAAAGCTGAAGCAGGCAGGAGTCTCCACTCAGGAAAAAAAAAAGTGAATTTAAGCCCTTCAGATCTGCTTCTCTGATGCTTTGTTATAATGCTTCATTGGAACTGACACTTTGATAGCAGCAGTTTTTCTAGGAAGTGACCTTCAGTGGTGTCCATTGATTCCCAGTGGCTATCAACCACTCGCAATTGGACTGACAGGCTGGGTGAAAGGTCAGTCCTTAAATAAAGCTCCTGGATTACTAAAACACCTGAAGTTCGGATGAAAATGGAAATCTGCCACCTCATTTTATGTGACAGGTTACCGCTAATGATACTTTGGGAGTTGGGGACGATGCTCCCTCTTTAACCCACATGCACATTTTTTTTGTCCTGTTTACTATTCTGAAAGATTTCTTGGCCAGTTCTCACTAGGTTTGGGAGGACAGGATTCCAGGGGAAAAAAGGAAAAGTCCTTGAAGCTTTTGGAATGAATCGCCATCCTTTTAAAATATGGTGATTAAAAGAGTGTTTTTAATAGGAGGGGAATTCTGAGCCCTTAATATATTTGAATAATGGCAAAAATGATTTTTTCCCCCATAGATGTCTCACATGGGATACAATTAAACTATGAAGAGATTCAGAATAAGTGATTGCAGAATTAGTCTCTTCCTTTCCTTTCCTTTCCTTTCCTTTCCTTTCCTTTCCTTTCCTTTCCTTTCCTTTCCTTTCCTTTCCTTTCCTTTCCTCTCCTCTCCTCTCCTCTCCTCTCCTCTCCTCTCCTTTCTCTCCTTTCCTTTCCTTTCCTTTCCTTTCCTTTCGTTTCCTTTCCTTTCCTTTCCTTTCCTTTCTCTCCTTTCCTTTCCTCTCCTCTCCTCTCCTTTCCTTTCCTTTCCTCTCCTCTCCTTTCCTTTCTCTACTTTCCTTTCCTCTCCTCTCCTCTCCTCTCTTCTCCTCTCCTCTCCTCTCCTTTCCTTTCCTTTCTCTCCTCTCCTCTCCTCTCCTCTCCTTTCCTTTCTCTACTTTCCTTTCCTTTCCTTTCCTTTCCTTTCCTTTCTCTCCTTTCCTTTCTCTCCTTTCCTTTCCTTTCCTTTCCTCTCCTCTCCTCTCCTTTCCTTTCTCTCCTTTCCTTTCCTTTCCTTTCCTTTCTTTTCTCTCCTTTCCTTTCTCTCCTTTCCTTTCCTTTCCTTTCCTTTCCTTTCTCTCCTTTCCTTTCTCTCCTTTCCTTTCCTTTCCTTTCCTCTCCTCTCCTCTCCTTTCCTTTCTCTCCTTTCCTTTCCTTTCCTTTCCTTTCTTTTCTCTCCTTTCCTTTCTCTCCTTTCCTTTCCTTTCCTTTCCTTTCCTTTCCTTTCCTTTCTCTCCTTTCCTTTCTCTCCTTTCCTTTCCTTTCCTTTCCTCTCCTCTCCTCTCCTCTCCTTTCCTTTCTCTCCTTTCCTTTCCTTTCCTTTCCTTTCCTTTCCTTTCCTTTCCTTTCCTTTCCTTTCTTTTCTTTCCCTTCCCTTCCCTTCCCTTCCCTTCCCTTCCCTTCTTCACCTATTTATCCCCTTCCCTTTCCTTCATTTCCCTTCCCTCCCCTTGTTTTATCTTTTTCCTTTCCTTTCCTTTCCTTTCCTTTCCCTTCCTTTCCTTTCCTTTCCTTTCCTTTCCTTTCCTTTCCTTTCCTTTCCTTTCCTTTCCTTTCCTTTCCTTTCCTTTCCTTTCCTTTCCTTTCCTTTCCTTTCCTTCTTCATCCATTTATTCTAGGGGTGTCAAATTCACAGCCTGCAGGCCGGATGTATCATGTGCTGGCTCCACCCCTGCCCGGTTTAGCAAAGGAGAAAAAACCAGTGACAACGCGAGTTTGATACCCCTGATTTATTCCCTTCCCTTCCTTTCTTCACCCATTTATCCCCTTCCCTTCTCTTCCATTCTTCATCCATGTCTTCCCTTCTCTTCCCTTCTCTTCTTCATCCATGTCTTCCCTTCTCTTCCCTTCTCTTCTTCATCCATGTCTTCCCTTCTCTTCCCTTCTCTTCCCTTCCCTTCTTCATCCATGTCTTCCCTTCCCTTCCCTTCTCTTCCCTTCCCTTCTTCATCCATGTCTTCCCTTCCCTTCCCTTCTCTTCCCTTCCCTTCTTCGTCCATGTCTTTCCTTCCCTTCCCTTCCCTTCCCTTCCCTTCTTTGTCCATGTCTTCCCTTCCTTTCTCTTTTACGACCTGGGAAACACTGCAACCATTATAAATATATACCAGTTAACCAACCACTGAATTTTAATCAAGCGGCCACAGAGATGATGTGACAGTTGCAACTGCAAGGACCGCTTGCTTTTTTCAATGCTACTGTAACTTCAAACAGTCACTAAATGAACGGGTGTAAGTCGAAGACTACCTGTATCCACACCCAGAGAAATGAGTGGAGCCTAAAGGAATGAATGCCACAACAGTGACATGTGTTAAGAGACACTAAGTTTTAATTCAGCTGCAATCGATACTGTATGAATGAGATTCTGACGTGGATAGGTATGAACTACTGGTAGTTGTCTAGTGCAGGGGTCTCCAACCTTGGCACCTTTAAGCCTGGAGGACTTCAACTCCCAGAATTCCCCAGCCAGGCTGGGGAATTCTGGGAGTTGAAGTCCGCCAGGCTTAAAGTTGCCAAGGTTGGAGACACCTGGTCTAGTGTATTCTAGCATAAACTCTTTTGGTGAGAAAAAAATTCACTTATATTTAATGCCACGAATTCTGCACCCTGCCCTAATAAAATTGACACCCCTGTCCAAGAGTGCTTCGGTGTGCTTTTAATTCCCCCCAAACAAAAATACTTCAGAAGATTGTCGACAACCGTTCCACTTGATATACGTCGGATGGTTTGAATTTGTAGCTCTAATTTCTTTGCAACGGTGCCTGTGAGTCTCGTTACAGTTAAACCTGTGTCAGCATTATCATTACAATCTGAGCTTTGATTGATCACTCTGGCCATACAAATCTGCTCCTGGTTGAAACTTGGCAGAAGGTCTTGGAGTCAGAGAAAACGTTTCCTTCCTTCCTTCCTTATTATTTTGTTGTCATTCCTTGAAGATACTTGTCTGAAAGATGTTTTGCTCCATCAGCACGGAATGTCAGGGTTTTCATGCCGTACCTACTGTAGATGTTCAGCTGTTAAAAAGGTGAGGACAAAAACAGAGGAAGCAAAGGTATCTCCAAAGGTCTCTGTAGAGGTGGAGAAGATGTAGAACACAGAATAGGCTATCAAATGTACACCACAGGTATAATATAGGTCTGTGATGGTGAACAGGTGGTACGTGGAGCCTTATCAGTGGGTATGCGAGCTCAGCTCCGGCTGATTTTTTAGCTTTCTGGGCCCACTGGAAGTCAGGAAACACGCTGTTTCTGGCCTCCGGAGGGCCTCGGGGTTGTGGGGGAGGGGAGGCCGTTTTTGCCCTCCCCAGGCTCCTAGAAAAGCTCTGGAGCCTGTGGAGAGCAAAAAACAGGCCTTCCTGTCCTACCGGAAGTCAGCAAACGGGCCGTTTCTGGCCACCAGAGGAGTGAGGAAGGCCGTTTTCACCCTCCCCAGGCTCTTAGAAAGGCTCTGGAGCCTGTGGAGAGCAAAAAACAGGAATATCGGGCCCAATGTGCCATCGTGTGCTAAAAACGGGGGAGCACGGGGGGGGGTCACATGTGCATGCGTGGGAGGCGAGGCACATAGAATTATGGGTGTGGGCATGTGCGTGCACGAACCCCCCGCCCTCCCCCCACTTTTGGCACGCGATGGCAAAAAGGTTAGCCATCACTGATATAGGTGGTACCCCACTCAATAGTGGTAACTGAGAGGGATCTTGGAGTCCTAGTGGACAATCATTTAAATATGAGCCAGCTGTGTGCTGCAGCAGCCAAAAAAGCTGTTATGTATTGATACTTTTAAGCGGGAGATTCAAACCTGCATACGTTTCTGATTGGCTGACAGTCCCTCCTGGATTGTATATAAGGAGGACTGCAGCCCCTGAGTTTTTGCTGAAGTCTCACTGTATATTAAAGAGCTGTTGTCACTTGCTTGCTTGTGCCTCTCATCATTCCCGAACCACTTCATTGGCGACGAAGGTGGGATAGAGGCTACAAGAAGCCAACCAGTGAGACCACGAGCTTCAGCTAGGCGACGAGGCGAACCACAGGAGACATACCGGACATGTCTGCCTACGTTCCGCCCAAGCCTTTTGATCCGACCCGCGAAAAATGGGTCTCGTACCTAACGAGGTTTGAATGCTCGTTAGAAGCCAGCGACATGCAGGGCCTCTCGGCTAATCGAAAGAGAGCCCTATTCCTAAGCCACTGCGGACCGGACGTGTTTGAGATGGCCGAGTCACTGTGTGAGCCAACGCCGGTTCAAACAGTCTCATGGGACACCCTGATGGCAACTCTCCGGGCTCACTACGCTCCCGTCCCCTCCAAGTTCGTGCAGCGATACCAACTGAGGCAGCGCGTCCAACGAGAGGGAGAGCCGGTCAGCGCGTACATGGCCAGCCTGAGAAAAGCCGCAACTCATTGCGACTACAGAGACTTGGATGATGCGTTGCTTGAGCAACTGATCTGTGGTGTTCGGGACATTAGGCTGCAACGGCGTCTGCTCGCCAAGCCTGATCTGACGCTTGCCGGAGCCCTTGATGAGGCCAGGGCTCACGAAGCCTCCACAAAGGCCGCTGAAACGCTACAGCGTCCGCCGACCAGCAAAGACAGCCCCAAGTCTGCCCCGGTGCACAGAGAAGACGCCGGATCCAGCTCGGAGTCCGAGTCGGATGAGGACGTCTTCCGAACAGAGCACCGGAGAAAAGACACTGGCAGCCCCCGGCGAAGCTGTCCCAGCTGTGGCGGGCACCATGATAGACTGTCCTGCAAATACAGAGAGGCTATTTGCAGGCGTTGCGAGAAGAAAGGGCACTTGGCGCGAGTCTGCAGAGCCACTCTGCCCAGAAGACTCAAACCACGTGAGCGCCGCAGCCAACCGGAATCAGCGCGCCAGAAGCAGCCAACGAGAGAAGGCGGCGCGAAAAAACGGCGCGAATTTGAACCGCGAGATGGCCGCAGCATACACATCGACCAGGCCAGCACAACGGTCGAGGACAAAGTCAGCACGGTGGTCGAGATCAACGGAAGACCGTGTTCGATGGAGATCGACACCGGATCAGCTCTCTCCATCATGTCGTGGACAACCCTAAAGACCCTCCTGCCGTCGTTCCGGAAGGATCAACTCTCCAGACAGAGACTGCGCATCCTAGACTACCAGGGGAACCGAGTCCCCCTCGAAGGCGTGGGCACGTTCCGGGTCACCTACGGAGACTACGAAAGAGACCTGCCGCTGACCATCGTCACGAAACAGCTGCCGAGCCTCCTGGGCATGGGGTGGTTCCGAGCCCTTGGCATGGGCTTCACCGGCGTCCACCTGATGTCCAAGTCAACCCTGAAAGACAGCCTCCTGACCGAGTTCCAGGACGTTTTCGGGGACACGTTGGGCAAGTATGTGGGGACCCCTATTTCACTAAACTTAGACCCCAACGTAGCCCAAGTAAGATTGAAGGCCAGACGAGTGCCGTTCGCATTGAAACCAAAGATCGATGCAGAACTGGACAAACTGATTAAGCAAGGGGTGTTGGTTCCCGTTGACCATGCCAAGTGGGAGACCCCCATAGTCACCCCAGTTAAGTCCGACGGCTCAATCAGAATTTGCGCCGACTACAAGTGCACGATCAACAAGGCTTTGCAGCCGAGCGCCTATCCGGTGCCGATCGTGCACCATCTACTACACTCCCTGGGCCCCGGAAAAATTTTTGCTAAATTAGACCTGGCCCAAGCCTACCAACAGTTACCGGTCGACGACGCCACGGCAGAGGCGCAAACGATCGTGACTCATAGGGGTGCATTTAAATGCACCAGGCTCCAATTTGGGGTGAGCGTCGCACCCGGCTTATTCCAAAGCACCATGGAGCGCCTGTTGCAAGGACTTCCGGGAGTAGTCCCATATTTCGATGACGTCTTAGTCAGCGCCCAAGACGAACACCAGCTAGGGGACAGGGTACGGAACGTCCTGTCCAGATTCAGAGAAGCGGGACTAAGACTTAAAAAGAACAAGTGCAGGATAGCGGTCCCCTCGGTAGAATTTCTGGGGTACAGGGTGGACGGCACAGGCATCCACCCTACCGAAAGCAAGGTGAGAGCCATCAAAAGCGCACCAGCCCCCAAATCAAAAGCTGAGCTCCAAGCCTTCCTTGGACTGCTCAATTTCTACTCAATGTTCTTAAGAGATAAGGCCACGGTCGCTGATCCCCTTCACAAACTCCTAGGAAAGAATGTACCATGGGTCTGGGGGAAACCGCAAGCGGCCGCTTTTGAGGCAGTAAAAAAACTCCTATCTGAGGACAGTTTCCTGATCCAGTACAATGCAGAGCTGCCGCTCGTCTTAGTTTGCGACGCCTCCCCCGTAGGAGTTGGTGCAGTCCTAGGCCATAGACTGCCGAACGGCCTAGAGGCGCCCATTGCTTTCTACTCCCGAACTCTGTCCAGCACAGAACGAAACTATAGCCAATTGGACAGAGAAGCTCTGGCTGCGATTGCGGGGGTTAAGAAGTTCCACGAATACCTCTATGGCCGAAAATTTGAACTTGTGACTGACCATAGGCCGTTGCTAGGACTGCTAGCAGGCGACAGGCCAACCCCCGCTGCCCTCTCCCCCCGATTAACTAGATGGGCGATTTTCTTATCGGCATACTCGTACCAGCTCGTCCATCGGCCTGGGCGAACCCTGGGTCATGCGGATGCCCTTAGCCGTTGCCCCCTTCCCGACCTGCTGGACAACCCAACACCGGAAACCTCCGTCCTGTTGTTGGACGCGTTAACTTTGGGGCCCATCTCCTCCGGCGAGGTGGCGAAAGCATCAAATAGAGACCCTGTTATCCGGACTGTTATGGGTTGGGTTTTGAAAGGGTGGCCGGACAAGGTGGTCGGGGAGGAGTACCAAGGTTTTGCCAACAAACGAAATGAACTGTTTATGCAAGGGGGGTGCTTACTGTGGGGTGACAGAGTGGTAATTCCAACAAAACTACGAGGTAGAGTTATAGAGTTATTGCACGAGGGGCACCCTGGCATCGTCAGGATGAAGTGTTTAGCCCGCAGCTATGTCTGGTGGCCCAACATGGACCAGGTCATTTCCGAGTGGGTGGGGAAGTGCAGACCCTGCCAGGAGTCTCGCCCCGATCCCCCAGTAGCGCCCATCCGAGAGTGGGAGAAACCAAAAGGCCCATGGGGGAGGATCCACATTGATTTTGCCGGCCCGTTCCATGGCCAAACGTTCTTAATAGTAGTGGATGCCTTTTCAAAATGGCTCGAAATTGTATTAATGCCATCCACAACGGCCGAAGCGGTTATCAAGGCCCTAAGAAAGTTGTTTGCCACCCACGGCCTGCCGGATACCTTGGTGTCGGACAATGGGCCCCAATTTACAGCAACCCTGTTTGAAGGTTACTTGGCCGGCCTGGGAATCCGCCATGCCCTATCAGCCCCATTTCACCCGGCTTCCAACGGATTGGCTGAACGATTTGTCAGGACAGCCAAGGAAGCACTATCCAGATTAGACAATGGGGACTGGCAGGCCAGGATAGATCAATTCCTTGCGGTTCAGCATGCATCACCATGCACGGCAACAGGGAGAAGCCCAGCAGAGCTCCTCATGGGGAGAAAGCTCCGGTGTGTGTTGGACAGGCTTCACCCTAACTATTCGCACGAAAACTTTAAGGGAGAGACCTGTGGCTTAAGGCAGTTTCAGGTCGGGTCCCCAGTGTTCGCTCGCAATTATGCCAGCGGTCCTCTGTGGGTCGCAGGAACCATAGTGGGGATAACAGGCCCAAAATCATACACGGTGGACGTGGGGGTAGATAGACTCTGGAAGCGCCACATAGACCAACTGAGGAAACGGGCGGTTGGCGAGGCAAACATCAACGCAGACATGTCCGAGCCTAACTATGACCACTTCTCCAAAACAGCTAACTCAAGCCCGGGGCCGCGAGAATACTTAGCTGACAAGCCCTGGTTCCAGCGCCGCCCCAGCGAGTCGCCACTCCCAGCCGGGGATAACCACGCCCCGGACAAAATCCAGGAGGTTCCATTGGCGGAGCCGGGAGAGACAAAGAGTCCCTCCGACCAGCTCGACGCCCCACCAAACACTGAACTGCGCAGGTCAACTAGGGCGAGAACTCAGCCTAAGCACCTGCGAGATTTTGTTTGTAAATATGTTAATTTTTGAATGTCAGTGCCCTCTGGGAAGGGAGGGGTGTTATGTATTGATACTTTTAAGCGGGAGATTCAAACCTGCATACGTTTCTGATTGGCTGACAGTCCCTCCTGGATTGTATATAAGGAGGACTGCAGCCCCTGAGTTTTTGCTGAAGTCTCACTGTATATTAAAGAGCTGTTGTCACTTGCTTGCTTGTGCCTCTCATCATTCCCGAACCACTTCAAAAGCCAACACAGTTCTAGGCTGCATAAACAAAGGGATAGAATCAAGATCACGTGAAATGTTAATACTGCTTTATAATGCCTTGGTAAGGCCACACTTGGAATACTGCATCCAGTTTTGGTCGCCATGATGTAAAAAAGACGTTGAGACTCTAGAAAGAATGCAAAGAGCAACAAAGGTGATTAGGGGACTGGAGGCTAAAACATATAAAAAATGGTTGCTAGAACTAGGTATGTCTAGTTTGATGAAAAGAAGGACTAGGGGAGACATGAAAGCAGTCTTCCAATATCTCAGGGGCTGCCACAAAGAAGAGGGAGTCAAGCTATTCTCCAAAGCACCTGAGGGCAGGACAAGAAGCAATGGGTGGGAACTCATCAAGGAGAGAAGCAACCTACAACAAAGGAGAAATTTCCTAAGGAGATTGGACAATCATTTGTCTGAAATGGTATAGGGTTTCCTGCCTGAGCAGTGGTTGGGTTAGAAGACCTCCAAGGTCACATCCAAGGTCAACTCTGTTATTCTGTTAAATGTCTATTCATCTTTTCAAAGGTTGATGTACAAGTAGTGCTCGACTTATGACCACCATTGAGCCCCAAATTTCTGTTGTTAAGTGAGTTTTGCCCCATTTTACGACCTTTCTAGCCACAGATGTTAAGTGAATCACTGCCATTGATAAGTTAGCAACCCGGTTGTTAAGTGAATCTGGCAAAATCTACATTCCCATCCCATTCCAGGGGAAGGATACTGCAAAATCCCCATTCCCTCCCCACTCCTGGGGGAAGGATATTGCAAAATCCCCATTCCTTCCCACTTTGGGGCCAGCCAGAGGTGGTATTTGATGGTTCTCCAAACTACACAAAATTTCCCCTACTGGTTCTCCAAAACCTGTCAGAACCTGCTGGATTTCACCCCTGAACCACATCTATTCAACCACTTGATTTGGAGTGAAGGGGATGAGAGATCAGCATCAATTTATCTTTCAGGATCTTTGGGGTTCTAGGAACACCATTTCTTCTCAGTGCATCCCAACATATTTTTACTTTCAAACAGGACAAAACACCATGCAAAGGATGGGATAGGACAGCAGCCTTAAATACTTTGTGCTGAGATGATAAGGACAATTGTTTCATGGATCAATTTGTGGCCTTATGTAGTCCTGGCTCTAAAAAAAATGCCTTCTCTAAAAAGTTGGGTCAATGGTTGGGAGTGAGTGTGTGTGTGTATATGAGAGAGATAGAGAAAGAGGAGAAGGAGAAGAGAAGGATGAAAGGAGGAGGAGAGGAGGGGAGAAGGAGAAGAAGGATGACAGAAGAAGGATGAAAGGAGAAGGAGGAGAGATGGAGAATGATGAAAGGAGAAGATGGAAAAGGACAATGGAAGAAGGGGAAGGAGAAGAGGAGGAAGAGGAAGGAGAAGGAGGAGAGGAGGAGGAGGGGAAGAAGACGAAGAATGAAAGTTGAAGGGTGACAGAAGAAGGAGGAGGAGGGAGGAAGAGGAGGAGAAGGAGAATGGGAAGGATGAGAGGAGGAAGAGGAAGGAGAAGGATGAGAGGAGGAGGAAGAGAGGAGGAGGAAGAGGAGGAGGGGAAGAAGAAGGATGAAAGTGGAAAGGTGACAGAAGGAGGAGGAGGGAGGAAGAGGAGGAGGATGAGAGGAGGACGAAGAGAAAGGAGGAGGAAGAGGAAGAGGAGGAGGGGAAGAAGAAAGATGAAAGTGAAAAGGTGACAGAAGGAGGAGGAGGAGGGAGGAAGAGGAGGAGGAGAATGGGAAGGATGAGAGGAGGAAGAGGAGGAAGGAGGAGGAGGGAGAGGGGAAGAAGAAGAAAGATGAAAGGAGAAAATTGAAAAGGGTGACAGAAGGAGGAGGAGGAGAAAGGAGGGAAGAAGAAGGAGAAACCTTTACTATATAGCAAAAAAAGGAGGGGTATCCAATGACATGTGAGAAAACAAGTGGAACTGAAGAGAGTCCCCAAGGTAATTTGCAAATCTGCTGAAATCCCGAACAAGCTTTGATTTAACCGAAGCTTGAAATGGCTTTTATTTACTGTCTATTGTGGAATAAATGACATCTCATAAACAGGTTTTATCCATTACCCCAGAATGGAGATCGCTATGTTAGGGACATTTTTTTTTATCCTTTTGATACACAACAAGATATGCTATTGTGTGTTATTACAAATAGAAAAATCAATGCCGAGGCACACAGACCTCTGAAATTTCATTTTTTGACAAACCTTATTTCAAAAAAGGAAGAGAGAAACAAGCAGTTTGCTAATAAATAAAAGGTATCGTCCCCGTCTCCCCCCCCCCCGGCCGCTCCCCCCCCCAAAAAAACTGGAGGGATTTGTAAAACACTAAGCAACAAAGAACAATAAGCAACCATTTCAAAGAGAAATGAATTAAGTAATTCCACCTAGAATCCTGGCCACAAACTTTGCATGCATTTCAGCCTGCCGTTTTGAATTCCCACTAGCCAGGGAAATCAAGGGTTGAAAATTAACTTGTTGTGCAGCTTTCTAGAGAGGAAAAAATTGTGTCGGAGGATTGCGGGCTAATATCCATAAAGGACATTGTCCTTGATGCCTAAGCAATCAGGAGCAGAACTGTGTAACGCCTCCGTGAGAAAGTCAAAAAGGTGCTTTAGATGTGAGAGAAGATATGCCCGTTGCACCTGTCTAGAATTCCTTAAGTCAGGTGTGTCTTTTTCCAGGGATTGTGCTAAAGCTGGGGAGGCAGCCATGTATTTAATTCACGCCCTCAGTCCCAAGATTCAGTTGCTTCAAAAAGTGGTGCTGTTACCAAACAAATTCTCTCCAAGCATCTTTCGGCCTACAAATTTGAAGCACCACACAGTCCTGATATGTTGCAAGGCAAGTTTAGTCTAGACCAGGGATCCCCAACCTTTCGGACCTCAGGGACCACTAAATTCACAATTTTAAATCCCGCAAACCACTAATATGATCTGCCTAATGACCGGCTGGGTGGGCGTGGCTAGGTGGTCATGTGATTGTGTGGGTGTGGCCAGCTTGAAGTCACTCACGTCGAGGGGCACCTCGCCGGCTTCTACTCGCCGCTCCTCTCCCAGCCACTCCTCGTCTGCCCGCCTGGGCTCCTTAGGGCCCCAACAGGGAACAGTTGTTGGAGCTAAGCAGCCACCAGGAGAAAAAGTTGGCAAAACAGCTCAGTTCAAATTGGATCTGGCCAAGAAGGAGGCTCAGTAGAAGCACCTCACTGAGGACTAGGAGCATAGGCTTTCCAAGCAGAGGGAAGATCTGCGGGAGTGCAAGGCCAGGTACCGGCGCCTGGAGGCTCAGCGGGCTGAGATGGTCAGCCAGTTCCAGGCCATGATGCAGTCCCACTGGAACAAGACCCTCCAGCTCTTCTCCACCAGCGGCACTTTCCCCCAGTCTTCACCCAAAGCCCCACACCAGGCGGCCGAAGCAGACCCCAAGTCAGAATTTCTGCCCCCCTCTGACCCGCACAAAAAGACCCCAAAGGTGGGGAGGGGGGAACTCTCTGCAGTAACACAAGCATTCATTGCATGTATCCGGTCCAGGGGCCGTAGTTGGAGGACTGATTTAGTGCAATATAAAAAATGCAAATAATTTTTCTGCAGACCACCAAATTTTTCTCACGGACCACCAGTTGGTGACGGCTGGTCTAGACTTCAATCTAGAAGCCATTTTCCTGTCCAAATATCAACAAAAAGAGATTAACAGAGTTGGGAAGGGATCCTGGAGGTCTTCTCATCCAACCCACTGCTCAAGCAGGAGACGCTATACAAGTGATGGTTAAACTTTTTTGGTGCTGAATGCCCAAACGCCTGCACATGCACGAACCCCCAAAATGTAATGTGAGTGCACCCCCTGTGCATGCGCCCCCCCTCCACACCCCGTTTTGGCTTCTAGGTTGGTGCAGGCATTCCAGACCCAAAACGGTGTATGGGTGGGGGTTCGCACAGCCCCACCGTGCCCTGTTTTGGGCCTGGAAAGCCTCCTGCACCAACCTGGAAGCCAAAATGTGGTGTGGGGGTGACGCATGAGGCCCCCTGTGCTCCGTTTTGGGCCTGGAAAGCTGCCTGCACCAAGCTGCATCCCCCCCGTGCATCAGGGGTAGTAAATTTTTTTACTACTGGTTCTGTGGGCATGGCTTATTTTGTGGGCGTGGTTTGATGGTCATGTGGCAATTCTTTAGGATTTAGCAAAGGTACTGATCTACCAGGCTTTTAACTGCTTGCAGAGCTGTACTGATCTACCCATTTATTTTTGCAGGCACTGATCTACTCATGTATTTTTGCAGGCACTGGTCTACTCATTTGTTTTCTTTTAACACTGATCAGCTGTAGGGCGGCCCTTTGAAGCCCCACGGCAAGAGTTTAAACAGTTTTTTTCCCTCTAGCCATCAGCTGGGACTCAGGAGGCAGCAATAGATTGGGGGTGGGGCCAAATAAAAGGTACGAATAACGCGGGGGGGGCTCAGTTCTGTTGTAACTTTGAATGGTCACTAAATGAGCTGTTGTATGTCAAGGACTACCTGTACATTGAGCAGCTAATGGAAATATCAACATTTATCTTGATTCAAGAGACATCCACGCTACCCTGCAGGGTGGGATAGGGTGGGATAAATCAGATAAATACTACCTTGATTTTTCTTTATTAGATGAAGTCACTTACCTCCTCCTAAACAACATACACATACACATATGTTTGAAGGATGTCATTGATCTCATTTTAGAAACCTCAGAGATCGCCGTGATACAAATCTCACAGATATAAGGATAAATTCTTAACCGAATAGGAACTGAATGTATTTCTATTGATCGAAAAGGAAGATATGTCATTAGCCCCCGAATAAAGGTCAACTTAAAACAAATTCTCCAGGTGAATCTCTCTCCTCTGTGCCTTTTCTTTATATTTAATTTGGATGTTTTTAGTGTTGGTACTGTTTTTATTGTTTTTGAAATGTCCTTAGTATTTTTAATTGTAATGTATTTTCTGAGTTGTAAGCCGCCCAGAGTCATTGATTGAGATGAGCAGCTACAGAAACTGACTAACTAACTAACTAAATATTGTTCCAGCTTTCTGTTCAAGACAGAAATTGACTGATTGACTAACTAAATATTATTCCAGTTTTCTGTTCAAGACAGAAATTGACTGACTGACTGACTGACTGACTGACTGACTGACTGACTAAATAAATAAATAAATA